>OY856410.1:36497898-37697898 GCA_963693085.1 Alisma plantago-aquatica
CATAAAAGTGTAACTAATTCAATAAGAAATGTTGTTAACTAACAATAATAAATCATATAAATGTAGTTCATCTACCTTTAATGGATCTATTTTTCTTCGGTCAACAAACTCTTTCTAATCATCTTTGTCAATATTGTTCCATTTAAGAGTGGGGTCTTGATGTACGGGTTTTGAGTCACTTTTTTAGGTTGATTTTATATGTGTTTTGTACACTTATTTGTCATTTATTTGTTTATGTTTGCATAAATCACTATTGTCGGCTTGTACACTCTATTTGCATCGAATCATGCTTATTCCATCATATTTATATGATTTTATACATTCCATGAACTTATATTTGATTTTCTGCATTTTCAGGTATATTATGCATAGTGCGGAGTCAGTGCCACCGACCCTTGAAGTCGGTGCCACTGATGAGGTGTCAGTGACTAGGCAGAAATTGACTAAAGGAATCGGTAGCACTGACCACTAAGTCAGTACCACCGAGACAAAGCTTTAGCGACGGAGGTGATCGCCGAGACAAGTCGATGGCATCAACCCCACGGGTCGGTGCCACCAAGTTAGCTTCAGTGAGAAAGAGAGAAAACTCACCTCAGCTCGGTGCCATCAACATCCCAATCAATGCCACCAACTCAGCCAGAGATCAACAAAGGCCCGATACCGTCGGTACCACTGACCACCAAATCGGTGCCACCAACTCTGTCAGATTTCAACAATCTAAATCGGCCACTCGATCCAATGGTCCACGTTATGTGGTACCGTAAGTAACCTAGGACAAAAAGGGAGGATGGCCAGACCTAGAGGGGGAGATCACGTTGCACCGCACAACAGCCTGAGAATAAAGGGAGAGAAGCACGGAGCCGAAGGATGACAATCGGACGATTCGAGCACCTCCGACGGACGTTTCTGCGGCTGGAAGATTGCAGAACACGCGTTTCTCAAGGAGGATCATCTAGAGCACCGTCTTTCCAGGGGTTACACGAATCTCTTTCATGTTTCCCACATTTTTCTTCTCTCCTTCCATGTATTTTCAACTGAAAACCATGCGGGGCTGAACCCCTCTTTTCCTTAGGACCTGAGAGTAGCTCGGGGAATCGTTGTATTGACTATTTACATGATTTAGTATAAGTTTCTCTTTATTCCTGGATATATAAGTGTGGATTTGAATGACTTACTGCTTGATCACCATCGATAGCGTATTAGACCAATAATCACTCCAGAAGGGGGATTAACAGTTAGAAAACCATAACTTGTACACTACTCTACACGTTCCTTGGAATAGGTGACATACATGTAGTAGAAAGAACCCACCGTTTTTATTAATGCACCTAAACTAAGAATAAATTAGCACCGACATGGAATTAACTTAGATTTATTTAGTGAATTATATCACGAGAATGAGCAATTCGGGCTACAGGCTTTTTATCCAGGTTAAAAGCAAGAGTTTATGTTAATTCAGTAGAGATAATATACACCGAGACCCCATGGTGAAATCGGAAATACTAAGGAATTCATTTCATTCAAATCAACCATTTTCATTTTCTCTTAATTTTCTTTTGTTTTGTTAAAACTCAATTCAACATTTTTATCCAGCTTAGGTGATCACACCATAGTTAGTAGTAGTCACTGAGACTATGTTACAACACCAATTTTGCATGTGTTTTCATAATTGAAATATAATGATTTTGTGAATTTGGACTTAATTGAAAAGGTTGTACGCTTTGCTTCAAAGAAGGGATTTCTTTGCAAATCTCCCTTACATTAGGAATTTCGTGGTTCCTATTGTTATATTAATCCATTAATGGATATAAAAGAGAAGAAAAGAAGAAAAGTCCAAATAATAAAAAAAGATACATGATAATGGATATTAAGCAGAAATATTTACGAGAAATACTTGGAAATATCTAGAAAGTGGCATTAATTGCCACAATTGAGCAAAATTCGTTTACATATGATTTCTAATAAAAGAAATATGAAAAGAGGAAAAAGGAGATAAAAGATAATGAGAAATCCTTGCAAAAGAATATATTAAATAAGTAAGATAATGAATAATGAAGGATGTAGATGCATCTAGAAGGATAATAAGTTTCCTTAAAAAGGAATTTTGAAATATTAGAGTTTCTTGGGGTCTAAGGAGCCCCAATTTAGAAAAAGAAAGAGAAAAGACAAACAATACAAAATAAGAGGATAATGTGATACACCATTAATGACTTTTTGATAATATCAAAAAGAGATATTATTTGCCTTAAGAAAGTAGAATTTTGTGGCGCATAGATTAAAAGCCAAGCACAAGAAGATTAAAGAAATAAATTTTGAATCATGGATAACCAAGTAATTATTAAAAAGAAAGATATTATTCTTGTTTAAGGGAAAATAGGTTCCCTTTTTGGAAAGGGGCCTTGTTTCTTTGTGGGCAAGCCTGCTGGAGCATGGCTACCCTTCCCTATATAAGGGGTAGAACTTATGGTTCGAGTTCAAGAGAAATCCCATGCAACCCTCTCTCTTCTTCTTGTTCTTTCCATGCAAACCCTAACCTAGAGGGTAGTTCGAACCCTGGAGCAATGGGGGGGGGGCATGGAGGAGGTGCGATGAAGGTGTGCTACTCCCACGACATCAAAGGAATGCTAAGTGGCAATCCCTTCACTCGAACCTGTGCGCAGCTGCAGTCGCACGGCTGCAACGATGACCGCATGTTGCAGGCCTATTGTACTCGCAACCAACCAGCTAGGTCATGAGTTGGGTGGTGCTCTAGGTGTGGAAAAGGGCGGTGGAGTTAGGGCGGACATTGGCGGTAGTCCTCGAGCCCTAGGATGGAGGGGGCATACCACGGGATGGCTGCAAACGGCGGCCGTTGCGGCTGGCTGAAGGTGGAAGACGACCTAAGTGTCATTGGACCGATTTTCCCCTCTGCGGGTTAAAGAACCCACCACTTATGTAAGGGTATAAGCGTCATTATGTTATGTTTCCAAAACGAGCTACGTTGCTTCAAAGGATGACGTGGCGCTCAGTGATTGGTCCAAGTAAGTAAATAATGCAAAATTTGTATCTTTTTATTGGTAGCTTGGATGGATGCGTATAAAATGTGAATTTTGCTCAGAAAAATGCGAGGAATCCATTAAAAATAGATTTAGAAGCTAATTCCTCTTGCAATTTGAAAAGTAGTGGAAGTTATCAAATTAAATGCTTTAATGATTAAGAAACCCTAAATTGTGATGATTAATGTATTAAGAAGGGTTTTATGGATGATTAGAGTTTATATTAGCATGTTAATTATATAAAGGTACATTAAGAACAAAAAGGATGAACTTTGCACGTAATTGGTTTAATTTAGAATTCCATGTGTATAAACGAGCTTTAATGGGCCTTGAAACCCAAATGCTAGTAATTGTGACTCTTAATGGCTTTAATTATTCAAATTCATGAATAAAGCTGAGATATGATGGTTCTAAGATATTTTGAGTATAATGGTTCCTAATTGTGGATAAATACCCTTAATATGGTAATTAGGGTTTTCTAATGGTTAAAAGTGGAATTAGTGATAAATAGAGTTCATGAAAGATAATTTGTTAATGTGAAAGGAACCAAAGGTGGTAATTGGGCCTAATGATCTTGTCATGAGTTAAACGGATAAAAATGGTAGCTTTAATAAAAAGGGGCATAATAGACTTAATGGACATTTAATTGTTCCTTTTATCCAAAATTAGGGTTATATGTTGTTAGAAGGTAACCTTAATATCTTTCGTGAAGAAAAGATAAGATAATTAGGGTTTGTGAGTAATTGTATAAAATTAGGGTTTAAAATAGTAAATATGAAGTGAAACCCTTATTGCAATAGAAACCCTAAAAGTGGACTAGAAACCCTAGGAAGCGAGCTAGGTTTAATAGATCTTGATGGCACGATCAATTATAGGAAATTGTATGCATATTTTAGGATCTCTTTGTGTGCTTGCTTTCCTATTGGATTTCTTGCATTGATTGGATTAATTTTGTGTCAAATCAGCCTGACATGTATGTGGTTACACTTATGGTTAATCGCTTTAGTTTCAAGGCGATTCCCGAATGTTTTATCGGTTACCTAAAAATAACTGCTTGGATGACTTTTATTTCATGAAACTATAAAGTGACTATGATTATCACCATAAATATGTATACATGACTGGCTCAGATCCTGGTCCTCCTCTATGGCTTTGCTAATGATGAAAGGGTAACCTAGCAAAGCGTCTACTTGTGGGACCATCAGGTTATCAAGAGTTAGGTATTGGGCTACCTATGGGTAGTGCCATGCGACTCTTTAGCACACCATGTGTTAGGGATTAGGTTACCTATGGGTGGTGCCATGCGACTCAACCTTGGATACTAATCTACCTATTAGGTAGGATCATGCGGGGTTTAATGGGGATCTACCGTAAGGAAGGTAGCATCCAGGTCCACTGTAGGGACAACGCAGAGGCTGGGGTATGTATGGATTGAGTAGTTATGTTTAAAACGTAATGTGGTTTGTTAAATCATAATTGGAAACAATATGATGTTATAGTTAATTGCTCGATTATTGTTTCCCTCACATATCAGCATATTCATTTATGCTGACCGACGTTTTGTTTGTCGGCGTTTTAGGTACAAATCCCAAAAGTACAAATAGTAAATTGGCATATTGTGAATACATGAATTAAAGTGCAAGGAAGATTAGTTAGAATAAATTCCAAATGTGGATAGAAGTAGATATCCAAGTTTTTGAAAAAGGTATGCAAAGTTTTATTTTATTATAGTTTTTCAGTATAGTTTGGTAGAATTTGATCATTATTATTGATTATTTGTCGAACCTTTGATCCGAAAATTGGGATAACGACTCCTGATCTCTTGGTCTCCCTTAATTGGGGGTTATTGGGAGGCGGAGTCGTTACATTTGGTATCAAAGCATAGGTTCCTCATTTAATCTTTAATAATTATTAAATTTTACAAACTTTGTAGAACCCAAGGGAGTTATTAGAGGATTTTCTGAAAGATAGAGGTGTCTAGAAAAGGATCACGTCCGGGGGCTGGAAATATTTTCCTCCGCACCGCTAGTTGGAATACGAGGACTCCTGAATTGGTGTGACTTCCTGGCCAATGTCTCAGGATTTGACTCAAAATAAGATACCTTTAGGACTCTCACATCTTGTTCATCCCTTCTCAACTCAAATGTTGTTAAGTATTTTAAGGATTAGGGTTTTCTCTCTCTTCCTCACTCTCTTGAGGTATGGGTAAAGTTGATAAGGTTTAAGGAATCCTCCACCAAATTAATGAAAATCATGTAAATAAGATGTCATAGACATAAGCTTAATAGTTTAAGCGTAAACTAATGGATAGTTGTATGCTTAGGTCATATGACATATGTTGTCATGCCCTCAAGAGAGACCTAAGGCTAGACCTTCTTGTCAGGAGGATGAGTAGAGAGAGTTGGTCTTGGAGGAAGAGATCTCCATTAAAGGTAGAGACATGGAACATCCTTGGAGGATGATGCTAACCCTAACCTTAAGTGGTGGTTAGAGAGAGAGATGACACGATAAGTTAGATGTCATGGTAGACCAGTTGTGTGGGTGGACATGCTTTTGGATATGAGCCATGTGAGGTTGGATGATCTAGTACCCTTGGCGACCCAACCCTGGAAAGGGTCGTGCATGTTAGAGCGATGGATAGCTCCTTCAATGATGAGGTTAGTGAAGAGCCTATAGAAACCGTATGGGCTTATGAGAGTAGGGCATAACATGCACCCAGAGTACGTCAGTAGTGCGGGCAGTAGGTTGAAACTCTAGCCAGGAGAGTATGTTGGATGGCTTATGAGATAAGCATGAGGAGATTTGGATAATCTTGAGTGAACGTAAGTTTGAACATAGGATTCACCCATGTAGGGGTATGCTGTGAGTTTGATCCTTCATGGGGAGAGGACCTCTAGTAGTAAGGATGTTTGTAGGGTTAGCTCTAGAGAGAGAGAGAGCAGGACCCAAGCAAGAAGGTTGGAAGCTTAGACTCCGAGATATGAGGAACAGTGGGGAGTTGAGGATGATGTGACCTAAGTGGATGGTTGTGGTTGCCTCATGCATGATCCCTGGAGGCTGGTGGTATCTTGGTCGCATTTAGAGGAACCAAAACCTAGAGAGAGGATGAGACTACTGGTACCTATGAGCCTATGGTATAGATGTTCACCTTCTAGGGTTAGGAAGAAGAGTTCCTTAGACCCTGAAGAGGTTTAGTAACAAGTTGTGAAGCCTTGCACGTAATTGGTTGTCCTTGAGGAGGACTCCACTCTGAAGTGTTGTTCAAGTAGAAGGATAACAGGAAGTGCATGTCATACCTTGTACATGTTTGGTTCGTGGTTAAGAAGTTGAGCAGATTGTTGGACATCAGAAAAGTGAACCTAGGGTTCCTAGGCCTAAGAGGGGAAGTGGTGTACCTATTACTCATGATGATATTTGAGTTTCTATAGAGTTGAGAATGGCACTCCTCGTGTTTAGAAGAAAGGGAAATTCCTTAAGTTTAAAGGTATATTTGAGGAACCCCTCACAGCTAAGTTGGTGACATGGGAAGGTTTGTTCTTGGTCCAATGTTGAGGATGAGAACAAGTATGACCTAGCATGGTTTATTAGGTGGTCTGTTTGTGCCTTAGTAGCTTGCTAGGGTTAAGCATGATGTAAACCGTAGACATAAGGACATTTATGACCTTTGTTGCTATCAAGAGATTGTTGGCTAATTGGACATCTATAAATCCCTTTGTTTTGATTATGACAAACATTTCATTCTTATTAATCTAACGAGCTACTTGAGTATGCAGGACTAAGATGGATGGCAAAGCAACTAGGGAAAATCCACAAGCTAAATTGTTTATATTTTCATGCAATGTAATCATTGTTGTAAAAACTTGTACAAATATATAATGTACAAGTACTTAGAATTGCATGTAAATCAAGCGTTAGATTTTCCCTAGCCAAACACCATAGTTAGACATGTCATCCCATTTAATTAGGATCGCCTTTGCACACTCACACATATAATTAGTGCCTAAATTGAAACCTTGAAACAGGATCATTCTCGGTCGACAAACTCCTCGACCGAGACACTCTCGGTCGACAAACTTCTCGACCGAGAAAGATCCAAAGTAGCCGTTAGACACAACAGACAAGTTAGTTGGCAGTTGAAGAAAGACGTTGCAAATCACTTGTTCCAGAGAGCCTGTCGGTCGACAAAAGTTTGACCGAGTAGGTGTCTCGGTCGACCATTTGTCGACCGAGATAATCTCTGACAGCAACTGCAGAATAAAGTAATTAGCCGTTGTTAAAGCAACAACTTTGTACCTAACGGCTAGTTAAGCACTTAGAAACCCCTAAAAGTTGTCTAGAACGTCCTTAAGCATACTTAGGCCATTCCTATAAATAGGACAAGCCATAGGACACTAGAATTCACTTGTTACACTTGAGAATACACTTGAGCATACTTGAGCAATCTATTGCAAGCAATTTGAGCACTGTGATCGTTGGCATACTTTCTCCTTAGCTCAATTTCGTGTCCTAGGCTAGATTCTCCTACCCACAGCAATCACAAGTTCACACACTTGGCTAGGAGATCTATACGCTTGATCTAGGCATATCAAGCCTTGGGCTTAAAGGATAAGTTGTAATTTCCTTTTTCTTTCTTGTTCCTTTTTATCTTTTGTACTCTCCTTGCTACTCCTAGGGTTGGAGGCTGCGGATTGGAGAGGTTTGACTTCTCAGGTGGAGAAGGGGACTTCAAGCTACTTCAAGAAGGCTATCGCAAGGGAAGCTACTTCAGAAGGCTGGTGCAACGGGAGTTGGTGCATCTACTTCAAGGGAAGGCTGCTTCAAGGTTGGCGATTACTTCTAGGTGAAGGCTGGTTGAAGGGTTTAGGAAAAGAGATTGTATTTTATGTAAATTCCTTGCGAGGTAATAAAATAAATTTCTTTTCAAATCCCGGTTGGGTAAGCAACCGGGTAGTGGATTGACGGCTATAGTATTTGCTATAGTTGGAACCACTCTAAACCTTGTGTCTCCTTGTCCAATATTTTCATTGTGGTTGTTTGAGTTCAATAATTGTTAAATTATCTATAAAACTCTATTCACCCCCCCTCTAGTAGTTTTCAATTGGTATCAGAGTGAGGCTTCAAGGAACCCTAACAAGGTCTTGAAGAAATGGGTGATGGAATGCTCAACAACCTCAACATTGAAGGGACTCTTGTTGCTAGGCCGCCGACATTCGATGGAACAAACTACCAATACTGGAAGAGAAGGATGCAGTTCTACTTCCAAGGCGTCAACTGGGATCTATGGAGAATGGTATCTACTCCTTATGAATTCCCTCAAAATGACTTTGCGGAATGGGATGCAAACACGGTAAAACAGGCCCAAATGAACGCAAAAGCTGTAAGCATTTTATATTGTTCTATTTCTGTAGGAGAATTTAATAGAATATCAAATTGTGATACAGCATATGACATTTGGCATAGATTGTCCATCACTTATGAGGGTACAGCCCAAGTCAAAAATTCCAAAATTAGTCTGCTTAAAACAAAGCTTGAACATTTTCGTATGGATCCAAATGAATCTATTAGTGAAATGTATTCAAAATTCTCTACTATTGTTAATGGTTTAAGTGCCTTAGGAAAACCTGTCCTTGAGGAAGATCAGGTATCAAAAATTCTTCGATCACTTCCTCCAAAGTACAAGCCAAAGGTGACAGCCATTGCAGAAGCCAACGACCTCACTCGCCTCAAAATGGAACAACTCATTGGTAATTTAGAAGCCCATGAAGCAGATCTAGAAGAGGAAGAAAGAAGAGAACGTGAACACCAAAGTGGGAAGAAGAAGGATGTGGCTCTCAAAGCCTCAAAAGTCGTCACACAAGAAAGTGAGGAGTCAAGTGAAGAAGAAGAAGAAGCCTTAATCGTCAACGGTAAGAAGTACAAAAGGTTTAAATCTAACAAAATTTCTAGTTCCTCTACTCCCAGGTGCTTTGAATGTGGGAAGAAAGGGCATTTCAAAAACGAATGTCCCAAAGCAAAGAAGGGAAAGAAAAGCTCACATAAGAAGAAAGGAGAAAAAGCCTATAAAGCTGCCTGGGATGAGTCAAGTGACAGTGAAAGCGGAGAAGAGGTGGAATGTCTAATGGCAAGAGAAGAAAATGAAGACTCTCAAGAGGTAAGCCTAGTTGATCTTCCTAAAGAAGAGTTAGTTACTAGTTTACAAGAAACTCATGATAAGTATGTTGATGCCAAGAAGAAACTAAAGAAGGCTATAAAATCAAATAATGAGCTCATTGCCAAACTAGATGAACTTTCTTATAAAAAGAACAACATTGATCTTGAAAATGTATCTTTAAAAACATCTTTAGATGATTGCACTAGAAAGCTACTCAATTTAGAAACCAATGTTGATCTTCTATCAAAAGAAAAGACTGATTTGCTAGCTAAACTACAAGATTATCAAACTCAACCTATCTTGTGCAACCATTCGGACTATGATAATATTGTAAAAGAAAAGGATTCATTGTTTTCTGATTTAGACCAAGCAAGAAAAGACATACATAAGAAGATGAATGACATTGCTACGTTGCAAAGAGAACTTCATAAGTTAAGAAGAAAAGATATTCTTGATAACATATTGAGAGTTGGTACTGTCTTCAATGGAAGAAAAGGTTTGGGATATGTTCCAAAGAAAAACCAACCCAAAAAGACCCAAACTATGTTTGTACCCAAGAACACAATGACTAGAAAGAGAAATGAAATTGACTCTATTACTTGTCATTTCTGCTTACGTCTTGGACATTATTGTTTTTCATGCCCCTACAAGACTAAGGAGTTCGACTTAGTTTGGATCCCAAAACCCCAAACTTAGAAGAATGGAATGTAGTTGAGATATGACCAAATGCTTAATTTTGCTATTTATATTGTCTTATCTCAACAAAAGGTGCTATGCTTATTGTTATTATTTTTCTGCATTGCTGAAACAGAAACTCTGTCAGTCGAAGTATTGTCGACCGAGCTCTAGGTCGGTCAAAGTATTGTCGACCGACTGGATGTCTTTAACAAATCAAAAATTTACAGCACCTATTTCGGTCGAAAATTGGTCAACCGAGAAATTTTCTGTGTTTTTTCTTGTGATACAGTAACCTGCTCGATCGACAAATTGTCGACCGAGACAAATATCGGTCGAACAATTGTCGACCGACTGGTTTTCTGTATCAGAACTTTTATATACATAAGCACTTAAAAATTTCTAACCATATCGGACCATCACATGGGTACCAAAATCTACATTCTAATGCAGGAATGGGTAGTTGACAGTGGCTGCTCCAAACATATGACCGGGAACAAGGACGCATTTCAAACTTTTGAAGAAAAGAAAAGTGGAACGGTCACCTTTGGAGACAATGGTAAGGGCAAAATCGTTGGAATAGGTAATGTTGGGACAAATCTCGAAATTAAAAATGTTCTACTTGTTGATGGATTGCATCATAATTTAATAAGTGTAAGTCAACTATGTGATAGTGGTTATGATGTGTTATTTAACAAAACCTGCTGCAAATTATTGATAGAAAACACTACAAATGTCGTTTATGAAGGAAATAGAGTTGGAAATCTTTATATCCTTAAACCAAACTCTATGAAATCAGTAGTAGGTAAATGCTTGCTTGCAAATGAAAATACCTTACAACTATGGCATAAAAAGCTGGGACATGCTAGTTCACATGTTATTAAAAAGTTAGTGAAATATGATCTTGTTCGTGGATTACCTGCTTTGTCTTTTTATCAAGTTGAAAATTGTGAACCCTGCACAATGGGAAAGCAAACCAAAACATCTTTTAAATCAAAACATGTACTTAGCACCAGTAGATCCTTAGAATTAATTCATATGGACTTATTTGGACCAATGAGGACACAATCTATTGGTGGTAAACGATATTGTTTTGTTATTGTTGATGATTATAGTAGATATACATGGGTACATTTTATTGCAACTAAAGATGATACTATTCATGTCTTTATGCAATTTTGTTCCAAGATTGAAAATCTTTTACAACATAAAATATGTACCATTAGAAGTGATCATGGTGGCGAATTTGAGAATCATACATTTGAGACCTTTTGTACATCTCAAGGGTATACTCATAATTTTTCTGCTCCACGTACCCCACAACAAAATGGTATAGTTGAACGGAAAAATTGATCCCTACAGGAAATGGCTAGGACCATGATGCTTGAACACAACACACCTAAAACCTTTTGGGCTGAAGCTGTAAACACTGCTTGTTATGTGCTTAATAGAGTAACTATTCACTCTCATTTGAAGAAAACTCCATATGAAATATTACACTCTAAGAAACCTAGAGTTGACTACTTTCATACTTTTGGCTCCACATGCTACATTTTAAATACCAAAGATGATAGAGACAAGTTTGATTCTAAATCACACAAAGCATTGTTCTTGGGATATTCCACTTCTAGCAAAGCCTTTAGAGTATATAACACTATCTCTAGAAAAGTTGAGTAATCCATTCATGTTTCTTTTCATGAAGAATCGAAGTCTGAAAATCTAGATATCATTGATCTCACTAATCAATTCGAAAATATAACCATTTCCAATGATAGTGAGAAAATTCCTATATCCGATCCCCAAGGTGAAACACAACCTACACCTAGGCTTATCAAGGATCATCCCCAAGAACTAATTATTGGAGATCCAAATGATAAAGTCAAAACTCGGTCATCCTTCAAAGATGTTGCAAACATGGCTTTTGTTTCTATCATTGAACCTAAGAAGATATCCGAAGCTCTTAAGGATGATTACTGGATAATAGCCATGCAAGAGGAGTTAAATCAATTCACTAAAAATGATGTATGGGATTTAGTTCCTAAACCACACGATAAAACTATCATAGGAACTAAATGGGTGTTTAGGAATAAGCTCAATGAGGCAGGAGAAGTCATAAGGAATAAAGCTCGGTTAGTAGCACAAGGATATAATCAACAAGAAGGAATAGATTTTGATGAAACATATGCACCTGTAGCTAGACTTGAAGCTATTAGGATGTTACTAGCTATTGCTGCCCATAAAAACATTAAGCTATATCAAATGGATGTCAAAAGTGCATTTCTAAATGGCATCATACAAGAAGAAGTTTATGTTGCTCAACCACCTGGCTTTGAAATACCAGAAAAAGGTGACCATGTTTATAAACTTAAAAAGGCACTTTATGGTCTAAAACAAGCACCTAGGAATTGGTATGAACAGCTCAAGACATATCTTTTTGATAATGGTTTTTCTATTGGAAATTCAGATTCTACTTTATTCTTCAAAACATATGCATCTGATTTCCTAGTTGTGCAAATATATGTTGATGATATTATTTTTGGAGCTTCAAATGATTCATTATGCACACAATTCAGTGACATTATGCAAAAAGAATTTGAAATGAGCCTCATGGGTGAACTAACATTCATTCTTGGTTTTCAAATTAAGCAAACACCTGCAGGAATTTTCATAAGCCAAGAAAAATATACTAAAGAACTTTTAAAACGTTTTGGGATGGATCAATGCAAACATGCTACTACTCCTATGGCTACCTCTATCAAAATTGATAAGGATGAAAATGGGGAACCTATTGATGATTCCTTATATAGAGCCATGATTGGTAGTTTGCTATACTTAACTGCTTCTCGACCGGACATTATGTTTTCCGTTGGTCTTTGTGCTCGATTTCAATCCCAACCTATGCAATCTCATTTTCTAGCGGTTAAAAGAATTCTTCAATATCTAGCTGGTACTACTTGTTTTGGTTTATTGTATCCAAAAGGACAATCCCTGGATTTTAAAGCATATACTGATGCGGATTATGCTGGTTGTCGACTTGATCGCAAAAGTACTAGTGGTGGATGTTTCTTATTAGGGAGAGCCTTAGTATCTTGGTTTAGCAAGAAACAAAATACGATTGCCCTATCTACAACTGAAGCTGAATATATGGCAGCCGGGTCTTGTTGTGCTCAAGTGCTTTATATGCAACAGGTATTAAGCGATTATGGTTTTAATCTTCCCTCTACACCTATTTTTTGTGACAACACGAGCGCCATAAACTTAGCACACAATCCTATTTTACACAGCCGGGCAAAACACATTGAAATCCGTCATCACTTCTTAAGGGATCACATCTCAAAGAATCATGTTTCCCTTCATCATGTTGATACGGAAAATCAATTGGCTAATATTTTTACAAAACCGCTTCCACTCGATCAATTCAACAACATTAGGAAGCAACTGCTTATTACTCCTTTGGAAGATGTTTTCTTTGATATCTGCGGTTCTTAAAACGAATACGTTTACTTATTTTATTTTGGCTTTTCAATGGACATCTTTTTCATTAGATTTGACGGGATATCTAATTAAGGGGGAGTTTTTATTAAAAACGGTTATCTTTTTGAAATGACAAAGGGGGAGAGATAAATAAAACTATAACTTAGTATTTATGAAAAACTCAATCAATGAGTTTTATAAATATACTCTTGGCTTTACATTGAAAGTTGCTATATTCCCAAATGAACTGGATTCCATGTTCCATAATTCATTGGGAATAATAAGCACACATTTTATAAACAAGAGGAAAAGCTACATAAGAAAATCTTCAGGTATGAAATTCATATGTTTTATATTTCCTTATTTATATTTTGGAAATGTTTGTCATCTTCAAAAAGGGGGAGATTGTTGGCTAATTGGACATCTATAAATCCCTTTGTTTTGATTATGACAAACATTTCATTCTTATTAATCTAACGAGATACTTGAGTATGCAGGACTAAGATGGATGGCAAAGCAACTAGGGAAAATCCACAAGCTAAATTGTTTATATTTTCATGCAATGTAATCATTGTTGTAAAAACTTGTACAAATATATAATGTACAAGTACTTAGAATTGCATGTAAATCAAGCGTTAGATTTTCCCTAGCCAAACACCATAGTTAGACATGTCATCCCATTTAATTAGGATCACCTTTGCACACTCACACATATAATTAGTGCCTAAATTGAAACCTTGAAACAGGATCATTCTCGGTCGACAAACTCCTCGACCGAGACACTCTCGGTCGACAAACTTCTCGACCGAGAAAGATCCAAAGTAGCCGTTAGACACAACAGACAAGTTAGTTGGCAGTTGAAGAAAGACGTTGCAAATCACTTGTTCCAGAGAGCCTGTCGGTCGACAAAAGTTTGACCGAGTAGGTGTCTCGGTCGACCATTTGTCGACCGAGATAATCTCTGACAGCAACTGCAGAATAAAGTAATTAGCCGTTGTTAAAGCAACAACTTTGTACCTAACGGCTAGTTAAGCACTTAGAAACCCCTAGAAGTTGTCTAGAACGTCCTTAAGCATACTTAGGCCATTCCTATAAATAGGACAAGCCATAGGACACTAGAATTCACTTGTTACACTTGAGAATACACTTGAGCATACTTGAGCAATCTATTGCAAGCAATTTGAGCACTGTGATCGTTGGCATACTTTCTCCTTAGCTCAATTTCGTGTCCTAGGCTAGATTCTCCTACCCACAGCAATCACAAGTTCACACACTTGGCTAGGAGATCTATACGCTTGATCTAGGCATATCAAGCCTTGGGCTTAAAGGATAAGTTGTAATTTCCTTTTTCTTTCTTGTTCCTTTTTATCTTTTGTACTCTCCTTGCTACTCCTAGGGTTGGAGGCTGCGGATTGGAGAGGGTTGACTTCTCAAGTGGAGAAGGGGACTTCAAGCTACTTCAAGAAGGCTATCGCAAGGGAAGCTACTTCAGAAGGCTGGTGCAACGGGAGTTGCTGCATCTACTTCAAGGGAAGGCTGCTTCAAGGTTGGCGATTACTTCTAGGTGAAGGCTGGTTGAAGGGTTTAGGAAAAGAGATTGTATTTTATGTAAATTCCTTGCGAGGTAATAAAATAAATTTCTTTTCAAATCCCGGTTGGGTAAGCAACCGGGTAGTGGATTGACGGCTATAGTATTTGCTATAGTTGGAACCACTCTAAACCTTGTGTCTCCTTGTCCAATATTTTCATTGTGGTTGTTTGAGTTCAATAATTGTTAAATTATCTATAAAACTCTATTCACCCCCCCCTCTAGTAGTTTTCAGAGATAGTTTCCTCCCATCATGGGAGAGGGACCCTTTTGTAGGGTGTATACTAGTTTTGTTGGTTTTGAGGTAACCTAATTAAAGAGGTTTCATAGGATCTTGAGAAGCTATGTGAAGAGTACATAGTATGAGAATGATCCTGTAGACCCATAGATAACCATCTCTAAGTGCATGTGGATGTGTTACCATGGAGGTAAATGGTATGGAGACTGACCAAGGTAGACAGGTCGCCATGACCCCTATGAAAGGATGAAAGTCAGCCCATGAATGCAGAGAGAGTTGATGGAGACTTGGGTAAGGTTCTAAGTTGGACATGTACTATAATAGAATCCTAAGTCTATCCTAGGGTCAGGTAGGGATAAGACCGATGGAAGTAGGAGTTGCCTAATTCCCTAGTTGCACATGACCATAGGGTCGGGAGGTAACAACTACCATTGTCCAAGGGCCATGGGTTAGGAGATTGATCACCTTCATGAACTCATGGGACCCAAAGGGAAGATGAGGAGGGCACTCTCTGGATGCATAAGGGATGATGACCCAAAAAGTGTTGGCACCCTATTGACCTAGAGGAGATGACCAAGGATTATGTGTGGACCCAAGTAGGTTCTATACCAGTTTTCCATGGAAGTAACTTTGATATCGAGATGATTGTGATGTAGAGACATAAGTTGCACATTTCAACTTAGATTTGAAGGTGTACTGGCAATGTGGGATGTACCATCTATACGCTTGGAATAGGAAGAACTTTTTGTTTGGACGACCGCCAAATGCTTATTTCCTCTTGTTATGGGAGTGAGAGATAGGGACATTACACATGCCATACACCAAGGATAAAGATGATGTGAGTTGGAACGTTTCTATGAGGTATGAGGATAGAGATGATAACATACCTTTGTTGAGTGAATGATATGTGGATGGTTTACAAACACCAAGCGGACCAAGGTAGTCATCTTGTGAGGATGTTTTATCATGAGCTATGTGGAATTTGCAAGTTATACAAGGTTGAGTTTGATAACCAAGAGGATGAGCTCAGAGTTTTCTTGATGATGATAGACTTAGAGTCCGAGATGAGATGATAAGTGAAATAGATGGAGGTGTATGTCTTCAACATTACCTAACACCTAAGGATGTGAAGTGGTAATGGATGCTCTGGTTGAGATGCAGTTGCCTAGTTTAGCTAGAGGCTAGAAGAGGTTTTCAGCCTAACCCTAAGTTTGAAAAAGGAGATATGTTTGGGCTAACACTCAGATGTAACGATATCTGTTGAACAAGTTAGTAGTTGTTTGGTTAGCCAGCCTAGGCCTTGATGCAATAAAAGGATGGTTGTAGAACCTCAGATGCACTTCTCTGGAAAGGAAGGTGATAAAACCCCGACTAGAGTGGTTTAGGGTTTCTGAGGAATCAATCTTGAGGAATCATGACATACATGAGATCATGATTTTAAGTTCATCATACATCATGGTACTACTAAGATAGTAAGTTGCAGTAGTACATTGGATGCACATGGGTTGTCGCCATGCAAGCCAGGAGGTGAAGGACGAACACCAATAACCTAAAGAGTTGATGTAGAGGATAAAGAGTCCACAAGAGGGAATGGGAGTTCATCACTATGGATGTTGTGGTAAGTCTCCCCTAGACCAAGGAAGGTCAAGATGCAATATGGGTTATGGTAGATCGCCTTACCTAGATGACATGAGAAAGAAAGAATACTCAAGGGATGGATCCGGTTGAACTACATATGAGAAAGAGATGGTTCAACTACACCATGATGCGAGTTCAAAAGTTCTTGAGTATAACCTAAGAATTCACTTCCATGCGATGGAAGTAGGTACATGAAGAACTCGTTATTAGTACAGTTTATCATCTCTAACTAATGGTTAGTATAATCCAGACTAGAGGGTCTGGTGAGAGCATGTGTGCTTGTTCAGAGTGATACATGGAGACAGTTGTTGTCCTTTGTAAGATATGATGATAACCACCATAGTCAGTATCAGGATGTAAAGAATCTCTGTAAGGGAGGTTGTGTCGGTCATCACTTCATTAAGATGATGTTGGTGAAGGGACCTTGTGAAGGTCAAGAAAGAACCACAACAGATAAAGTCTCTTTGATCGTGCAATGGCTGAAAGAGAGCCCATGGGCGACATGAGTCGTGAGTTGATGCAAAGCAGACTGACATGCAGTTCACTATGGGAGAGTATGTGATGAGAAAATCTGACCCCTCTAAGGTATAGATAAGAGATTCGAGTCCTCGATACCTAGGTCCATTTGAGATGGATTGGTGGAGAAGGTTATGTTTGACCTTACCCCTCAGGATAAAGTAATGTGTGATGAGTTCCATGTGTCCAATTTAGAGAACTATGTGAGGTACCCGGGCCATGTGCTGAGCAATGAACCTAGTAAGCCCCAAGGGAGGTCGAAATGACCTGAGTCACCTGTGAGGTTTATAGAGGTCAAGGTGAAAGAACTCACAGAAAAGAATATGGAATGATAAAGGTTCTTTGGAAGCGCCATGGATAGGGTAAAGCCACATAGGGGTCAATGATGGACATGGAAAAGTCTTATCCTGAACTGTTTGTTTGCTTGATGGAATTTTGAGGAAAAAAATCTTATAAGAGGGGAAGGATGTTACAACCCCAATTTTGCATGTGTTTTCATAATTGAAATATAATGATTTTGTGAATTTGGAATTAATTGAAAAGGTTGTATGCTTTTCTTCAAAGAAGGGATTTCTTTGTAAATCTCCCTTACATTAGGAATTTCGTGGCTCCTATTGTTATATTAATCCAATAATGGATATAAAAGAGAAGAAAAGAAGAAAAGTCCAAATAATAGAAAAAGAAACATGATAATGGTTATTAAGTAGAAATATTTATGAGAAATACTTGGAAATATCTAGAAAGTGGCATTAATGGCCACAATTGAGTAAAATTCATTTACATATGATTTCTAATAAAAGAAATATGAAAAGAGGAAGAAGGAGATGAAAGATAATGAGAATCCTTGCAAAAGAATATCTTAAATAAGTAAGATAATGAAGAATGAAGGATGTAGATGCATCTAGAAGGATAATAAGTATCCTTAATAGGAATTTCAAAATATTAGAGTTTCTTGGGGTCCAAGGAACCCCAATGTAGAAAAATAAAGAGAAAAGGCAAATAAAACAAAATAAGAGGATAATGTGATACATCATTAATGACTTTTTGATAATATCAAAAGGAGATATTATTTTCCTTAAGAAAGTAGAAATTCATGGCCAATAGATTAAAAGCCAAGCACAAGAAATGAAACCAATAAATTTCGAATCATGGATAACCAAGGAATTATTAAAAAGAAAGATATTATTCTTATTTAAGGGAAAATAGGTTCCCTTTTTGGAAAGGGGCCTTGTTTCTTCATGGGAAAGCCTGCTGGGGCATGGCTACCCTCCTCTATATAAGGGGTAGAACTTATGGTTCGAGTTCAAGTGAAATCCCATGCAACCCTCTCTCTTCTTCTTGTTCTTTCCATGCAAACCCTAACCTAGAGGGTAGTTCGAACCCTGGAGCAACGGGGGGCCATGGAGGAGGTGCAATGAAGGCATGCTACTCCCACAACATCAAAGGAATTCTCAGGGGCAATCCCTTTACCCGGAACATGCACGTAGATGCAGCCGCACGGATGCAATGGCGGCCGCATGTTGTAGTCCCGTCGTATTCGCAACCAACCAACTAGGGCGTGAGTTGGGTGGTTCTCTAGGTGCGGAAAAGGGCGGCGGAGTTAGGGCGGGCGTTGGCGACAGTCCTCAAGCCTTAGGATGGAGGGGGCAAACTGCGGGATGGATACAAACGGCGGCCACTGCGGCTGGCTGAAGGTGAAAGACGACCTAAGTGTTGTTGGACCGATTTGCCCCTCTGCTGGTTAAAGAACCATCCACTTACGCAAGGGTATAAGCGTCATTACGTTATGTTTCCAAAACAAGCTACGTTGCATGCAAAGGATAACGTGGCGCTCAGTGATTGGTCCAAGTAAGTAAATAATGCAAAATTCATATCTTTTTATTTGTAGCTCAGATGGATGCATATAAAATATGAATTTTTCTCAAAAAAATGTGAGGAATCCGTTAAAAGTAGATTTAGAAGCTAATTTCTCTTGTAATTTGAAAAGTAGTGGAAGTTATCAACTTAAATGCTTTAATGAAAAAGAAACCCTAAATTGAGATAATGAATGTATTAAGAGGGGTTTTATGGATGATTAGAGTTTATATTAGCCTGTTAATTATAAAAAGGAACATTAAGAACAAAAAAGATGAACTTTGCACATAATTGGTTTAATTTAGAATTCTATGTGCATAAACGAGCTTTAATGGGCCTTGAAACCCTAATGTTAGTAATTGTGACTCTTAATGGCTTTAATTATTCAAATTCATGAATAAAGCTGAGATATGATGGTTCTAAGCTATTTTGAGTATAAAGGTTCCTAATTGTGGATAAATAGCCTTAATATGGTAATTAGGGTTTTCTAATGGATAAAAGTGGAATTAGTGATAAATAGAGTTCATGAAAGATAAGTTGTCAATGTGAAAGGAACCAAAGGTGGTAATTGATCCTAATGATCTTGTCATGAATTAAAAGGATAAAAATGGTAGCTTTAATAAAAAGGGGCATAATTGACTTAATGTACATTTAATTGTGCCTTTTATCCAAAATTAGGGTTATATGTTGTTAGAAGGTAACCTTAATATCTTTCGTGAAGAATATATGAGATAATTAGGGTTTGTGAGTAAGTGTATAAAATTAGGGTTTAAATTAGTAAAAATGAAGTGAAACCCTAATTGCAATAGAAACCCTAAAAGTGGACTAGAAACCCTAGGAAGCGGGCTAGGTTTAATAGATCTTGATGGCATGATCAATGATAGGAAATTGTATGCATATTTTAGGATCTCTTTGTGTGCTTGCTTGACTATTGGATTTCTTACATTGCTTGGATTAATTTTGTGTCAAACCAACCTGATAGGTATGTGGTTACGCTTATGGTTAATCGCTTTAGTTTCACGGCGATTCCCGAATGTTTTATCGGTTACCTGAAAAAAACTGCTTGGATGACTTTTATTTCATGCAACTATAAAGTGACTATGATTATCACCATAAATATGTATACATGAATGGCTCATATCCTGGTCCTCCTCTGTGGTTTTGCTAATGATGAAAGGGTAACCCAGTAAAGGGTCTACTTGTGGGACAATCAGGTTATCAAGAGTTAGGGATTGGGCTACCTATGGGTAGTGCCATGCGACTCTTTAGCACACCATGAGTTAGGGATTGGGCTACCTATGGGTAGTGCCATGAGATTCAACCCTAGATATTAATCTATCTGTTAGGTAAGATCATGCGGGGTTTAATGGGGATCTACCATAAGGAAGGTAGCATCCAGGTCCACTACAAGGACAGCGCAGAGGCTAGGGTATGTATGGATTGAGCAGTTATGTTTAAAACTTAATGTGGTTTGATAAATCATAATTGACTACAATATGATGTTATAGTTAGTTGCACGATTATTGTTTCCCCCACATACCAGCATATTCATTTATGCTGACCAACATTTTGTTTGTCGGCGTTTTAGGTACAAATCCTAAAAGGACAAACAGTAAATTGGCATATTGTAAATACATGAATTAAAGTGCAAGGAGGATTAGTTAGAATAAATTCCAAACGTGGATAGAAGTAGATATCCAAGTTTTTGAAAAATGTATGAAAAGTTTTATTTTATTACAACTTTTCAGTATAGTTTGGTTGAATTTGATAATTATTATTGATTATTTGTCAAACCTTTGATCCTGAAATTGGGATAACGACTCCTGACCTCTTGGTCTCCCTTAATTGGGGGTTATCGGGAGGCGGGGTGTGACGCCCCGACCTCCGTGCCATCTCTAATGACCCTGAAGACTGGGGAGTCACCCTTGGTAAACCACTCTTAACTTTTTCTTTTCTTGATCACTTAGATTAACTTAAATGAAAACCATAAAACTTTATAGCATCGAATTATAATAAAACTGCGGAAGCAACTTTCCATTAACTTAGTAAGGCTAAAACAAGTTTACGTGACAATTTACATTACTTTTACAGACTATAAAACACAACAGATAATTGAAAACTAAATACATATTTCACAACATTCTCTCCCTAACCCACCATATGCCCAAGGACCGAGGGGAAAGGACTAAGATACCTCTAACTAACTACTAAATACCTTTTATGTACTCAGATGATATGATCCTTCAGCCTCCTCGTGCTGACGTTGACCTAAAAAATGTTTCAGTAGGTTGGTGAGCTACTGGCTCAGTGAATAGAATTTCACCAACCATCACAGATAACTCATTTATGTTTATTATTTGGAATAATATGCAAGAAATACTACACTGAGCAGGTCTAAGGAATTTAATTTAAACAACAGAAGATGTCAACATTTCATTATGATAACAATTGATGCAGAGCTGTAGATACAATTATTTAACAGAAAATACTTAAAGAACTACTGTTGTGAAGCTAACTCATATCTTTCTTAACTCTTTAACTTAATAAAACTCTGTGAACCTATATGAACATATTTTATCTTATGCCCTGATCATATGCAGTGTACTCTACATATGAAGACTCATAGCGAACTACGATCCCACCGTACAAGACTTAGCCGACACCCCGGGATAGCTAAGTCTGACTGCTGTCCTGGTCTGCTACAGGACTCAGGCTATCTGGCCTCGGCATCCTTTTGATGTCATAAACTGGACTTTTCCTCTAAGCTGAGTACACAGGAGGAGAGTCAAGCCATGCCACCAGGATGTCTGGTAAGTGTTGGACACGCTTTTCTATACCTCAGTGCCACCAGGACGTCTGGTTAGTGTTGGACACTGTAAACTGCTCTCTAGTGCCACCAGGACGTCTGGTTAGTGTTGGACACTACAAATTGTACTTTCGTGCCACCGAGACGTCTGGTTAGTGTTGGACACGAGTCTCCGACCTTACTGGACGCACCACCAGGGTAGGTCGTTTCACCCCTAGGGTACAGACCTCTCAAAGGGGTTCTACGGTGTCAGGGCCCTTAATCTAATATTTTATTATTCTAGAAAAGCTCTTACTACATTGCATCTCTCTCTTACTTGTTCTGGACTTTGGTATCTCTATGGTACCGAGTCTATTTACTTGAACTTTACAACACGACATGAAAATCATTCTAAATTTGATAGAGTAGTATATTCAAACACTATAAAATATTGAATAATCATCATACTATACATGCAGACAGACTAAAATTCTTAAATAAATAGAATGCATGTCAATTTGGCTCTTTATACACTAAAATTATGCAATTGAACTATTAAGCATCACCACATCTCCTACTGAGAATTTTGATATCAAAATACTTGAATCATTGAACACCCTATCCTTAGGGTTTTAGTTACCTCATTCACTTATCACATGGCAACACCCTATCCTTAGGGTTTCAGTTACCTCATCTATTTGATTGCAATTCAAATCACAATACGATATAATTCTAGAACTGACATAGCAATATACTCAAAATCATTGTAAACACTGAGTAATCCTTATATCATGCATGTAGGCAGATTGAAAATTCATGAATAACCCAAACTCATGTCAATTTGGCACATACATACTGAATCTTTGCAATTGAACATCTTATTGCACTAATAAGAGTAATTACTTCACATATGAGAAATCATCTGTAACATTTATCAATTATCTAAAATTTTTCAAAGAATGTGTACATTAACCCTAATCCTGGTTTGTGCATCTCATAACTCAATTAAGAGTTACGTACGTATCATAACATGAATTATTAACAATTCTTGAGAATTTCTAATAATATCTTAGAGAAATGTGCCAATTTATGTAAATGTTAATTCACATGTATTAACATATAAGGAAGCATGTAACTAGGGTTTATTGCATATTTTTATGTTATTGTACTTTCTTTGAAATCGTGCATCTGATAATTTACAAAATCTGTATTGCCTGGGTTTATACCCAAACCGTACCATTATCAGTCGTGTATTTCTAATTTCAACATTCACACTGAGCAATTTAGGTTCAGATGAACCATGTAAATTCACTGGTCCAATCCACACTGATCAGATGCTAAACTAAATCATATTAAAGCATAAAGAAATGATTTATGAAATAAAAAGTCGGACGACGCCAAATACTGCCCAACGCCTGATAATCTTCCCCTGTGGAATTGCGTCCAGAGACCAATTTTCGGGCGTCCACTTGGTTGTCTTCTGGTTTCACCCACCAATTGAGGAAAAAGCCCCATAAAATGCCAAATCAATTCTATATGCTACGGATTCGCGTTCTATCCTCAAAACCGAGCTTTGTGCTGGTCTTACCTAGCTCTTTCGTGTGCTAATCGAACTCCGATTTGGACCTGTTTGGACCTGCTGCTGCAAGCATCCGTTTCCCCATGAACAGGTTGAAGGGGAGAGCTATTCTTGGTGTTAGACGCAGCTATGACTGCAGAATCTTGTTCCAACCTCAAGGACAAAGTCAAGCTAACCTTCCCCGAAGGTTTCGTGCACCCAAAGGGGGCTTTTGGCCGGCGCCGCTACAGCAGCAGCTTGGCCGCGACCCTGCTGAACGGCCGCCCTAGTGGCTAGATGTAGCTGCAGTTGGGGGAGAAAAAAGAAGGGAAGAGGAAGAGGAAAGGAAGAGAAGGTAGGGGCACAGTTGGATCGGAGCTAAGGGCCAAGAACTGCCCCCCCCTAGCTCACCCTGGTCGCACTGCTGTTCTATCGGGCACTTCTGAAGCGGTTGCTCTGTAAATTGATCGTGAAGAGATAAGGGAAAGGAAGGTGAAAAGGGTATTAAAGCAAAAAAATGGGAAAATCGCAAATTAGGTCCAAGGAAAATAAAAAGGCTATAACTTTTGCCTCGAGGGTCCAAATCGAATGATTCTTTTTACAAAACTTAAATCACAGAATCCACCACGACCTCGAAGCAAGAAATTATGCTTATTAGCTTGTCACAACTGGTCAAAGCACTAATTGTATTTGTGTGTACTTAACCCAACTTAATTAACTTAATTAACTTATTAATGTTATGATCATCATACTTATTAGTTAACTTTGGTGTGGGTCATAACACAGGGTCATTACAGACTACGTCTTCCTGAGTTCGACTCAGGTCTCACAAGGCCTATATTACGCGACGCGTACACTTGTATTTATACGTACGTAAAATACGTGTCAGGTCTTGATCCTTCTTCTCTCCAAAGATGTAGTCTCTTATGAGGATTTTCTGCCAATCTCTATGTCTTTTCCCAACGAGTTGAATAACAAACTTGTATTGTAGCTTTTCATCAAGCTCATATCGGCCCTAAAAAGGTTCGACATTCACTACTATTTTAGAAATGTTAAAAGAAAGAATTGTAAAATATTATAAAACATAAATGCATTAATCTCACTTCTGAATCCCTCCATATGAGGTTTTTGTCGTCCATACTCACTTGTCTCCAATTCCCAAAAAGGTTAACATAAATATCTATCTGTGTAAAGCATTATAAGTCATCACACCTTCTCCCCATAGTTTCTTTAGGTCATTAATTAGAGGATCAAGGTAAACATCAATATTATTGTCAGGTTGTTTGGGGCTCGATATCAGCAACGACACCATGATGTATTTATTATTCATGCAACCACAGGGGAAGATTATATACAACAATCATGACGGACAAGTGCTATGTTGGTTGCTTAATGTTCTATATGGATTCATCCCATCAATAGAAAGTCTAAGTCATAAATTTTTGGCTTCTTTACGAAATTCAAGATAGAATAAATCAATATGCTTTCATTATGGGGACTCAGATGCATGTCATTGCATACCAACATTGTTTTTATTTACCCTTATATGCCAAGATAAATTTTGTGCATATACGATATTAGCAAAAATGCATTGAAATCGTGGTATTATAGATAGATACCACATCACCTTAGCAGGAGACTTTGTCTTGGTCTTACCTAATGTTGTCTTTTTATAACTAGACACCCCACATTTTGGACATTCTTTCATATTGATATAGTCCTTTTGATACAATATACAGTCATTTGTGTATGCATGTATATTCTTAGCCTGAATTCTCATTGGGCACAACATCTTTTTTTATTTGGTCTGTTGAGATTTGAACTCGTTTCCTTCGGGGGAATTTCTTTCAAAAAAGACAACAGAAAAGTGAAGCTTTTCTTGCTCCATCTATTGTTAGCCTTCAGAGTATATAATCTTAACACAATGCTCAACTTTATAAACTTAGTACGATCTAAGTACAATGGTTTCTCAAAATCATGAACAATGTTTCAAAATAAGGTTGGTGGGTCTGTAATGTTTACCTCACAACTATCTAGCATCACATCAACCATGTCTGCTGGAATTGGTTTGTTCTCATCAACGTCGTCAGCCATTTCTTCTCTAACACAACAACTACACCGACATGTGGTGATTTCATACTAGGGATCTCTCCAAGCTAGTACCATTCTGTACAACCCTGTAGAATCCAATTGTACATGACATGATCTTTGATCACGTCAACAATGTCAACTTTCAAGTTGTTACTATAATTCCTACAGGTAGACCTATCAAACTGGGTCAAAATCAGTTGGCACCCACGGGTCAACCATTTTAAGTTGAGTTTGGGGATGAAATTTTCCACCCTCCAAAAATTACCCAAACCCATACCCACCCATTTATATCGCGGGTTTCATAGGTGACCCACGAGCACCAGCGGGTAACCCGATTAACAGAATTCAATATATTTATATACGCATTAAATACATACTGTAGAAATATTGTCTGTTTTGCACAAGTTAAATTTAAACTTTAACTACAACAATTGTATTCTCTTTATTTTTTATTTGTAATAGACAAAGAGTACTTGTATTATTAAGAATGATAATTCTAAGTAAAAAATTATGTGTTTCTTTTTGTAATATTTTATGTACAAAAACTACATCGACTTTTCTTTTTGACCCGTACCCATTATTCCCGCACCCGAAACAACTTAACCCAAACCCAACCTACCCACCCATTTGACAAGTATACCTATAGGGGTAATACAAGCTATCTCTAGGTTGCTTTCTATGTTCCTCTGCAAATCTTACAAACTCATCCAGACCATTAATAAACTCCAGTGTGTAACGATTTGGTTTAGACATCTATTATCGATCCATTTCTATGATCATATGGGAGATGAGTAGCTCATCGGATTCTAGGTAGTAAGTTAATTTCAAAAAAATATGTTTGAATTGAGCCCACATCATTTAGTAGCATTCACATTTATGAACGTGTACCACCTCTCCCATTCTTGAGAACTTCATTTCACTACTAAGTGTATGATGAGTGTTCGATTTAAATAAATTTCGTCAACATTTCCCTGAAATTCTCCAAGTACACCAATGTAGATGGGAAAATACCCACCTACATATGTACCCAGAAACCAAAAGGGGAAATGTTGTCAAAAAAATTTGAAATTGAAAACACATTATACACTTATATCCTAAGTGATATGATGTGCTAAAAAAAGTCCCAAATCGGGGACTATTCATGGTTTATTCCAAATGAATAAATCTTGGAACGTTTCTAGGTCAACAAAGTATAAGGGAAAAGTTGACAAGTTAGATTTTACTTTTTAGAAGTTTAGGTTTAGGGTTAATAAAGTAAATTTATTTCAATTTCAATGTAAATCAAGTTAATCTACATAAATTGATATCAATTTAAGTGTATTAATTTCTAGGTGTGATCACTAGTTCATACTAATATGTAATTTCTAACATTAAACAATGAACTTATCATAGATATAAAATTAGGGTTATAGTTTCAAATAAACAATGCATTTATCCTAATTCATTAAATGAGCCCTAGAATTTGATTCTCTCCTCATCTCAGTTATAGTTTCATTATGAGCACGTAATAATCCTAACAAAGCCAAATAATCAATAATGACCAAGTATAATTTATCACAATCTCCATTAATTCATCACAATTTTGACATAGTTTATACAATTTGTTCTCAATTTCATCACAATTCACTACAAATTGAAATCTCCATTAATTCAGTTGACCACAATTCACAATTTTGACAAATTTTTTATCAATATCCATCTCCCTTCCTCCTCTCCTCCTTCCACCTCTCTCCTTCCCCTTCCCTTCACAATTTCTTCTCAATATTGAGAAGAAATCATAGGGCAGGGGAAGGAGGAGAGAGGAGGAAGGAGGAGAGGGGAAAAAGATCTAGAGATAATAATGCAAAAAAAGAAGCATCTAGCCTACCTCGCCGGATAGAGGAGAGAGAAACAACGACAACTTGAGAAGTTGGAGAAGCAACGGTGGTAGTAGGAGGAATCACCGATGGAGTAGCAACAATAGTGGCGGTAGACGTCGTCGGCTAGCTACAACAACAGTGGAGAAATAGTGAGCAACAGCTAGAATTGTCAGACGAGAAGCAGCAATGGCGGTGAGCATAGGTCCGCAAAAAACAACAACAGAGCTTGGAGGAGACCACCTGGTACCGTGAGAAAGCAATGACTAATCTTGGAGGATACCATCTGGTATCGTGAGAGAGCATTAGGGAAGCAATCAATCAGACAGTACCATAGGGAGGGAAAAGAGGGGAAAGAACTTCAGAGTAATTAATAAGTACATTAGGCATTGGTTATTATAAAACATGATGATGTACAATCATTCTCGTCACATGCATTAGAAAAGCATAGAAAAAAAGACAAATTTGTCATTGGTTGTAATTCATAAATTGATGCCTGACTCCGCATCCATATGCAACCCAGTGACGCCTACACCGCCAGTCAGGGTGAAGATAATTGACAAGAAATACAAATTTGGGGTGGGAAAATTTTCACAGGAAATATGGCGTGAACACCTTTCTTGTCAATCTCTATAGATACAACCAATGTGACACACCAATTGATTTTGCGAGACACATGGGGCATACACCTCTATATACCATCATATATTTATAAAAAAATGACAACGTAGTGTTTTGGAGGAAAATAAAATGACTCACAAAAATTTACATGTAATTCTATTTTGTGGGTTATCATGTTGGTTTCTTTGAGAAGCCACCATCAATAAAAATAAAATGTAGCCTGTGTTTTCTCAACTGGTCAAACCATGATAGTTGTCTTTAAATAACTGATGCGATATGGTATAATGTTTATTTTGCTTTAAAATTTAATTGATGAGATATCTTATTTCTATAGTAGTGATAAGATCGATATCCTAACCACTTGATAAGCAAGATTGAGAAACATATGTCCACACTCATTTGAATAAATATATGATATGTGAGCTCAGATGCATGTCATACAGTCTTCTCTAGTTCAAGGAACACAGATTGAAGGTTGAGAGGATGATGATTCCATACCTCATGTTCAAAATGGATATCAGAGACAAAGGAACTATACGATCATTGTAACACTGATCACATATTATAGGTTGAATTTGTTCTCCAACTTTCCGATTACTTGGATAGGAGTGATGTGTTGCTAGATACCATTCATTGCTTGTGATTTCATAAATTAGTTATGGACATTCACTGCCAATGTAACATTGAACCTATAGGGTCACATACATAAGATTCACCTATAATAGGAAAGTTGACCACCTTTCACACATTGTGACACCTTATGAAGAATTGATAAAAAGTTAAAGAAATAATAACTCATGAACAACTCATGCCAGTGTACTCCAATTAAAACCATGGTTCAAGGACATAACTAATTATTCATGAATGTTGTTTAACTTGATTAATAAAGTGTTTAGGCATTCAGTTTAAACAACAATGGTTGAAAACTTACTGACTGGATTGTGAATCAACCAGTTCAAGTGTTGAACCTATTGATTCAAGTTTCAGGTCAATTTGAACAACTGGTTGAATCAAAATGTGAACCACAAACTCATAAATGAAGTGACCAGTTCAAATATGTGAAATGACTAGTTCAGGTTGTGAACTGACTAGTTGGATGATCAATACGATTGGATCAAGGATTGATGTTGATGTCATGTTGTGCATTAATTATCACATTAAAGCCAATACATTTTCAAATAGGAAACATTGTGAACTGACCGCTTCAAGTGTTGAACATATCATTTCACATGTGAATCAACTAGTTCAGTTGTGAACTGACTGGCTCAACGTTCGCAGCTTCTAGAAAATTCATGAAATTCCATATCTATGACTCCTAGATGATTTGGAAACCCTGACCCTGTCCATCCTATATAAAGGGGGCAGTCTAGGCTTTTAGAGACACATCAACAAGCTTTGACAATTGTTGTCCTCTCATAGTTGTGGTAACTAGAAAGCCCGAGAATGTCCTACCTGTAAAGGGGAGGGATATCAAGGGAGAGACAACATGGGAGAGCGAATCAACCCTAGTAGGTTGACGTTCAAAGGGAAAACTCCTTCCCGTTGGATCTAGTAGCACAATGTGAAGTTCCTGATGGTCCTCATAGACTACATAAGCATGTGGAGGCCATTTCAAACTGCTAGGAGGACAACAACCACTATCGTTTGTGGTTTTTCACTGAGAGGTCGTCATCTCCAACTGTCCATGTGTGCCTTGCAAAGAGTACACATCACTAAGAAAGAGTAGTTATCAGACTTGCTCTAGGACTAGGTATACCTCTTTCTACCCTCTTTCCTAGATACATTGTTGTTGATGTGATTCCCTGGTCAAGTAATACGGATAAAATTTTTGTTCCTTCTTCCTTCTCTATCATCCCTATCCCCCAATAGTGGTATCGGATACACGTAAATTTATGATGTATCTAGATTTAAGTCAATGTGATCAGTTTTATCTTATTGCATACGATGTGAATAATGTGCATACCCAATTAAATACCACATAAGATCCCACAATATAAATATATGTTATGATGTATATGAAATCTATATATGTCACCCTAATAGTGTTTTAATGGTGGATGTATGCATGGTTATGGACAAAACCCCCATGGATGTACGTGCATGACTATTTGGTTGATTTTCTGTTGTTATTCACTTTGCCTACCAAGCCTCTTCCCTCCTTTCCAAACGTGAATTAATGATATTCTTCTGATATTCCCTTCAGATGTAATTCGAGGTTTCCCTCTTACTAGGTAATATGGAATAGAATAGTTTAATTTATGTTTTATCGTGAGACATTTTGTACTAGACAAGTCAACTGACTGAGAGTCGATTTGACTGGAGGACCGAGGAGGCCAATTGAAAAACCACTAGAGGGGGGTGAATAGGGTTTTATGATAATTTCAATATAATTTTAACTTAAACAACCACAATTGAAATAACAAGAAGGAGACAAGGTGTTTAGAGTGGTTCCAACCTTAGCAAATACTAAGGCAGTCAATCCACTACCCGGTTTCTTACCCAACCAGGATTTTGAAAGTATTAATTTTATTACCTCTCAAGGAATTTACATAAAATACAATACTTTCTACACCCTTTGGACAGCCTTCACCTTGAAGTAGTTGCACCAACTTGAAGCAACCTTCTTGAAGTAACTTCAAGCTCCCCCTTGTAGTAGCCTTCCTCTTGAAGTAGCCTCCCGTTGCAACAGCCTTCTAGAAGTAGTCCAAAGCCTCCTTCTTTACCAAGAAGATTAAGACCCTCTCCAATCCGCAGCCTCCAATCCTAGGAGTAGCAAGGAGAGTACAAGCAATAAGAGTGAACAAGAAAGGAAAAGGAAATTACAATTACCACTTTGATGCACAAGGCTTGATTTGCCTATATCAAGCGTATAGATCTCCTAACCAATGAATATTGAAGTGTTGGTTTGGTGGAAAGGAGATGCTAGCCTATAGGACACGAATTTAGATCAAGGAGAAGAATAGCTAATGCAAGTGTTGCTTAATTTCTCAAAACAAAATGCTAATTACAAGTGTATGCTCAAGGATTGCTCAAGTGTAAATTGGTAAGTTTAGGTGTCCTAAGGCATGTCCTATTTATAGGAATGACCTACAAGTGCTTAAGAACATTCTAGACACTTTCTAGGGGGTTCTAAGTGCTTAACTAGCCGTTAGGTACACTTTAGTTGCTTTAGCAACGACTAGTTAATTAATTCTAAAAGTTGCAGTCAGAACACATCTCGATCGAAGATTTGTCGACCGAGAGTCCTACTCGGTCGAGGGTTTGGCAACTGATAGACTGTCTGGAGCAAGTGTATGCAATGTTCATCTCCAACTGCCAATTACCTTGTCTGCTGTGTCTAATGGCTACTTGGGTCTTTCTCGGTCGAGGAGTTTGTCTCTCGGTCGAGAATTTTGTCGAACGAGATTGACCCTGTTTCAATGTTTCAATTAAAGTGCTAAGTGTGTGTATGAGTGTGCATATGTGACACTATTGAAGGGGATGACCTATCTAAGTGTGGTGATTATATAGGGAAGATCTACCGCTTGATTTACATGATATCTAAGTACTTGTACATTATATATTTGTACAAGTTTTACAATTGATTACATTCATGAAAATAAAATAATCTATCATATAGATCTTCCATAATATTTGTCATCCACCTTATTCCTGCAACACTCAAGTAGCACGTTAGATCGACAAGAATGAAATGTTTGTCATTATCAAAACAAAGGGATTAAATGATGTCCATTTAGCCAACAATCTTCCCCTTTTGAAGATGACAAACATTTCCAAAATATAAATCAACTAGACTTTAAAATGAGTTGAGTTTCATACCTGAGATATACTTTGGAAATTTCTTCTCTTGTTTATGAAATGTGTGCTTACTATTCCCAAAGAAGTATGGAACCTGAAATCCAATTCTTTAGGGAATATAATAACTTTTAATGTAAATCCAAGAGATTATGAAACTCATTGATTGAGTTTTTCAAATTTTTCAAAATTAGCATTTTAAGATTTACCATTTTAAGATTTACCTTTATTTCTTCCCCTTTGTCATTTCAAAAATATATCCGTTAAAATAGAAAAGCTCCCCCTTAATTTAATATCCCTTATGAAAAAAATAGTCATCAAATCATATGAAAAAGATGTCCATTTAAAAGCCAAAAATGATATGATGAAAAACATTTTTAAGAGGCGCAAATATCAAAGAAAACATCTTCTAAGGGAGTGATAAGTAGTTGCTTCCTTATTTTGTTAAATTGGTCTACTGGAAGCAGTTTTGTAAAAATATCAGCCAATTGATCTTCCGTATCAACATGATGAAGGGATACATGATTCTTAGAGATATAAGCCCGTAAAAAGTGATGACGGATTTCAATATGTTTAGCTTTGCTATGTAAAATAGGATTGTGTGCTAAGTTTATAGCGCTTGTGTTGTACAAATGATAGGTGTGGATGAAAAAGTAAAACCATAATCGTTTAGCACTTGTTGCATATAGAGCACTTGAGCACAACAAGATCCGGCTGCCATATATTCAGCTTCAGTTGTAGAGAGGGCAACCGTATTTTGTTTCTTGCTAAACCAAGATACTAGGGCTCTTCCTAATAAGAAACAACCACCACTAGTGCTCTTGCGATCAAGTCGACAACCAGCATAGTCGGCATCAGTATAAGCTTTAAAATCCAAAGATTGTCCTTTAGGATACCATAAACCATAACATGTAGTGTCGGCTAAGTATCGGAAAATCTGTTTAACTGCTTGAAAATGAGAATGCATGGGTTGTGATTGAAATCGAGTACAAAGACCTACTGAAAACATGATGTCCAGTCTAGAAGCGGTTAAGTACAACAAACTACCAATCATGGCTCTATATAAGGAATCATCAATAGGTTCCCCATTTTCATCCTTATCAATTTTAGTCGAGGTAGCCATTGGAGTAGTATCATGTTTGCACTGATCCATTCCAAAACATTTTAAGAGTTCTTTAGTATATTTTTCTTGGCTTATAAAAATCCTGGCAGGCGTTTGTTTAATTTGAAAACCAAGAAAGAAAGTTTGTTCACCCGTGAGGCTCATTTCAAATTCTTTTTGCATAATATTACTGAATTGTGTGCACAATGATTCATTTGAAGCTCCAAAAATAATGTCATCAACATATATTTGAACAACTAGAAAATCATATGTATATGTTTTGAAAAATAGAGTAGAATCTGAATTTCCAATAGAAAAATCATTATCAAAAAGATATGTCTTGAGCCTTTCATACCAGTTCCTAGGTGCTTGTTTTAATCCATAAAGTTCTTTCTTAAGTTTGTAGACATAGTCACATTTTTCCGGTATTTTAAAACCATGTGATTGAGCAACATACACTACTTCTTGAATTATTCCATTTAGAAATGCACTTTTTACATCCATTTGGTAAAGTTTGATGTTTTTGTGTGCAACTATAGCTAACAACATTCTAATAGCTTCAAGTCTTGCTACTGGTGCATACGTTTCATCAAAGTCTATTCCTTATTGTTGATTATATCCTTGTGCTACTAACCTAGCTTTATTCCTTATTACTTCCCCTGCCTCATTTAAATTATTCCAAAAAACCCATTTAGTTCCAATAATGGTTTTATCTTGTGGTTTACGAACTAAGTCACATACATCATTTTTAGTGAATTGGTTTAATTCTTCTTGCATTGCTATTATGCAATAGTCATTTTTAAGGGCTTCAGACACCTTCTTGGGTTCAATTATAGAAACAAATGCCATATTTGCAACATCTTTAAAAGAAGAACGAGTTTTGACTTTATCATTTGGATTTCCAATAATTAATTCTTAAGGATGATCCTCAATGAGTCTAGGAATATATTGTGTCCCAACTTGGTCATTTCTTGTAGTATTTTTGTCACTATCATTCGGTATGGATAGATTTTCGAATTGATGAGTGAGATCAACTATTTCAAGATTTTCTGATTTTGGCTCTTCATGAAAGGAAATGTGAATTGATTCCTCAACTTTTCTAGAAATAGTGTTGTAGACTCTAAATGCTTTGCTAGAGGTAGAATATCCCAAAAAGAAGGCTTTATGTGATTTAGAGTCAAATTTATCTCTATCCTCTTTCGTGTTTAAGATATAGCATGTTGATCTGAAAGTATGAAAATAGTCAACCCTAGGTTTCTTAGTATATATTATTTCATATGGTGTTTTCTTCAAATAAGAATGAATAGTTACTCTATTTAATATATAGCATGATGTGTTTACGGCTTCAGCCCAAAAATTTTTAGGTGTATTATGTTCGAGCATCATAGTCCTAGCCATTTCTTGTAGTGATCGATTTTTCCTTTCAACTATGCCATTTTGCTGTGGAGTGCGTGGAGCAGAAAAGTTGTGAGTGTAGCCTTGAGATGTGCAAAATTCTTCAAATAGATGGTTCTCAAATTCGCCACCATGATCACTCCTAATGGTACATATTTTGTTTTGTAATAGATTTTCAATCTTGGAACAAAATTTTATAAAAACTTGAATAGTGTCATCTTTGTTTGGAAGAAAATGTACCCATGTATATCTACTATAATCATCAAAAATAACAAAACAATATCTTTTGCCACCAATAGATTGTGTCCGCATAGGTCCAAATAAATCCATATGAATCAGTTCTAGGGATCTACATGTGCTAAGTACATGTTTGGGTTTAAAAGAGGTTTTTGTTTGCTTACCCAAAGTACGTGGTTCATAATTTTCAATTTGATCAAAAGATAAATTAGGAAAACCACGAACAAGATCATATTTAACTAGCTTTTTGATAACATGTGAACTATCATGACCCAATTTTTTATGCCATAGTTGTAAAGAATTTTCATTTGCAAGTAAGCATTTTCCAACTACGGATTTCATAGAGTTAGGTCTAAGAATATGGAGATTTCCAACTCTTTTTCCTTCATGAACAACATTTGTAGTAGTTTCTATTAGTAACTTGCAGCAATTTTTGTTAAATAGAACATCATATCCACTATCACATAATTGACTAACACTTATTAAATTATGGTGCAAACCATCAACGAGTAAGACATTTTTTATTTTGATATTTATACCAACGTTACCTATTCCAACGATTTTACCTTTACCATTGTCTCCAAAGGTGATTGTTCCTCTCTTCTTTTCCTCAAAAGTTTGAAACGCATCCTTGTTTCCTGTCATGTGTTTGGAACATCCATTGTCAACCACCCAATCCTGCATTAAAATGTAGGTTTTGGTACCCATGTGATGGTCTGGTATGGTTAGGAACATTTAATTACATACTATATAAAAGGTTTGATTCAAAACTTCATTCAGTTGACAAAAGTTCGACCGACATGTCTCTCGGTCGACCTATTTGTCGATCAAGAAAGTTGTTTTCTTACAGATTAAAAACTGAATAGAAGCAGAAGTCTGTTCGGTCGACCATTTTTTGACCGATTTTTGCTCCGATCGAACACTTTTCGACCGAAAGGGTTGCTATTTTACTCATGTTGATGCTGCAGATTTTAATTTATCACAAGCAACTGCTTCGTCGACAAAAGTTCGACCGATTATATTCTCGGTCGAGCAATACTTTGACCGAATATATTTCTGTTTCAGTATATCAGTTCATAATGCATGAGACTTTATATTTAGTTGAGATAAGACATTATGATTTTCAAAAATGAGCATTGGATCATATCTCAACTGAATTTCGTTCAAGTCTTCTAAGTTTGGGGTTTTGGAACCCAAACTAACTCATAATCCTTGTTCTTATAAGGGCATGAAAATGAGTAATGTCCAAGACGTAGACAAAAATGACAAGTAATAGAGTCAATTTCATTTCTCTTTCTAGGAATTGTGTTCTTAGGTACAAACATAGTCTTAGTCTTGGATGCTTTAGCTCTTTTAGGTTGATTTCTCTTTGGATCATATCCTAATCCTCTTCTTCTATTGTAACTAGAGGAAATTTTCAGAATATTATCGAGGATGTCATTACCTCTTAATTCATTTATTTTTCTTTGTAGCTTAGCAATGTCATCCATCTTCTCGTTTATATCTTTCCTTGCTTGATCTAAATCAGATAATAGAGAGTTTCTTTCTTTTACAACATTATCATAATCTAGACGGTTACATAGAATTGGTTGGGTCAGAAAATCGTTTAGTTTAGCCAACAAATCAACCTTTTCTTGAGAAAAAAGATCAAAATTCGTTTCTAGAGTAAGTATCTTTGTATTGCAGTCATTTAAATATGTTTTTAAAGACAAATTCTCAAGATCAATGTTGTTCTTTTCAGAAGAGAGATCATTTAATCTAGCATATAATTCCTCATTTTTTTTGGTAACCTTCTTTAGTTTCTTTTTGCAGTCAACATATTTATCATGAGTTTCTTGTAGACTAGCAATTAAATCTTCTTTAGGGAGATCAAGAAGGCTTACCTCTTGGGAATCTTCATCATCTTCTTTTGCCATAAGACATTCCACCTTCTCTTCTCCACTTTCACTCTCACTTGACTCATCCCATGCAGCTTTATAAGCTTTTTCTCCCTTCTTTTTGTGTGAGCTTTTCTTTCCTTTCTTTGCTTTAGGGCATTCATTTTTGAGATGTCCTTTCTTTCCACACTCAAAACACCTAGGAGGAGAAGAAGAAGAGCTAGAAATTTTGTTAGATCTAAATCTTTTATATTTCTTACCATTGATAATTAAGGCTTCTTCTCCTTCTTCTTCACTTGACTCACAACTTTCCGGTGTGATAATTTTTGAAGCTTTTAGAGCTACATCTTTCTTTTTCCCTTGTTGAAGTTCACGTTCTCTTCTTTCTTCCTCTTCTAGAGTTGCTTCATGAGCTTCTAGGTTGCCAATGAGTTGTTCCATCCTCAGTCGGGTGAGGTCATTTGCTTCTTCAATGGCCGTCACTTTGGGCTTGTATTTGGGAGGAAGTGATCTAAGAAACTTTGACACCTGATCTTCCTCACTAATCACTCTACCTAAAGCATTCAAACCATTTACAATAGAAGAGAATTTTTCATACATTTCACTAATAGATTCATTTTGATCCATACAGAATTGTTCAAATTTCTGTTTAAGCATTTCAATTTTAGAGTTCTTAACTTGCACAGTTCCTTCATAAGTTATGGAAAGTCTATGCCAAATTTCATAAGCCGTTTCACAATTTGATATTATATTAAATTCTCCAACTGAAATTGAACAATAAAGTATACTTACAGCCTTTGCATTCATTTGGGCATACTTAACTGTATTAGTGTCCCAAGCTGCATATTCCGCTTGAGGAAGTTCGTAGGGAGTTGACACCATCCTCCATAGATCCCAACTAATCCCTTGGAAGTAAAATTGCATCCTCCTCTTCCAGTAGGTGTAGTTAGTACCATCAAATGCCGGAGGCCTAGCCACAAGTGTTCCTTCAAGGTTGAGGTTGTTGAGCAACCCGTAACCCATTCTTCAAGACTTGGTTAGAGTTCCTTGAAGCCTGCTCTGATACCAATTGAAAAACCACTAGAGGGGGGGTGAATAGGGTTTTATGATAATTTCAATGTAATTTTAACTTAAACAACCACAATTGAAATAACAAGAAGGAGACAAGGTGTTTAGAGTGGTTCCAACCTTAGCAAATACTAAGGCAGTCAATCCACTACCCGGTTGCTTACCCAACAAGGATTTTGAAAGTATTAATTTTATTGCCTCTCAAGGAATTTACATAAAATACAATACTTTCTACACCCTTTGGACAACCTTCACCTTGAAGTAGTTGCACCAACTTGAAGCAGCCTTCTTGAAGTAACTTCAAGATCCCCGTTGAAGTAGCCTTCCTCTTGAAGTAGCCTCCCGTTGTAACAGCCTTCTAGAAGTAGTCCAAAGCCTCCTTCTTTACCAAGAAGATTAAGACCCTATCCAATCTGCAGCCTCCAATCCTAGGAGTAGCAAGGAGAGTACAAGCAATAAGAGTGAAAAAGAAAGGAAAAGGAAATTACAATTACCACTTTAAAGCACAAGGCTTGATTTGCCTATATCGCGTATAGATCTCCTAACCAATGAATATTGAAGTGTTGGTTTGGTGGAAAGGAGATGCTAGCCTATAAGACACGAATTTAGAGCAAGGAGAAGAATAGCTAATGCAAGTGTTGCTTAATTGCTCAAAACAGAATGCTAATTGCAAGTGTATGCTCAAGGATTGCTCAAGTGTAAATTGGTAAGTTTAGGTGTCCTAAGGCATGTCCTATCTATAGGAATGACCTACAAGTGCTTAAGGACGTTCTAGACACTTTCTAGGGGGTTATAAGTGCTTAACTAGCCGTTAGGTACACTTTAGTTGCTTTAGCAACAGCTAGTTAATTAATTCTGAAAGTTGCAGTCAGAACACATCTTGGTCGAAGATTTGTCGACCGAGAGTCCTACTCGGTCGAGGGTTTGTCGACCGATAGACTATCTGGAGCAAGTGTATGCAACGCTCATCTCCAACTGCCAACTACCTTGTCTGTTGTGTCTAACGGCTACTTGGGTCTTTCTCAATTGAGGAGTTTGTCTACCGAGAGTGTCTCGGTTGAGAATTTTGTCGACCAAGATTGACCCTGTTTCAATTAAAGTGCTAAGTGTGTGTATGAGTGTGCATATGTGACACTATTGAAGGGGATGACCTATCTAAGTGTGGTGATTAGCTAGGGAAGATCTACCGCTTGATTTACATGATATCTAAGTACTTGTACATTATATATTTGTACAAGTTTTACAATTGATTACATTCATGAAATTAAAATAATCTATCATATAGATCTTCCATAATATTTGCCATCCACCTTATTCCTGCAACACTCAAGTAGCACATTAGATCGACAAGAATGAAATGTTTGTCATTATCAAAACAAAGGGATTAAATGATGTCCATTTAGACAACACCAATGACAAGAGGAACCAACCATTTGACTGGAGACCACTGATCAATTGGAGGAGTCCAGCAGATCATCTGAGCAGGGAGCCAGTCAATCGACTGGAGGAAGCCAATCGACTGACCTGAAGGCCAACCGATCAATTGAAGTGGTTCAAATGACTGAACTTGGATAAGTGATCCAGTACATGTTTTTGCATATGATGTGGGCCTTAGGTGGTAGCCATTCTTTGTGGCTCCAAAAAGTTCCATTAGTATGGCCATAAACATCGCCTCGTGTTTTTTATGATTGCATGTTTCTCGTTTGTGGATATAGCATGTGAATGATACGAACTATAAGTATGTGGCAATTGGATATGTATATATCTATCAATAAATATTAAGTCTAAGATGCCTTCCAGAAGTGAAATACATGAAAATTTTGATCAACCAAGCATAGGTTATTCCAAATCATGGTTCCCCGTCTATCTCGTAGAAGTGTGATGGTAGATATGTGGGTCTTTCAAAGTAGGATGCATACTCTATCATGTTGGATTTTGGGTCAGGCATAACTAGGTGACCTTAATGAGATTAAGTGCCTAGAAGCATATAGATGGATTGTGACAAAGATTTTTGCACACATCTATCTAAGAATTGCTTGAGATGTAATTTGCAAATGTTGTCTACCTTTATAATTGGTTATGAGAACCAGTGTTGGCTACATATTGACTTAATTGTTTTGGATCTTAGCTCACTAGAAGATTTTACATTGCAATCTTTCTAATTGGTAGTGAGGTCTATCAATTTGAACAAAATAATGGGAGATATAATTAATTAGAAGCTTTATTAATATCATCAAACTTGTCAAATCAAATCAATAGTGTTTTCAAAAAAGTTACAAACTTTCTTTTGTAGAATCTAATAGAAAACATAAACATGATTCCATTTAGATCAGTCCTTGAGAAGGACAAGTTGAACAAGAATGGCTTACACAATTGGTTCAAGACATTGAGAATCATTCTCACTCAAGAGAACAAGCTCTATATCCTAGAGACACCAGAGCTAGATGAACCCACTCCCACGTGCCTAAGGCTGACAGGGATGCTTATAAGAAGCACTTTGAAAATGCCATGAATCCCAAGTGCTCAATGAACTATGAGTTCTAGAGACAACATGAGAATGTGGATGTTATTGAGATGGTAACACATCTTAAGAACATGTACCAAGATCAAGCAAGATGAGAGATATGATGTCTCTAAGGCATTATTCAAGTGCAACATGGCATAAGGAGATCCAGTAGGTCCCCATGTACTCAAGTTGATTGGGTATGTGAAGAAACTTGCTAGACTAGGATTTCCCTTGGGTCAAGAGTTGTCCATATACGTGATTTTGCAGTCACTGTCAGATCATACAACCAATTTTTCATGAACTATAATATGAACTACCAAGCCATTGTCAAAATTACTTGAAATGTGAAGGACAACTAAAGCATAGATGAAGAAGGAAAAACCAAAAATTGTGATGATGATCAGCAAAGGGAAGTCCAAGACCAAAGGAAATGCTAAGAAGATTCTAAAGCTAGCCAGAAACCAAAGGATTTTGCACTGAAAGCTATGGGAGGAGTGAATAAGGAAGGAAAGTTCCACCACTATCACCAGCCTAGACACTGGAAAAGGAATTGCCTTCTTCACATAGAGGATCTAAGGAAGATGAAGGAGATAGATATATCCACTTCAGGACCCAAGAAGAAGAAATCTAGAACTATGCAGAGTAAGAGTTTCTACCACTACAACTGGAATATGTCATTCACGTAATGGGCATGCAATAGAACAAGTGAATTGCTATTATGTACCTGTCATTAATGAAAACATCATGTATATTTTATGGACTAGAATAATATGAATAGATTGATGTTTTATTTTAAAAGATAAGATCTAATATGGCAGTGACATATGTCTCAAAATACATACTTGATAGTTGTATAGACAAATATGTATTATACATACACTGAATGACTTGATGACTCAAACAATGAATACCTATAGAATTTTCATCTAGAGCACACAAATGAGAAATGGATTTCTAGAATTCATAATGATGGTCATCCAGACTCTTTTGGTTAATGAACCAATAGAGACATGCAAGTCTTATTTATTGGGCAATATGACAAAAGCACCATTCACTAGAAGTTGTGGGAGAGTGAGTATTCTATTAGGATTCATACATATTGATCTATATAGAACCTTTTAGAATAAATGCTAGAGGTGGTTAATAGTACCTCATTAATTTACTAGTGATCTTAGTAGATATGGTAGTTTGCATATAATGAAATAAAAGATTGAATCTCTCAAAGTGTTCTATGAGATCATGAATGAGGTACATAACCCGCTTAGTGTAAATACTAAAACACTTCAATGTGATCGATATGGAAAGTACTTTGAATCAAGAGTTTGAGGACCTTCTGGGGGACCATGATACTATATCATGATGGACTCCACTTAGAACACAGTGACATTGTATCATGATAGTGTATCAAAAACTCAGAATCACACCATGTTAGGCATGGTGTGATTATCAATAAACCTAGCTAATATTACAATTTCTTTTCTGGGATATGCTTTACGCTAAACAATGTACCATATAAAATGGTTCAAAAGACACCATATGAAATATGGCATGGTAAATGTCCTAATATGTCATAAGGATAAGGAATGAAAGCTTATATAAGAAAATAATTTCTTGAAAATTTTATCCACAAGTGTTATTTTGTTGAATGCTTATATTGCAATTCAACAACAAAAGTGTTTGTTGCTAGGACATTGGTATCCATAAAGGGAGTCTAACTCCAAAGTAATCGGTGGAAGAAAATTAGAACTCAAAAAGTTTGAGACCAACAAGAAAAACATTGAACCTAAAAGAGGTACAATAGGAACAAGTAGATCGCCAATTTTGTGCAAGTTCAAGTTCCTTATGCAACACAAAACTCATAGATCTAGTAGAACACACCTTGAGCTTGAAAGATTAGGATATCTTATGGCTCAAGAAGGCGATGAGTTGGTCATAGATGATGATCCAACAATATACCTAGAAGCTATTGAGGAACCAAAGTATGAGAAATTGCTTGAATCCATTGTATCTAAGATGGACTCCATGTACACCGACAAGGTATAACCTTATTGGATCCTCCTAAAGGGATCAAACCCATAGGTTGCAATTGGGTCTTCATGAAGAATATTGATATGGATGGTAATGTACAAGCTTATAAGAGCAGATTGGTTGCAAAGGATTTCAAAATAGTTTAAAGCACTGAACATGATGTAATCTTTTCACCAGTTGCCATGGTTAAACCCATCTGGATAATGTTTGTCATTGAAGATAAGTACGACTATGAGATTTGGCAAATGGATGTTAAAGCTACATTCCTAAATTGTAATATTGTAAAGGATGTGTGTGTGACACAACCTAGAATGTTTTATAAATCCAATTATTGCAAATAAAGTTTGTAATCTACAAAGGTCAATTTGTGGATTGAAGCAAACATCTCAGAGTTGGAATATATTATTTGATAAGATGGTCGAAGAGTTTGACTTTAGTTTAAATGAAGATGAAATATGTGATTACAAAGTTAAGTGGGAGCATATTTGTATTCCACATAATGATGGGAATAACGTCCTTATCATGTATGTATTAAAATTTGGCAAGGAAGTACCTTCTCTATGAAGAGTTTAGACAAAGCATCCTACATGATAGGAATTGAGATCTATAGAGATAACTCTGGAATGTTTCTTGGTCTAAGACAAAGCACATACATTGGCAAGATGCTAAAGGGGTTCGGAATAGAGTACTCAATGACAAAAAATTTGTCCATGTCTCTTGTAATTAGTCTCTCAAGAACCCAGTATCCCAGTTCTTATGAATAATGGGAAAACATGTGTAAGATGCCATTGGATCTATCATGTATGAAATGTTATGTACTCATCTTGTTGTCTCCTATGTATTGGAAATGATGAGTGGATATCAGTCAGATCCTAGTGAAAGTCACTAGACTGCCATAAAGAGCATCATAAGGTACTTGAGAAGCACTAAAAGGACCAGTTTTTTTATGGTGATAAGGAAAAGTTGGGTGTAAAGGGTTACACCAATGCAAGCTTCAAAAATGACAAAGAAAATTAATGATTGCAATCTAAAATTGTGTTTGGGCTTATATTAAAATTGTAAGCTGGAAGAGTTTTGAGAAAGAGATATTTGTTAATTATATAGTAGAAGAAGAGTGTCTTAATCTTATGAATGCAAAAAACGATATTGTATGGATTGAGATGTTCATGTAGATTAACTTGTGGAAGGCTCTAACCAAAGATGACACAATAGTAATACTTCAACAACAATGGAGCTACTGGTTAGACAAAGGAATCTCAAATAGCATACTATGACAATTCCATCTCATGCGAGAAGTCGTATAACAAGGAGATGTGAAAACTTGCAAATTACCGACTATAAGAAAATGTTTCTAACATGCTATTAAAGAGCTTGCATAGTAGAAACATGATGGACATGTTGAAGCTCACTTGGAATAACATTCATAAGTGATTGTCTCTAAGTGCAAGTGGGAGTATATTGGTATGTATGCCCAGAGAGGAAATCATATGATGATTTTAATGGGGCATTAGTTACATAATTTGATAATAATAAAGGTAATTCTATCTATTATTTTTATTTCAATCATGAGATGATGACACATGCATAGTAGATGTCTAAAGAATGATGTTAGTTGATGACATTTGTCTTTAGGTTGAGGACCTAAACAATGAGATCATCTGTATGACAAGAGTACATACACTCTTGTTATGTCCCTAGTCATATATTACTGTGAATGCAAAATAGACAACAATGATACATAAGACTAGAGAGTGTGTTGACTGATGACAGAGTCTCATTAGTCATGATATGGGATTTTAAGTCAAACACATAGGTACATGTTAGAGAACAATGTATCAAACATACCTGTTGCGAGAGTGATACATGGAGACCATGGAATGGTAGTCAAATCATCTCTCATAGTGATAGTGGTGATTGTGGTTCTTAGACCAGAATGCACTACACTCAGCACATGTTGCTCGATTTATTTTGACATCATCAAATGTGACCTTGACTAAGGGTTGCCATAAAGGTTATCCTTGGGTGCATTGTGACACATGGGACTAAGTGTGAGTGATGTAGATGGGATTTGTCCCTCCTACAAGAGATTGATATCTGGGCCACTTGATAAACAAGACTGAGAAATGTATGGCCATACTCATGTGAATCAATATATCATATGTGAGATCACATGCATATGAGACATTCTTCTCTAGTTCAATGAATATGGATTGAATGTTGAGGATGACGATTCAATGCCTCGAGTCAATCCATATTACAGAGACAAAGGAACCATAATCATGGATTGTAGGTAGAAGTTGGTCTCCAATTTTCTAATTGCTTGGGTAGCAATTATGTCTTTTTAGATACCTCTCATTGCTTGAGATGTCATTAATTTGTTATGGACATTCACTACCAACGTAAATTGGGACCTAAAGGGTCACACCCATATGATGCACCTGGAATAGGGGTTTATTGGTGAATTGCACTTAACTTGATTACTAGTGTTTAGGTATTCAATTTAAACAACAATGGTTGAATATTGATTGACCAGAGTGTGAATCGACCAGTGTTAAACTGATTAATTCAAGTGTCAAGTCAATTTGAACAACATTGACTGAACTAAAACTCGAACTTCTCAGTTTAGAAATGAACTGATCAGTTCAAAAATGTGAAATGACCAGTTCAAGTTGTGAATTGACTTGGGTGACAAATACAATTGGATCAAGGATTGATGTTTACATCATGTCTGTTCATTAATCATCCCATTAAAGCCAATATGTTTGTGAATAGGAAACATAGTGAACCAACCCGTTCAAGTGTTGAACCGGTCATTTCACATGTGAACCGACCGGTTCAATGTTTACAACTTCCATAAAATTAATGAATTTCCATCTCTTCAACTCCCAAATGATCTGGAAACCCTGACCCTAGAAATCCTATATAAAGGGGGCATTCTAGGATTTTAGAAACACAACAACAAGCTCTGACAATTGTTCTCCTATCGTAATTGTGGTGACTAAAGAGCCTGAGCAAGTCATACTAGTAAAAGGGAGGGACAACAAGGGAGAGACAACATGGGATAGGGAATCAACCCTCGTAGGTAGACGTTCGAAGGGAAATGTGATGAACTCAATTCTTGTACACTTTCCATAATGACATTCCTTAGATAAGCGTGCACTCATATCCATCAGATGTCAAAAGGGAAAATATAAGGGATCATGATTTTTAGCTAGTTTATAATAAGAAGCTGGAATGTTGTTCATGTACATCATATAAGTAGCCACACAAACCATCATTCATAAAGATAAAAGAGTCATATTAAATTATTCACTAGAAGGAGAAATAAGTTCTTAAGGAAACAAAATACATAGGACATAGACATCCTACACATCATCTTATGAAACAAAACAACTAACTAAACAAAAAAAAAAGATGAGAGGCAACCATCCAACTAATCATGCTCCATGAACTTTATTGAGTTTCTTCAAGTACTTTGAGATGCATTACTTGTTCCTTGAACCTATAAAATATGAGAAACAAGCGATCAACATAAATTCGGTACGTGGTTGAAAGATACTATACTATGCTGGCATATTTAAAGTACTTGAAAAATAGAAAGAAAATGAAAGCATTGTTTAAGGGGAAAATCAGGTAAACTAAGTTATTAATCTTATTTTAATGGACATGTATTACTATGATGGACTTATCACAATCAACACTTATATTATTTGGACCTATTCCCACGAACCTTGTACCAATAGGGATTTCCCTACGTATGTTGTACCATTAGGGTGCTAGTCAACATTAATACTTTCCTTCTCTAATAGGGAGATTAATGAACCATCAGTAACTACATTCCATTCTCTTTCCTTAGTGTTCTTAGTGTTCAATGTGGGAAAAAATGACAATATGTATAGATATACATCCAACAATATTATTCAATTACATGCAAGCAATTACTCATAATTATATCATCCAACAAAAAATAGTCTTATACTTAATATCCATATACCTTAAATCTTAGATCTGGATTTCAAGAAGTCTAGATTAAGAAAGTAGATCACCCTGAAAGAGAAACAAAGACCTCATGTCATTATGGGTTCTTATCATCCCATATAAGGGTTTTTGGGTTATTAGGGTTTGATCTCTATTTGGGGTGACTTTCATCTTCCTATGATATGATCAGGGGTTATCTTGATTTTTATCTTGTTTTGAAGTCATAGGATTAGATCTCAAAGTTAGGGTTTCATCTAAACAATGATGACGATGTGATATAAGAAAGAAACATTCGTCTTTAGGGTTTCTATAGAGGTTTAGGTCATTAAGGGTTCCTTTTTTGATTCACCTGATCCAAGTGGTTCAGGGTCAGATCTAGGGTTTTTGGGAGGTGCATAATTCATAGTAGAGCATTACTTGATTAGGGTTGACAAACAATACCTAAAAGTTCAATATAGAGAGAGAAAAGCTCAATATTAGGGTTTCCTTATTCTTTAGAGTATTAGCCATCACCTAATTAGGGTTCTGTGATGTATGTTCATCAGGGACTCTACTAGGGTTCAAATGTTCCAAATATCATACTACAACTCATGAATCATCATTATTACACAATAAGATGACATAAGAATGATCATTATGCTTTATGCTAGTAATTTTGAAAAAGGAAATGTATTTAGGATCAAAGTATTTTTATCAGATTCCTTGTATTTTTCTGATAAAAATCATATGTAGATTTGCTATTTTCTGATATTCCAAGCATTTTCTAGGATACTCCTAAGATTAATATATTTCTAAGTTAATTAAATGTTTTAGGTTGAGAAAAATTACCTTGATCAACTGTTGGATCTGACTGGTTCGACGGCCAAGATTGATCAGGTTTTCACGAGCTAGGGGTGGCTTGACCGTTGACCCGTGACGTCCCTCACTGGCATGGCAGTCGGTGATTGGGACACCTAAGTCCATGATGCAACCATGTTAGTCTCCTTATCCCCTTTTGTGTCCTGGGTTGGAGAAGCCTTGATCAATTTCCACGAGGCATGGGCACTGGTGATCCTCTTCGTGGTAGGGAGGGGTGTTGTCACCTTCGCGAGGTTTCTCCGGTCAGAGCCGTCAGGTTTTTGGACCGTGGCTCCCTCTGGAGCCCCCTTGCTGCCGCGAGGGTGAAGGAGGTCATCAGAGAGAAGGAGGTCCGGGAGGTGGAGCTTTAGGGGTGTAGGAAGGAGGTGTCATTAAACCTTGTGGAGATCCCCCAAAGGTGTATGGGGGTTCGATTACGATGTAGAGGCGGGTTGCTATGTGGTCAAGGTCAAATGGTGGGGGGAAAGGAGATGGGTTTGCTGGTGATGCTCCTCACAACTTTTGTTGAAATTGAAGGTGGTGGATGACTAAAGGGAGAGTGGAGGAAGTGATAGATGAGTTAAATAGAGGTGAGGAGGCTGGTGACGCTTAAATGGCATGCACCATTAGAGAGAGGGGCAATTTTTTGGGAGGTTGTTCTCCCTAATCTGAGGGCGAGGGGGCAAGTGTGAGGGGTGATTGGGGTTGTTCTAGCAAGGGGGATAGATTTATCTTGCAGAAAGGGAGAGATTCGAGCTAGGGTAGGTGCGATAGAAGGGGTCCTGATTGTCAGGTTGTTGGGAGCTAACCCGTGTCTTGCGGGAGGTAGATGACGAGCCCTCTACCATATGATATCCCTTGATCTGCGATCACATAGATCCAATGGCCAAGATTGGGGTAGGGCAGAAGGGGTTCTGTGCCACAGCTGAAAAAGACATTTGTGACACATAAATATCACACATCTTAATCTAAAATCCAAATCTTAAGTCCCAGGTCAAAATAATGAACATAAAACTTCAATAAATCAAAGAAAAATATAAGAATGTCCAATCGAGGTGAAATCTGGAACATAGGTTCATGAAGGTGTGTACAATTTATAGAAAACGTTTAGGGGCTAAAGGATGAAGTTATATCCTTTAGTGTACTACCTAGGTCAATGTAGTTAATTTGATTAGTTAAAAGGTCACATAGTGCATAATATTCAAATTAATTAGCATATTTCTAAATTGAGGGCCCCAAAAGGTTAGGTAATTAAGACTAAATGATTTAAGGAAAAATTAACAAGGTATTTGGAAAACTCACTCTGTCACATTCTCCCTTCCGTTATAAGAATTTTGTCCTCAAAATTCAAGCAGCTTGAAATAGGTTTGAGTACTTCTGCTCAATCTCGGACTTGAGCTCCCCAGTGGCATCAGTCTGATCATGGTGGCTCTAGAGAACTTTCACCATATCTATGTGCTAATTATTGTGAAACTCCTTGGTCATAAAATCAAGAATTCTGACTGGGGATTCAGAATAAGATAAATCATCCTTCAGCTCTTGAGGCTCATGATTCAGAATGTGACTAGGGTCTTTGACATAAGGCTTCAGATTAGATACATGAAAGACATTGTTCATGGAACTATATTGAGGTGGCAAAGCAAGATGATAAGCACATTCACCAACCCTTTCTAAGATATCAAAGGGTCCCACTTAGTGAGGACTGAGTTTCCCTTTGTTCTTGGACAAAGCTCAGATAGTTCTGATCTTTAGAAAGACATAGTCACCCTCCTTGAATTGATGTTCCTGTCAGTGAGCATCTACATAAGATATCTACCTATCATGTGCCCACTTCATCCTTTGCTAATCAGCATAACTTTTTTGTATACAACTGCATCTCCTCAAATTTCATCAAGGTGTGCACCCCAATGTCATCTCAATGTAGCAGAGATATGCAGAGTCGGCCATAGAGAGCTTCATAGGGAGGCATCCCAATACTTGCCTGATAACCATTATTATATGCAAACTTAGCTAAAGGAAGATAGTTATCCCACGAGCCTTCCCAATTAAGAGCATAAGATTGCAGAAGATCCTCCAAAATATGTACTATGCGCTCTGACTGCACGTCTGTCTATGGATGGTAGGTTGTACTAAAGTTCAATTTGATGCACAATTCTTATTGAAACTACTTCCTCAACTTTTAAGTGAATTTGGGTCCCTGTCTGAGACAATGGACACTGGAATACCATGCGGATGTACTATGACCCATATATAGAGACAACCAGCTCATAAACTTTTGTAGTAGTCTTTACATGAATAAAAGGAGCTGACTTTGGGAGACGATCCACTATAACCCATGCAACATCATATCCCTTTCTGGTACTGGGTAGCCCCACCACGAAATCTATTGTGATGCGTACCCATTTCCATTTTAGGATTTCAAGGGGTTATAGTGGACCACCTAGCCGCTGGTGTTCTACCTTGTTTCTCTAGCATGTCAAACATCTGGACACGAATTCAGTAATATCACACTTCATGCCCCTTCACCAGAACTAAAGTTGTAAGTCTTTGTACATATTAGTTGTGTTAGGATGAACTGTGTACTTTGACCCATGTGCATCACTGAGCATCTTTGTCTTCACAAATGACTGCTCAAGAACCCACATATGATTCTTGTATCAAAGACCACCATCAAGACCTATAGACAAAGTTGTTTGAGGCTTTTTTTTCATTTTTGCACTACGACAATATCTGATCGTCTTTGTTTGAAGCTTTGACTGGAGAGAGGAGAGCTCTACAAGATCAAGACTAGCTTTTTGTGCCTCAAGAAGTTCAGACTGGAGAATAGGCATGATATAAATGTTTTTGATGTGGACACAATCAGAGAAGAACTATGGCTTCCAATCCACAAAATTCCCCATGTTCCTCCACTTGGGAACAAATACAGATGCACATGCGCCCCTTTTTCTACTAAGGGCATCAGTGACTACATTGGCCTTTCCTGGAAGATAGCCAATAGTGAAATCATAGTCCTTCAGATACTCAATCCATCAATGTTGACACAGGTTTAGGTCCTTCTGAGTCAATATGTACTTCAAGCTTTTGAGGTCATTGAAGATATCGAACATTGCTTCGTACATGTAGTGCCTCCAGATTTTGAGAGTATAAATGATTGCAGCTAATTTCTAATCATGGGTGGGATAATTAAGTTCATTGGGTTTTGCCTTTCTAGATGTAAAGTCCACCACCTTTCCATGTTGTTACATGAAACATCCTAACCCATTTCTTGAAGTATTCGTGAAGGTCACAAATCCTTTATTGCCAGAAGGTAGAACTAGAACAGGGGCTGATGTCAACTTCTGCTTTAACTCTTAGAAACTGGACTCACAAGTAACAGACCAGATGAAATGCTCATCCTTTCAAGTAATCTTAGTCAGAGGTAGCCCAACTTTGGAGAAATTAGGAATGAAGCAACAATATATCTGGATAAGCCCAAGAAGCTCCAGATTTCAGAAGGGTTTCGAGGAGGTTGCCAATCCAGAACAACAGATACTTTGGCGGGATCAACAAATATGTTAACCCCACAAATGACATGGCCAAGAAACATGACCTTATCAATCCATAATACACATTTAGAGAGTTTCCATAGAAATTCTAAGCTCAAAGGATTTCAAGGACTGCCTTCAAGTGCTCACGGTGATTTTCCATAGGGTCACAATAGATCAAAATATCATCAACGAAGACGATCACAAACTCATCAATATAAGGTTGGAAGACTTTGTTCATCAAATTCATAAATATCTGAGGTGTGTTGGTCAACCCGAATGGCATCACTAGAAATTCTAATGCCCATAACGAGTTCTGAAAGAAGTTTTTGAAATATTAGTATCTTTGACTTTAAGTTGATGGTATCTAGAACGAAGATCAATTTTTGAGAAAACTTTGGAAGTGCAAAGCTGATAAAAAAGGTCATCAATGCGAGGAAGGGGATACTTATTTTTAATAGTGGTCTAGTTCAACATGCGTTAGTCAATACACATATGCATAGAACCATCTTTCTTTTTATGAAAAGAATAGGGGCACCCCAAGGGGAAACACTAGGATGGGTAAAACTTTTGTCGAGAAGTTCTTGTAGTTGTTTCTTCAACTCCATAAGCTCAGCAAGAGCCATCCTATACAGTGCCCTAAAAATCAGAGTGGTTCCAGGAAGAAGATTTTGGAGAACTCAATGTCTCTATTTGGAGGCAGCCCAAGAAGCTCCTCTGGAAATACATCAAGAAAATCACGTACCACATCCAGTCTTTCTACATGCCCGCGAGTAGGACTGGTATTTGAGACTAATGTGAGGAAGACTTTACATCCTTTAGAAATGAGCTTTTTATCTTTAATAGAGGAAATTATAATATTATTACGGAATTTGTTTCCCCTAGGGATCACCGCAGGACAAGAATGAGGCTGAGAGAGGACTACCAACTTGTTTCTATAGTCAATATGGACATGATACTTGTTTAGCCAATTCATAACAAGTATAATATTGAAGTCTTACATAGTTAAGAGGATTAATTAAAAGGGCATATCATGATTTTCGAATTTTAGAGATAGGACATCAATTTTCTATAATGTAGTGAGTATTTTGCCAAGATGAGTTGACACATCAAGAATATATCCCAAGTCCCTTATATTCAGGTGTAACGTAGATGCCAGATTTCGATAAATGAAATGTGTTTGTTGATCAAGAATCGAATAAAGCTTTAATAGGATGATCATTTAAGAATACAATTCCTACATAGGGTAATTATTTTATAAATAATTTGAAGGCATTAAACAAAGGTATTAGATATATGAAAAAAAATTAGGTTACCTTCAACAAGTTCGTTGGAATTTGCCTTAGCTTCCTCTATAGTCACTATGAATACTCTGGCATTGCAGTATCCCTAAGGGGGTGGAGCACCTATTGTAGGATTGCCAAAGATGGATGGAGTCGAGCACTTGGCAATGAAATGGCCCTCCTTCTTGCAGTTATAGCAGTCTGGGTTGGGATGACAACATACCACACCATGGAATCACCCACAAGTCTTGCACTTGAGATGAGTTGTCCTCTACTGGTTTTGGTGATTTTTTGTCACAGAATCGGCATCCCGATCCTGGGAGCCAAACGTATACCAAAGGCAACATGCGGAAGCGTAAAGCTTAGCACACATGAACAGATAACAAGATAAAGGCACCAACACAGTCTCAACATTCAACAAGTATAAATTATACAAAATGCATTATATTCATTAATTCAGTTACATATTTCCATAGTCAAGGTACAAGTCATTCATGTGCACTAAATCTGGATCTTACAACAAGTACACCTAGCATAGCTCACCGAGCCCATCAACCTTCTAGCCATCTCTGAACCTAAAAACAAAATATGAGAAACGGGTCAACACATGAGGTGTTGAGTATGGGGCAGAAAGATACATATATGTATAAGCTTTGCATAATTTGAAAAGATTTCAAGACTAAACGAACAAGAATAAACATGTTAACTATTTAACAAATGTGAAACCATATTTTATGTCATTTCACTCCGTTATACCAACAATATCAAGCATGTATAAGGCCTTTGACCATCTTCCCATCGGAAGGGTCCATAAGGGTGCTCAAGATTAGCTAACCCTTCTATACGAGAGGGACCTCAAGCCCATAGCCAAGACATAACCCTTTATCAATAATATTATAATGGAGTTTTGTATATATATGTGTTCAAGTTATAAAACCGATGAGGCAAACATCGAGTAAGACATAGCAATACTACATGACAATATTTGAGAAAGTAAACAAACAAGCATACAATACATGTCTTTTCAAGCAAGAAAGAGATATTCATATAACTAGATAAGGCCCATACCTGATTCAAAGATTCTTAACTCATCCATCACCATCTAGATCACAAGGCAACCTGATTAACAACAAGATTATATGTATACATTAGATTCTCATCATTAACCCAAATTAGATTCATTTTAGGGTGTTGGCCAAATTGGTTTCAAGGTTGGTTATGAGTACATTAGATGATCTCATATTGATCTAGGGTCCATCATAAGAGTGTGGTTCAAGTTGTATATCATTTTGAGGTTTCATGTGGACATGACAAGATTTAGGACACTTATGCTCAAATTAGCTCACATGACTCATAACAGAGTAATCAAGGTCAAAGATCATCAATGAATAAGAGCCAAGCATAAGGGATGGTTTAGATCAGCAACATTAGGTTATAAGAAACATATAGCAAGATTAGGTGGGTGTCCATTAGAAGCAAGATTAGCAATCTAGGGAAAAGTTCATCATTAATGTCCAAATGAGTCACATGATGACATTTGAATTAACCATAGATCAAAGATGATTATTAGGATGTTCATCAGGCTCAAAAGTAACCCTAAGTTATTGTTATTATGATTACTAGGTAAGACAAGCATCAAGGTTTCAATATTTTCTCACCTGTATCTAGAAAGAGTTCCACAAGCTCAAGCCATTCAAGCTAAGACATATATATATGTCAAGGAAAAACATGCTAACCACAAATTTCTACGCATTACAAAAACTTCTACCCAACTTTCGAGAAACAAGGGTAACCAGTAGATTCCTTTTTATATACAAGTACTAACCCGAGTATGAGACTCATCATGGATATCACACATCATGTACATCATCTTAGGGTCTTGGTACATCTCCCTCACCTATATAACAAGCATCAAATTTTCAATTGCCTCTTTCTCTAGGGTTAAATATTTTCATAGGACATCTAGGGTTCAAAATTTTCAAGGAAACCACACACTAGGTCACTCAATTCATATACTTAGAAGTATTCTAGTTAGGGGCTCATCATCAAGTATTTCATCATTCATATTTTTCAACATTTCAAATATTTTGGAGTTTAGGTACTCTAACCTTCTCCCGAGGTGGGTCAACTCATATCAAAATGTCACCCTATTCATACATCCCATGCTAGAGGTCCTCCTTTGTAAAGAGATTGAGGCCCATGTTGGTCTCAAACTATATGTCACATATCATATCTCAACATATAAAAGGCTAGGTACAAGCAAGCATGCCAACCCACCAACTATGTTTAGCACATCAATAAAGTCACATGTATCAACAAGGTGTTAGGTCTAGCTAGGGATGCATGGTCAAACTCATATCATATCATCAAACTACTTGGCCTTCTCAAGGACAAACTTGGGTCTTATCAACATCAACATCATCAACAATATCATCATCATCATCTTAGGTTATCTAGTTTATTCACTGCCTAACCTATATCATGGCTCCAGACAACTCTAGAGACTATCACTATCATCTAAACTCTCTCATCTAGACTTGATGTTACATCTCTTTCTCCTATGTTGCATGGACACTCACTGCCTTTCTTCATGTGGTAACATTTTTCATATGTACATATAATAATACTTGAAATATGTTTTCTTCAATGTTTAAATAGGCAATGAAAACCACCATACTCCATTTGAATAGAACCAAAAACCAAAACAAGTTACCACACTCATGAGGCATTATAGTACCATGACACCTACAGAACTAGCAAGAACATGGTGCACACCTGTGTAGACACCCTAAGCACATGTCGCGAATCATATGTCTAGGGAGGAAATTTACACAAGTCTACACTTAGTTCTAGAACATCTAGGTTCTAACCTAGAGGATAAGTCCACCTAGACCACAAAGGACATCTTATTAAGTTTCTAGGGTTGAGATGTAAGGTGAGTTTAGTTTGTGTTTCATGTGAGCAATGTTTGGGGTAGTTATTGTTCATGCTCTGAGATTTCGGTTACGTGATATTGTTCTATCCTTCTTTACCTGAACCTCCTCCTTTTCCTGTTCCCTCATTATTATGGCTAGGGTGGAACTTCCTAGACTTATCCTCCTTGGTGGTGGCTAACCCTAGTATCCCATGCTCGAAGGCTTCTACAAACCCTATTCCCTTTCCTTCTTGAGGGCCATATCTAGGGCTTCATCTATGCTCCTGGGACAGGAGGCAACAACTAGGGTTTTTAGGTGAGCAGCGAGGCAGTCAACATAATGCTCGACGAGGCTATCTTTAGTCTTAATATGTGCATAACACTCTAAAAGTGTGACGTGTCGTTCGAACAAAATGTTATTCACTAAGAGGAAGTGTTCGTTAGCAGCGGATTAATGAAAATCACCAAAAAATAAAATCTTTACAAAGAGATCCATACATTGGAAAAATCTTTCAAAAAGAACCAAAAGTAATTCAATTACATTATGGTTCACAAGTACATATCTTGTACCATTCCTTCTCGAGGATCACATACATGAGCTGCCTTGTTAAAACTGTACATAAGCAGCATAAGAACCTTGAGGCATTAAGACAAAATATTAGATCGATTTATTAAACTAACTACTGACTCTGAGGACCTGAGAGTACAACACATAGGACTCTATATACAAGACATGACAACTACTGTCTCCACCTGAGAATTCACTGTTGTCCCTACTGCTGCTGCTGCTCTTCCCCTACTGTAGGGTTTCTGCCTCTTCCTTTGCATCTACCTAAAAAGTTGGATCCCACGGGGGTGAGACAATTGTAAATTGTCCCAGCGAGAGATATAACTCTCCGCCAGAAACGTTATTATTGAAATTTAATAAGAATAAACTGAACAAAGGAATCATAAATATTTAACAATACTTAAATCAATGTCTAAACATGTTAGAACAATATTCTTACTCAAGGCATTTCAGCTATAACTTGATAAAGCAGCATGTCACTTATCCAATAGGGAATATGAAGAACATGTATAACATTTATTCATCTAGGATATGCTAAGTAAGATAACATCCACCAATGATTCTCGTATTTCAACCTTAAGAAAATAGGCTACATGGTTGATTACATTTTACAATCATACTTAATGCCCTGAAGAGATGAAGTATACCGTTCATGCTCCAACCGATCACAATTACATGAAGCATCGGTACCACATAAGGTCAATCGAAGAGCCAGACTCCAATATCTCAACCTTCTCGGTCAGTATGAGATATATGGTAGAGACATCACGTGTCAAACTGAATTAGCTTGCCAGGGTATATTGGCATCTTCGCTATAGAGTTGTAGCCCGCAACACATACTCTCTTCAGGGTTATGGCCCGTAGCCAATGACTGGTATTATATCATGGAGTCATGGCTCGTAGTCATACTCATACTAGGGTATGGTCCGTAACCAATCCCGTACATAGGATATAGCCCACAACCATTCCTATGGGGGAATGAGGATATAATTGCCCAATTACCCCCACATATTCAAAAATATGTGTTTCGAGTGTTAACTCATTTCACCATTCAGCAAATTCTGACGTTGATGGTTCTGTGGTCAGGGTAACTACATTATATGATATCACTTGATTAATTAAGTGTATTACCATATTCTTTTAGCATCATTCAAGTTTTCAAACATCAATTATTTTAACAATTGCTACAAAGAATGTGTAATACTTTCACCAAGTATTGTTCAAATCTTTAATAAAGCATTGGAATCTCAATCCCTCATCTCATCAAGAGCATTCTCATCCTTTCACAAACTCATCATCATGATTTATAGAAAATGGGTATTCAAGCCCTTAGTTCATCAAAGAACATTTGTTACCACTTATCAGGTAACTAAAACACCTTCAGGTCATCTGACCAAGGTAATCATGATACTTGATTCACAAGCATCTCACATGTCTCTCAAGCCTATTTATTTTCTTTTCACCTCTCACTAGGCAACAAAGTGTGCTATGGCTCACAACGCCCATTAACAATAATAAATGAAACATCATAGCTCATACCTGGCTATGCTCATCATCTCATGATATATGCATGGTTAGTACACTTGATAATAGTTATATCAATTACATTTTAGCACTATGCAATTCAAAGTAACACCACTTATACCCTTATTAGGGTTAGGGTTTCCCAATTCATATCAATCAGGGTTACTCATCCCCTTACACAAATTACGGTTAGGTTTTCAAATTAGGGTTTTATGATACATAGCATCACCTTGGATTAGGGTTTCATGTCACATTACCCTATATAAGGGTTTCACATTACATCCTTACCTTGAATTAAGGTTTCTTATAATATTTCCCCTAAAATTAGGGTTTCATGTAGCTTTACCCAAAAAGTAGGGTTTTCATGAAGCATTCCCTTAAATTAGTGTTTTTCATCAAAATACCCTGAATTAGGGTTTCTCATTTCATTACCCTAAATTAGGGTTACACATCATATTACACTGTATTAGGTTACACCTAACATTGCTATAAGTTAGGATTAGGGTTCATCACCCTTTTCATTTAGAGTTTCATGATCTCTCTATCAAGGATCATACCCTAATTACATATTGTATTCATTTTGAGAGTGTTGAGGTTTAATCATTACATGATTATCACTCATGTATAAGTTCCTCTTTCTCATATCCTCTCTAGGATATTAACTACATAAGACATGATTAGATTAGGTTAACCCTTTATTCAAATGCATACTTAGGGTTAGCATAGTGTATTGAGGCATTGCTTCCATAAGCATCAAAGGTTAACCACTCAAAAGGTATTAATCACTTAAGTACCTTGAAGGTACAACCATTGTAATTACCTTTGATAGACATCATCAACATTCATGGGATTAATTGTACCTACCTGGTCTGAATCAATTAGACCTTCAAACGGTTTTGACCAATTGTAAATTGAATCAACACATTCGGTTTCAAAACCGAATCCATCCATTCGATCTTGAAACCGAATCATCCATTCGATCTTGAAATCAAATCCATTCGATCTTGAAACCGAATCATCCATTAGGTCTTGAAACCAAATCCTCCATTCGATCTTGAAACTGAATCCTCCATTCGGTCTTGAAACCGAATCATCAACCTTTGAATTGAAACCGAATGGACATCTCAACATTGAAACTGATTGAGTGTTGAAACCGATTGGACAATTCTAAAGGTTTGAGACCGTTTGATCTCAAATGATTTTGAGACTGTTTGATTCCAAACAGTTTCAAGACCATTTGGACTCAAATGGTCTTGAGACCATTTGGTCCAAACCCCCTCAAAACCGATTGGATCAATTAAGGTTTCCAACCTCAAATCGATTTAGGGTTTGTACTCATTGAACCATCAATCAATTAAACTATTGAAGGTACATCAGATCGTAGCCCTTGGATCTTCAACCATCCACCATAATCAACCATTGACCTCCAAACGGTCTTGAGACCATTTGACCTCCAAACGGTCTCGACCGTTTGGGTCTAACCACCTCAAAACCAATTCCCTCAACTAGGGTTTCACTCAATTCAATCGATTAGGGTTTGCAATTAGTGGATCATCCATACATGGAGCCTTTAAAATTGAATCAATTGGTATCATTGGATCATCATCCATCCACATCATCATTGATCCTCCAAATAGTTTGAGACCATTTGATCTCAAATGGTCTTGAGACCGTTTACTCACAAATGGTCTTGAGACTGTTTGGTTTCAATCGATCTTGAAACCGATTGGATCCAAATGTTGAACATGTTTGCCCAAGATATTCATTGAGGTGTGTGCTTATGATGATGTCATCATCATCAAGCTTTGATCCTTCAAAATCTACTGCCATTCTTATGGTAATTTATCAAATTGATCAAAGGAATTTCAAGAAGAACAAAATGATCAAAAAAGTAATGAAGAATTGAATGACATAATAACATTTAAGGGTTCAAGTTATATAACCCACCTTTAAAGTTGAAACCAAGCTTCAAGCTTCACGCCTTCAATGGTGATTGAAGCTTTCTCAACCTCCCAAGGCTCGTCCTCAAGATTTTGAGTGAAGAAATGGCTAGGATTGAAGATTGAATGGAGAAAAGAAGAAATCAAGCATTAATTTTCGATTTCCACCATGAGATCAAGGTTGAAGATGATTAAGGAGCTTACCTACAGGTTGCAGTTCGTCCTCCTGTTGCTTCTAATCTCCCTTGTGCACGGACAAAGCAAGGAGAGAAAGAAAATCTGAAAAAGAGTCCTTATGTGGGTGAAAAATGAGGTACAAATAAGGGGATTTTAGGAGAGAGAAAGTCTTATAATAATCCTTCAACTCCCAAAATTGGTGCTACTTAACCCCCTCACTTCCTTGCATACGAAGCTATAAACTCCACCTTAGAATTGCTCTTCATTATCCATGAATTAAAGGAAAAGCAATTAAGCACCTTAATTCATATAATACTAATATCCCATATTTAGTGGATATTACTTTTTAGTTAACTAATGTGAGTGGGCTCTCCACTCACTTAGGATATTTTCGTGGCCTTTGCAAGGAACAAGGACGTCCACACTTATCCAAATTCAGCCTTCACATTTTTAGTTGAAAGGTAATTCAATATATATATTTATTTTGCATTAAATTGAATTAGGGTTTCAGTTATGCTTAAACCTTGATTATTTTGATATCAAGATTCTCTCTCCTCCAAAGTGATTCAAATGAGACGCCCCTCTCATTTTCGTTTCTCTACATGGTGCCAAGAAACATGAGGGACTCTCTAGAGGTGATATTTTGCATATTTAACCCGAGGTTTTGGGTAAATTGCACATTACACCAAAACTAGGTTTTAATGCTCAAACATTGCTTAACAAGCTCTTTCTTGGTATCCAGGCTCCCACAAGCCATACCTATACATAATTTTCATCCTATGATGCTTCAAAACTTGAGGAACATATTATCATGTAACATTTGCAAGTTAACCCCTCAACTTGGGTAATTTGCACTTTAGTCCAACACAGTAAAACCTTGTTTCAACATTATTCAAAAAGGACTGAAATTGAAACATAAGCTCCTCTTGAGTCTTAATTACTTTTCAAAAGATAAGATCAATCATCTAATCAACAAAACATCTAGAGTTAAAGCATAACCCAGGTCAGGGATGTTACAAATTATCCACCCCTAACAGGGATTTCGTCCCCGAAATCATCAAGAGAAAAGAGAAGGGTACTGTTACAACCCCAATTTTTGGGTTCAATTGGTGAGAAATGTAATTTCTCATATTAAAGATAATTGAACAAATAATGATATAATTTGTTTTGAATAAATGGATTTCATTTACAATAGCCTTGATGATTTTGTTGTGGGCTTTATTGGCTATTGGGCCCAATAACAAGGAAATGAAGAAAGGAAATTCAATTATTAAATTAGTAAATGAATAATTGAGTTTTTGAGAAAAGAATGATGTGGAAACCTATGGAAGGTAAAAGAATGTAATCCAAGGATGGATTTCGTGCCTCTTGGGTTCCAAGGAGTCCAAATTTTCATAGGTAATGCAATAAGAAAAGAAAAGATCAATTAAGTATTTCATTATTAAGAAAGAAATTGAAAACAATGATAAAATGTGGAAAATAAGTGGAAAAGGGTGGAATTGAGTTATCCTTAGTGAGATTTCGTATCCCAAGGATTCCTAATGTTAAAAGGAATACCAATGAGGAAAATAAAAGAGAAATAAAGATAAATCCTCAAAAAGAGATATTTTAATGAGAAAGAAACAAGACAATGTGAAATAATGCATATTGATGCATTTAGAAGGATAATGAGTATTCTTTAAAAAGGAAATTCGAATTATTTGATTTTCTTGGGATCCAATGACTCCTAATGAAGAAAAGAAAGAGAAAAATACCAATAATAGAACATAAGAGGATACTATGATGCATGATTAATGAATTTCATGGTTTTGTTAAAGAAGTGGTATTTTCTACTGAAGGAAATATAAAATCCGTGGCCAATGAATTAAAAAGGGCAAGTACAAAGAAAATAAAAGAGGAATTTCGAATTTCCTAATATCCAAATACTAGAGAATATCCAAAGTATAAAAAAGAAAGAGAGAGAATATACTTCTCATTGAAGGAATTGATTTCCTACTTGGAAAGGGACTCTTTGATTCGTGAATAGCCAACCTAGGGCTTCTTTCCTCACCCCTATATATAGGGTAGAGACCCTGGTTCGAGTTTAAGATGGAATCTCATGCAACTTTCTCCTTTCTCCTTCTTCCTTACGTGTAAACCCTAGTCGAGGGTATAGACCTATCCCGAGTACACCAAGGGTCGGTGTCGAGGTCTTAGTGGAAGCAGGGTGCTCCCACGATGCCATAGGGGAGCACAACCATCTTCCCCGTGCTATGGAACTTGCGCAATAGCCAACGTATGGCTGCAAGGTCGAATGGAAGATGCCAGCCTGACGTGCCAAAACCTACCACTTAGGTCGCGATCTAGAGGCGCCCTATGTGGAGGGTGGTATGGCGGAGCCATGGGAGTAGTTCGTGGCGACCCTCTCGCCTCGGGAGGGGAGGAGCGACCCTACAAGGGCTGCGCTCGACGCCTGTAGCAGCAACTTAGGGCTACGTAAGGTAGAAGAAAGGAGGAGGGCCAGTTGGACAGGTTTGCCCCTCCGCGGGTTGAAGACCCACTCAACTTACACAAGGGTAGATTGGACAATTCGAAATGTTTTCCTGAGCGCCAAGCAACGTTGTATGGAAACGGCCACGTGGCGCTCCTGGATTGGCCCAAGTAAGTGAAATCTTGCTAAATTCGTAATTAAATATTGGTAACTCCGAATAGGACAAGTAGTATATGAAAATTGATCCTCAGAACGAGAGGAACACAAAGAAATTATTTTGGAAGCCTAATTCAGATTTTGATTCAAGAAATATATCAAGATGCTATCTTTAATAGTTTAATCAATGAAAAACCCTAATCTTTGATGATTAATGAATTAGAAAGGGGTTATGGGAGTGTTTAAAATAGATATTAACCTGTTGTTAATAAAAAGGGCATATTAGATCTAAAAGGATGATCTTCATGCGTAATTTGATTAATTTAGGGTTCCATAGGATTTAATGAACCTTGAACCCTAACTATGGTAATTATGATCGTTAATGATTTTAATTGGTCAAATTCATGTACAAAGCTGAGATATGATGGTTCTAATCTATTTTGAGCATTAAAGTTCCTAAGTATGGGTAAATACCCTTAATATAGTAATTAGGGTTTTCTAATGAATAAAAGGTGGATTTAATGATATATAGAGTTCATTTGTGAATTAGGCCATAATGAAGTATGAATTGATGATAAATGAGTATAATGAACTATGAACACAACATAGTCCAAGCTTGCTTCGAAACTGACAGTACCACAGTGGTGAACTGCATAATAGAAGATACCAACATGTACCCCAAGTTTGTTGTGTGGTCCTCAGAGATCAAAGCTATCTGAATGAACAGTTGGACTACCCAACATGGACAAAGGGAGGTCAATGGGGCTGTCGATGCCCTTGCTAAGTACCACCTTTAGAACAAAACTCAAAATGTCAGATATGCCTTGCCCCCATCCTGTATGGATGAAATCATTCTAAATGAGGCTTGTAATGGTAGTATTACTACCAGTTTTAATTTCGTGTTCAATAGTAGGAACTGTAATAGATGTTTAACTCGGCTTGCAAAAGGAGGGTAAGATGAATAAAATAGCTTCTTGACTTACCTAAAAAAAGGATAAAAATGGTAGTTTTAACATAAAAGAGGCATAATGGGCTTAATTAATGTTTAAGTGTGCCTTTAATCCGAAATTCGGGTTTGTAAGTAATTGAATAGAAATAGCGTTTAAAATAGTAAATGAAGTGAAATCCTAAATGCAAAATGAAACCCTAAAATGGATATGGAAACCTTATGAAGCGATTTCAAGTTGAATAGAACGAATCTTGATAAAGTTTGTAGTAAATAGAGTACATGTGTTTTTCAGGATTCTTGATTATGTGGTTGAATTACTTGCTTGGATTGTTTTCTTGGTTGGAATTGATATTAGCTTGAGAAATCTACTGAACCGGTATGTGGTTACGCTTATGAATAATCGCTTTAGTTTCATGGAGATTTTTGAACGTGTTTATCAGTTGCTTGAAAATAACTGTTGGATGCCTTTTATTTCATGCAACTATAAAGTGACTATGATTATCACTATGAATATATATAACTGGCTAGATTTGAATCCACCTATGTGGCTTGTAAAGGATAAAAAGGAGTAACCTAGAGAGAGGTCTAGGTTATCATGGGTAAGAAACTGGGCTACCAAGTGTAGTGCCATGAGACCCTTCAGCATGCCATGAGTTAAGGAGTGGGCTACTTACGGGTAGTGCCATGTGACTCAACCCTAGAAACTGGTTCACTTATAGGTGGGACCATGAGGGGTTTAATGGGGATCTACTATAAGGAAAGTAGAATCCAGGTCCACTGCAGGGACATCGCAGAGGATAGAGAATGCATGGATCGCGCAGTTATATTTAAAATGTAAAATTGTTTGTTAAATGGTAATTGGATGCAATACATTGTTATGAATAATTGCACGATTATTGGTTCCCCCACATACCAACTTTATGCTGACCGACGTTTTGTTTGTCGTTGTTTTAGGTACAAAGCCAAAAGGACAAACAGTAAATTGTCACATTTTGAAATACATGAATTAAAATACAAGGAGGATTCATTAGAGTAGAATTCATATGTGGATAGAAGTTTAGAGATCCAAGTTTTCAAAAGGTATGCAAAATTTTATTTTCTTACATCTTTCTAGTTTAGTCTGTTAAAATTTAATAATTGTTCTTGGTTAATTGCCAACCTTTGATCTAGAAATTATGTGTGCGGCTTCGACCTATCAGTCTCCCTTAATTGGGGGTTACCGGAAGGTGGGGTCGTTATAGGTACTTCCTCCTCATCTCTTCTTCTAGCTCCCACGTAGCTTCTTCAATGCCACGATGATGCTAGAGAACTTTCACAAGACATATGTCTTTCTTTTTCATCTTTTTAATTCTTTTATCGAGGATCATCACAGGTCCTTCAACATATGATATATCATCATTTAATTCTACCTCCACAGGTTGCAAAACTAACTATGTGTCAAGATGACACTTTCTCAGCATGGAGATATAGACCATTGGATGCAACTCATGCAACTCAGGTGGCAACTCCAGCTTATAGGCTACATTTCCAATCCGTTGAACGATTGGATAAGGCCCATAAATCTAGGAGCTAACTTTCCTTTCTTTCCAAATTTAAGAACACCTTTCCAAGGTGAGACCTTGAGATATACTTTGTCTCCAACTTGGAATTCTAAGGGTTTTCGTTGTTTGTCGGCGTATGACTTCTGCTTATCTTGTGTAGTCTTTAATTGTTGTTGTATTACTTTAATATTCTCCGTGGTCTGTTGCACAAGCTCAGGACCCAAAAGTTGATATTCTCCTATTTCTTACCAACATAAAGGAGATCTACAATGTCTACCATATAATGCTTCATATGGTTCCATATCAATACTGTGCTGATATCTATTATTATAAGAAAATTCTATCAAGCTCAGGTGTAGATCCTAACTTCCTACAAACTGAAGGACACATGCCCTAAGTAAATCCTCCAAGGTTTGTATGGTCCTCTCAGATTGTCCATCTGTCTGTGGGTGAAAGGTAGTACTAAACCTTAACTGTGTACCCAAAGCTTTATGTAGTCGTTCCCAAAAACGACTCGTAAACTGGGGACCTCTATAAAAAACAATAGAAGCTGGAACCCCATGCAACCACACTATCTCATCTACATATATCTGTGCCATCTTCTCAGCAGTGTAGGTTGTTTTGACAGGAAGAAAATGTGTTGTCTTAGTCAACCTATCAACTATTACCCATATAGAATCATGACCTTTGGTTGTTCTAGACAAACCAACCACAAAATCCATGATCACATGATCCCATTTCCACTGCGGTATAGGCAAAGTTTGCATTGTTCCTGCAGGATTTTGATGTTCAACTTTAACCTAATGACACACCAGACACCACATAACAAACTCAACTACATCTTTCTTCAATCCGGGCCACCAATACATATCTTTCAAGTTATGATACATTTTGGTGCTTCCTGGATGCATTGCATACATTGAAGTATGAGCTTCCTCCAAAACCAACTTTCTTAAATCATTGGCATCAGGTACTACCATCCTACCATGATAACAGACTACCTGATCTTCTGACTTATGAAAGCCATCCCATTTCTCACTACCATACTCTGACCTAATCTGCTAAACTATAGCATCAGCTTGATGTGCTTCTTTAATCTGCTGCCTCAGAGTAGGTTTCACTTGCATCTCAATTAACAGCCCAGCTAACAAAGATACCATAAGCTGTATATTGTCTTGCCTCAAGGAGATAAGCATATCTCTTTTAAAGCACACTAAGGAGCTCAACTGTGCTTTATCTAGGGATGGTGATGATGATTTCCTGCTTAGTGCATTAGCCACTACATTAGCCTTTCCTGGATGATAATCAATTGTAAAATCGTAGTCCTTGATTAACTCCATCCAACGGCGTAGTCTAATGTTCAACTCATGTTGTGAGAAGATATATTTTAGATTCTTTTGGTCTGTGAAAATATGGAATGTTTCTCCATAGAGATAATGTCTTTAGATCTTCAAATCATGGACCAAAATAGCTATCTCTAGGTCATGTGTTGGATAATTCTCTTTGTGTTTCTTAAGATGTCGAGAGGCAAAAGAAATCACCTGATTATCCTGCATCAACACACATCCTAGTCTATTCTTAAATGCATCACAGAAAACTATGTACCCCTTCCGTTGCTCAGGTAACACCAGCACATGTGCACTTGTCAACCTTTCTTTCAACATCTGGAAAGAATGTTGACACTTGTCATTCCAGACAAAAGGAACCTCCTTCCTGGTCAACTTGGTTAGGGGTAGAGCTATAGAACTGAAGTTCTTAATGAACCTCCTGTAATAGCCTGCCAGTCCAAGAAAACTACAAATCTCCATCGGTGTTATCGGTTGTTCCCATTGCAGGACAAATTCTACCTTGTTAGGATCAACACGGATACCTGAGGCAGATATTATGTGTCCTAGAAAAGAAACTTTTGGTAACCAGAATTCACATTTGCTAAGCTTAGCATACAGGTTATGCTCTTTAGCAAAGTTAAAGCTTGACAGAGGTGCTGCTCATGCTGTTGAGCATCTCTACTGTATATCAAGATGTCATCTATGAAGACTACTATGAATTGATCAAGAAAAGGTCGAAAGATTCTATTCATGAGTTCCATGAATGTAGTTGGTGCATTAGTTAGTCCAAACGACATAACTATGAACTCATAGTGACCATACCTTGTCCTAAAGGCAGACTTAGGTATGTCACTCTCCTTAATATGCAATTGATGGTATCTCGACCTCAGATATATCTTAGAGAAGATAGTTGCACCACACAACTAATCAAACAAGTCATCGATCCTTGGCAGAGGATACTTATTCTTTATGGTTACTTTATTTAACTGTCTATAATCAATGCATAACTGCATCGATCTGTCCTTCTTCTTAACAAAGAGAATCAGAGCACCCCATGGTGAAGTACTCGGTCGGATAAAACCTTTCTCAAACAACTCCTGTAGGTGTATATTGAGCTCTGCCATCTCTGTAGGTGCCATTCTATACGGTGTTTGTGCTATTGGTTGCGTTCCCGGGATTAAATTAATCTCAAAATCAATATTTCGGGGCAGAGGTACACCTGGAAGTTCCTCCGGGAATACATCCTCAAACTCCCTAACTATTGGAACTTCATAAGGATTAGGACTCTTCATTTTGGTATCTACCACAAGTGCTAAGAATGCAAAGCATCCTTGTCTCATCAGCTTCTCAGCTACCATGGCTGACACAAGACAGGTTGGAAGAATCTTTCTATCTCCTTGAAAGATCCATGTGTCACTATCATCAGTGAACACAGCTTGCTTGGACTCACAATCCAAGACAACCTTATACTTTTCTAGAGTGTCCATTCCAAGAATTATATCGAAACCCTGCTTCTCAAGTGGTATAAGATCCACATGAATGCGATGTTCAGAAAAGAAAAGAGTGTAGGGAGAACACACCTCCAGCAGCACTGCAAAACCCATCAGAGGGGTTTCTAACAACATATTATCTGCACTAGGACTGACAATCATTTTTTAGTCAAGAATCACTTCTCTAGTGATGAAGGAATGCGTAGCACCCAGATCAATTAAAACAGATACGGAGCAGGATGTAGACATATTAGAATAAAACAGTTCCATCTGACCTGTCACAACCTGTGGGTTAACTACTACATCAGGTTGATTCATCGCATAGAATCTAGATGTTGGTTGTTGTTGACCCGGTGTTCGGTTGTTGGGTGCCGAAGAACCAGATTGGGACACTTGCCCACGTCCTCGATTGCCACTTGCAAACTGCCTCCTCTGAGAGCCTTGCTGACTCTGCCTCTGGGGTTGAGTCACCATCGTGTTCCTGACTGGACAATCCCTTGCCAGATGTCCTACTTGTCTGCACTGATGACCAATCTTGGTCTCAGGATAGGGTCTATGAGGTCTAATCACCAATGTTGATGATGTGCTAGGGGATCTATTTGGAACAAAACTACGGCCCCTACCCCTAATTGACATCCATTGCATCTGGGTATTGAATCTTGATGGTGTTGCCGGTGCAGAAAACCTCAGCTTCTTAAAACTTTTGGACCCTTGTCCTTGAAACTGAGTGTACACCTTCTTACCAGTGGTCTGTCGCTTCTCTATTACAGACCTACCTATCCGTCTCATGGACTCCAAAAATGTGTAAAACCTCTCCATGTTCTCTAAGGCAGATACAAGAGTGGTTAAATCAGCTTTCAACCCCTTCTCAAAACGTCGAATTCTTTCCTCATCAGTAGCTGCCAGATGCGGACAGAACTGCAAAATCTCCATGAACTTAGCTTCATACTCGCTAATGTTCATTGGTCCTTGCCTTAAATTCTCAAACTGAGAGATCTTCTCATCTAGAAATGTCTTAGGAAAGTATCTATTGACAAATTCTCATCGGAATACTTCCCATCCTATCTCAACACGTGGCATCTTGCCTTCTTCTATAGTCCACCAGTGGCCAACACTCCCCTTAAGAAGGTACACTGCATGTCTAACCTTCTCAGGTTCTGGGATATTAAGGATTCTGAAGGCCTTCTCTATCTTAGTCAGCCACATGTCTGCATCTACTGGATCAGTTGTACCATCATATTCTGTGGCTCCAACCCAGTGAAGTCATTCAAAAGTCTTTCCGGCTCCCTGTCCTTCATGGTGAGTTGGTGCCCTAGGTTCAGGTGGTGGCATCCTATCTGCCATATGCATCATAGTTGCCATGAACTGCCCAAACAGATCATGGAAGGCTGGGTTTTACAGTGCAGCTTGGTTAAGCTGGGGATGTCCATGTTCTGGTTCATCCCTAGCTTGGTCCCTTGCACCTTTTCCTGGTGCAGCAACACTGCTCTCAGCAGCGTGTTCTTCGTGTGATCCAGACATCTTCAAGCTCTTCTTCTCCTCCTATATGAGAAGAAGTCACTATCAGATAAACTAGAAGACACTAGAACAGACTCAACGAGTTAATACTATGTCTCCATAGACTCAACAAACCTAGGGCTCTGATACCACTAATCTGTGATGTGTCGTTCTAACAAAATGTTATTTACTAAGCGGAATTGTTCATTAGCAGCGGATTAACAAAATCACTAAAAATTAAAACCTTTTACAAAGAGATCCATACATTGGAAAACTCTTTCAAAAAGAACCAAAGTAATTCAATTACATTCTAGTTCACAAGTACATATCTTGTACCATTCGTTCTCGAGAATCACATATATCAACTGCCCTGTTAAAACTGTACATAAGAAGCATAAGAACCTTGAGGCATTAAGCCAAAATCTCAGATCGATTTATTAAACTAACTACTGACTCTGAGGACCTGAGAGTACAGAGACGACACATAGTACTCTATATGCAAGACATGACAACCAATGTCTCCACCTGAGAATTCACTGTTGTCCCTGTTGTTACTGCTGCTCTTCCCCTACTAATGGGTTTCTGCCTCTTCCTCCACGTCTACCTAAAAAGTTGGATCCCACGGGGGTGAGACAATTGTAAATTGTCCCAACCAGAGATATAACTCTCCGCTGGAAACGTTATTATTGCAATTTAATAAGAACAAACTGAATAGAGGAATCATAAATATTTAACAGCAGTTAAATCAATGTCTAAACATGTTAGAACAATATTCTTACTCAAGGCATTTCAGCTATAACTTGTTAAAGCAGCATGTCACTTATCCAATAAGGAATATGAAGAACATGTATAACATTTATCCATCTAGGATATGCTAAGTAAGATAACATCAACCAATGATTCTTGTATTTCAACCTTAAGCAAATACGCTACACGGCTGGTTACATTTACCATCATACTTAATGCCCTGAAGAGATGAAGTATACCGTTCATGCTCCAACCGATCACGATTACATAAAGCATCGATACCACACAAGGTCAATGGAAGATCCGGACTCAAAGACCTCAACCTTCTCGGTCAGTATGAGATTATATGACAGAGACATCACGTGTCAAACTGCAATTAGCTTGCCAGGGTATATTGGCATCTTCGCTATAGAGTTATAGCCCACATCATATACTCTCTTTAGGGTTATGGCCCATAGCCAATGCCTGGTATTATATCATGGAGTCATGGCCCGTAGCCATACTCATACTAGGGTATGGTCCATAACCAATCCCGTACATAGGATATAGCCCACAACCATTCCTGTGGGGCATGAGGATATAATTGCCCAATTACCCCCACATATTCAAAAATATGTGCTCCGAGTGTTTACTCGTTTCATCATTCAGCAAAGTCTGACGTTGATGGATTTGTGGTCAGGGCAACTACATTATATGATATCACTTGATTAATTTAGTGTATTCCCATATTCTTTTAGCATCAGTCAAGTTTTTAAACATCAATTATTTTAACAATTGCTACAATGAATGTGTAATACTTTCACCAAGTACTGTTCAAATCTTTAATAAAGCATTGGGATCTCAATCCCTCATCTCATCAAGATCATTCTCGTCCTTTCACAAACTCATCATCATGATTTATAGAAAATGGGTATTCAAGCCCTTAGTTCATCAAAGAACATTTGTTACCACTTATCAGGTAACTAAAACACCTTCAGGTCATCTGACCAAGGTAATCATGATACTTACTTCACAAGCATCTCACATGGCTCTCAAGCCCATTTCTTCTCTTTTTACCTCTCACTAGGAAACAAAGCATGTTATGCCTCACAAGGCCCATTAACAATAATAAATGAAACATCATAGCTCATACCCGGCTATGCTCATCATCTCATGATATCTGCATGGTTAATACACTTGATAACAGTTATATCAATTACATTTTAGCACCATGAAATTCAAAGTAACACCACTTATACCCTTATTAGGGTTAGGGTTTCCCAATTCATATCAATCATGGTTACTCATCCCCTTACACAAATTAGGGTTAGGTTTTTAAATTAGGGTTTTATAATACATAGCATCACCCTGGATTAGAGTTTCATATCACATTACCCTATATTAGGGTTTCACATTACATCCTTACCTTGAATTAAGGTTTCTTATAATATTTCCCCTAAAATTAGGGTTTCATGTAGCTTTACCCAAAAAGTAGGGTTTTCATGAAGCATTCCCTTAAATTAGGGCTTTTCATCATAATACCCTGAATTAGGCTTTCTCATTTCATTACCCTAAATTAGGGTTACACATCATATTACCCTGTATTAGGTTACACCTAACATTGCTCTAAGTTAGGGTTAGGGTTCATCACCCTTCTCATTTAGAGTTTCATGATCTCTCTATCAAGGATCATACCATAATTACATATTATATTCATTTTGAGAGTGTTGAGTTTTAATCATTACATGATTATCACTCATGTATAAGTTCCTCTCTCTCATATCCTCTCTAGGATATTAACTACATCAGACGTGATTAGATTAGGTTAACCCTTTATTCAAATGCATACATTTAGGGTTAGCAAAGTGTATTGAGGCATTGCTTCCATAAGCATCAAAGATTAACCACTCAAAAGGTATTAATCACTTAAGTACCTTGAAGGTACAACCATTGTAATTACCTTTGATAGACATCATCAACAATCATGGGATTAATTGTACCTACATGGTCTGAATCAATTAGACCTTCAAATGGTCTTGACCAATTGTAAACTGAATCAACACATTTGGTTTTGAAACTGAATCCATCCATTCAGTCTTGAAACCGAATCATCCATTCGATATTGAAATCAAATCCATTCGATCTTGAAACTGAATCATCCATTCGGCCTTGAAATCAAATCCATTAGATCTTGAAACTAAATCATCCATTCAGTCTTGAAACCAAATCCTCCATTCGGTCTTGAAACTGAATCCTCCATTCGGTCTTGAAACTAAATCCTCCATTCGGTATTGAAATCGAATCATCAACCTTTGAATTGAAACCGAATGGACATCCCAACTTTGAAACTGATTGAGTGTTGAAACCGATTGGACAATTCTAAAGGTTTGAGATGGTTTGATCACAAATGGTTTTGAGACCGTTTGATTCCAAATGGTTTCAAGACCATTTGGACTCAAACGGTCTTGAGACCGTTTGGTCCAAACCACCTCAAAACCAATTGGATCAATTAAGGTTTCCAACCTCAAATCGATTTAGGGTTTGTACTCATTGAACCATCAATCAATTGAACTATTGAAGGTACATCAGATCGTAGCCCTTGGATCTTCAACCATCCAACATAATCAACCATTAACCTCCAAATGGTCTTGAGACTGTTTGACCTCCAAACGGTCTTGAGACTGTTTGGGTCAAACCACCTCAAAACCAATTCCCTCAACTAGGGTTTCACTCAATTCAATCGATTAGGGTTTGCAATTAGTGGATCATCATACATGGAGCCTTTAAAATTGAATCAAATGGTATCATTGGATCATCATCCATCCACATCAGCATTGATCCTCCAAACGGTTTGAGACCGTTTGATCTCAAATGGTCTTGAGACCGTTTACTCCCAAACGGTCTCAAGACTGTTTGGTTTCAATCGATCTTGAAACCAATTGGTTCCAAATGTTGAAACCATTTGCCCAAGATATTCATTTAGGTGTGTGCTTATGATGATGTCATCATCATCAAGCTTCGATCCTTCAAAATCTACTGTCATTCTTATGGTAATTTATCAAATTGATCAAAGGAATTTCAAGAAGAACAAAACGATCAACAAGTGATGAAGAATTGAATGACATAATAACATTTAAGGGTTCAAGTTATATAACCCGACTTTAAAGTTGAAACCAAGCTTCAAGATTCACTCCTTCAATGGTGATTGAAGCTTTCTCAACCTCCCAAGGCTCGTCCTCAAGCTTTTGAGTGAAAAGAATTGGCTAGGATTGAAGATTGAATGGAGAAAAGAAGAAATCAAGCATTGATTTTTTATTTCAACCATGAAATCAATGTTGAAGATGATTAAGGAGCTTACCTATAGGTTGGAGTTCGTCCTCCTGTTGCTTCTAAGCTCCCTTGTGCACGTCCAAAGCAAGGAGAGAAAGAAAATCCGAAAAAGAGTCCTTATGTGGGTGGAAAATGAGGTACATATAAGGGAATTTCAGGAGAGAGAAAGTCTTATAATAATCCTTCAACTCCCCAAATTGGTGCTACTTAACCCCCTCACTTCCTTGCATACTAATCTATCAACTCCACCTTCGAATTCCTCTTCATTATCTGTGAATTAAAGGAAAAGCAATTAAGCACCTTAATTCATATAATACTAATATCCCATATTTAGTGGATATTACTTTTTAGTTAACTAATGTGAGTGGGCTCTCCACTCACTTAGGATATTTTCGTGGCCTTTGCAAGGCACAAGGACGTCCACACTTATCCAAATTCAGCCTTCACATTTTTGGTCAAAAGGTAATTCAATTAATATATTTATTTTTGCATTAAATTGAATTAGGGTTTCAATTACGCTTAAACCTTGATTATTTTAATATCAAGATTCTCTCTCCTCCAAAGTGATTCAAATGAGACGCCCCTCTAATTGTATTTTCTCTACATGATTCCAAGAAACATGAGGGACTCTCTAGAGGTGGTATTTTTCATATTGAACCCTAGGTCTCAGGTAAATTACACCTTACACCAAAACTAGGTTTTAATGCTCAAACATTGCTTAACAAGCTCTTTCTTGGTATCCAGGCTTCCAAAAGCCATACCTCTGCATCATTTTCATCCTATGATGCTTCAAAACTTGAGGAACATTTTATCATGTAACATTTGCAAGTTAACCCCTCAACTTGGGTAATTTTCTTTTAGTCCAACACAGGTAAAACATTGTTTCAACATTATTCAAAAAGGACTGAAATTGAAAAATAAGCTCCTCTTGAGTCTTTATTACTTTTCAAAAGATAAGATAAAGCATCTATTAAGCAAAATATATATGGTTAAAGCATAACCCAGGCCAGGGATGTTACAAAAAGCCTAAACTTCCAAGTGTAGTCAGTCATCGAGAGACTACCCTGCTTAAGCTCAGTGTACATCCTCTCCTTCCTCTTCCTCTCAGCTATAGTCATAAAACGGTTAGTGAAGCGGGTTTTGAAGGCTTCACATTCCATCTTGTGCACTTCTTCTCCCCTATTCTCTCCATAGTTTTCCCACCAGATTTTAGCCCCTCCCTTAAGCAGGTGTGTGGCAAATCTGACCTTCTTTTCATTGGGTACTTCTAGGGTACGTTAGGGGTTTTCCATCAATAGGGTCAAGCTTCATCCTTATCCATCACCTTAGGCTGGTCTTCCCCCGAAAGGTGTCAAGGTTAAGTTTGATGAAGTCTAATATAGTTACTTCCTTCTTCCTAGATGAGTTGGGTTCATGGGTTCCTCTTAGGGCAATGGTCTCCATGAAGTCTAGGAGGACTTTCTTTTGTTCTTCCCACCTATGCCTGGCCTTTTCTCAAAATTAGGTTCTTTAGGAGTTTTAGGTTCTTTCTTTATAGAGGATGATTCTTCAGAAACCTTAGAGTTATAGGTCTTTGGAGGCAACCTAAAATTTAATGAAATATTTTAGATATATCATCTTTTTTGTCATATTGTATTTCATTATTTTTATTTATTAGTTATTCATGATCTTAGTGTTACAATTTGTGGAGAATACCCTTATAATAAATATCAGTAGGTCCTTAGGAATTGTAAATAGAATGACTCTTTTCCTAACCTTATATCATAGAGATGAGAGGGATATACTTATATAATAAAGATGAGAGGGAAATTTTTCTAAAGAGGAGATGAGAGGGAGTATCTACAAATGAGAAAGGTACTTAATTAAGGTATGTCCACAAAGTAGGGGACACTTAGGGTATCTGACCGGCCTAAATCATGCATCCAAAAGGAGCATATTAGAGTAGTCGTACTTTTAAAGAGATAACCCAACACTCAAGCCCCCGCAATGATAACGGGGTCCGATGTAGCAATCGGGGTCGAACACAGGGACAAGGTTGGTCGTGCTAAGAACACAGAATCAACACTCTATACTTCAGAATATGAGAGGATTAATATGTGTCCCCGAGGGATCGATAGCTCAAGAACAAGAACAATAGGACACAAGAAGTAAGAGACAAACTGTAATAAGTATATGGGAAAACTTGGGTTGGGGCTCACCAACCAAAGTGTCTCTCCAACAAGCATACTATCTCTCTCTCTTGCATACTCATATCAAGATTACAAGCAACCATAAAATGTCTATTCCACTCTCTCTCAAGATGAGGATAGATCTAGGCCTAAAAGAAGCCTCTCTCTCAAGCAGACAACTCAAAAACCTCACATCAAAACTTATGGTTTGAAGCATTTAGCATTTCAACACTCTCGTGCATTCCTACTACTCCATGACATGGGATAAATGGAATTGGAAAAGCAGGGACCCAATATATATGCACAGAAGCAAGGGTAGATTTAACTAACTCCAATCTACCAACCATTTACTTCTAGCTTTCCATCCTTGCATCCTTTTTTTGATTCTATCTATAAGGGTAGAGCAATGATTTTTCCTCAGTTTACATGTAAATAAAGGAAGACATGAATATTTAGAGTAATCCCATACACGTTCCTTCACCTCCAGGGACTTTGATACATATGAGATATTTACATCTTTACCATAGAAAATAGAGCTTTTGGAAAAGCTAATGCCCCAACCAAATTTTGCACTGAAGTCATCAAGAAGAGATTTAATGTTTATCACATTCTTGTCCACAAAATTACCAAAAATCATCGTCATATGCAAAAATAATATTAGAACAGTCAACAGAGTTTGACACATGAATAGGAACAATCATCTTCGACTTGAGTCTATCCTTCATCATTTCTAAAAAAGCCCTACATAGTTATGACAAAAGATATGGAGCAATGGGGTCATCCTATCTGACCCCATTCTTAGGGATGATGGGTGTCAAGGGTTCACCATTAATGATAATTTGATATGAAGTCAGATGAAAAAAAACATTCAATCCATATTATTCATTTAGATGGGAAACCCATTTAATAAAGAACAGAAAAATGAAACTTCCAACAAACTGAGTTATAAGCTTTTGTGATATCAACTTGGATACAAATATTAGTGTTGTGAGATTTTTTAAAGTCACTTAAAATCTCATTTTATCAGAGGATGGAATCCTTAATGCTTCTAGCTTTGATAAAGGCACATTCAATCCAATCAATGATAGTAGGTAGCACAATTTGAAGTCTATTCACCAAGATCTTCAAAATGATCTTATAGAAAACATTTCACAAAGCAATGGGTCTCCAATTAGAAACTAAAGAAGAATTTGATCCTTTAAGGATAAGGGTAATAAAGATTCTGTTGGGTTCCCTAATCATACTAACATTATCAAAAAATTCACTTACAACATGGAAATCATAATCACCTATGACTTTCCAAGCTTTCTTGAATAAAAATTATAAAGATTCATCATCTTTACCAAATAATCATGGTAAAAAAAACACTAATGTGAAGCAGCAGAATTTTAAACTTTGACTACAGTCAAAATGTATAAAGAGTACAATACAATATTTCCCAATCAGGGGGTACAACTTTATACAAACTAACATGATCTAGGTAGTGGAAGACTCAAACCAAATCAACTTGTCTCCAAACATAAACAACCTAATATGTATCTATCTAAGTCCAAGCTAGAAGGTTGAACTACTTATCCCTAGCGTTAGGGTGGGTCACCAAGCTTCAACTGCGCACTCTAATCCTATACCTGGGTTGTTGGGATCACCAAGCAAGAGAGAGATAAAAGTATGTGTTAATTAGAAGGAAAAGGACATATATATGAACAACATTGTATAATAAAATAATTCACTACACTATTCCAAGAGTATGAGGCAAGTAAACAAATGAGAAATGGAAATCTGCCGTAGTAAATCAATCCATAATAATCAACATAGCATGAATAATATTATGACTCAAAATCATACCAATGCAGGGTGAGGCACCTATCGGACCTACACCAAGAGGAGAGGGGAAATTCACATCCCAAACCTCAATAATGCAAGGGGAAATTCACATCCCTCAAAAATGTGTAAAATGGGGAGAAAATCACATTCCCCTAGGCTCATGCCCACTATGGGTGGTTTGTACTCATGTACACTACATTGTCATTTGGCCAAAAATACATCATGCTAAAGCATTCACTTGGAAGTAGTGAAAGTATAATTAACATTGCATCATAACAAATGGGGAATAACACCCATGAAATAAATTCAGTAAATGTGCCAATATTGGCAATAGCAATATTTAAGTATCTCAAATAGATGAGCCAACATAGGAAATAGAAGATTCAAATAAATAAGGAGCCAAATAAAGGCAAAAGAGATAGATTCCAAGGCTAGCAATTGCCTCATTAGGAAATTAGGGTTTGGGTAAAATCCCAACTGAAGGATAGGTTAATTGAACATTCACATTCACCATTCATTCATAAATAGACATTACATACCTTATTGTAGATAATGAACATCACTTCACAATTTGATTGTTATCCTTATCCATTGTTCCCTAGAATAATTATTTCACATGAATTAGTATTTATAAAGCATAAGGTGTACAAAAGATACTCATTTTAGACCTTCTTTGGAAACCTTCGATTTAGGACTCAAAACTAGGACCAAAAGCTCACTTAGGTTTCACTGATTAGGAAAACATATTTTATTTCTCAATTTGGAGTTAAAATGAATTAATTATCATTTTAGAACACTTAACATGCTCAAAATGGAATTCAAAACAAAATTCGAAAAAGGAAGTACAATTAGGACTCTAAAACTCAAAATTAGATTCTACTCTAAATTAGCTTTCCAATGAGTATTTATTTGTATTTTTTTGACAAAGCATTGATTTTCTACAAATTAAACGATTTGGACCAATCAGAAAAATAGAAAATGCCACGTGGGCCTCATAGCCAGCGAGGGAGCAGATGACCAAAATGCCCCTCGTGTTAAAGAAGAAAGGGATGGGCACACGAGGGTAAAACTATAAAAAGCCACACGCGAGCCACGGCACCCGAGGAGAAGCTTGCCTGATAGAGCATTTTCTCATTTCTTGACCAAAAGCCCAAGGCGAGAGGAACTCATTGGTGTGCTTTATTGGGGCACTTCTATCACCGAGCATCTAGAAAAAGGGCCACAATTTCTGGGAGAAGGTGGAGGTGGTGGTGGCTAACTATGGAGCAGATAGACAAATTAATACACGAGGGAGATCGCACGAGAGCCGACGATGGTGTAGGAGGTCCCTTTTATAGGTGTGGAAGACCATTGAGGAAAAATGACAAGTGGACAGAGAAGGCATGGCTGGCACCCTTGGGCACTTCGGCCATGGTGCACGAGAGTCGACGGGTGATGGTTGAACAAAGAGTCGTGAAGAGGCGGTTCGTTTGGCGAAGGAATCATGTGAAAAGACCAAGAAATGAGGGCGATCGAGGTGGAGGAGCCTAGGCGTCATCTTGGTTGGCGGGCTAGAGGTTGAAGATGACAATCAAGCCATTAGATCGAGATCCAATGGGGGCCATGTGCATGACACATGAAATGAAAGGAATACATCCAAGTTGATTGATAACCTATAGTTACACTATATGGGAACTTGAAAAATCCATTTGAATGGTGAAACGAATTCCAAATGACCTCAAATTTTAACCATAGGTTTATGAAAACACCTAGAACGATTCTATGCATTTAATATTTCATTTTACTCAATATAAGGCCCCTAATAAATTTATTTCCCATTACCATATATATTAGTGTATAAATTGAGTAAATTAAAGTGAAGAGGCATTATGATAATTTTTCTTGTTGCACTTTTGAGATAGGCCAACCAAGAGGCTTTCCCCACTCTATTAATTACATTTCATAATTTTATTCACTCATAAGGAGAGCTAAAAATAAAGGGGGTTATTTATTCTCATAACTTTATTCAAATACACTATTACTCATAACTTACCCAAAAAGATATTAAAGCTCAAAATTATCATTATGCATTAATTATCTATCATTAATGGTCATATTGCATAATTAGTACCCAATTATCTCATCAGTTGGATTATTTGTGCAAAAACCCATTCATTGACATAAATGTGGGTAAATATAGACTTCATCCTCAATAAATGCTCAATTCCAACATTGAGACCAAAAAGGATACCAAAGAGAGGGAAATTTATGAAAAAGGCCCAAAAGGAAAAGAAAGTAAATAAAAGCTTGAAAATGGGTAAATTGTAGGAAAGACCCTGGAATTCAGTATGTTACAGCACTCCACCCTTTAAAGAGGATTTCGTCCCCGAAATCACAACAAGAGGTAAGAGAGTGTGACTACGTAACATCCCAACATTAGGTAACTAGGTGTTACTTCAAATCTATGGCACTTCATAATCTCTATGCATAAGGCAAGTCTCACTAGGGTTTCCACCATGCATATTGGCTTTTAATGAAACCTAATATAATTAACATGTTTGGCTTATAAACATAATCTTCATCATGAAAAAACATCATCATTATTATTCCATTACTTGTGCCATATAATAGTCACATTGTTGTAACAAGACTTACCTCCCATCATTAAGCACAAAACATATGTATTAACCTTATATATCCCATTAAGTGTTTTAAGCACAATTAGGGTTTACAACGAAATCTCAACATTCATTAATGTATTAGGTCAATAACTTAAATCTATTCTCCATTATCCTTATAGTAACATCATATAGGATTATCATAAATTATTTTGTAAGAAAAGATAATATTAACCAACAAGTTATTAATTCTACAAAAACTCCCAATAATGTCACATTAGTTTCATATAACTATATTACACATTCTCAAATTAATGACATCATTAATCATTTTCTCCTATGACACTACATGATATTAATTATACATCACATTAGGCATGTATGAATATACATGTGCATCCAATTACTCATAATCATATTTGAGTCATTGTATGCATTTTAGTGGATAGATTAGAACACATGAAATATTAATGAATTGATTCATATACTAATCATGATAAGGTGATTAAGGAGATGTATATTAGGGAACATGGTGATATGCCTTACGTATATTGATAACCCAATCATAATTATGATTAGGTGACTATAATCCATCAAAATGTATCAAGGTATATTATGAGAGGATGACACTTAAGTCACTAATGTATCATGAAGGCATTAATGATATATATATATATATATATATATATATATATATATATATATATATATATATATATATAGGTGTATACATTGTTAGGGCTAGATGACTACACATTAGGGTTTAGGTCATCATGACCATTACATGCTATGCATGTTAAGGATGCATTATAACCATAATCTTACTAACCATACTATTAGGGTGACATGGTCAATATTAAGTGTATTCACAATTAGTGATGAGTAACTCACTATTATGTGCATTAAGAGTATGTTAAGGTTCAAGCATATGAACAATTATCTTTAGATGACTTATTATATATATTAATTTGTATATAAATAAACAAGATGGATTATAATTATAATTTGTTTGCTCAACACTAACCATATAAGCTCACCAATTCCTTGTCTATGGAGTTAGGGTTTCCAAATATAGAGTAACTAGATTTCAATGCATTGAGGGACTCCACCACCTTAAATAGGATTTCATACTTGAAATTAGAAACTCCAAAATATATAAAGGTATAAAAAGCACTACTACTAAAGTCTACTTTTCAAAAGGGTTGAGGAAAACTATGTATGAGATCCAACACTAAGTTGTTTTGCTAATCACCAATATCAAACTTCAAATTCTAGTATAGGGTAGACTATTCCCAAACATGAAAATCTAAGGCTCACTTATGGGACATAAGGTGGTTCTACTTGGGTAATCAAAACATCATACTTATATTCTTAAGGGTACTCAACAATAAGATAATTTTCCTAAAGGTATGCTATTTTGGACAGTCAGTATCAGCTCAGGCCAGGCCGGTGTCATATGGATTTGGGAGTCCTCATAAGCGAGGCTAGTGGTGCAGAGGAAAATATTGCCAACCCCAGACCTTGACCCTTTTTAGACACCTTTGCTTTCAACTTATGCCGTAGTAGCAACCTGATAGACTAATCACAAAAAAGTTGGTCAAATTACATTTCTAGTATGATATTATTATTCCCTAAATCAATCTTTCATCATTGGTCAACTCTAAGGTGAAAAGCTTACTAAAGGGAAACTATATAAGGTAAGGGTTTCAATCTAAGAGACAAATTGAGTTAGCTAAGACATTGACTACCTTGATTCTCTAATACCATGCTATAAAGACACCATCATCTTTACCAAATAATCATGGTAAACAAAAACACCAATGTGAGGCAGCGGAATTTTAAACTTTGACTACATTCAAAATGTATAAAGAGTACAATACAATATTTCCCAATCAAGGGGTACAACTTTATATAAAACTATAAGATCTAGGTAGAGGAAGACTCAAACCAAATCAACTTGTCTCCAAACATAAACAACCTAATATGTAGCTAGATAAGTCCAAGCTAGAAGGTTGAACTCCTTATCCCTAGCCTTAGGGTGGGTCACCAAGCTTCAACTGCGTACTCTGATCCTATACATGGGTGGTTGGGATCACCAAGCAAGAGAGAGATATAAGTATGTGTTAATCAAAAGGAAAAGGCCATATATATGAACAACATTGCATAATAAAATGATTCACTACACTAAGAGTTTCCAAGAGTATGCGGCAAGTAAAAAAATGAGAAATGAAATCTTCCATAGTAAATCAATCCACAACAATCAACATAGCATGAATAATATTATGACTCAAAATCATACCAGTGCAGGGTGAGGCACCTACCGGACCTACACCAAGAGGAGAGGGAAAATTCACATCCCATTCATGAATAGACTTCACATACCTTAATGTATATAATAAACATCACTTCACCAATTTGATTTTTATCCTTATCCATTTTTCCCTAGAACAATTATTTCACATGAATTAGTATTTATAAAGCATAAGGTGTATAAAAGATACTAATTTTAGACCTTCTTTGGAAACCTTCTATTTAGGACTCAAAACTAGGACCAAAATCTCACATAGGTTTCACTGATTAGGAAAACATATTTTATTTCTCAATTTGGAGTTAAAATGATTTAATTATCATTTTAGAACACATAACATGCTCAAAATGGAATTCAAAGAAAATTTCGAAAAAGGAAGTAGAATTAGGACTCAAAAATCTCAAAATCAGATTCTACTCAAAATTAGCTTTCCAATGAGTATTTATTTGCATTTTTCTAACAAAACATTGATTTTCTACAAATTAAACGATTTGGACCAATAAAAAAAATAGAAAATGCCACGTGGACCTCATAGCCAGCGAGGTAGCAGATGACCGAAATGCCCCTTGCATTAAAGAAGAAAGGGAAGGGCGTGCAGGGGCAAAACCATAAAAAGCCATGAGTCTTCTTTTGCGTCTCACGCGAGCCATGGCCGCCAAGGAGAAGCTTGCCCGATTGGGCATTTCCTCATTTCTTGACCAAATTGGACGTATAGGTACTCGAAACAAAGCCCAAGGAGAGAGGAACTCTCTGGTGTGCTTTATTAGGGTACTTCTATCACCGATCAGCCAGGAAAAGGGCCACAATATCTGGGAGAAGGTGGAGGTGGCGGTGGCTAACTGTGGAGGAGACAGACACATTAATACAAGAGGGAGATCGCACGGGAGCCGACAGTGGTGTAGGAGGTCCCTTTTATAGGTGTAGAAGACCGTTGAGGCAAAATGACAAGTAGGTGGAGAAGGCATGGCTGGCGCCCTTGGGTGCTTCGGCCATGGTGCACGAGAGTTGACGAGTGATGGCATGAACGAAGAGTTGCAAAGAGGCGGTTCGTTTGTCGACGAAATCATGTGAAAAGACCAAAAAATGAGGAAGAACGAGGTGGAGGAGCCTAGGTGTCATCTTAATTGGCAGGTTAGAGGCTGAAGATGATAACCGAGCCATTAGATTGAGATCCAATGGGGGCCAAGTGTGTGACACATGAAATGAATGGAATAAATCTAAGTCGATTGATATCCTATAGTTACATTATATGGGAACTTGAAAAATCCATGTGAATGGTCAAACAAAGTCCAAATGACCTCAAATTTTAACCATAGGTTTATGACAACACCTAGAATGATGCTATGCATTTAAGTTTTCATTTTACCCAATATAAGGCCCCTAATAAATTTATTTCCCATTAACATATATATTAGTTTATAAATTGAGTAAATTATTGTGAAGAGGCATTATGATAATTTTTCTTGTTGTTTTTTTGAGATAGAACAACCAAGAGGATTTCCCCACTCAATTAATTACATTTCATAATTTTATTCACTCATAAGGAGAGAGAAAAATAAAGGGGGTTATTTATTCTCATAACTTAATTAAAATACACTATTACTCTTATCTTACCCAAAAAGTTATTAAAGCTCTAAATTAACATTATCCACTAATTATCTATCATTAATGGTCATATTACATAATTAGTACCCAAATATCTCATCAGTTGGATTATTTGTGCAAAAACCCATTCATTGACATAAATGTGGGTAAATATAAACTTCATCCTCAATAAATGTTCAAATCCAACATTGAGGCCAAAAAGGATACCAAAGAAAAGGAAATTTAAGAAAAAGGCCCAAAAGGACAAGAAAGCAAATAAAAGCTTGATAATGGTTAAATTGTAGGAAAGACCCTAGAATTCAATATGTTACAACACTCCACCCCTTAAAGAGGATTTTGTCCCCGAAATCACAATAAGAGGTAAGAGAGTGTGAGTACATAACATCCCAACATTAGGTAACTAGGTGTTACTTCAAATCTATGGCACTTCATAAGCTCTATACATAAGCTAAGTCTCACTAGGGTTTCCACCATGCATATTAGCTTTTATCAAACCTAATATAATTAACATGTTTGTCTTATAAGCATAATCTTCATCATGAAAAAGTATCATCATTATTATTCCATTACTTGTGCCATATAATAGTCACATTGTTGTAACAAGACTTACCTCCCATCATTAAGCACAAAACATATGTATTAACCTTATATATCCCATTAAGGGTTTTAAGCACAATTAGGGTTTACAAATAAATATCAACATTCATTAATGTATTAGGTCAATAACTTAAATCTGTTCTCCATTATCCTCATAGTAACATCATATATGATTATCACAAATTATTTTGTAAGAAAAGATAATATTAACCAAGAAGTTATTAATTCTACAACAACTCCCAATAATGTCACATTAGTTTCATAAAACTATATTACACATTCTCAAATTAATGACATCATTAATCATTTTCTCCTACGACACTGCATGATATGAGTTATTCATCACATTAGGCATGTATGCATATACATGTGTATCCAATTACTCATAATCATATTTGAGTCATTGTATGCATTTTAGTGGATAGATTGGAACACATGAAATATTAATGAATTGATTCATATACTAAATCATGATAAGGTGATTAAGGAGATGTATATTAGGGAACATGGTGATATGCCTTACGTATATTGATAACTCGACCACAATTATGATTATGTGACTATAATCCATCTAGATGTATCAAGGTATATTATGAGAGGATGACACTTAAGTCACTAATGTATTATGAAGGCATTAATGATATCTATAGGTGTATATATTGTTAGGGCTAGATGACTACACATTAGGGTTTAGTTCATCATGACCATTACATGCTATGCATGTTAAGGATGCATTAGAACCATAATCTTACTAACCATACTATTAGGGTGACATGGTCAACATTAAGCGTATTCATAAATAGTGATGATTCTCACTATTATGTGCATTAAGAGTATGTTAAGGTTCAAGCATATGAACAATTCTCTTTACATGACTTATTATATATATTAATTTGTATATAAATAAACAAGATGGATTATAATTATAATTTGTTTGCTCAACACTAACCTTATAAACTCACTAATCCCTTGTCTATGGAGTTAGGGTTTCCAAATATAGAGTAAATAGATTTCAATGCATTGAGGGACTCCACCCCCATAAAGAGTCTTTCATCCTCGAAATTTGGAACTCCAAAATCTATAAAGGTATAAAGAGCACTACTACTAAAGTCTACTTTTCAAAAGGGGTGAGGGAAAACTATGTATGAGATCCAACACTAAGTTGTTTTGCTAATCACCACTATCAAACTTCAAATTCTAGTATAGGTTAGACTATTACCAAACATGGAAATCTAAGGCTCACTTATGGGACATAAGGTGGTTCTAGTTGGGTAATCAAAACATCATACTTAGGTTCTTTAGGATACTCAACAATAAGATAATTTTCCTAAAGGTATGTTATTTTAGACAGTCGGTATCAGCTCAGGCCAGGCCGGTGTCATATGGATTTGGGAGTCCTCGTAAGCCAAGCTAGTGGTGCAGAGGAAAATATTGCCAACCCCCAGACCCTGACCCTTTCTAGAAACCTTTGCTTTCAACTTATGCCCTAGTAGAAACCTGATAGACTAATCTCCAAAAAAATGGTCAAATTACATTTCTAGTATGATATTATTATGCCCGAAATCAATCTTTCATCATTGGTCAACTCTAAGGTGTAAAGCTTACTAAAGGGAAACTATATAAGGTAAGGGTTTCTATCTAAGAGACAAATTGAATTAGTAAAGACTCTGACTACCTTGATTCTCTGATACCATGTTGTAAATACACCATCATCTTTACCAAATAATCATGGTAAACAAAAACACCAATGTGAAGCAGTGGAATTTTAAACTTTGACTACATTCAAAATGTATAAAGAGTACAATAGAATATTTCCCAATCAGGGGGTACAACTTTATACAAAATAACATGATCTAGGTAGAGGAAGACTCAAACCAAATCAACTTGTCTCCAAACATTAACAACCTAATATGTAGCTAGATAAGTCCAAGCTACAAGGTTGAACTCTTATCCCTAGCCTTAGGCTAGGTCACCAAGCTTCAACTACGCACTCTGATCCTATACCTGGGTGGTTGGGATCACCCAGCAAGAGAGAGATAAAAGTATGTGTTAATCAGAAGGAAAATGACATATATATATATATATGAACAACATTGCATAATAAAATGATTCACTACACTAAGAGTTTCCAATAGTATGAGGCAAGTAAACAAATGAGAAATGGAAATATACCATAGTAAATCAATACACAATAATCAACATAGCATGAATAATATTATGACTCAAAATCATACCAATGCAGGGTGAGACACCTACCGGACCTACACTAAGAGGAGAGGGGAAATTCACATCCCAAACCTAAATAATGCGAGGGGAAATTCACATCCCTCAAAATATGTAAAACATGGAGAAAATCACATTCCCCTGGGCTCATGCCCACTATGGGTGGTTTGTACTCATGTACACTACATTGTCATTTGGACAAAAATATATCATGCTAAACCATTCACTTGGAAGTAGTGAAAGTATAATTCACATTGCATCATAACAAACGGGGAATAACACCCATGAAATAAATCAAGTAAATGTGCCAACATTGGCAATAGCAATATTTAAGTATCTCAAATAGATGAGCCAAAATAGGTAATAGAAGATTCAAATAAATAAGGAGCCAAATAAAGGAAAAAGAGATAGATTCCAAGGCTAACAATTGCCTCATTAGGAAATTAGGGTTTTGGTAAAAGCCCAACTGAAGGATAGGTTAATTGAACATTCACATTCATCATTCATTCATGAATAGACTTCACATACCTTATTGTAGATAATAAACATCACTTCACCAATTTGATTGTTACCCTTATCCATTTTTCCCTAGAACAATTATTTCACATGAATTAGTATTTATAAAGAATAAGGTGTATACACGATACTCATTTTAGACCTTATTTGGAAACCTTCAATTTAGGACTCAAAACTAGGACTAAAAGCTCACTTAGGTTTCACTGATTAGGAAAACATATTTTATTTCTCAATTTGGAGTTAAAATGAATTGATTATCGTTTTAGAACACTTAACATGCTTAAAATTGCATTCAAAGCAAAATTAGATAAATGAAGTAGAATTAGGAATCAAAAACCTCAAAATCAGATTCTACTTGAAATTACCTTTCCAACGAGTATTTATTTGTATTTTTCCGACAAAGAATTGATTTTCTAATAATTAAATGATTTGGGCCAATCAGAAAAATAGAAAATGTCACGTGGGCCTCATAGCCAATGAGGGAGCAAATGACTGAAATGCCCCTCGCATTAAAGAAGAAATGGATGGGTGCATGGGGACAAAACCATAAAAAGCCATGAGACTTCTTCTACCTCTCACGCGAGCCATGGTCCCCGAGGAGAAGCTTGCCCGATTGGGCATTTCCTCATTTCTTGACTAAATCAGACGTATAGGTACTCTAAACAAAGCCCAAGGCGGGAGGAACTCATCGGTGTGCTTTATTGGGGAACTTCTATCACCAAGCAGCCAGGAAAAGGGCCACAATATCTGGGAAAAGGTGGAGGTGGCGGTGGCTAACTGTGGAGGAGACAAACAAATTAATGCACGAGGGAGATCGCACGGGGGCCGGTAGTGGTGTAGGAGGTCCCTTTTACAGGTGTGGAAGACCGTTGAGGTGAAATGACAAGCAGGCGGAGAAGGCATGGCTAGCACCCTTGGGCACTTCGGCCATGGTGTACGAGATTCGACGAGTGATGGCTTGAACAAAGAGTCGTGAGGAGGCAGTTCGTTTGGTGAAGGAATCATGTGAAAAGACCAAGAAAAGAGGGACAACGAGGTTGAGGAGCCTAGGCGTCATCTTGGTCAGTAGGCTAGGGGTTGAAGATGACAATCAAGCCATTAGATTGAGATCCAATGGGGGTTGGGTGCATGACACATGAAATGAATGGAATAAATCCAAGTTGATTGATATCCTATAGTTACACTATATGGGAACTTGAAAAATCCATTTGAATGGTCAAACAAAGTCCAAATAACCTCAAATTTTAACCATAGGTTTATGACAACACCTAGAACGACGCTATACATTTAATTTTTCATTTTACTCAATATAAGGCCCATAATAAATTTAGTTTACATTAACATATATATTAGTGTATAAATTGAGTAAATTAATGTGAAGAGGCATTTTGATAATTTTTCTTGTTGTATTTTGATATAGGCCAACCAAAGAGGCTTTCCCCACTCTATTAATTACATTTCATAATTTTATTCACTCATAAGGAAAGAAAAAAATAAAGGGGGTTATTTATTCTCATAACTTAATTCAAATATACTATTACTCATATCTTACCCAAAAAGATATTAAAGCTCCAAATTAACATTATCAACTAATTATCTATCATTAATGGTCATATTGCATAATTAGTACCCAAATATCTCATCAGTTGGATTATTTGTGCAAAAACCCATTCATTGACATAAATGTGGGTAAATATAGACTTCATCCTCAATAAATGTTCAAATCCAACATTGAGGCCAAAAAGGATACCAAAGAAAGGGAAATTTATGAAAAAGGCCCAAAAGGACAAGAAAACAAATAAAAGCTTGAAAATGGGTAAATTGTAGGAAAGACCCTGGAATTCAGTTTGTTAAAAAAGTCCATTAAAACCATTCGACCCTGGGGCCTTATCATAGATCAGGTTGGCGACAACATCATCCACTTCTTTCCCAGTGATTTTATCAGTTAACAACATATAATGTTTTTTAGATATATGAGCACCATCCCATTCCCCCTTCTAGACATCTCCTCACAGTCTTTATAAAAAAGCTTCGAGTAGAAATCCACAATAGAACTTTGGATAACTTCATGATCATATGATCTTTCTCCTTCAATCATGAGGCTTATGATTGTGTTTCTATTGATTCTTGTCCTTAAGGATGAATACTTTTTTTAGTTTAAGTTACCTTCCTTAAGACACTAAACTCTAGCTTTCCATGTTAAAAAAGATTCTTGAACAACTGAAGCTTCTTTAGCTGACAATCTTAGATCTTTAGCCATTGCTCTTTTAATAACATTAAAAGGATTGAGATCTGCTGCCTTTTGTTCCTCAAGGGCTAAAAAGTTCTAAATATTCACTTTTTCAAAGATATCAGCATAAACCTTCTTGTTCCATGCTTTTAGTTTACATTTTAGATTCTCCAGTTTCCTATACAACTTAAACACAACAAAACCTTCCACCTTCACTTCCCAAGCCTTCCTTAGGATATCATCAAATTCAGGATCATTTGGCCGATTATTAATGAATCTGAAAGGTGAGTTGTATTTCTTAGGCTCCCCAATAAACATGTTGGCTCTCTTATGATCATTAATAGTGTCCGAGAAGACCTCTCCGTGAAAAAATTGGAAAAAATTCTAAAAATCAGTATTATAGATGACTCTATCAATTTTGGACGTGATAAATCTATCCCCATCCTGGTGGTTATCCCAGGTGAAGAAAGGGCCATTTAGTTCAAGGTCAAACAACCCACAATAAACTAAACAATTGTTAAAATCTTCCATAGATTTCTTTATTGGTGGATGAACTCCAATTTTCTCCTCCTCCCTTATAACGACATTGAAATCACCCATTAAGATCCAGGGAGCATTAATGCCATCATGAATGCTCTCCACCTCCTTCCACATATTGACTCTACCATTATCATCATTCTTTCCATAAAATGCAGAGAGAAAAAAGAATTCTCTTCACATTGAACAATAGCGTGAATCATCTGGTCATTCTCCAGTCTCCATAAGATAATAACCCTACCAAGAACATGTGAATCAGAATTAGCCAACCATCTGAACTTTCTAAAGTTCCTTTGTTAATATTTAGCCAACTTATTGGGTCTTAGTTTAGACTCGTTAATGATAATGATTTCACTTCTTGCCCTCCTCATCTCCTCTTGAACATTCAAAGTTTTATTACTTATGCCTATGACATTCTAAGAGGTTATGTGAAAGGAAAAACTCATTTTTTAGCATGGGTTGTTGAGCTGACAGCCTCTCCAGACCCCCAAACTTTCTAGGCATTGAAGAAAACACTAAGTTAGCAACTCTGTGATAGATTCCCACATTCAATTTGCTTTGACATCTCGGGAGCAAATTGGATTTATTCTTTTTGGCCAAGGTTTCCTTTAGCATCATGTCTTGAGAAATAGAGATATCAGTAGGGGAATTGTTTATGAAGGTGGGAATCAATGTATATGCTATCTATTTGGCTCCTTCCCCCTTTACTTCTTGAACTCCTTTGTCCTTCATCACTAATTCCATATTATGAATTTTAGCAAGTTCATTAATTTTGAAAATTGGCTCATCATGATAGGTTTGATTCTGAGTAGTTTTCCCAACTGCATCTATCATAGGCATAGTATCAAACACCTGACTCTTCTCTTTTCCCATAGTTATATTCTCTGTATCTTTTCTCTTCTAGATCTTTGTGATAACTTCAACATTTGGCTCTTGTCCAGTAATCAAATTCTAATATGTGACATGTAGCTGACGTTGATATAAAATCCTAATTGCATGTTGTATGAATGATTGGTGTACTGTCTGTTTTAAGTATGATTTATGAATCAAGTTGATTTTTTATAAACCAAATTGGTGTGGTTAATAGTATATTTATGAAATGCATTTTATGGATATCTTGAAATAAGGATATAAGAAATAAATATTAACTTTTTTTCTATGGTAAATACTGTGCTAACTTTAAGTTCTTAAATAAAAAAAATGTTTAAGGAAACTTGGACCAAAGTACTAAAAATGGAGCTAAAACACTTAGAATTGTGTGTGCAAGTTTTGGGCGAATGGTTGTCATCTTTGAAAAAGTTGGCCTGATTTTTACAGGTTAATTCAACACCATCGGTCGATATAGCAAGAAAGACTAACCTAGATTGGGTTGGCTTTCTAGAAGTTCACTACCTATACAAGTTGAGATGATTTTTAGTGCCTAGAATCTTATTTTTGTGCTTTGATCACATGATTTGATTGATGCATCCCCTTGGACCTCATTAGTCGGCTGGCATCCAAGATTAATCGAGTCAAATGTTAAGGTCCAATGATTTTTAGTGCTTGATTTTCCTAATTGGCATGTGTCCATTGGACTAGGTATTCAGATAAAATACCTACAAATACATCTGACTATGAAGTCTTTAAGATGAAAAAAATATACAATGAGTTTTGATTATCTAACACCAAATATAAAAGTTTTCCATCAACCTATTACAACTTTAGGTCATCTAAATGATTTTTTTCCATTGCCTACTCCTCATGGAGATTCTTGTTCAAGAAGGTAAATTTGTGAAGGAGATCAATTTTTTCTTACAAATTTCGGCTTAAGAGTATCTTCTTATTCCATATTTGTTTCCCTATGTCTTTTACTTTTGTCTATTAAGGTTGTTTCTACCCAAAATCAAGGAGTTTGGCAAAAATTTGCTGGACATTTGAGAAGATCACAAATTTCTCACCTTCTATCTACTAGCTTGTGAGTAGACATCAATAAAATAAGTTATTGTACACAATTCATTTCTTTCCCTAAAATGTTATGTACTCAGTATCTAACAATTATATGGCCAAAATTAGAGCTTTTGATACAAATTTATGATCTACAAATTTGTTATTTTGTATGGTTTAATCTACTAAAATTGATGAATTTCTTTGAATTAATACATTTATGATTTCTTACACTTGAATAGGATGGGGGTTGACCTAGAATGATGGAATGAGGTGGAATTCACATTGAATTGGTAAAGTTAATGAGACTATGCTATAACATGGCCATGAATGAGAATCTTACAAGAAATCAATAAATTTTGGGATTGAGCTAGAAATTGGATGATAATATAGTTGCACTTTGATTCACATCTATGAAATTACCTACTTGATTAGTATGTTATATTGGAAACCATATATTTCTTATAAATCGAAATACATGTGAATCTAATATGAACTTTATGAATGAATCTCCTTAAGGTAGTAAAATATCTGATGATAAAAGTGATAACCTAACTTAATATAGACAAGTTCTTTGGATATCGTGGACCTTCCCTGATGTTCTAGCTAGACATGTGAACATGTCTTCTCTTGAAGTAGATTGTATCCATGACAAGACTGGACTAGAGTATATTAGTTCAATGGACTAATCTATAGGGGTTAAGAGGGGGATCCACAACAATGGGGGAGAGACCCTAACTCTTTCTAATTTTGAGAAAGGAGGAATTGAGGATAGAGAACCCAATCAATATTGTATTATGAGAATAATGTGAAATGATAAAAGTGAAATGACATATGGAATATGATGAGGTTTGAGCTAACCTTGAAGTAAGGTGTGGAAATGAATGGTAGTGATCTATAGGATCTTACCTAACACAATGGAAAACCTAGGCTCAATTATCTATCCTAGGGTGGTTGGCTAACCGTAAGGCATGGTGGATGATTCATGCATGTGGCACATAGTGGTGACTTATATTTGACTAGGTACATGTCAATGAGTTTTGAATAAAATAAAAAGGAAAAGTCAATTTTATTATATTATGTCTATCTTTTATAATATTTCTGCTCTCTCATTGTAGGTTTCATCTTCCATCAAGTAGAATGAGATAATTGTATGTTTTTAGCATAAGTGGTTTATTTCTTCATTCTTGTTAACTGGGCTTAGGTCCATTGTATCTGTAATTCTTATTATTATATAAGTACACATAAGTGAGGATCCATTTACCCACTTAAGTGCATGCAAGGATCCATTTACCCACTTAAGTGCACCCATGTATCCCTAGACTCATATATATATAGGAGATGCATAACATCTTTACATACTACTGAATATATTGTTATTTCATTCTTCATGGTATCAAACATAGGCTCCTAACTCTAATCCGTCCCACCCTACCTCTTCTTTTCCTTCTTCCTCTCCCTGACAACTTTTGACTTTGGAGGGCAAGAACAAGACACCACCCACTACTCATCATTGCCCCCATCCCATCCCCAAACACCATCCCTGCCTACATCAACCACTGTGTGTGATTTTCTCCAGTGACAGTCACCCTCCACCAGGCATGCAACCAACCACCAGACATGTTTTGTGGAAGCCATCAACGTCATCCTCCATCCCTCTACCATATTTGTCCATGTGAATTTTGTTGGTATGCCCTGAGAGCTAATCGTATAATGATTGGATTGGCATACATCATGATTAATTTGATAAATATCAAAGACAAGCTTCTAATTTATGCTAGCTCAATCAATTATGAGTTATATGATGAAGAAGAATGAATGTCTAAAGAATCACAACACTTAATGATGTATGTATTCGGGTTGAGGACCTAAACAATGAGATCATACGGATGCTAAGAGTATGTGCATTCTTGTTATGTACCTAGTCAGATGTCATTATGGAAGGTTGATAGACAACAATGACACATCAAGACTAGAGTGTGTGTTGGTTTATGATAGTGTCTCATTAGTCATGATATATAATATCAAACCAAGCACATAGATACATGTTAGAGAATAGTGTATCAGACAGAACTGCCATGAGAGTGATACATGGCACCATGACATGGTAGTTAGAATCATCTCTCATAGTGATGGTGGTGATTGTGATTCTTAGACATGAAATCGGTGCACTCGTCGAATGTGATTGGGTACACTTTGACATCATCAAACACAGTCTTGAAACATGGGTTGTTATAACGGTGATGATTGGGTGGCTTTGAAGCATGAGATAGACTGTGAGTGATAGATATGGGATTTTCCCTCCTAAGGGAGTATGATGTCTAGGGCACTTGATAAGAGAGACTGAGAAAGACATGTGCTTGTACATGTGAATCAATATATGATATTGATGTCACACATATCTCAGATAGTCTGATCTAGTTCAAGAAATATGAATGAACATTGAAAGGATGACAACTCCATGCCTTGAGTTCATTCAGGATATCAGAGACAAAGGAATTATACATTCATTAGAACACCAATCACAGACTGTAGGATTGAAAGTTATTCTTCAACTTTCCTTTTCACTTGGGTAGCACTGATGTGTGACTAGGCACCACTCTTTGCTTGTGATGTCAGAAGCTAGTTATGGACATTCACTACCAACGTGAAATGGGACTTATAGGGTAACACACAAAGGATTTACCTGGATAAGGAGTTTATTCATGAATGATGTTTGGATTGATTACTAAAGTGTTTATGTACTCAATCAAACATTCAATTAATAGACTTGACTCAGGATCATCAATTTCAAGTGTTGAACAAACTGATTAGAGTGACAGATTGATTGAGAACCGAATTGACTGTGTTTTGCACAATCTGGACCACCAACTGACCAGTTCACTGGGTGAACCGGTCAGCTCATGGTCAGTGAGACGACTGGTTCACTCTAGTGAACCGATCGGTTCATTTGTCCAAACAAGCAGTGCTAGATTTTCCCAATTCGTGAGAAAAAAAGTTTTTCATTTCACTTATTCAATTTGATTAGGACAAGAATTAATCTTCGCATTAATTAGAAATGAATAAGTAAAGTCAATTGTGGGAAAGTCTGGGAAGTGAAACGACCAGTTCACTAAGAGAACCGACCCGTTCACTAAGAGAACCGACCAGTTCACTAGTGAACTGATTGGCTCACCTTGCCAAATGACTGTTTCATTTATGAAACGACCGGTTTGCCTACCATAGATCAAATTATTTATGGAAATTCTGGACCCTTCTACTCCCTCACATATTGGGAACCCTGACCCTACCCTATATTATATATAGAGGGGTACATGGGGTTTATCCAAATGCACAACTCAAAACATCAGTTGCTCTGCAAAGTTGTTGTCCTCTTTGGTTGTGGTAACCGAGAGAGCCCAAGCAAGTTCTACCCGTCCAGGGAGGAACAGTGAGGGAAAGACAACTATAGAAAAATAATTGGTTGTGGGAGAGTGTGTCAATGACTAGTACGCTGACAGAAGGGGACAACTCCTTCGAGTCTGTTCTTCAAGATGACTAGAGTTCCTAGTAGTCTGTATGGACTACCTATAGAGGCGAGAGACTTCTGCTGCTCAGAAGGACGATCATCAACCATAGTCTGGGTCAAGACCAGGAGCTGCACAGACGTTGTCAAAGACGGGTGGTTGAAGACCACACTAGCTGCAAGGTATTTTCACTGAGCAAGCCTCAGGACCAGGTATATCTCACTAAAACCATCCTTCCCATTACATAGATATTGACGCGATCTGTTGGTTATGGGTTTATGGTCAAGTAAAATTTTTGTTTCCGCTGCCTACGCTGACCATGCAAAACCCAACAGTTTTTACCTCATGTATCTCCCTTCTTATTATATTATGCTTATTTCCATAGATATTATCTATGCAAAAAAAGAAAAATAATTAATAAAGAAAAAAGTAAAAGGGATAATTTTTCTTTATTTTCATCTTCATGTGGTTTCATAGCCCACATGGTTGAGCACCTTTTCTTGAACTAGGGATCTCTTATTATGCACAACACATCACCCTTATTCCTATGTCTCATTGTTTTTTCCACCGCTCCTATTCCATATTTCTATCTTTTTACTTCCTACCATTCCTATTATTTAGGCAACACTTTTTCCTGGCATGTTATTACTCCATCAGTGCCTTATTTCTATATCGTGCCTTCAATCTATTACTTTGATATTATTTTAACAATGGGTGAAAGTAAAAGTGTCATCTATAATTATATGCCACATATTATTTATATTAAACCCAATCATTGAAATTATTTGTTGTGGATGAATGTCGTTCCTACTTTTCTATATTTTCATGGCAAATTAAATTTGATTAAAGAAGATGCACCTAAAGAACCTAAGGAGGCATTGATCACAAGAAATAGCGAGGTGTTTTTTTCTTTGGGAATGACTAGAGCCTGATGTGGCTGTTAAACATGTGTGGAATAAAAATGACAACTCATGCAGGAACAAATGAAAAAGTTCTACATATAAGAGGACAACTGCTTCCGGTTGTACATATCAATGGGAAAAAACTTTTTTGAATGTAAAGGAAAGTGTTCCTTGTCTAAGTACTATTATTCTATGAAATCTCTTATGAATCAACTAAATTTAATCTCACCTGCCACCTCTACTAAAGTGACAAAGGAACCCGATACAATTATTACCAGACAATTTTGTAGTGGCCTATATCCCTGATATGTTGTCATAAGCCACCTTCTTCTTATTGGGACCATGCTCCTGTCCATGGATTAGGCTTATGCCCACCTATACAAGGCTGATATGTCTCCTACTCCAACCCCTTCAAATGAAGTATTTGAAGCTCAAACCAAAATGGCAACATCTTCTAGGGGTCGTGGGTGGGGCTGGGGCACTCACATAGGACTAAGACCAAAATGTACTTACTGTGCCAAATTAGGAAATGTTGAAGATGTATGTCATTCCAATCATGGCTATCCTTCTCATTTTAGAAGTGGGTATGGAAGGATTTTTGTGCATGTTTCTCAAGCTTCCACATCATTCATTGGCCAAGGTCCTCTAATAACTATTGTGACTCCTAGAATGATTGTGAAATATGCACATGTTTAACAAAAAAAGGAGGAGTATGAATGACTTTGACAAACTGCACACCAATATAGTGACTGTCCCCTTCACAATAGAATGGAAACATCATCCCCTAAATGGCATATTGGTGACAAGCCTTCTATGACACCATCTGCCCTTCTCACTACTCACGAAGGTAACTTGGGTTCCTCTATGATTGCTACTCATTCTAACTAGATAGTGGATCTCGGTGCTACTTAACACATGACCAGTATGTGACATCTTCTTACGTCCTCTAATTCTTATATTCCACACATTACTGTCACCTTAGAAGATGGATCAGTTAAAGAAGTCATCTTGTGTGGTATTGTTCTACTTTCTTCTAAACTGGAACTGTTTTTTGTTCATTTTCCCCAACTTCCCATAACCTGATTTCCATGGCTATATTTGTTGATTCCCTTCATTGTTTTGTAACTTTAGGATCAAATGGTTTTGTTCTACAAGACAAGTGGAACTTGTTGAAGATGGGTAAGGGGGTTCCCTTTGGTGACCTTTAATACTTCTCCTGCCTTCCTCTGCCTCAGATTAATGCTCTTGTTGCAACCTCACATATCTAGATACTTTTCTCTTTGACCACCCTTCTCTGGGAAAGATGAAGATCATAGATAAATATCTTTCTAGTTGTTTGTCTATTTTATGTGATGAATGAAAGATAGGAAAACATCACCCTGTATCATTCCCTTATTGTCTTTTTAAACAACCTTTCAAGCCTTCTAACTTGTTACATAGTGATGTTTGTGGTCCCTTTCGAACAACTAATGATAATGGATTTAAATTTTTCTCTCACATTTGTGGATGATTTCTCCCAAACGACATGGTTTTTATCTTATTTAAACATGAGATGAGATTTTTACGCTTATTCATCCCTTTGAAAAAATATTATTATTCAATTTTCTATGTCTATGAAAATCTTGCACACAGATAAAACATTTGAATATACAACATGTTGTTTCTTCTTATTTTCGCGGTATGTGAATCATCTACCAATGTTCTTGTTCGTACTCTATACAACAAAATAATGTTGTAGAGGAAAAAAATCATCATATTATTGACATTACACACTCTCTTATCATTCATGCAAACCTACTAAAGAATATGGGGAATGGTGATGTTCTCATAGCTTATTTTTTGATTAACTACCAACCATTATATATAATGACAACCGTTTTCTTTACCACCTTAGGTTTTTGGATGTGTCACCTTTGTTCAAAAATTTGATCCTAATACTGATAAATTTATCCATCACATCATAAGAATGGTTTTTCTATATTACCCTTATCTTGAAAAGGTTACAAATGCCCCAAAACTAGTCATATCTATGTGTCATATTGTGTTTTCTAAGAGGAGAATTATTTTTCTCCTCATTTCCTACTCCCTCCTCACCCATACATGATTTGGTCTGTATCCCTGAACCTTTTCCTCCAATTATAGTGTCAACACCCTTGACGAAAAATGGAAGACAGTCCTCAACCAACAACCCTACAATTATCTTCTCTTCCAGATCAGTCATATTTAGCAATCACACTTTATACAGGTAAAGGCTCATGCATCGTTAAAAATTTAATTTCTAACACATGTAGCTTATCTCACCTCTCACCAAAGGCTTCTTCTTTTTCCACTCTTTGGACATGATATTTATTCCTAGGTGTCCCACATTTGCCTTGTAACGCCTTGGGTGAAAATCAACAATGCTAGAGGAAATGCTGACTCTACATGATAATCATACTTGGGATCTGGTTGATTCATTACTGGGAAAGAATATTGTTGGTTGTCACTAGGTTTTCCCCATGAACATCATTCTATTGGATCCATTGAGAGATTAAAGACTCATCCAGTTGCAAAAGGATTTACTCAAACCTTTGTCCTGGACTATTTTGATACATTCTCTCTTGCTACACACATTTCTTCAGTCCACATTCTAATTTCTTTGCGAGAACATTTTGACTAGCCCCTCTTTCAGTTAAATATCAAGAATGCCTTACTACATGGAGATGTTATATAAGAGTTTTATATGCAACAATCTCCCAAGTTTTTGTGTGGAGGTGTCTTATCATAAAGTATGTGACCTTAGAAGACTGTTATATGGTCTTAAGAAATCTCCCAGACCCATGTTCAACAGACTCAACACAATACTTAAATTTTGGGTTTTTGGTGATCAACCACATATCATTCACAGTTTCCATCAAAATCCCCAAGTAGACACATTCTTCTTGTTTTTTACATTGACAACGTTGCCATCACATGAAGCGACAATATTATCATCATCATACTGAAATAGTCTCACAAGCCTCATACAAGGGATTGAGGAAATTATTGATATTTCCTTGGGACAGAAGTCCTTTTCTTATCCACATGTATAAGCTTATCCCAAATACTTTATGTCCCATATCTACATCAAGAGACTGGGATGATAGATGCTAAACCCATTTCCATTCCAATGGATTACCGTACAAGGCTTCTCTTAAAGGGTGTTATTTCCTGATCCAGAAAAGTGTTGTCAGTTAGTTGGAAAACTAATTCTCATAATAATTACTCAACCTAACATAGCCAATGTTGTGGGAGTTGTCACTCAATAAATGAGTCCACTCCTTGAAAAAAATTGGAGCAACATTCAACTTATCATTTACTATTTCAAGAGTGCCCCAGGAAGAGGACCATTCTGTGAATATGCTCAAGAGAAGATTATTACTTATTCTAGATATGTTGATGTAGATTAGGCAAGAGATGCTAAAGACCACCAATTCACCTTTGGTTTCTGTGTCATGATTGAGGATCTCCCACTTACCTAGAGAATCACAAAGAAATCAATAGTTTCTCTCTCCGACACTAAAGTTGTATACCCTATGATCATCCACACATGTTGTGATCTTCATTGGGTTCAATCAATTTTGAGTGAATTCGGGATTCCTTGTCAAACTCTAACTCCTTTTCATCACGACAAAGAATTCCATATGGCTAATAATCTAGCATTATATGAGAATATAAAATTCATTTAAGTTGATTGTCATTTTTTATTGGATATGGTTAAAGCCAAGAATATTGTGAACTCTCACATACAAACCGACGATCATATTGGTGATATCTTAACTCAACCACTTCCTCCATTTTTTTAGTATATGGGTTCCAAGATGGGACTAGGAATACACTATATATACTCTCCAACTTGAGAGTGAGCATTAGCATAAGTGATTTATTTCTTATTATTTGGTCTTAGAACCATTGTATTTGTAATTCCGATTATGAAAGTACATTTAAGTGAGGATCCATTTACTCACTTAGAGTACCCATTTATCCCTGGAGATCTATATATAAAAGACCCATAACATCTTTACAAACTATTGAGTATATGGTTATTTCATTTTATTAATTCTCACATGCTTAAAGCTTATCTTGAAGTAATATCCCCAACATAAATTAAAATTTTGAAATTGTGTTTTTTATGCTTATGTTTATCTTCTCACTTATTTATTGGGTCATCAACACAAGAATACATTTTTAGGTCTTGAGCATGAGTCATCCACCTCTTATCCTAAGCATAAAGTCAAGTGAATTCAGTCCTAGCTGAAGTCTAGACTTTTCGATATGTACATATGTTCATGTATTGGAGTTCTTTGAGGATCTTGTGGGTGTGTTTTCGATGAATAAGTGAATATGCATTTAAGTTTTTTCTTTTATATTGAGAAATTTTCAAGTATCTTTCAATAGAAACTTGTAAGTGACTTATTTGATTTTTTTTATATTTAGAAATATGAATGGATGTTGGTTATAACTACTTCTATTGTTGAGTCTTCCTATACCTCCTATTTTCAAAATCATTGAGACAAGGCTTGGGATTAGTGTTTAATAACCTTGAGATCACCTCCAATAATCATGTTTAGGTTTGTTAATATTTGAGGCACCTAAAAGTTGGTATTATATCTTAGGTATATATCAGTTATTGAACGCAGGACATGAAAGTCCCCTTCCTTTTTTCATAGATCGTGAATATCTTTATCTTCTATTATAAATGGTGCATGATAGGGAAGGAACGACTGGGAACTAGTACCATGGTCAGTATCAGACAATTCTAAAAGAACAAGACTATCACCTACCTAATTAACCTCTTCTTGTCCCATGGTAAGAGCATTTGAAGTCTTTGAACTTAATTATAAACCTGATGAAGAATAAGAACTAGAAATGTCTCCATTACATCCATATGTACTTGTAATAAGATTGAGTCCCAAGATTAGGTGATGGCTCAAGGCATGATGACTGCTATCACCAATATTACGAGAGTCATGAGACCACACACACCTCATCCACAGATAATGAGGGATCTGATCCTTTCATATGAGGAACTTAGTATGATAAAAGCTTTTCACTTCACATGTAGTTCTGATCACGATGAAGTAGACACTTTGTTGTTTGATACTGAGAAGACCTTTTAGTTGACTAATGTCTCTAAGGAGAATAAGGTACATCATGTGGTATATCTTGTAAGGTAGTGCTATTAATTGGAGGGGACTAGCCTAGATGCATGGAGAAGGATAGATAACCACTTGTCTTGAGTTCGAGTTCTGCTTCGAGTCATGATATCATCTAGATACATATTTACTCTAAAAGGTGAGACAGTTTGAGATGCTAAAACATGGAACTAGGACAATGATAGAATATGAGTTTCTTTTGTTAGATATTATTAGTTTTTGTCACAAGTATATGTGATAGACTTTATGAATATAAGGAGGCACAAATAAGGGTTAACTATAGGACGTAGGAGAAGGTAGATTTCAGTAGTTCTAACTTCCACTCCATTGTTGATCTAGAAAGAAGAGTTGAGAGAGCTATCTAGGCCAGAAAGGAAGCTAAGACACAAAAATGTCTAGGAGAGGAGATGTCTAGACATGATGCCATCACTGATATAAGGATATGTAGACCACCTACAAACTCTTTTAGGAGGGTTATATCTTCATTAAATGCAATCTCTAGACCATGTTAGGTTAGGATCATAGGTAGAAGAACCGAAGTGGTGGACAGAGGTATATGTTATCAACCCCAGGGGGAAACCAATTTCAATTAATCTAGAATGATAAGTTTAAAAAAATAAAAAGCACTCAACTACACATTACCACCTCCAAAATGCATGAAACGTAGGTGTACACATAGAGTTCAATGTTGGTCCCTATTCCACCTCTGTTCTATACATGTGGATATCTTGATAACTATTCTAGAGAATGTCCAAAAAGATTGCAACAAAATCATCGAGGTGATACTGATGATTCTATTTGAAAAGACACTACAACCCCAACAGAGTAGTAGTAGAGGATAAATCACACGAGCAAGACCTAGTGTTTCATGACCCAAGCCACATACCGACGTAGGTAGAAGAAGAGGGAAAGAATAAATTATTAGTTGAGCATATGCCATACACAAACTGGAGGGAGTCATATCGTCATGAGTATTGATAGGTCATATGTAGTTATTTGCAAATGTCACAACTCTTGGTAGTTCTTTGATAGATTCTACTGCTACACATTTCTTCATGAGTAATCATGTAACAAACGAAATTAATTTATTAATACCCCTATATCATTATTTTTTCTTTGATTTTCCTACAAAACCATGTTATAGTAGGTGTGTCATCCCACAAGTATGTGCTATCTAATGTGAACCATCATTTTGAAGTGGATCTATTGCCACTTGAGATACAAAGATTTTATATAATCATATGCATGAACTATTTAGATTACAATTCTAGATTGGAATGCTACACAAAGGAAGTTGTATTCAATAGTGTAGACCAAACTTCGATCTTCATAGGAGATTGATCTCCAATGTTTCTAGCTTATGTGATTGATACTAGAACAGAGAACACAAGCATATCTGAGGAACATCTAGTTTAAGAATTCACTAAAGTCTTTCCTATACAATGACCCAGTTATCCACTTTGAAGAGATGTTGACCTTGTGCGGGGACACATTTTTGTAATACTTACATATATAATAAAATATTGTATAGTTTTTCTCTGATAAAACAAACACCAGAGAAAATTATTGAGGTTTGATCTGATTGGAATCAAAAACCAAATCCAGAAAACAAGTGTCCCACACATAGTAGAGAGTCTAGTGTCATGTCACCTAATAAAAAGGGTGAGAACAGGGTGCAGACTGGTGTAGCTACCCAAAAATCTCTCTATATACACAACCTTGATATATATAATATATGTAAGAATGTGATCTAATCTGGAGACATGATATGTAGACATAATATGATGGAAATATAGAGATGGTTTAATAGATATCAATGCATAAATGATTAACCATATATATTAATAATGGTGATAATATGATATTGTTGGTTAATGTTGTGATGAAATCACTAGTGAATGTTGCAATTTATTATGAGGAATGAAATAAGATCATATGAATGAAATGTATTACATGAGATGTTAATCTTAATGCTTAATAAAGATGAAAAATATAGTTTGACAATTAGCACAACATAACATTTTTGACACCTTGATACGATCTAGATTGATAAAGTGGGTTGACTATAGTTAACTCCCACCTAAAAGGCAAATGTTAATGTTGAACATGTTCTCACAATTTTGCACAATATAATGATGATGACACCTTGTTATGATCTATATGGATAAATCAAGTTCATTATAAATAACTCTTCTCAAAATGAGGACTTAATAACAACCTTATGTTTGGATAAAATGAGGATGTAAATCCTAAAATGTGAAAATTTTCATGTATAATCTATTGTTTGAATCTTGGCTTGGGTGAAATTAGTAAGAGAATCATAATTGGAATGTGACACGGGCTAAGCATCTACATCATGTTATATGTTGTGGGGTTCACCTTAATTGCTTTTCAATATCTTAGAAGTACTTTGGATATATGGTTCTAGGTATCCTATGTGGATATGTTGAACATAGAGGGGTACCCTATATGAGGATTAAGATATTTCATTTTTCTCAGAGTAGGAGGATGGCTTAATTTCGAGGATGAAATTTTCTTTTAAGATATACATGATGTGATGGACTGGATTTTAGCTTAATTTTGAGGATGAAAATTCTTTTAAGGTGTGTAGGATGTGATAGAGTGAACTTTTGATGTTCTTGAATACCCTTTTGGATAAAAGTGTATATGGATTTGAGATTTGAATATGCATATATATATATATATATATATATATATATATATATGTTTTGACAATAAAAGTTGAGAATCATATGATGTTAAGATTATGATTAATGGACTAATTATGTGTCATGTTGGATTATGTGGTTGAGTGGTCAAATATTGATAACTAGGTACTAAAGTTTAATGGAATGCATCTATGATGAGGATAAAACTATGGCTCGAATTTCATAAAGTTCTAAAGTTCCTAGAAGGAGATGTTATGTTTTGACATTGGTGTAATAAGGCATGTATGGGTGACTTTAGAATTAGGTCTATCAATTAATTATCCTACGCTCTGATACCACCTGTGATGTCCCTGGGATTTTCTAAAAGTTAATCTGATGTGTGACGTCTAAATTGAAACCTCACCTTAGTGAGAATCCCAATTTAAACACCCCACACTAGGCTAAGAAGAATAAAATCAAGGGAGTCAAAGGAAACAACAATAGCACATGCACATGAACAGTAAACAAACCACAACAACACAAGCTCGCCATTCAACATATAATTACATAATAAATTGTTACAACATTTGATATTACACATTGAACAATAAACTTCTACATATACATGTACTACCACTAAACAACGAGATCTTAAGAGAAAATGTCCACCTGTACATCAGTTGCCATCGTTTTTTAGGAGAATCTGGTGGCACTTCTAGACAAGGTGGAGGAGAAGATAACTAGTGGTGCACTATGACCGGTCTCTCACCACCATGCTGACCCAGTGGAAGCGATCACAGAAATCAGAAGATTCAGATGGAGAACTGAGCCTCGTCGGAGTCTCGCGTAGAACTGGGGAAAGGGGGACTCACGCAACGCTCACGAGAAAGAAAGGGGAGTGAGAACCTTGAACCGGTTTCAGTCTGCCAACCCAATCTTGAATTGGCTCCAGCCCAATGAACCAAACCATCCGAACCCCAGTAAGGCAGCAAAACAGCATCACGCCCCTACTTGGCCACGTGGCAATGGCCGATTGGCCAAAAAAGGTAAAATCCTTAGAAAAACTTAGATTTTAGAAAATTCATAATAAATAGCTATAATGTTCAATAATTCCCAAAAAAACTATTAAAATACTCATAAAAATGTGTAGAACAAAATGAAAGCATAATATCCAGATTTTGATGCATGAATGGCAGTAATATAATGTAAGATGTATTACACTTGTTTTATGAGTAATAAATATCAAATAATGACCAAAAATTACGAGAATGCATCAGTTCTCCTAAATGTGTTTTAGAATCCATGTGGCACCAGATATGATCATGTTATGACACATAATCATGTAATTGAATAGAATGTCTATCTAGGGCTAATATCCCTAATAAAATGCAATAAATACATACATGCTCAATAAATGATGAAATTCACAGAATACCCTCATATTAGTAACTAGAAGATAATATGTAAATATGAGATTAGTTTTATACATGAAATCTATGTTATATGAAGTTGACCCTTAATACATGGTTTACAACCCTAATTTAGATTAATGCATGTAACCTATGGTTAATATGTTCACATAATAATGTGAAACACAATTATCGATAAATGAACTATAATACAGAATATGGCATCAGTAATATGACTCCAAGAAAAGAATACAAGTAATTTTGAGGATATACTAATGACCTATGGTTAACCCTAAAACTAGACATACTAGGGTTAAGATGATGAGAACGTGATGGTGATATGTGATCTTGTCTTAACTAGGGGTTTGACCAAGATATAGTTGACATGAGGATATATCTAACATCAGGAATGTGATTAGGTTTGTCTTTCTTGATCAAGGTATGTCATTACCTCTTACTTGGCTTATTATACAGTATGCTTGTATTATACGTGTAGCAAAATACAAGGCTTATGGTATTGGTTGAAATGATTATTCTTGTATGATATCTTGCTTGATTTTCTATAATTATATGGATATGAACACATGAAAAATAATCTGATCCATTATATGATAGCACTAAATCTCTTTGGCAGTATAGTGAATTTATGAAAGTACTAAATCTCTTTGGCAGAATAGTACATGTGAGCACTAAATCTCTTTGGTAGAATAGTGCATGTGGTTGATCAACTCTACATATAATGGAAAAAGAGCTTAAAATATGTGTTTTCTTTTGTTAATAAATATCTTTGTGTAAGGATATGCTTTTTCTTATATTTTTTATTATTGCAAAGTTTTAGTTTTACCTTATTTCCAAGCTTAGTAATGAGAGATATATAAAAGACATGTAGGCGTATGTAGTACAATATTCTTGAATATTGTGCTGACGTGTACCACATGTAATCTTTTGTTTAGGTTGTGGACATCTACTTTTGAAGATCTGGGATAGTTGAGAGTTTTGTGGTAAGCCAGTGTATAGGTGGACATGTTGTCTTGAGATCATGTTGTTTAGTGGTAGTACATGTATATGTAGAAGATTATAGTTCAATATGTAATATCAAATGTTGTAACAATTCATTATGTAATTATATGTTGAATGGTGAGCATGTGTTGTTGTGGTTTTTTTATTGTTCATGTGCATGTGCTACAGTTGTTTCCGTTTGACTCCCTTGATTTTCTTCTTCTTAGCCTAGTGTGGGGTGTTTAAATTGAGATTCTCACTGAGGTGAGGTTTTAGTTTGGACATCAAACATCAGATTAAGTTTTAGAAAATCCGGGGACATCACAATTTGCCATGACGGCCATCATGTGATGATCATAAAAGGGATATTTTTTACTCAATTTGATTAATAATAAAATAAATTACACTTATTAGTTATTACGTTTGTTCCAGTATTGTGATAATGAATAAACCTAATAATTTCCTAAGAATGTTTTAACTTGATGGCATATGGTTTGGGTTGAGGACCTAAACATGAGATGATATGTTTAATAAGAGTTTTCATTCTTGTTATGTCCCTAGTTGGTGCGAGTGATGACTATGTATCTTTAGTCATGATATTAAATATGAACTCAAATGCATGGATAATTGTTAGATAATAAATTGTACTGGAAAGAGCCACCTTGAGATTGACACATGGAAGTCATGTAATGACATGTCAGAGTCACATCTCAATGTGATAGTGGTGACTTTAATCCTTAGACCTAAAATTAATGTAGTAGCACATTTTATTTGTGTACTTTGACACTATCCCAACATGATCTTAAATACAAGTTGTCAAAATGGTGGTGATTGGATATAATGTGACAAACAGAGCATACTGTGAGTGATCTAGATGGAATTTGTACCTCCATTAGAGAGATATCACCAACCACATGATAAGCTAGACTATGAAATATGTGGCCGCTCATGTGAGTCAATATATGATATTGAGCTCACATTATCTTGAGTGGTCTACTCCAGTTCAAGGAACAAGATTGAATGTTCAGAGGATGACATTCTACACCTCAGTTTCAAGATAGATATATTTGACAAAGGGATTATACAATCATGATAACATTGATCACTTTTACCAGTTGTAGTTATTCTCTAATTCATTCCTATTACTTGTGTGGCAATGATGTATGGCTAGACATAAATCTTTGCAATTGTTTTGAACATTAGTATCAACGTAATTAGGAACCTACATGGTCACAAACATAAGGATGCATAAGAGATTCGAATTTCACAATCAAGCATATGACTAGAGTGGTTCTGAATCATATATATGTTGATTTATCCTATGATCAAGCGAGCAAAAATAATATATGATTGGTCAATCATGTTGATTAATTGGGTCAATAGATCAATTAATTATCAATTGATCGACTAACTTCCCACTAGATAGGCATGATAATCTGATTAGGGAACTTGATTGAGTAATCATAACGTTATAGGGTAGTCTAAAATAGGAAAAAAATTCAGATTTGGATATGAACTATTGTGACCAACCGATCAACTAACATGAGCAAGTGATCAATGGCTATGATCGTCTGATCTAGAAATGTGATCATGCAATCACTATCTAGTCTGAGCTTTTTAGCATCAAACTATTTTTGGGATTGTAATTAGGAAAGGGTTTGGAAATAGGTTTTTCAAGACCATGACTCTTTTATATAAAGTGGGCACATCCCAAAGGGTGGGCATATCTTTTTGACACAACTTGTAAGACAAGTTTACCATCACATCTCTCTTGAAGATAGAAAAAGAAACCCTAAGGCTGCTACCCAAGATAGGAGAAGAAAGGGAGTTCTAGGACACCTAGAAATCAACAACTCTTGTTCCTCTTTGACTTAGTGGCCAAGGTGGTGCACCATGTTATCCCTCATCTATGTGTAAGTAGAGGCTGAGGCACATTTGCAGAGGCTTGGAGAAGTTGTTCCTAAAGAATACAACTATGCAACAACTTAGTGGCCAGTCTAAATCTTCTTCTTCTCATACATCTATATTTCTTGGTGTGCATTCCTTATCAAGATGTGGAAGAGTGTGTTCTTCACTGAAGTAGGACACATCTAGTTGTTGAACTACTAGTGCACACAAAGGTATCACCTTTGTCCCTTATTATGTCTTTTGTTAAGACACATTCTATATCTACGCTGGATCAAAAGACTAGGTATACATACATGTTTTATTTTAGTTGTTCAGCTTTTCCCATTCCTTAAAACCCAAAAGATATATCTAGCACATTATTGAATAAACTAGTAGATAATATAGTGTTATAGAGAAAACAACATGACTTGTTAGGTAATGGTTTTAAACAACCTATCACCTCACCATGGGGAGATCCTTTTTTTTTTAAGAAATATGGGACAATATAGTTACACATTAATTAGAGACAACTCAACAAGGTCACAATGAACAATATCTATAATTTTCTGACAATTCTAACTTGTTATATCAGCTGATGGGAGCAATCTATCTCATCAAGATTTTACCCTTTGCTAAATTGCCACTGGATGAGGAATGAAAACCAAATATGTGCCAAAGAAAACTCTACACACTCAATATGATCATTATGAGTTTCTATTTATGTCATTTGGATTTACCAATGCTCACACTATCATTACATATTTGATGAATGGTGTACTCTAGTAGTTTGAATTAGTTTGTAGTGGTGTTTATAGATGATAAAATGCTATAGTCCATATATATAGAGCAACATGAGAAACACTTACAACTAGTGTTACAACTACTGTGTCAACACAATTATTTATGCTAAGTTTAGTAAGTGTGAGTTTAGGCTATTAAAGGTTGTTTTTATGGGTCATGTTGTCTCTGGTCAAGTGATTTTCACAACTCCTAAGAAGGTAGAATCAGTGTATCAGTAGGAATAGTTGAAGATGCCAATAGAGATCCACAATTTTCTAGAGTTAGTAGGATTTTATAGTCATTTAACTTGATAATTTAGTGTTATAGCTATGCCTCTAACCATGTTAAACTATGCCTCTAACCCATTTATCCAAAGAAAGCAGTGTGACAATAGTTTTAGACATTGAAAGAGAATTTTACCACATTGCCAATGTTGTCACTATAGAGAATGTGAAAGGTTACATGAAATTTTGTGATGAATCATTTAGAAGGCCTATGTTGCGTGCTTATGATAGAAATCAAGGTTATTGCCTATGCTTCTAGACTATTGAAAAATAATAACAAGGACACATATTCGACACATGACTGGAGTTGGTTGCAATCATGTTAGCTTTTAAGATTTTGTGACATTATTGTTGGGAAACTGGGGTTACGAATAAGGCAGTGGAAAAAAAAATTTAATGCATGATTCCCTAATCAGCAAGATCTTGTCAACCACAATGTATCTAGGAACGACAGTAACAAGAGTTATACCTGATACTGGAGCAAGTCTAATGATGTGTAGTATGCTTTTCTTCAAGCAACAACTGGACAATGTCAGCAACAACCTCTTGATTGATCACCACAGATGATAGTTGATTTTGTCCTCCTAGAAGCAGGTAAAGGCCTCCTCACCTCTAGAGTAGTCCACGCATACCACTGGGAACTCTTCATTGTGCTACTAGAGCCAACGAGAAGGAGTTGTCACTTCAAACGTCAACCTACTAGGGCGGATTCACTCTCCCACAACTATCTCAACCTTGTTATCCCTCCCTTTTATAGGTTGAACTCGCTTGGTCTCTCTATTGGTTCACAAAATCAGAGAGGACAACAATTATCAAAGATTATTGTTGTGTCTTGGAAGCCCCCAGTGCCCCTCTATTTATAGGAGAGTCCAAGGTCAGGGTTTCCAGTCGTTCTAGGAGTCGAAGAGATGAAATTCACGATTTTTTTGGAAACTAAGAATGGTGAACCGATCAGTTCACTATCCAATCGGCCAGTTCATGTATCAATATTTGATTAATGCAAGGACATGACATCAACATCAATTCTTGATCCAATCGAATTGATCATTGAACTGGACAACCCAGATGGTGAACCGGTCAGGTTACAACATAAAATGGTCGTTTAACTTTTGAAACTATCATTTCATAAGTGAAATGATCTATTCATATGTGAATTGTTGTTTCAATATTCAACCAATTATTATTTCCAATTGACTTGAAACTCCAACTGATCAGTTCAATACTTGAACCGGTCAGTTCAGAGTGCAGTAAGTCAATATTGAACCTCATTATTTAATTGAATACCTAAACACTTTTAATAATCAAATTAAACATCATCATGAATAAACTCCTATTCCAAGTGCATCATATGTGTGTGACCCTATAGGTCCCAAATTATGTTAGCTGTGAATGTCCATAACCAACTAATGACATCACAAGCAATGAGTGGTATCTAGCAACACATCATTCCTACCCAAGTAGTTTGGAGAGTTGGGGAACCACTTCAACCAACAATCTATGATTAGTGTAACCCTGATCATATAGTTACTTTGTCTCTGATATCCAGATTGAACTCAAGGCATGGAATCATCATCCTCTTCAACATTCAATCCATGTTTCTTAAACTAGAGCAGACTGTCTGAGATGCATGTGAGTTCACATATTATATATTGAGTCACATGAGTATGGCCATACATTTGTTTGTCTTGCTTATCAAGTGGCCTAGATATCAATCTTCTGTAGGAGGGACAAATCCCATCTACATCACTCACACTCAATCCCCATGTGTCACAATGCACCTGTGCATCACCTATATGGAAATCCTTATTTAAGGCCACGTTAGATGATGTCTAAATACATCAAAAAACATGTGATGAGTGTAGTGACCTCAGGTCTAAGAACTACAATCACCACTATCATTATGAGAGCTGATTGTGACTACCATTCCAAGGTATTCATGTATCACTCTCAAGGTCGGTCTATCTGATACATTGTTCTCTAACATGTACTTGTGTGCTTGACTTGATATCATATATCATGACTAATGAAACTCTTTCATCGATCAACACACACTCTAGTATTTATGTATTGCTATTGTCTATTTTGCTTCAATAGTAATATCTGACTAGGCACATAAACAAGAATGTATGTACTCTTATCATACATATGATCTCATTGTTTAGGTCATCAACCTGAAGAGATATGTCATCGAGTAACATCATTCCTTAGACATATACTATGTATGTGTCATAATCTCATGATTGAGACAAACATAATAGAAGGAATGACCTTTATTATTATCAAATCATGTATCTAATGCCACATTCCAATAATCATATCATTGGCTCTCTGGGCATACATACCAACAATTATCCCTAAGGGGTATGCATCCCTGTCTAGATGTAGCATACAACAAAGGACTTCTTGCATAGTTGAAAGTTAAACCTACATCAGGATAATAGATTCTATGACAACATGGTGCATATCACAATGTAGGGAAACAAACTGGTATATGCAAGAGGAAAAAGGACTTCATTACTTCAAATAATATTTTATGATTCACACGAAGGGTGCATATACTTGATCAAGAAGTTTTGATGCAAAAAATCTTTAAAGAGGATCACACATCTAACATTATATGCCTCTAGTAAACTTCAAATATATATCAAAGTCTAAAGGAACTCTATTGGTGGCCAGGAATAAAGGAAATAACTGAGTATGTAGGTAGATGTGGAATATGCCATCATGTTAAAGATGAACATTAAAGGCCAATAGGGACATTACAACCCTTGCATCTACCTGAATGTAAATAAGATAATAGTGACCATGTACTTTATAGTTAATCTTCCTTGAACATATCAAGGATATATTCCATTTGGATTGTTGTGGATAAATTGAGAAAATCATCTCACTTCCCAATTATTAGGACCATGTATCCAAAAGTTTATCTATCACATTTATTAGGACCACGTATCTAGCACATTTATAAATAGACGAGATAGTCAAAGTGCATGGTGTTCCTTTGTCCATCATATCAAGACCGTGGACGACAATTCACATCTAGGTTTCAAAATAAGATTCATGAAGCTATGGGTATCAAGTTGAAGTTTAGCTGTGAGTTTAATCTATAGATAGATGGACAAACTAAAATGAAAATACATACATTTGAAGATGTGAATAGGGATTTTGATTTACAATTTCTATATAATTGGGATGCAAACCTATGTTTGATCCAGTTTACATACAACTTATCTTACCAATTGATTCTATGGATGGTATCTTATGATGCACTTTATGATAGAAAGTGAAAATATCCTATTTATTGGTAAGAAATGAGTGAGAAATAGTTTCTGGGTCTAGATATTGTAAACTAGACCATGGAAAAGATAGAAGGGATTAGATAACAATGAATAGGTACAAAAGACTGGAAGAAGATATATGAGGATAAGAGGCATATACCTTTAGATTTTGAAGTCAGTGATTGTGTTTTTGAAGGTATTAACTTGGAAGGGAGTACTTAGGTTCAAAAATAAAGGTAGGTTGACTTTTGAACACATGTGGTGTAATACTATAATAGAAAGAATTGTGAAAGTTACACTACAATCATAGTTACTACCACAGTCTCAACATTACATGATGTTTCTCTTGTATCCATGTTGAGGAAATATCACCTTGAGACAAGTCATGTTTTGTAGGACTAATATAGAGATAGTTGAAAATGTCACCTATAAAGAAGGGTCACTAAATGTCACAACTTAGAAGATTTAGAATTTGAGATAGTGGGAAATGTCACCTCAAGACAAGACAAGTAATTTTAGTTTTGTTTTATAAACTCTTAGCTTAGAGTAATTTTTAGTTTTGAATAAATTTGTAGTCCTTTTTGTAATTTCTAGTTCTAGTTCACTCCTTGGCTTTTTTTTTTAATTTTTAGTTTCTTTACATAATTTTTAATTTTGTTCAATAATTTCTTCTAGCTTAGATTTTATTTTTTTCTGTCTTGGTTCCTTTTTGTAATTTAGTTCATTTTAAAAAATAGATCTTTTCTTTTCCTTCCTACCAAGATCCATTTCGGTAGTGTACTCCTCTTTCTAGCAAGTTTCCATTCCAATAGTACTATTTTTTCTAGTTAGTTTTTGTAATTTTTAGTTCACTTTATTTTTTGTTTTTTCCATAATTTCTTACAGCTTAGATTTCTTTTACACTTTTGTAATTTATTTATTTATTTTTGAAGTAATAATAATAGTAATAAAATAGAGTGGTTGGTGCCACAAATTTTGTATGTTTGAGACGTGGATGCCCCTATGATGACTACTAGAATGCCCCAAGATGTCTCCACAAGAAGCAAACATTTGAATGTTCTACCTTGCACATAATATTAAACCTCCCAAGGAGAAATATGAAGCATCACACCTTGCAAGCAAGGAAGAAGCAAACTATCAGACAGAACAGACCCTTGCCAATCAAAGAGAGGCCATGAGGGTCGAGGCAAGAGACAAATATGTCATTGTGCAAGAAGCTCAGAGCACTGCAATAAAGTTCCAATGTAACCTTGATCAGGAAATGGACATCTGTCATGAATAAATCGAGGCCACCATACTAGAGGAAATTCACACAGCTCGGGAAACTGCTATATAGGGATTCGACTATCGATATAAGTTAGAAAATGAATGCATGGATGCCTATGTAGAGAAGTTCATGAGTCAAGTGTCCTTCATTCAAAAGGTTATAGATTGGTGGGCTCGAAAATCCTCCCAACAACCTCAAGATCCACTACCCTTTTCCATTGCAGTCTCAGATCCAAATGTTTACAATGATTAAGCAACCTTAGTTGAGCCTACTATTGATGATGTACCATCACTCCCCCATGGCAAAATAGTGGATACTTTTGAAGAAGAGATTCCTCATCAAAAGCCCTACACTCCACCTCAACCATTCCTTGTTCCACATTAGGTTGAATCCAATGAGGTGATCCCAAAGTTGGAGCAGCACGAGATGACTCTAGAACCTAAAGCTCCACCAACCCCATGGATGTAAACATTGATCTTGGTGTTATCAATGATAAAACGAAGTTTCTTGATCTTATTCTAGATCATCCACTGATGGATCCTTTAAAAGAAGGGGTTCCTAATCAAGATCCCTATACTCCTCCTCATCCACCTCATGTTCCATATCAGGTTGAACCAAATGAGGGGATTCCCTTCCACAATAACTTTGCATGCCTCTATTATATTGTGAGGTGATCCCTTCTAAGCCCAATGATATGGGTTTATGTTCCATGAACGAATCACATCTCCACTTTGGCATAGTAAAGGACCTAGATACCTCTATCTACCTTCATATTGATGGAGTGTTAGATGAAGAGAACACATGTCTGCATACAAAGTTGCACCAGGCTATTAAGACAATTCCCCCCTTGCTGTCACCATATCTACTACATGTAGATCCTGGTGATCAAGAGGAACCCAATCCAGATCCTCCACCTAATATACCCCTACCAAAACTACACATAGAGTATTGATCTTATCCCACCTTCTCTTTTGAAAAAGATGATCCATCTCGGGTCTTTGAGGAAGCATTAACCCCAAAGACATCTGATGATTCTTATCATGTCCCCCATCCACACACATCAACAATACTTCCTCCACTAATGAAGAAGAACTGTAACTCCTACTAAAGGGATTGTGGGGGTGAAAAGCAACATCATTTTAACCATCCAGATAGCCCCTTTGATCTTCCACAACTACCCAATCACTGGGTGCTTAATGAAATCCCTTGATAAAACCTCCACCCTCTTCAACATCCCCTTCGGCTAGACATTTTTTGAGCTACTAGGGACACCTAGTGATTTCATAGAAATTCTTCCATAGCAATTCTTCCCCCTATTCTGAATATAAGTTTTGCTCAATATGAGCAAAATTTTAAGATCATAGAGGAGGAGGTGGGTGGACTTACCTATTCCACCCACTCTATCTTATTTCCCTAGAAATGTTTGTGTTATGTAGTTCCAATTCAAAATTTTCAAAATTTCTCTTTCATTCCTTAGTTTAGGCCTCTATCTAGTCAGTCATTTATGCATGTTAATCAGAAAACCACATTGACTAGTGAATCTTTTTACAATATTTTAAAAACAAATCACTTACTAGAAATCATCTGGTCCCCTATGCCTTCTAATAGTACTACCCTTGGAAAAGTTGGCAAGCCATTATAGATAGATAGGAATCAAACATGATGTGTCCCTAGCTAAAAATTTATATATAGCTTGTAATGTTTCCTGATTTCTGTAAGTTATAAAGAGAATTGAATTAATGCCACACTACTCCCAATGCGCTAAATTCCAAAACACAAACTGTACAAGTAAAACCTTTTTTTACACTTATTTCATCACCTTCTTACCTCTGCATTCACAAAAAAAATAAAAATAAAAAAGGTACCAAACTCCAAGCTTAGGGTGGCACCCTATCCTCCTCTACCGCTTTTTCCATACCACTCATAAATATAATAGGATGTACCACCAAGAAAAGATGTCAAATTGCATATCACAACATGCAATCAATGTTATTGCAAACAAATAAATAAAAAGGTTTCAAGTTAAATAGAGAAGAGACCACTTTTGCCATACCTCACTTTCCTCCACTTTTATACCCAAGGGAATCTACATAACCCCAAACCATCAAATATATGAACCATGTTCTTGTGAAGAAATTGTGTGAAATTTGTGGGAGTACAAAAGAAACAAGGATAGGAGATGTAGTTATTTGTGGGCCTTGAATTGGAAGCAAGTTGTGAGCAATTTTGAGTAGGGAATTAGAAATGTTGTGTTATGTGATTCCAGGATGTCGAGGTTGCTTGGACATGCAAGGTGATCATGTAGTACTAGGAAAGTGAGAAAGACTGGTTGAGAGTATTATTGGGTACTATTTATTTATGTTTGTTTGAGGACGATCAATGTTCAATTACATGGTATTTGATATATGCATATTTTTCCATTTTGTTTGCATGTTTTGAATCAATTCTTTGAAATATTTTGTTAATTATTCCCTACATATAGAATTAATAGTCTTAGTTTAGATTTTCTGTCTTTGTTTAGAGTTTCTATTAGATTTGCTTGGATTTTGTGGGAGAATGACCCAATCATTCCAAATATCAAGATCTTACAAAAATACTCTAAGAAGATGTTTGCATGACTTCCCACAGTCTTGACATATATACCCCACACCAAATTGGTCATAGTTTGTATTCTAAGGAGGAATTTAATGATCAGATATGTGATGGAAAGAGAATTTGATTTTCTACATTAAAAATTTATCTTGGGGTGGCTTTTCCATTTGGTTTACCAGTTTCTAAGTTGATCGACTCGTCTACAATTTTTTCAATATTGCCTATTATGTGCCACACCAAAAGCATCATATCTTTTGTATCCCAAGGCAAAAATTAATGTTCAAATATGATTTAGAAAGAAAATTTTGTTACCTATAGGAGAAAAGTACTTTTGGATAGTCTTGACATTAGGTCCTCTACATTTTTAGTTAATCAACTCATCGGTAGTGGGAATCTCCAACATGTTGAAAGAAGGCAATTCAATAAAAATTTCCATTTGGGGCAAGTAATTATGTTGTGAAAGTTTATTTCTTTGACTATTCATAAAGGAAAGTTTTCGAATTCAATATACTTTTGTGTGGTGAAAATAATTTAAGTAAAGACCTAATCAAACTTCGATTTTAGAAAGCACATTACTTCATACGAAAAGGTTGGGTCAAAGTAAACAATTGAAGCTAGTCGATTGACTCACTTCCCCAAGTCGACTGACCCATAATACAAGACCCAGTGGAGCTCTGAAATGGGAAAGTAATTAATATAGTCAACTCTAACTGACATGACTTCATGATGAAGAAACACATTAAAGTCAGTCGATTGACTAAGTTTTCCTAGTCGATTGACCCACACCTTGAATCAGGTGGGCAAATGCCACCAACAACCACACTTCTAAGGTTTTCCTCCCTCCTTTCTCCATATAAAGGGGGGGAGTCCAAAGACAAGGGGATCCAACTTGTCATACTCTATCTTTATTCTTTGTTTCATGATGACTGAGTAGTCTTCCCTTTGTCAGGATATGGGGAGTAGCCCCATGATTCCCCATAACTTATCCTATAAAAATGTAATATTCATAAAGATAATAAAAGATGTGTTTCTATCTATTTAATAACATGGAATATAATCTGAAAAATTGTACTCTGTGATAGTTCTGATGTGCAATGATATAAACTTGGATTTGTGGACCAAAAAATCAGATAGAACTCACATGTTCCTTAAAGAGGCCACAAATAGGAATACATCATATGATTGAACCAAGACCTATAGAACACAAATGACCATAGGTCTATGGACAATTTGATCCATGGGATCTGATTTCAAAAGGAGAATATATCCATGGTCATAATCTTAAAATTATATAAAAGGAATTAAAAGTGGATAAATAACTATGTGATTCATGGAGTGATATCCAAACTTCTGGAAATTCCATTTAACTAAATTAATCTTTGATTGATTTTCTTTTTCTCTCTTTTGTTTATTTTTTCCCTTGCTAATTAGTTTAATTTCTCTTGCTAAACTTAGACTTTACTTATGCAATTTACTTCTTGTTATTTTTTTCATTTGATAAATTAGTTTCAATCCTGCAAGTTTACTTTCTCATTCTAGATTAATCACTCTCCTCAAACTTGGTTTTAAATTTTTTCCATCGCTTCTTATTGGAATTAACTCCTAACATGCCATTTCTTGGGACCGATACCTTCTATACTATATCAAATCACTTGTTTATAAGCGGATTGAATATCTATTAAAGGTTAATCTCTAGAGACAATTTCTTTGAAAATATTGTGTCCTAGCAACAACATATCACCCTTGCCCACTCCTTCCATAGTGACTAGATGTAGCAAGGAAGCCAATAGCTAGGAGGAAGGGGTTGTATGGGGTAGAAGTAGGAAGACATGGGAAACAACTCTTATAGGAATATTCTACACTTGTAGGAGGGGTATTAAGCTATGGGTGGTGGATGCTTGGAATAATTGATAAAGACATGGATCGAAAGGAGAGTAGAGATCTCTTCTACACTTGTTCAAGAAGAATTTAGGAAGAAGGTGGTTTTCTCTCGAGTAGCCACTGCATATTCTCAAAAATTGCCTATAAATCCTCTAGGCTCTACTCTGATCGTCCTTGGCTTCAAATGAACGTTCCAGGTTGGCTCAGTTCATATTTAAAAGCATGCAGTGGTTTATCTTCTTATTTGAAAAAAAAAATTACAGGTAACACGACATGTTCACAAGTTAAGAGGAGGTGTTACTTGTGGTTTCCAAAATGGATCTGCCTCGATCAAAGGTAATATGATGTGTTGGTCGACTAACATGGTGTGTAACTGCAAGTTTGGGGACATTGAAAAATTCTAGAATGAGAGAACATGACGTGTTGAGAAAATGACACGTCGTGTTGTTAGAATTTCATGAATCATGACTTCTCTGGACTTGAAGTGACACAATGTGTTGGTGTGTCAAAATGTCACGTGAACCACTTGTTATAGGAGGCAATCTTTTGGCTATGGGCATGCCATGTTGGTTGATCAAATGACGTGTTGCTATCATCGTTTGCGTGAATTAACCTCAAACTTTAGGGAATTCTTGGGTAATGTGGCATAGGTCAAATCATGGTTGATTAATCCCCTTTTTGGTATCCAATCATGGTACCTACAATTCAAACCATGAAACAAATAAATAATTAAAAAGGTGATACATCTAGAATGGTTCAAAATGATATTTTGGGTGAAATTGATTTGAAGATGCAAGTGAAAGTCATCCAAAAGATGATATAAAATATGTACATCAAATTCCTCCAAGCTTAAACCATTTCTTGTCCTCAAGAAAAAAGATGCGTAGATACATAAATGAAGAAATAGCATGACACACACATCAATCTAATGAAATGGGAGAATTTTGTCATAACATGTCAATCATCATCAAGATAGTGCACCTTGGTATGAATTCATTTCAAACACTTACGATCGGAAGTTATATCCATAAAGGTGGTCAAATCACATTGGAAAAATCAACAAGATAGCAATGAATAGGGGTATGATGACAAAAAAAAGACATAGTAAATATGCAATCAAACTCTTTAGGTTATAAAGATGAATAAAACTGAAATTTTAGCTTGATGTAGAAAATTTTGCAATGACTTCTTCATACGAATTAATATTCAAAGTTAAGATCTTGAGGTATGACGTTGGGGTTCTAATGTAGACTGACGCACATAGGAATTCCATTTGAGGTGTATTGACCCTCTATTGGACGTGACTCCTAACATTTATTGCGTTAGGAAATCACATGGGTGACTTATCCATCATTTGTAGGGTTCTAAATAAAAATTGTAGTTGATAAAACAAAAACCCCTCTTTTAACATGATTCAGGTCCCACTTTGGAACTTCATGGCCTTAATCTAATTAACTTTTTCCCAACTAGAGGAAGAGTCATGCAGAATGGTGGTTCAAAACATTGAATTCTTTTATTTGTAAAGATTTTCATCAAGAAGAGTGGTAGGAAACACACTACAAATTTGAAAAAATCATCAAGATTGATACGTAAATTTATAATGTTGATAATCCAATATAGTGAACCATTACATGTATCGAGATATGAGTGAGAAAAATGAATAACATGTTGGGACAAGAATACCAAGACAAGATAGATGATTGACCAAACATTTTAATTTAATTGATGAGTGTTCATGCTAGAGTTCTTCAACTATTATCTCAATGAGTACATCGGTTTAGCCAGAAGGAATCATTTTTTTACCCAAACGAGAAAATGTCTTGATGGTCATGCTTAGATTTTCACTACTTAGAAAAGAAAAATAGAAATGGAAAAGAAAAAATAAACAAAAAATTACAACTACCTATTGGTTTCTCTCCCCCTAAGCTTGAAATATGCAATGTCCACACTATAGAAATCAAACTAAAGAGAATTGCAATTGCCTGTCTGTCATGGTGATGAACAAAAAGGATGATCAATGCCCTGATTAGTAGCATGAAGATGCTGCTCCAAAGTGTCATCATCGACAATACCCTACAAAGAAGAATCCTGAGGGGCAATGGTTGTTGTGTTAGCACGACGTAGTGACCCTGAGCGATGTACCTCATGTACATCCATCTTCATCTGGCATGCATGTTCTTGTAGTGCTGACTGAGTTTGTCAAGATGGGTATCTTATTGGTCAAAGAGTTATTGAACATCCCCGTATATGTGGCATACATATGGCATGGCCCAACTGTACTCAGTCTATGTACTGGTGGAAGGAGGTGGAGATGTTATTGTATGTGTCTCAGTTGTAATAGACTCAAACCTATCAGCTTTAGTGGTCTGATGATTGTCATCAAAAGAGAATTTATAGTTGTCAAGATTTTCTAAAGTATGTGATTCCTAATCTTGTAGCTCAATGTATCTCTCATGATTATAAAATATTGCTTAATCTTTGTGTCATCATCAGGATCTATGAAAATTCAATTAGAAGCAATAAGAAATTGTAGTCGACCTTGTTTTTCTTAGAAAGTGCCTCAATACCCTAAAGGTATGCACTGAATTTGTGTGCAATATGGGTAATTAATCCCCCCAATCATGGTATCACATATAGATTCTCTCTGTATTTTGAAAAAGCATTGATGACATTATAGACAACATTGACATCATTGTTGTGCATCATTTCCCACAAAAAGAATAAGTCTTTTCCCCTACCACTCCTTGAGTTTCCTTCCTAGAAAAAATGCAAGTGTTGAGAAATCTTTGAACATAGCATAGAATTGGACTGTTCGTGTGAGAGCCCTAGATGAGGCTGATTGGTTGTATGTTTCTTTAGTTATATTACCCTAGAATTCATGATTATTAAAAGTTTTGGGTATCATAATGCTTCCACCACAAATACATACATATAAAATTCACATAACTTCTTAAACATGATATTTTAAGGTTTATCAAGGAGTCTAAAAGGGATAATACTAAAAGGTTCGGTAGGCTTTCTTGGATCTGCTTCTACTACTAAGATTTTCAAGAATACATAAGTCAAGTGTGGGTATGTGCAGTTGGTGGAGCAACAAATGTTCAAGATTCCTAGATCTTCAAGAAATGATTGTGCTTCATCAATAAAACCCAATGCATCCATGGTATCAACACATGCAAAATGAGTACATACCTAACATGTTACCAATCTGTTGTAAATGATGTCTTCTTCCACCGTGAGAGTAAATTGAGTGGAGGAGGCATATGCATTGGCATCTATAGAGGAACTCTCACCCCTTTCTTGCTTTGGAGCTTGCTTATTTAGTTCCTTCTTGGATGAATTCAACAAGCAAAGTGGAAATAGTAGAAATGAGACAAAGATTGAGTAAGAGTACTACTTCTCATACACAACATGGATGATAACTAGCATGACATGTTCTTGTCAGTACATGGCCAGAACTTGGCAGCAAATTTGAGTGGAGGAATTGAAAACACAACATAGACAGATTTCTTACGGCATGTATATCAGTAGTTGTCTTAGTCAGTATGATGTGAGCCTTTCTCAACAAGGAGTGAGGGATAACTGAATAATAGTAGGATCTTTAGTTTCTTGGGGTAGATAAGTCAAAAGAATGTCGTGGACTAATCTCAATATGACAGAGGAACTGTAGCAGGTGGCGATGATGAATTTGCTCAATGGAATCACTAGAGAAGAGCGGAGATGGATGATTTTGGGTTTCATCTAAGTTGCTCGAGTGATGCAGTGGAAGAGTAGTGGATGCAAGAGGTGTTTCGATTGGTGATGATCTATTGCTTGGAGGCATTGGAGGTGAGTGAAGCTTGGTAGATGTGGTGGATGTAGGTAGCAGTAGAGTCGATCTGCAACAATGGAGATTGTGCAGTATTGGGAGTTTTGGGTGAAAACTTCTTGAGAGAAGGAATACATTGTAGGGAATAGGGCTTGAAAAGTGAATTAGTCAAAATAGGGGTAAAAAAGAAGCCCAATTTAAGCCTTGAGTACATGTCGTGGAGTAAAATAAACACACCATATTGACGAGTTACATATATTGGTGTGTGTTCTTATTTTTGCCCAAATTGCATGTAAAAAGGTGTGTTGACATTACAACACGCCATGTTTCTCCTTGTTGTGAAACCGTATAAACTTGAATATTTAGATCCCATGTGCAAAAATTTGAGCACACCATGTTTGGATCCACGTGACTTTGAGAATTCTATAATTGCTCCAACATGTTGTGTCTGTAATGGAACATGTCGTGCATTCTCTAGGTGGAAACTTGAGGGTTCACCATCAAATTTGACCCACCATGTTTTCCTCGCACACACCGTGAGAACTGCCTCATAATGAATTTTGGAATTCCAAATTTGGTATTACACAACATTTTAGGATAGGCAAATGTCATGTTGTCTATACTTTATCTTTATGGGACCTCATTCTAATACAGACACGTCATGTTGGTTGGCTAACATGACGTGTTGCAACAAAGTTTGTTGTAGAATGTTGCATTTCTCTAATTTTCAGATGAACTTGCAATGATATCGAATATGAACTTTAGAGGCCTCAAATGTTTATATTCACCATGACAAAGTTTATTGGAAAAGTAAAGATCCTTCAAGTAAATAACATGAAGTAAATCTAATCTAAACAGTGGGGTCATCTCCCACCAAGGTCCTCCATTTAGAGTCCGATGTGAGATTCTACATTGTCTTTAACTTCCACTAGAGAGGGATATTAAGGCCCCTGATTTGCCTTTATCTTTTGTATTCATTTTTGTCTGACTAGGTAAACATCTTGAAGGAGCTTGTTGGTTTGAAAGGTCGTGTTAAGAAATTTTGGTTTCTAACATTCTTGTATGTGTGGCAATGCCGTCCACCTTTGAAGAAATTTGCCGGATGGAATCCTTCATTAGCCATCCTTGCAGGTGAAATTCTTCATTTTTCTCATTTGGGATGAAACAAAGTTTTCCCAATAGTGGCTCAAAACTAGGTCTTGGATATGGTTGAAGCAAGTTGAAGTTCCTATTTGCATTGTTATTGAAACCTAGATGATTGTTTCCTATAGATGGTATATTCCCCACTTATGGTTGTTGTTGGACTTGTTGTTGGTGAGGATTGTGAGGATTGATTGTTTTAGTTAGAGAAGTTGGGATGATCTATCCATCTTGAATTGTAAGTAGTTGAATCTGGATTGTAAAATTGTTTGTTCCCAACATTCCCTATCACATTGCATTGTTCCCACATTTCCAAAGATACAATGAAAGAAGAATAGCTTGAAGAAGATACAAGACCAGGAGCATCACTTCGTGAACAAACTAAATTGATCAGATGAGCGGGTTGAGTGCTTATCTTCTCAAACTTATAAGATAAGACATCCAACTTTGCTGCAATTAGATCTACTATATCATTAACATGTATGCCAACTTGCTTCCCGAAAGCAACAAAACAAGAACAAGGTTCGTTATTCCTTTAAGATCTCCATTGGCAATGATTAATTTCCATTTCTTCAATAATGGCATAAGCTTCTCTGTAGCATTTGTTCATTGATCTTCAAAGTGCTTAGATACTATAGAAACTCAACAATATGGAGATTGAGATCCTCCATGGGTGTCCCTCCAAAGTGGTGATGTTGTATCATTTCCATGTTTAGGGCTGGTAGAGAATTTGTTTGCCTCAATTTGTGGGCTATGGATAGCACTAGTTGTATTTATTGTTGCTAGAATGGCAAAATCCCTGTGAGGATTGTCATCTTCCATGATTGATTGTTGACATTCAAGTGAAGATAGTGGTGAAGAAGGTGATGATGGTTGTTATTCCTCCATATCAGAGTGGGTTTTAGTCCTCCTTGCTCTCGGAAATCTACTAAAAATGTGTTCAATTTCTAGGTTTAGAAATATGGATGGCTCAAGACACCTCTTTGAACGCATCATACAGTCTTGCAAATACATATGGTGAGTGAGATACACAAACAAAAACTCACTCAGGATTTGGGTTTGATGTTGTTGAGAGGTCATCTGAGACATCATGTTTGGGATTTCTTTGTCTTGTTTTGGGTTTGAACCTACTAGATTGACCTACAAATAATCAAGACAATTATAATATATAAAAAGTGAAGAGGTTAATCAAGCTCAGCATCAAAGTTAGCCATGAAATTTGTTGGTTATGTGAACTTTTTATCAGAGAGCCTTTGAATTCTTGTTTCTATATTTTCCACAAGCATAACCATTAATTTTATGTTAAAAATTTACCTTTTTCATAATCAAATGCACCATGTCGTATATTGAGGTCAAATACATCAAAACATATGTTTTTTGTTTGGAGATTTATATTGAAGTAGTGCCAACTAAAGATCATGAATAGGAAATTACATTTGTTATAAATTCTATTTTGTCCCAACATAACATTTGGCAATGGACCATGGATAGATCTTTTTGTTAAAATTGGGCCTATAATGAGTTTATTTGAACATATATGCCAGATGAATAATGTAGTAGTATGGTTATATGATGCTAGAAGAATTTACTAAAAGGAGTGACATGTCCTCTTAGGACAGTTGCTTATATAGGTTCTCTATTGAGAGATTATTGACCCAAAACCATGTCATAATAGGGTGACTATGTGGTGGGATGATGTAGGTGATGATCTTTGTTTGGAATGTGTTTGAGAAGTTAGCTATGATTAATTTTTCAAGGATATTTCACTTTTGTATAAGTATGGATTTTGTGGTTGTAGGTATACATATGGTGAAGATCTGTTATTTGGTAAGGATGATAGGAATTGACCATCAAACCAAGGGTCAAGATGGAAGGAGCATGTGAGAGAATCATGTACTGGGTCATGCATGAGGATACTATTATTAATTTATTTTGTGATGCTATAATTCAATAAACAAGAGCATTTGTGTAATGGGATGGATTACCAAAAGGCTTTTTTTACATTGTTCCATTTTTAATAACTTTAAACCATGAAGGGCATACATGTTTTGATGGAAAAACATGTATCCATGATCTCGGTGGGATGCCTTAACCAAACTCAAATTTAGGGATGTAGATAGTATCCCAAACTACAAGATGTACAATTTTGTAGTTCTATAGAAAGTCTAAATAGAATTTTTCCAGAGTTGATATAGTCTTGTTTGGAATAGGTATGTACCTAAAGTGATATATGGGGATGTGTGAGAGAATTGAGTTTATAAGAGTTAGGAAGTTGTATAGGGAGAGGGATGAGCAAAACCATCATGTAAGTTAAGATTTGATTTTAATAATTATATGGTTCCAGGAGGCTGTTATGAGGGTTTTTGTATTGAGAGTTAATCTAAGATATTTTGTGAGGAAGGATTCATGTTTACATATGCCAATGTGTGCAAAAATTTTGAGGATGCTAGGAGAGGTATGACATATGATATTTGATGATATTTCATAGTTAATATTGAGGCCCAATATATACTAAAAGATGGATAGGATGCACTTAATATTAATGATATTATTGAGAGTAGGTTTGATAAATATGAGGGTGTTTTCAACGAATAGGATTGAGTTGTCCACATGTAGAGGGTTTCTAGTGATAGGATGAAGAGGCTTGATGTAATGGAAAGTTGGATCATATGGCTTAGGCATTGTCTAACAAGAATGAAGAACAAGGGTGATAAGGGATTGCCTTGAAGAAGGTTATTTCTAGTTTTTAAGTGTCCATGAGGGGAGACATTAATGATGATCAAGAAAAGATATATTTGAGACCCATGCCTTAATCCAATTAATCCAAGTGGGGTCAAATATGTGTCCCTTAAGGATTTTTTTATAGGAAAACCATTCGATGTGATCAAACGCCTAATGTAAGGAATTTTGGATCTATATTCTAATGTAAGGGATTTTGTATCATGGTGGGTTTAAAGGAGTTGAAGATATATAAGGAACAATACTTGAAGACAATATCCCAATTTGATGTTCAAAAACAGTAGCCCAGGTGGTAAGAGACACAGTCTGGAATGGTCGTGGCCTCCTAACTGGTCACGGTCTCCTAGCTGGTCACGGTCTGGCTTGAGCGCAAAGTGACCGAGAGCTTAAGGCAGTTGAAGGCCTCGACCGTGGTGATATGGCCCTTGTTGCATGAATGGGTCATGGTCAAGGTGAAGACCACGACTTGGGATATATATGCACCTAAAACCACGAAAAGATGTGTAAGTGAAGTCTTTGACAAAAAGATGCTAAAATTGTGGGGAAATTTAGCAAAAGATATGCTAAAAGAGGTATAAAATATATACAAAAAGTACATAAAATAAAGTGTTATCAACTCCCCTAAACTTAGAATCAAGTCTGTCCTCAGGCTAAGTATAGGTTCAAAAACTTAGAGAGAGAAAGAGCAAACTTATGTGATAAAAAAATTTAGAACTTAACCCGAGTGAAATATCTCATTCTTCCATCAAGACTATTATGGTATGTTCTCTGGCCTTTAGGTCTCATTCCTCCCTCTCAAATTGAGTTGCATAACTTCATTTTCTTTCCATTGCCTTCAATTGTAAAAGGTTCCTCCTTCTCAACTTATCACCCCTTCCCCTTAGGTAATAACCATACTAATACAAGATTTTTTTAGGGGTAGATTTCACACCTTTTCTTTATTTTCAGTTGGCCCTATGCTAATGTGTTCAGGTAGGCTTAAGGCTTCAAGTGTTTTCCTCTTCCTTCTAAACTCCTCACCCACAACTATCATAAAAAATAGTGTTGCCCTTTTTGGGTTTCTAACTTTAAGTCAGGTGGTTTCATGAGTTTCATTCAGGATTGGAGGTGGGTAAGCTTGGCTTCAAGATTTCACTTACGGGCACGAAATATCTGCATTCATGAGTGTAGCAATACACCGGCCATGTCAAAACTTTTGGCATATTTTCGGGCACAACTCTCATTTTTTTTCTTTCTTTTTGGATTTTTACATCTGCTTTCAGGCTTGGGTGGAGGAACAAGGAGTCCAAGAGCAAGGAGATAGCTCCATGTTTAAAGAAGAAGTTCTAGCAAGGTTAAGAAGCCTTGACAAAGTGAAGAGAAAGGTGTCCTTTCATGGACAAACCATTGAGTGGCTCGAGTAAAGGTTGGATGAAATTTCCCTTTCACTTTCCCTTTGTGTGGAGGGAAGACCCCTTTCCCAACCCATGTCCAGCCCCAACAATGCTAGTGGAACCATGGGTGCTCCTCAAGGTGCTTATGTCCCACCACATGGCCAAGAACCCACTCTCCAACAACACCAAGGCCCCCTAACCCCTATGCCCCTCCACCACCACAACCATCACATGCTCCCCCTCCTCCCCATGAGCAAATGAAGAAGGATTTAGTGTTGAGGTGTGACAAGGTTGTTGAGGATCTCAACAATGGAGGGAAGCAATTAGACAAAGATCATGATGGAGAACCCCTGTCGCAAAGTCCTTATGAGAGTGCTAAGTGCACTAAAAATTCTACAGTCTTGCCAGATTTTAAGAAGGTAAAATCTTGTGTCCCATCTTCCTTTGAGATGACACCACCAAGTTCCCCAATTTCTGATCCAAGACACCCCAATGTGATATTTTTAGGTTTTCAAGTGTCCAACGGGATTGAAACCCCTTTCTTTGATGCCTACAAAGACCCATGCCTTAAGGGAAAGAAAAATTATAGCATGAAAATTCTGAAGGTCTCAAGGCTGATTAAGAAGATAAGGGGGAAGTTGTCCATGAGAATCAAGTTGAATGAGCTGAAAAGTTTCATTAATGAGGATTCTCACTTTGATACATATGATGATGACCCCAGAGGAGAGACATATGAAGAAATACACTTGAGGAACTCGCATAACCCTTGGGAGGAAGATCAAACAATGAAGGAATTTGAGAGGATTGCATATCATGGGGATGAAAACATTTTGCTTTTGGACAATGGTTGATTGGCGGAGGAACAACAAACCTAGGCGATGGCTCTAAACTTAGCTCTAGTAGGAGGCAACCCACATTGGTTTGAGACTCTTTCTCTTGAAAATATTTTTTTCTTCTTGATTACACTTTCATTTTTTTTTCAAGAAACACACACACACACTATACTTGATAGTTTTTCTATTTTTGAATTGTGTTAGTACAGGTACAAGGAAGAAAAGGTGATGCACAAAAAGTCTAGCCAAGGAGAAGACCAAAGTTGAAGAGAAAATTGCAAAATAGTAGAAAATCTATAGGAAGGAGTCCAGAACAGTTGTGCCACTGTAACATCCTCAATTTCATAGCTAAAGTAAGTTTATCATGTGGGGTTTTTAGTAAAGGCATGTCAAGGGACCTAATGAACCTAACCATGGCTAGGTAGGTAATTAAGTTCACAAAATTTGTAACACAAGTCATCCGGTCAACTAATACTCACATAATGGCTTAAATGTATATGATTGCAGTCAGATGTAGATGAATATAAATGAATTATTCCTATGAACAATAATGTGATAAATATATAATCTGACGAGTCCACTTCATGGCTTGAGCCTTAGACCTAACTTAGGTTTTCATATTATGAAACTAAAGAAATATTGATCACATATGTCATACATGAGCTTCAATTGCGAAATTATATTGGTTGAAGACTTATTTTCATGATTTGGAATACAATCAAGCTAATGGACCCTTTGAAATACTAAGGGTTGGGCCATGTGCCCTAGAGCCCAATTCCAACCTTATTGGACTAATTAAGTTCTACAAATAGGTCCTTGGGGTACAAATTGAGAATTAAATATTTATGGTCATAATAAATGCTCAAAATATTTTTAGTAGAATAATAATTAGAGTATAAGATGCTGGGAGAAATTTCAGATGATTTTGATGTATATAGTGGCCTAGGTAATTAAATTAGTAATTATAATATTTTTATTGAAAAGACATGTTTGGAGTGTTTGTATAGCTAGTTTTTACTTCAAATCTTGGTCATGTGAAGTTGATGATAATATAGTAATTACCCCAAAATTTGAAGTCAAACTGAGCTATAGAATGGGTTGTATAAATATTTCTTATATTTGGACTTTTATCAAAAAGAAGAAGAAAAAGAAAATAAAAAAGGGGGCGACCCCAGTCCGCACGGACTGGAGGCCGCGACCCCTGTTTGCTGGGTGCGAACAGAGCACCCATAAAAGGGGGCCCTCGCCTATGATCGCAAGCATGGGAGGCTATAAAAGCCTCATATTCCGGTCTACTCGGGGCTAACAGCTTCGATCCTAGGGTTTCGCTCGAAACCGAGAGCGAGAGGAAGAGAGAACATGGACGGAAGCCTTGGCGGCGGAGGTAGGCCAGAGGCAAGAAGCTCTAATCTAGGCCTGCTCATGCTCGTCGACGGCGTAGCCCAAATCCATGGGGAGGTCACGCAGAGGTAGTTGATGCCTGGCCGCAAGCTTTGACAGCCTGAGCGTCGAGATCGGGGTCACCGAAGGCAAATAGGCAGTGGCGGCGGCCTGCACATGTAGAACAGGGGATCTCCCCCCCTCATTCGGGTCCGTGGGTGAAGAAGAAGCCGGATCCAGTTGGATCCGCGACCAACTAAGGAACAAAAGAGAAGGGGCGCCACCACCTACTCCCTTTGGATTTCAAATCGACGGCCGATATTGATCCCAACATAGGTAATTTCTAAAATTCATATCTTGAGCTACAGATCTCGGTTTGGGACAAACAAGATACCTATGGAAAGCTATACGAGTGTACTATCCTATAAAAATAGTTTCAAAGTATGATTTTGATGTCTGCTATTTATTATATTCTGGGTAGTCAAAACTATATGATTTTGATGTTTTTCCAATTAAAAATAGTAAACGCCTTTAGAAATTTATACAAAATTTAATGAATGTGTATTTTAATATGTTTAACATTAATCCAGATCTCGATCTTTCATATATGAAGTTTTAATGAGGTTTTTAATGTAAACCCTAATAAGGGTATTTTGGGTATTTCACCCATGATATGATTTTTTTTAGATGACCTAATATTTTATACATGATCTTACTACACTGTGTGATTACTCTTCTAGAGATTTGATGGATTTTCTTGTGTTATCATATTTGTATTAAGATCTGGACCTGAGTGACCATTATGTGAGGGTAATGGATGATTATCTTGACAATGAGTGGTATATGTATGGCTAATTAGGTCTAATATTATTATCATGCTGGTATTATATTTTGATTTCCTAACCAAGTCAATAAGTTTTCTAATATGTGACTATGTTTGGTAAGTATTCTCACTATATGAAGTATATGTTCATATTAGTGCATAAGACAATTTATGTTGAGTATAAATATTATAGTAACTACATAATAAGAGTTTATTTTATTTCAACACCAATATTTTATGGTGATTTCAGATTAAAGTTATGTTTAGTCTAAATAAGAACCCTAAGTTGGTATATATAATTAGGAGGATGGGGTTTTGAGATTTAGAAATAGAAAGAGGGAACATGTACTTGGACTTATAAAACTTTGATTATATCCAGGTGATTAAGATTTGGAACAAGAAATCAAGACTAAGTTAAGGACATCATCATCACAAGAGGTAAGTGGTTCATGCCCATGAGTATTTATGTTTGTCAAACCAAGTATATTTATATGCTTCTTAAGTAAGACATTCATGTCCTACACTCTAAGTTAATTATGTAAGAATGATTTTATGTGCTTATGATTGTAGAAGTGCATATGCTCAATACCTTAAGTAGTGATGTGCCATGGAATGATTCTAGCTCATGAAGTTAAGTTCATAAGAAGGATAAGAAAATATAGTTCTATCATATCTCTTAAATATAGATGTAACCATGTATTGAGATTTCAAATAGGAACATGTCATCAAGGTTTCTTATATATGTAGCGATCTAAGAAATTAAGAAGTGAAATAGATTCCTTAATAAGGTTGATGTTTAAAAGTTAAGTATTATGTGAGAATATGGGTGTTGCACATGGTAGACCATGGCCCAATTTCTAGGATAAATGTACTAGTGGCATTAAAGATATTGCAACATGAGTTTGTGATGATATTATCAAATTATGAGATATTAAGTCATGATTGAGTTACACGATGAGAATCTATATGATTTCTACCTTAAGGTTTAAGATTTAAGTTCATTAAAATGTATTGAGATCAGACTTAAGGAGATTTTATATAAGTTGAGTATGATTAAGATGCAAGTTAAGATTTTCTAAGGTTTCTATTCTATGGTTTATGATTTAAGACTTAAGTCCATTAAGATCAGCTTTGGATGAGGTTTTAACAGAGAATGAATTATCTTGCCAAGAATCAGATATCATACTTTAGTTATACACATTACTTAAGTAACTTTTGTATATTTAGTATTTCTATACTCATTTCAGATCTCGTCTCATAAGACATTAGACTCATGTGTGATATAATTGGTACAATGAAGTAATCTTACCAAATCAGAGTTTTAGAATAAAGTTTACCTAGATAATGAGATACATGATTAAATCCAATAACAGATTCAGTTTAGAACTCAAGAATAAGAGATTTAGATTCAGACTTAGACTACTCACTGTGTGAGTAGCCATATTTTGAATAAAAGGTACATGATATGTGTTATAGACCCAATCTCAAATATGTTGTAATTTGAGATACATATCCAAATTCTATAATAGATTATGTTCAGATTTTTAAAGAGCAGAGATTCAGATTTCAGATTCAGAATTCAGTACATGTTTAGTACTCAGTTTCAGATAAGTTCAGATTCAGTATTTAGTAAAGATAGACGTAAGATAATTAATTTGAAACATTCACATAATGCATTATATAATAAGTCCTCACCAGAGAGTTCCGGGACGATTCAGAGGGCGCGTTGCGCCAGACACTGCGGGTGTCACAGAGGGCATATTATGCCAACAGAGGGTGCATTGCACCATAGAGGACACTTCGGTGTCAACAGAGGGCACATTGTGCCAACAGAGGGTGCGTTGCACCATAGAGGACACTTCGGTGTCACAGAGGAGGACTTATTGTATAATGGTGGCCACAAATAGATAAAAATTGTAAGTAAAAGACACTTTAGATTAGAGCATGTATGTAATCTCATCCATGAGTGTGATGAGAGGAATTCAAATGAGATAAGTATGAGCTAGACACTTTGGTGTAGGTCATGAGACCCATGATATAGGTCTCCAGAAAAGATAGAGTAGAAAGATAAGAGTTAAAGAAGTCGAGAGATATTATGTTTTCAGATTTTAATCAGCTTTTGCTATCAGTTTTATAATGTCTAAGAATATTTTGTAACATTGTTAGCTCTTCAGTAATGTACATTTTAGAATACTCATGCCACTTACTCTAACGACTGTTTTTCCCAATGCATGGCTGGGGACGCGATGTCCGTAGGGTTTGGAGCAGCGGAAGATTTAAAGAATAAGAAAAGGTGTAGCAGGTTTTCAAGCTTGCCTAGTGGGGTGCCATCTACCGAGATGATCCAGAGTTTAGACCTCTTCTTTTATGCATGGTCTTGTAATCACAGTACATTAGATGACTTGCTTCCTTTGTCAAAACTATGTATGGATCAGTTTTTCTTAAATGCTAAGTGTTTCATTTACTTTTATTGCAATGATTATCATGTTTGTGACACTCCCATGAAAAAAAAATATAGCTTCCGCTCATGTGTTATGAAAATTGGGGTGTTACAGCCACACAGCACGGCCGTGTGACTGGCAAGACAGAATGGCCATGTTGCTTAGCACGACTGTGGTGGTCCTGCCCTACTCACCTAGTGCTACATTCATCACTCCATCTCTTAGTGGTTGTCTTCCGTGACACCATGCCCTTTGCCCTACTATTCTAAACTTCTATTTCATGTTGAGGACAACATGATTTAAAAATTTGGGGTGGTAGGGCGGTAAGCCCTTGTCTCACCGCATTTTTATCTTTGTGCCTTGTGCTAAATTTTTGCAAGATGATCAAACAGTTTGACGGACTTTCATACTTGTCTATCTTGACCTTGTGTGTATGATTGCATCCTTGCATACATGTAGTTTACTTCCATGCATTTTTGCATAATTTTTTATAATTTTTTCTCTTTTTGTCACCCCATGTCATGCGTTGCATTTCCATGTAGATTTTTGCAATTTTTGTGTGTTTTAACTAGGATTTGTCTCTTTATAATTTAAATTCCCTAAAAGTTAGGTTTAGATGTGATTCAAGGCAAATTGGCACCATTTTGGCCTATTTTTCCCAAACTTGAATGTTCTTTCCTAAAAGCAGGTTTTGACTTAATCTCCACTGTTTGAAATGAATTTTTTAATCTTTTGACAAATGCATGCCATTTTCTTAGTTTTTATTGATATATGGTCTTGATTGTTGACTTTTTACATGTGCACCACTTCTCTCAAGTTTGTGAATGTTTTGGTTGAATTATGAATTGAGCAAGCTACAAACTCTTAGAGCCTATGGAATCACTTGATATAAATGTGCATCTCATGTTGTTCAATCATGTGGTGTGATATCTTTTGATGAAGTGTTGGATTAGCTTTCATGCAGGAAATCTTATGTTGAATACTACACTAATGGCTCATCTTTGATCCGACTCTTCTTTCACCATCTTCATACCTCTCCGCCTTATGAAAGGATGCCCTAGTGTACATAATCAACCTTGTACACCTCCAAAACTTTGGGGTGGCTATATCTATATCTCCCTGATTCACTCTATCCACCATATGCCCTATCTACACCAAGGGCAAAGAAAAGAAAAGAAAAAGAAATAAAAAAGAAAATAAAAGGATGATTCTGTTTAAGAGCATTCAAATAAAGAAAATATGAGTGCTCCATGTAATAGCACTCCAAAAATCATTCTGTAACTCTTTATTCTATTTTCATACACATTGAGCTAGAAAACAACAAATCTAGCTCACTTTACCCTTTTCTACATTCATGTGGGTCATTTTGTGTGGTTTGAGGCATAATATTGAATGCGTGTAAGCGAAAAAACACTCCTAGTCATCTTTGATTAACACCAGCATGAAATAGTTTACCCGGAGTGATGTGAAGGACATATGGAAAGCTTGTGTATTCTATGCTTTATATTCGAAGTTTGTATGCTCAGTGCTCATTTCATGATTGGTTTGTGAAAGAGGAGAGGAGAGAGGTGAAACACATGCACTTAGTCACTTCCAAGACAATTTAGTTAATAATCATCTGTTGATATGCATTTGTCATTCTTGTTTATTGAAAGAAAACTGAAAAGAGAGATTGAGTTGGAGCATACTTGAGAACAAGTATGTTTTAAGTTTCTCCATGTTCAACTCTGGAATCTCTACTCCCAGGTGCTAATGCATCTAGGGCATGTCTACAATTTTATTTGATTCCCTCTACTTTACCCCATGCCCCACATGCATACCTACCAGATTGGGACTACTGAACATAAGGAGAAAAAAATAGTAAGAGTTTTATAAATGATAGCATGACCACCAAGATGGAATGGATCCTGATCCCCTGCCACTGCCTCAACATTTTCAACACTATGCTAGTGACGAGAGATGTACCATCTAGTCATGTAATATCTCATTTTTCACTATCTTTCATTGCATTAATTCTTTCTTCTCATATGGTTGGGCTCACTATCTTTTGTAAATGTATGTGACGTGGTGTTTGAATGCACTAACAAATTCACTCGGAGTTTAAATCCCCGAGCTTTTACCAAAACCAAGTGCAATAATACCACCCGCAAGCGGATGGGTCTTATCGCAGTATAGATGAGGATCGAACCCAAAGGACAACATTTTTAAGAATCCTTGTCAGTTGAATCTAGCTCAAGTAAAACTAATATTTAGAACAATTGGTTGATTTGGTTTGTTTAAACTAATTGCAAGAAAGTAAATGCGGAATTAAAGATAGGTTTAGATAAATGATACGGAATCACTGGGATGGTACCGGGTTTGACCACGGCTACACACACAAACATACTCCTTTGCAAACAATCCAGGAAAAACATAACATTTTAAGTAGAGCTGTTGTAGGACCCCCCATACGGGCGTCAGGCCCGCGTAAGCATCACCATAGGCATCATATGTCTCGTCACCATCCGGATTACATGTCTTACGGCTCTGAAGATACAACATCCAACTAAGGTTGTGAACCCCCCATACGGGCGTCAGGCGCACAAAAGCGTCACCGAAGGCTAGATGGCTCGTCCCCTCGCGGATCATACACTTACTACATCAAGGAATCCCATCGGAAGTTCTCGTCAAGGAGTCAACCGCGTCAACCGATAAGCACGTAAGTGATTATAGTACGAATAAACATCGATGATTAACAAGAAGATACAAATTCCAACTAAGGTTGTGAACCCCCCATGCGGGCGTCAGGCGCACAGAAGCGTCACCGAAGGCTAGATGGCTCGTCCCCTCGCAGATCACACACTTACGACCTCAAGGAATCCTATTAGAAGTTCTCGTCAAGGAGTCTAACTTGCTAATCGACATTCATACCCATGCATTAAAGTTCTCGCAACATAGGGAGCACAAAGATGAAAACAAGCACATAACCAACCTACGATCTTAACGATAAACGACAAAATGAAGAGTTATATACATTGCCATGGAAAGTTTAACAAAAGAACATGGTTTGCATGGGCAGAGGGGATAGTCCCCGCACCCCAGTGAAAGTGGACTACTCGCTCATGATGCGAGATACAAGAAGGATGAGAGAGAAAGAGAGATCCGCCATGAGCTCAGTGCAGAGAGTGGTCGCAGCCCGGTGAAGAAGATGTGCTCCTTGCCCCATCTTCCTTCTCTTCTTAGCCTCCTTGGATGCAACACTAGCAGCAGGTGGAGTGGAACTTGATCGGAGTTGTGCTCTGGCAGCCTGTCGGCGTCTGGATCTGATGCCTCCAAATGAGGACCCTGGGGGTCTATTTATAGGTTCAGATCTGATCCCAAACGGTTTGGACAAGTTGCTGAAAATATCTTCTCCAAACGGTCTGGAGACCGTTTGGTCACCAAACGGTTTGGAGACCGTTTGGGCGCCAAACGGTTTGCGTCGATTGATCTTGAGGTCGGTCTCGGTCACGGAGTGAATGCGCGGCTTCAGTTCTTCAATCGGTCTTCGCGCTTGCATCAAACGGTCTTGGAAACCGCACGGTCTTGAGACCGCATGGACCCAAACGGTCTTGGGACCGCATGGACCCAAACGGTCTTGAGACCGCATGGACCCAAACGGTCTTAAGACCGCATGGATCCAAACGGTCTTGGGACCGCATGGACCGAAATGGTCTTGGGACCGCATGGACCCAAACGGTCTTGAGACCGCATGGACCCAAACGGTCTTGAGACCGCATGGTCATGCCGTTTATAGCTCGCTCGGTTTTCTTTGGCAAACGACCTTGTCAATCGTTCTTTCATGTATTCCAGCAAATGGTCTTGAGACTGCATGAACCCAAATAGTCTTGAAACCGTGTGGACCCAAACGGTCTTGGGACCGTATGGATGGAGTTGCTTGGTTTACCTGCATTAAATGAATAATATTTAGTTAAAACTTTGATTATTGAATCAGCCAAGTAGTTTTACACATTATGATTCATATTTGGGTAAAAGGGGTGAATTGGAGTTGAATTTGTTCCCAAGAGGTAATTGAATTCCATGATGAGTATGCGCTCATCAAAATACCCTGAACTTAGATGTTGCTCATCCTCGAGTAACATAAAATTTGAAACAGTTGCCAAATGAATACTTTCTATTCGTGTGATTGCTTCATCTTCACATCACAAATGTTTCTTTCTGCTTAGTATGAATGAGTACCTTAACTTCCTGGGACCACTAAACACGTCTTTCCATAGCTTCGTTCCTGAGTTCGTTTCCCAACAACACTTCCTCCCCACTTTTTCCAACATCAAGCATGTCAAAGAGTTTTGTAAGAGTTCAGAGATACCCGCAAAATCAACAAATATGCATCCGATCTGACACTGGTGTAGTTCAGGATGGTGGGGCATGTATTGTGCCCTTAGGTAGAAAAAGGAGTGAAAGGTGGTATGGAAAGAAGAAGTAAATCTCTCCTCTATTCGACTCGAGATTTTTATTTGTTTTGCAATATCATTTATTGCATATTTTTTGTGTGCAAATCTCTCCTCTATTCGACTCGAGATTGCATTTCTTTTTGTGTGCACTTTGGCATCTTTTGTTTGCAGATCTCTCCTCTATTCGACTCGAAATTGCATTTTTGGTGGTATGCCCCTTTTATTGCAAGGGGTATGGAAGAAGCGGATAGGGGGGAAGTGGTGTGCCACCCCGAACTTAGGGTTTGGCACATATTCGGCTATTTTGGTGCTTTTGATGGATGGAAGGGTACGAAGATGATAGAAGAAGTGTAGAAGAGAGTTCATATCAGAATGCAACTTGATTTACAATTCAAAACCGGGTTATTCTCTTTGTCATACTCTGCTCAAATAAAGACTTGATGCGGATCCAGTGGGGATTCTGAGCCATTGTTCCACTAGTCAGTTAGGAAGCACGATGTGTTTGATCCCTCTCAGTTTGATAGATACTTATCATTTTTGTAAAAAGTATTATGATGTTAGGAATCATAAGCTTCACAGGATGATTTCAGGCAAAAGGCAAGTTTCAAAAGTCAGTCCTCTTGAGGATTTGCTTCGAATAAGGGGGATATTATGATAGAAGATGCATAGCAAAATAGTGAGTTACATATTATCAACAAGTGTCAAAAATTCATCAAATATCTGTTCAAAGAAAATTTAAAAATTTTGTGAGAATTTTATGAGACAGTTTGAGTATGAAAAGAGGGTGTGTATGTGGAAGTGGAGTACGTACCACCCACCCTCCACCCCGAACTTAGAGTTTTTCTCATCCTGAACAAACCCTAAATCCAAGATGGAGGGGAAAGGTTAAACCAGGTATGACTGCCGAGTATGATTTCAATCTGATCAGCATCACTCCGACTTTTTATCTGAAGAAGAAAAACTATCGTAAAAAGCAAATTTTATTTGAGAAAAGTTAACTATAAGGTAAAAACAAAAGTTTGAAAGAGAAAAGTAAAACGGATTTGATTGATCGGGTTGCCTCCCGACAAGCGCCTTTGTTTTACGTCGATGGCTCAACAGAGTCTTTTGGATTCATGGTGGGTCTTTTGGATTGGCCAGTTCTAACATTGTGTCAGTGCTTATGTCAATCGAGGTGAAATATCTCTTCAAGCGGTTCCCATTGGTTATGAACTCTCCTGACTCTGCACTCCATAAAGAGAAGGTGCCATGAGGAGAGATGCTTTTGACAATGTATGGTCCCGACCAGCGCGAGCGGAGTTTTCCTGGGAATATCCTTAATCTTGAGTTGAAGACCAGCACTTGGTCTCCCACTTGTATGTCCTTTCTTTTCAGATGTCCATCATGCCAAAGTTTTGTACGTTCTTTGTAGATTCGTGCATTCTCATAGGCTGTCATTCTTAGTTCATCCAACTCATTGAGTTGCAGAATCTTGGCTTGCCCTGCTTCTTTCATATCGAAGTTCAATTGTTTAATTGCCCACCATGTCTTATGTTCTAATTCGACTGGCAGGTGGAAAGCTTTTCCATATATCAATCGAAAAGGGGTTGTCCCAAGGGGAGTTTTATAAGCAGTACGATAGGCCCATAGGGCGTCGTTAATTTTTGTCGACCAGTCTTTTCGATTACGTCCAACGGTTTTCTCAAGGATAGCATTTAGTTGTCGGTTAGAGACCTCAACCTGTCCACTAGTTTGTGGATGGTAAGGTGAAGCTACCTTGTGCGAGACACCATATTTTCTTAGTAAAGCTTCAAAATTTCTTTCAATGAAGTGGGAGCCTCCGTCAGATATCACGGTTCGCAGAACTCCAAACTGTAGGAAGATGACGTCTTTGAATAATTTGATGACGGGTTTTGAATCACCAGTGACGGTTGGTATAGCTTCAACCCATTTGGAGATGTAGTCCACCGCCACTAGGATGTATGAGAATCCATTAGAAGATGGGAATGGACCCATATAGTCCACCCCCCAGACATCGAATATCTCAACTTCTTGCCATAATTTAGTGGCATCTCGTCTCTCTTTGTTATATTGCCAGATCTTTGACATTTGTCACAAGATAGGACAAAGTCATAGGAATCTTTGGATATAGTTGGCCAGAAGAATGTGCACTACAGAACCTTTAGGGCAGTCTTTTTAGAGCTCATATGCCCACCCACAGGTCCTGCGTGACATTGTTCCAGAATAGATTGAGCTTCTTCTTCGGCGATACAACGTCTATACAGACCATCAGCGCAAAGTTTAAAAAGATATGGTTCATCCCAGTGATAGTGCTTCACATCATGCATAAATTTCTTTAATGCATTCCCGATGCATTGGGGATGGATGATTCCAGCAGTAAGGTAATTTACAATATCAGAATACCATGGTATAACTTCTGAGACCCTCATAAGCTGATCATCTGGTAGGGAGTCATTGATCGGAATCTCCTCAACATCCAGAGTGTGGATGCGACTGAGGTGATCTGCTGCAACATTTTCCTTCCCTTTTTTATCTCTTATCTCCAAATCAAATTCCTGTAGTAAGAGGATCCATCGTATCAGCCTTGGTTTAGCATCTTTCTTTGCCATTAAGTAACGAATAGCAGCATGGTCAGTGTAGACAATGACTTTTGAACCGATAAGGTATGACCAAAATTTGTCGAAAGCATATATGACTGCTAGAAGTTCTTTCTCAGTAGTAGCGTAATTCCTTTGAGCTTTGTCGAGAGTTTTCGATGCATAGTAGATCACAAAATGTTTCTTTTCTATGTATTGCCCTAAGACAGAACCCACCGCATAATCACTGGCATCGCACATAATTTCAAAAGGATGGTCCCAGTCAGGAGCTCTAATGATGGGGGTAGTGGTAAGGGCATTCTTTAGGGTGTCGAAGCTTTTGACGCATTCTTCATTAAAATTGAAATCAGCATCTTTCAGAAGTAGGTTGGTCATTGGCTTAGTTATCTTGGAGAAATCTCTTATGAATCTTCTATAAAACCCAGCATGACCAAGGAAGGCGTGAACTTCTTTCACATTCGTGGGGATAGCCAATTTGGATATCACTTCAATCTTGGCTTTATCAACTTCAATTCCTCTTCTGCTAACCCTATGGCCCAGGGCAATGCCTTCCCTAACCATAAAGTGGAATTTCTCCCAATTTTGCACCAGATGTGCTTCTTCAAAACATTTGAGAACCATAGAGAGATTCTTAAGACAAGAATCGAATGAGTCTCCATATATAGAGAAATCATCCATAAAGACTTCCATAACAGTTTCAGTAAGCCCCGCGAAGATTGCAGCCATGCAACGTTGGAAAGTTGTGGGGGCATTACAAAGACCAAATGGCATTCTTTTAAAAGCATACGTCCCAAAGGGATAGGTGAAAGTCATTTTTTCTTGATCATCTGGATGTATGGGAATCGGATAGAATCCAGAGTAACCGTCGAGGTAATAAAAATATTCTTGGTGAGCCAATCTCTCTAAGAATTGATCGAGGAAGGGCATAGGGAAATGATCTTTTCGAGTAGCCTTGTTTAATTTTCTATAATCAATGCACATCTGCCACCCGGTGACTGTTCGAGTGGGGATGAGCTCATCATTCTCATTCCTTATAACAATTGTTCCACCTTTCTTTGGCACAACATGTACTGGGCTTACCCATGGCGAATCCGATATTGGGTAGATTATTCCAGCTGTGAGAAGTTTGATGATGTCGTGAAGGACTACTTCCTTCATATTCGGATTCAACTTCCTTTGATGCTCGATAGTTGGTTTGTGATCCTCCATCATAGGGATCTTGTGCATGCACAAGGCTTGACTGACTCCTGTGAGGTCGCTCATTTTATATCCTATGGCTTTCTTTCTTTCCCTTAATTCCTCCAGGAGTTTTTTTTCTTGTTCGTTTGTTAAATCGGAATTTATGATCACTGGACAAACTTTGAGGTCGTCCAAAAACATGTACTTTATCCCTTCGGGTAGGGGCTTCATTTCGGGAGCTTCAAGTTTTTTGCTTTTTTCATCTGTAGTTTCAGTCACCTTGAGTTCTTCATAGGTTGTGTCTGTAGCTTCTTCAGCAGAGTCAAGAGGTTCGATGCAGTCCTCTGCTTGTTTGTCTATAGGTATATTGATCGGTAGGTCAGATAAAGAAATATCCAAGGGGTCGTATGATTCATCATATTCTTGAGTCAGTTGTGACAATTGCTCAACGCAATCAATCAGATATACTTCTTCTTGTATACTTGGTCTTCTCATACTTTCGAAAACCTTGAACTCCATAGTTTCTTTGCCTAACCTGAGCAGTAAGGTACCTGCTTCAACATCAATAAGGGCTCTAGCAGTGGCAAGGAATGGACGACCAAAGACAAGAGGATATCTGGTGTCTTCTTTTATATCCATAATGACGAAATCACATGGAACATATGCGTCCTTGCCGACCTTAACCGGGATATCTTCGAGGATTCCCAATGGTCTCTTTATCAAATTGTCCGCGAGTTTAATAGTCATAGAAGTTGGAAGCAATTCTGCAAACCCTAATCTCTTGCACAGACTGAATGGCATGATAGAAATACTTGCGCTAAGATCTGCCAATCCTTTCTTGCATGATGAGTCACCAATGTGACATGAAATTCCAAAGGATCCTGGGTCTTTCTATTTCTTCGGCATCTTGCTCAGTATAATATTAGATGTGGTTGTAGCCAGTTTTACAGTTTCATACTCTTCAGTTATGTACTTCTTGGTGAGGAGTGACTTTAGATACTTAGTCCAGAATGGTATCTCAGCAAGAGCGTCTAAGAAGGGTATGTCAACATGGAGTTTCTTCATGGCCTCTTTGAACTTGACGAATCTAGTATCAAGCTTTGTTTTCCTTAGGCGGGATGGGAAGGGTATACGAGGCTTATATACAGGAATATCCATCTCTGGTGTTTCATTTTCTTCATCAACAGATTTTTCAGGAACTTCCTTGTCAGTCTTATCTTCCATTGGTTGCGATTCTGGTGTTGTCGAGTTTTGGACCATCACAGGTTCATCTTCGTCAGCAATAACTATAGGTGTCTTTACTGGGGGATTCGAATAATCTTTCCCTGATCTGGTGTTGACAACCTTTAACTGTTCAGGATGTTTCGGATTGTTTTCAGGTTGGCCAGAAAAGACTCCAGTCGGTGGCTTTATGCTAGCAGCCAGTTGATCTAGTTGAGTTTCAATAGCTTTTTGCAGAGCATGCTGGTTAGCTACCATAGTTTGTTAAGTTTGTAACATATTTTCAATAGTGGATAGCTTGTCATCAGGGATAGCTCCTATTTGTCCTTGTTGTTGATTCAGATTCTGATACTGAGAGTTGTTCTGATAATTATTGTAGTTCCTGTTCTGAAAGTTTCCTTTGAAGTTTCCTTGATTCCCAAAGTTTTGTTGTCGGTTAAACTGGAATCCTGATAGGCCTCTTGGTTGATTGTTGGGTCCGAATTGATGCGACTTCATGGCTCCTGAAGGGTTTCCCTATTGGAAGCCTGGGTGATTCCTATTTTAATTCGGATTGTAATAGTTCTGGCCAGGGATAGTGTTGATAGCATTTAGATTTTCCATCTGGCAATTGTCTCCTTGTCCACAAGCATTGCTTAGAACAACGTCGTAGAGCACATTGCTTGTTAGAGTGGAATGATCGGTGCTCTTGCATGCTTCACAGAACAGAGAAGTGAACTTGACTTGTTCATGTTGCCTAGTGGGTGAATGTCCTCTCCCAATCGCAGCTAGGGATGATTCTATATGATCCTGCTTAGCAACTAAGACCTTCAAGGTTTATGCAATAGACTTGTACTCAGGGATAGCTTCAGCCATAGCTACCTTCAAGACTCCTTTTCCTACAGATCTGCCCCAGTTGGCTTGATTTTCTGCTCCCACGGTGATGACTCTCCATGCGCTGTCATAGCTTTGACGCATGAAATTCCCTCCGGATGAGGAATCTAGAAACATCTTAACATCATCCTCCACACCTCTATAAAAGATTTCTATTAGTTGATTCTTCGGGATTCCATGGTGTGGGAATTTGCGTAGGAGCTCCTTGTATCTATCCCACGCTTCGGAGAGGGTTTCTCCAGGGACTTGAGTAAAATTTGTGATTCGCCCCCTAATTTCATATGTAAGAGATGGGGGATAGAACTTTTCCAGAAAAGCGTTTTGGAGCTGCTCCCAGGTGGTGATAGGTACTTCACTATGTAGTGAATTGTACCAACTAATGGCTCTATCAGCAAGAGAATACTTGAAAAGACGGAGTCGAATGGAATCATCGGAGACTCCATTTTGCTTTGTCATAGCACATAAGTCGATGAATCTCAGAAGATGACCCTGGATGTCTTCCGCTTGTTTGCCGTAGAAAGGGTTGTTTTGAAGCAATGTGATCTAGTGGACTCTAATCTCGAAGTTGGCAGCCTCGATGGGAGGAGGCTGCACTGGGTGATAGACATTCGCAACTTTTGGGATGGAGAATTCCCTAAGATCTTTCTGTAGTTCAACTGCCTGCGCTGCTGCTTGTGCTGCTAAGATTTCCTGTTGAACCGCAGCTCTGGCTTCCTGCATGAGCCTCTCTCTTTGCGCATTGATGGCTTGAGCCACTCTTCGGGCTACTTCTTCTTTTTGCGCCATCCTAGCTTGATTCTCTCTAATCTGACGATGGAATGTTCTATCAATTTTGGGATCAAAGCTTGCGGTGAGTCCATGACTATCTGAAAGGTGCATGCACTGTGCGTTGAAGAGCACTTGAAAATTGGAAAGATTTGAAAATGAGATCCACAAAGTAAGATCAAATTCAAGTAGATAAGCGATAGTTTCAAAAGAAAAGTAAAATCCTAGATTAGTCTTAAAAGAACTAGATTAGACTGACTGATTCCGTTGTCCCCGGCAACGGCGCCAGAATTTGACGTGGTGTTTGAATGCACTAACAAATTCACTCGGAGTTTAAATCCCCGAGCTTTTACCAAAACCAAGTGCAATAATACCACCCGCAAGCGGACGGGTCTTATCGCAGTATAGAGGAGGATCGAACCCAAAGGACAATGTTTTTAAGAATCCTTGTCAGTTGAATCTAGCTCAAGTAAAACTAATATTTAGAACAATTGGTTGATTTGGTTTGTTTAAACTAATTGCAAGAAAGTAAATGTGGAATTAAAGATAGGTTTAGATCAATGATACGGAATCGCTGGGATGGTATCGGGTTTGACCACCGCTACACACACAAACATACTCCTTTGCAAACAATCCAGAAAAAACATAACACTTTAAGTAGAGCTACTGCAGGACCCCCCATACGGGCGTCAAGCCCGCGTAAGCATCACCATAGGCATCAGATGTCTCGTCACCATCCGGATTACATGTCTTATGGCTCTGAAGATACAACATCCAACTAAGGCTGTTAACCCCCCATACGGGCGTCAGGCGCACAGAAGCGTCACCGAAGGCTAGATGGCTCATCCCCTCGCGGATCATACACTTACTACCTCAAGGAATCCCATCGGAAGTTCTCGTCAAGGAGTCAACCGCGTCAACCGATAAGCACGTAAGCGATTATAGTACAAGTAAACATCGACGATTAACAAGAAGATACAAAATCCAACTAAGGCTGTGAACCCCCCATACGGGCGTCAGGCGCACAGAAGCGTCACCGAAGGCTAGATGGCTCGTCCCCTCACGGATCACACACTTACGACCTCAAGGAATCCTATCAGAAGTTCTCGTCAAGGAGTCTAACTTGCTAATCAACGTTCATACCCATGCATTGAAGTTCTCGCAACATAGGGAGCACAAAGATGAAAACAAGCACATAACCAACCTACGATCTTAACGATAAACGACAAAATGAAGAGTTATATACATTGCCATAGAAAGTTTAACAAAAGAATATGGTTTGCATGGGAAGCGGGGCTAGTCCCCACACCCCAGTGAAAGTGTACTACTCGCTCATGATGCAAGATATAAGAAGGATGAGAGAGAAAGAGAGATCCGCCATGAGCTCGGCGCAGAGAGTGGTCGCAGCCCGGTGAAGAAGATGCGCTCCTTGCCCCATCTTCCTTCTCTTCTCGGCCTCCTTGGATAAAACACTAGCAGCAGGTGGAGTGGAACTTGATCGGAGTGGTGCTTTGGCAGCCTGTCGGTGTCCGGATCCGATGCCTCCAAATGATGACCCTGGGGGTCTATTTATAGGTTCAGATCTGATCCCAAACAGTTTGGACAAGTTGCTGAAAATATCTTCTCCAAACGGTCTGGAGACCGTTTGGTCGCCAAACGGTTTGGAGACTGTTTGGGCGCCAAACAGTTTGCATCGATCGATCTTGAGGTCAGTCTCGGTCACGGCGTGAATGTGCGGCTTCAGTTCTTCAATCGGTCTTCGCGCTTGCATCAAATGGTCTTGGAAACCGCACGGTCTTGAGACCGCATGGACCCAAACGGTCTTGGGACCGCATGGACCCAAACGGTCTTGGGACTGCATGGACCCAAACAATCTTGAGACCGCATGGACCCAAACGGTCTTGGGACCGCATGGACCCAAGCATGGACCCAAACGGTCTTGGGACCGCATGGACCCAAACGGTCTTGGCACCGCATGGACCCAAACGGTCTTGGGACCGCATGGACCCAAACGGTCTTGAGACCGCATGGACCCAACCGGTCTTGAGACTGCATGGTCCCAAACGGTCTTGAGACCGCATGGTCATGCCGTTTACATCTCGCTCAGATTTCTTTGGCAAATGACCTTGTCAATCGTTCTTTCATGTATTCCAGCAAACGGTCTTGAGACCGCATGAACCCAAACGGTCTTGAAACCGTGTGGACCCAAACGGTCTTGGGACCATATGGATGGAATTGCTTGGTTTACCGGCATTAAATGAATAATATTTAGTTAAAACTTTGATTATTGAATCAGCCAAGTAATTTTACACATTATGATTCATATTTGGGTGAAAGGGATGAATTGGAGTTGAATTTGTTCCCAAGAGGTAATTGAATTCCATGATGAGTATGCACTCATCAGTATGCACATACTTTTTTTTGACTGCTCAGATTTTTTTTTTCCTCTTTTCTCATGGTGCCTTCAATTCAAAGGAAATGTTGCCCTTGCTACCTTGAAGGACTCTGTCCAAAGTGCTCCTCTAGCGAGGTATTTTTTTGGAGCTCTAAAGAATGCCAACTTTGATGTTCTAAGGTGAAGAAGAACTCTCCCTATAGAGGAGTATTATAACACGATTTTGACCTTGTAAGAGATTTTACTTATTCTTTTCTTTATATTTCTTATATGACAATTAACCCTCTTTTATATTTGCTCCATCTTTCTATTCGAATGATAATGAATATAATGGTCCTCAATGGTTAAAGTCCCTTCCTTGTGAATTAGTTCATGAAACGAACTCTCTCCTACGTTAACTTAACTTACCTCACTAGATTTAATGGGGAAGGCACACTTCCTTAGAATGAACAAGTAAGATAATGCAATTATTATATTTATATCACAGTGATAAGATCTACTACTTATTGTTAATGTTGAAACATACTTTAGTTGAAGGATAAGTAGTTAGATATCAGCTTATAAAGAAAGTCATAAATTAGGGGGACACAATGACACCTCTATCGTATCCACCCCATGAAAATATTGTCGAGTCAAGCACCTTTCCCTACCCTTCTCCATCTCCCACTTATTTCTAATCCACATAATTCCTCTCCTTTTGCAATTTCGAAGTAATTTTCTAAGTGCATTATGAGGATCTGATTGGGAAACTTTTACAACTATTGTTGCAACTGTTTGGTATAGTTTTCAATTAAGTTAGACTTATTAGCATTGATGTTGATAGTTGTTTTGAGTATCCTTCGTTAGTGGTTTGTTCACCATTTGAGTATTCAATCATGTTGTTTCTATTTTTTGTGTGATCTTGTTTTCTAGTCAATAATACTTTAACAAGTCATGAGAGAATTATGTTTTGTGAATTTATAGATATGGATACTCTTTTAGAAGTATAAATGTCACCCTATAGTCATTCAAACCCAATCAATCTCATGTCTATACCTACTAAAAATACAAAAATATCATTTTCATGGAGGCTTGCTCACAAGGCTAAGATATGGAATCACTTTGATGTGAAAGTAGTTGCTAGTATTCCGAAGGAATAATGCATATATTGTAGAAATGTTATTAGGAGATAAACTCAAGAATGGGGACAACTCATTTGCATGATCATAAAATCATAAGATGTCAATTGAAGAGTAAAGGGGTGAGAGAACCCATAGGGAAGAGCCACAAGTTCCATTTAGCCAAGAAGATGGGAGAAGATCCATACCCAATGTCATCATAATGAATTATTACCTATTAAATATGGTAGTTCAGTCTAGATTTAGGAATTTAGCTAATGTTATTGAACCCCTTTTCATTTGTCCAACAAGAAGTAATATCAAGTTGGATATAATTAAACTATGTTCCAATGAAAAGGAAATGGTGAATTTTCTTATTTGGATAGTTGTGATTCTAGGGTTAGTGCAACCACTAACATGTGGACATCAAACCAAAAAATTAGAGGTTACATGGTAATCACTGCATACTCTATCAACCCTTTTTTGTCCTTATGGAGTCAAATTTTTAGGTTTCTGAATGGTCCTTGTCCTCATGCGGGTGAGGTCTTATGTGAAGTGTTGATGGCTTGTTTGATTAAGTGGAACATAGACACAAATCTTTCATGTTTTGTTATTGACAATTATGCAAAAATTGGCTCTGTGATTAAACTGGTGAAGGGGATGTTGCACCCAAGATATATAATGTTATGTAGTGAATTTATCTACATGAGGTGTGTAACTCACATTCTGAATTTCATAGTTAAATATGGGTTGGATATCATTGAGGAAGGAGTTCAAAAGATCTGAGATAATGCATCATATCAAGCTGCTACTCAAAAAAAGGTGAAGGTTTGAGGAAACTGCTAGACAATTGAGGATCAGTGTTTCCAAGAAATTATCACTTGGTTGTCCAACAAGTTGGAATTCTACTTATATAATGTTTCAAAATGCAATGTTGTATAAAAACATATTCAATGTACAAAAGCAAAAACAATGGAATCACAAGATATTGCCAAGTGAATCAGATTAGAAGTTTTGTTATGAAGTCAATAAAAAGTTGGACGTGTTTTATAGAGTTACAAAATTGTTTTTGGGGACACACCATCCAACTTCCAACTTGTGTTTTCCCAATATAAGTCAAATTTGATCAGCTTTGGCCAATTGGGTTAAGAGTCCAAATGAATTTTAATTATATGGATGGTGAAATGGCAACAAAAAATTTGAAGTATATGGATGACATTTATATCTCAATTGGAGTGGATATTGTATCAGTTTCAACCTATAAGATGCATATAGTAAAGTTTTATTTTGATACTATGTATGGTGATGAATGTGCATTTCATATGAAAGAATTTTGTGATGCATGTATGGATCTGGTGTAACGACCCCGCTTCCCAGTAACCCCAAATTAAGGAAGACCAAGAAGTCAAAGGCGTTATCCCAAAAATAGGATCAATGGTTTTGCAAATAATAAAAACTAATTAATAAATTCTACCAAAGGCTAAACTTAAAACTGGAACAAAAATTACTTTTCACATACCTTTTAAAAGTAGGAATTTGGAACTTCTACTCTCAGTAGAATTCTATCTAACTAAATACCCCTTTATGATTTTTACTTTATTCTTCACAAGTTCCACTTTACTGTTTGTCCAATTTCAGAGATTCCTAAAATGCCAGTTAGTATAAATCAATATACTGGTATGTGGGGACAAACAAAACATTGCACATAAGTTTTAACAACCTAATCATATCACGTAGTTGTTAACAATTCAAAATTACATTTTCAATGTGACTTCCCAACTACTTTTACTCATCCTCTGGGATACCCTCTCTTAGGGTTTAGTCCTTGCAAGGGACTTAAAGGCTACCTTCTCCATCCTGAGCTTGGTACCTGGGGTCACCTCTTTGGGTACCCAATGGTCTTCCCTCTGGGGCTTGACCACTTCAGACCTTCCCGCCTCGGCTTGGTCTTGCATCATACATCTAGAGATGGTATGTAGGTTCGAGACAGTCACATATATACTTAAGTTGTGATAATCATATTCACTTTAAAGATTGTAGAAATAAAAGCATCCAACCAGTTTATTTCCATGCAATCGATAAAACATTGGGAAAATGTGGGGAAACTAAAGTGTGTACTCATAAATAACCACATACCTGATTAGTAGATTTCACAACAAATAAGCACAGTCCAATCAATTCGGCAATCCAATCTAAGCAAGCAAGTCAACCACACAAAAGTACAAAATCCTAAAAAGCATATGAAACCTATTTACTACATGCTTATCATGAATCTACTTTATTGACTTGAATTTACATTCTAGGGTTTCTAATTCGGATTAGGGTTTCGTTAGGGTTCCTTTAGATCTATTTACAACTTTCCTCTTTTATATCTACAAAACCTTAAAATAGCAGTTCTAGGTTCAAAACCCTAATTGCTCGCTTATTCATGTTAAAACCTTCTTTTCATCAAATAGCCTTAGGATTAATCTAATATCACTTTATACAAAGGATTTTGAAGTTCATCTCATTAGAAACCATTAACACCTATATTAGGGGTTCTAAGCCCATTATTCCATATTAACATAACAAACCCTAAATTAGGGGGTTACACACATGGATCATCTTCTTAGACATCAAAACATCTTTTTATTAATGAAAGGTTAATATGATCACAACTTATCCGTATTAATCATCTCAATTTCATAGCACATCAAATTAGGGTTTTTCTTAATTATAAATCATTAAGAGTAACAATTTTAACCACTTTTCACACTACGATCAAATCCAGGCTCTAAAACTATTTTATTGGGTTCCTTGAATTTTTCTGATCAAAACTCATATATTATATGTGCCAAACTGAGCTACCAATTATCTTCTACAAATTTTGCAAAATTATTACCTTTGGGTCAATAGGAAGCTGACACGCCAGCCATTTGTTTTCTTTTAGTTTTATTCATCCTCTAGCTCGCGGATCAGGGATTGGGGTCCACTAGTCCAGGAACTCATACCTGGGTGGCCTCCACACCTTCATGCTATAGGTCTCGTGATGCGAGCCCCTATTTTCGTGAGGAAATATAGCATCACCGTCAGGCAAGGCTCCAGTGGGTTGTAGTCTTGATGTGGCACTCGGAATCGACCTATGAGTCCACCACTGCTCTTCGACAACACACGAAACCTAGGGAGATGCCAGGAAGCGATCATGGCATGAGGCCCTGGAAACCAGAGCGGCTGCAGAACAGAGGTGTGAGAAAGAGAGAGAACCTACTACTGTGGGGAAGAGCTGGGTTTCGTGAGAGGGGGTTGGCAACCTCTTGGTTTGTTACGATTCTGTGAGGGATAGAAGGATGGGTCTTATATAGATTTCATGGCTGGAACATCTGCAGCCATCCATGGAATTCCCAAATCAACAGGGAAATTGGGAATCTCCCATGTCCACAAGAAATTATAGGAAATCCAGTATAGATAGACTCAAATTCATCTCCCAGATCTAATGGGATAGTTTCCAAGAACCGACACGCATCGAGGAAAGGGGTAGAGTCCAAGGATCCTCAGGGTTACTGTACCTCCTTTCCTAAATTGAGCTGGAGGTAGGAGATGAATGAGAGCCATCCGATTTCGATCCAACGGTTTCTAAAATGCGCCAATTATATTTCCAATATGCATAAAATTGTGACATTTAATTATTTCCTCCACACTTTAGAAAAACTTTCAACAATCATATATCCCATACTGCTTATCCATTTGATCCCAAATTTTGTAGGAAAGCCCATAATGACTCAAACTACTTGTGTGCCATTGGGACTCAAACTCGAAATTGTAAGAGAGTTTTCTTCATACACAAGTTATCACTTATTAAGGCATACTTTATGCATATTTTCTCTCTTCTATTCTTTTATTTTCCTTATTTTGATTCCTTTTACCAATAGAAACCATGTTGATTCGAAATCTCATCCATGATGATTCCATTATCTATATTTCCACATATTTCTTATATTTCATCATTATCTCAAATTTCCTTCTTAATAAAGCAACATTTGATTTCTTCTTTTTCTTTTAATCGTATTGGACTCATTAACATTTTATGATCCACGAAATCACATGCACACACAAAATATTGCAAACAAAATCCATTCGATACACTTAAATCATACAATGCCCATAATTATACATTTATCGGGGAAATTGCATTTCCAACCATATCAACCCAAATATTGGGGTTGTAACATCCTTCCCCGCTTATAGGAATTTTTCCCTCAAAATTCCACCAAACATACAAACAAACAGGATAAGTCTTTTCCATGTCCATCATTGGCTCCTAAGTGGCTTCATCCTCTCCATGGTGCTTCCAAAGAACCTTTATCATCTTATATTCTTACATCTAAGTTCTTTTACCTTGGTATTTAGAATCCTCACACGTGACTCAGGATATCTCAGCCTCCCTTGAAGCTCAATAGGTTCATGGCTCAACACATAGCTCGGGTACATCATACAGTGCTCTAGATTAGACACATGGAACACATCATACATCATATTATCCTGAATGGTAAGGCTAAACATAAGCAACTCCACCAATCCATCTCAAATGGACCCATGTATCAGGTATTCAGCTTTCCTCACTATAGCTCAGAGGGGTCAGATTTTCATAACACGTATTATCTCACAGTGAACTTCATGTCAGTCTGCTTCGCATCGGCACACGACTACTATCGATCTTAGGCTTTCTCAGCCATTGCTCGATCAAAGCGACTTCATCTGCATACACTATGGTCTCTATGACCTTCACAAGGCCCTCTCACCGACATCATCCAAGTGAAGTGGTGACTGACGCAACCTCCCTTATAGAGCTTCATACATCCTAATACTAGATAAGGTGGCTATCATGTTAAACAAACTCTTCTAGGGGCAGGAAGTGCTCCCATGAATCAACCTGAATGAGCACACATGCTCTCATCAGACCCTCTAAAGTTTGGATCCTACTCTCTTGACGGTCCACCAGTCAGGGGCGATATGCTATACTCACTTCAATCTAGCATTGAGTTCTTCTTATACCTACTTCCACAACATGGAAGTGAACTTGAGGTCATGCTAAAAATATTGAACTCAGATCACGGTGTAGTTGAACTATGTCTCTCTCATATATATAGTTCAACCAGATCATAGGAAAGGGATTAGGTCAACTTCGTAAGGCGATCTACCATAACCCATGTCGCATCTTGACCTCTCTTGGTCCAGGGGAGACCCACCACACTGTCCATGGTGATCTACTCCCATTCTCTCTCAGGGACTCCTCATTATCTGTAGAAACTCACTAGGTTACTGGTGTTTGGCCTTCACCTTCTGGCATGCATGGCAACAAGACACATGCAACTCTATATACTTCTTCATATAAGGTCCTCAAAGTACTACTGCAAACTTTAACTATCTTGGTAGTATAACGGTGTATGATGTACTTAAAATCATGATCTTCTGCATGTCATGATTCCTCAAGGTTGACTCCTCAAAAACTCTAAAACACTCTAGAACTGGGTTTCACCACCTTCCTTCTCCCAAGAGGTGTGTCTGAGGTCCTTACAACCATCATTCTATCTCATCAAGCTCTGGGCTGGCTAACTGAGTATCCACCAACTCGACCAACAAGTCTGATTGTATCTTCTAGTCATTAGCCAAATAGGTCTCATTTTCTAATGATGGTAGGATTCACCTAGCAACCTATTTCGACCTCTCTATTGGCCAAACAAGACATCTATATACCTAAGTTGTGTCTCATCTAAGAGTATCTACTACCACCTTAGTTTCCTTATGTGCTAGGTGATGTTGAAAACATAAACCTTCATATACTCCACTCATCAGCCATGTCTAGGGTTTAGGTCTAACTGAGTCAAGAAAACTTTGAGCTCATCATCTCGGCTGTCAAACCCAAACTTATAACTCACAGATTCCAAACTACTATGGATAGGTACGTTCACATATTACCCTTGTTCTTTGTATGCTCTCAAATAACCTATTCAACATATGCTCCAAAGGGTGTGGTACTTACTTCAATCCTCAAACATCATAGAAGGGTTTCAACTCCTATTACCTCTATCTTTAATACGTGGCATGCATTGTGTCCTATCTCTCACACCCATAACAAGATGAAATAAGCATTTGGTTGTAGTCCAAATACAAAGTTCATCCCGTTCCAAGAGTAGAGATGGTGCATCACACATTGCCATTATCCTTTAAGTTGAAACATACATGAAATGTCTCCATATCAAGAATATCTCCAAGCTATGTTTACATCCGTGGAAAGGTTGTTCCCAAACACTCTTGGGTCTTAACATCTCTCTTATATACAATCCTTAGTCATTACCTCAAGGTCCCTAGCATGTCGATACTTTTGGGGTGATTTGACCCTTATGCATCTAAGAAGTGCCTCTCACATTTACCCCTTAGGTCCCATGAACTCAAGAAGGTGGCCAACCTTGTAACCCATGGGGCTCGGGAAAAGGTAGTTGTTACCTCCAGACCCTATGGTCTTGTGCATCTAGGGAATAGACAACTCCTACTCCCATCAGTCTTATCCTACCTTACCTGAGTATCAACTTTGGATTCTATCATGGTACATCTCAGACTTGAATCATCACCCGTATATCCATCATCTCTCTAGGCATGCATGGTTAAACTTACATCCTTTTATAGGAATCATAGTGACTGATGAGTGCATACTCATCATGAAATTCAATTACCTTTTTGGAACAATTTCATCTCTATTCCACATCTTTTCACCCTAATATGAATCATAATGCACAAAACTACTTAGTTGATTCAATAATCAAGATTTTAACTAAATATCTTTCATTTAATGTAGGAAAATCAAGCAACTCCATGCATACGGTCTCAAGACCGTTTGGATCCTTGCGGTCTCAAGATTGTTTGGGTCCACGCGGTCCCAAGACCGTTTGGCGGAATACACGAAGAACGAATGAAGAAACCGGTTGCCAAAGAAAGCCATGCGGTCTCAATATCATTTGGTCCCATGCGGTCCCAAGACCGTTTGGTCCCATGCGGTCTCAAGACCGTTTGGTCCCATGCGGTCCCAAGACTGTTTGGTCCCATGCGGTCTCAAGACCGTTTGGTCCCATACGGTCCCAAGACCATTTGGTCCCATGCGGTCTCAAGACTGTTTGGTCCCATACGGTCCCAAGACCATTTGGTCCCATGCGGTCTCAAGACCGATTGGTCCCATACGGTCCCAAGACCGTTTGGTCCCATGCGGTCTCAAGACCGTTTGGTCCCATGCGGTCTCAAGACCGTTTGGTCCCGTGCGGTCCCAAGACCGTTCGACGCAAGCGCAAGGATAGATTGAAGAACTAAAGTCACACGACCACGCCAAGGCCAGGACCGATCGAAGCAAACTGTTTGGTGCCCAAACGGTCTCCAAACCGTTTGGCGCCAAAACGGTCTCCAAACCGTTTGGCGCCCAAACGGTCTCCAAACTGTTTGGGGTCAGATCTGAACCTATAAATAGACCCCCAGGGTCCCCATTTGAAGGCATCGGATCCGGACGCCGATAGGCTGCCAGAGCACCACCCCGATCAAGTTCCACTCCATCTACTGCTGGTGTTGCATCCAAGGAGGCCAAGAAGAGAAAGAAGACGGAGCAAGGAGCGCATCTTCTTCATCGGGATGCGTCCACCCTCTGCACCGAGCTCATGGTGGATCTCTCTTTCTCTCCTATCCTTCTTGTATCTCGCATCATGAGCGAGTAGTCCTCTTTCGCTGGGGTGCGGGGACTAGCACCGCTGCCCATGCAAATCATGTTCTTTTGTTAAACTTTCCATGGCAATGTATATAACTCTTCATTTTGTCGTTTATCGTTAAGCTCGTAGGTTGGTTATGTGCTTGTTTTCGTCTTTGTGCTCCCTATGTTGCGAGAACTTCAATGCATGGGTATGAACGTCATTTGGCAAGTTAGACTCCTTGACGAGAACTTCCGATAGGATTCCTTGAGGTCGTAAGTGTGTGATCCGCGAGGGGACGAGCCATCTAGCCTTCGGTGATGCTTCTGTGCGCCTGACGCCCGTATGGGGGGTTCACAACCTTAGTTGGATTTTGTATCTTCTTGTTATTCGTCGATGTTTACACGTACTATAATCGCTTACGTGCTTATCGGTTGACACAGTTGACTCCTTGACGAGAACTTCCGATGGGATTCCTTGAGGTCGTAAGTGTATGATCCATGAGGGGACGAGCCATCTAGCCTTTGGTGACGCTTCTGTGCGCCTGACGCCCGTATGGGGGGTTCACAACCTTAGTCGGATGTTGTATCTTCAGAGTCGTAAGACATGTGATCCGGATGGTGATGAGACATTTGATGCCTACGGTGATTCTTACGCGGACCTAACGCCCGTATGGGGGGTTCTGCAGCAGCTCTACTTGGAGTGTTATGTCGTGCCTGGATTGTTTGGAAAAGAGTATGTTTGTGTGTGTAGCGGTGGTCAAACCCGGTACCATCCCAGCGATTCCATATTATTGATCTAAACCTATCTTTTATTCCGCATTTACTTTCTTGCAATTATTTTAAACAACCCAAATCAAACTATTGTTCTAAATATTAGTTTTACTTGAGCTAGATTCAACTGACAAGGATTCTTAAAAACGTTGTCCTTTGGGTTCGATCCTCAACTATACTGCGATAAGACCCGTCCGCTTGCGGGTGGTATTGTTGCACTTGGTTTTGGTAAAAGCTCGGGGATATAAACTCCGAGTGAATTTGTTAGTGCATTCAAAAGCCACATCAAATTCTGGCGCCGTTGCCGGGGACAACGGAATCAGTCAGTCAAATCTAGTTCTTTTAAGACTAATCTAGGATTTTGTTTTCTTTTTTTTTTGAAACTATCTCTTATCTACTTGATCTTTATTCTACTTTGTGGATCTCATTTTCAAATCCTCCTAATTTTCAGGTGCCCTCCAACGCTTAGTGAATGCACCGATCAGACAGTCCCGGACTCACAGTGAGCTTCGATCCTGAAATAGATAGAACCTTCCATCGTCAGATCAGGGAAAATCAGGCAAGAATGGCGCAAGATGAAGAAGTAGCCTGAAGAGTGGCTCAAGCCATCAATGCGCAGAGAGAGAGGCTCATGCAAGAAGCTAGAGCTGCGGTTCAACAGGAGATCTTAGCAGCACAGGCAGCAGCGCAAGCAGCGGAACTTCAGAAAGATCTTAGAGAGTTCTCTATCCCAAAGGCTGCAAATGTCTATCATCCGGTGCAGCCTCCTCCCATCGAAGATGCCAACTTTGAGATTAGAGAACATTGGATAACTTTGCTTCAAAACAACCCCTTCTACGGCAAACAAGATGAAGACAGCCAAGGTCATCTTCTGAGATTCATCGACTTGTGTGCCATGACAAAGCAAAATGGGGTCTCCGATGATGCCATTCGACTTCGTCTTTTCAAGTACTCTCTTGCTGATAGAGCCATTAGTTGGTACAATTCACTACAGAGTGAAGTACCCATCACCACCTGGGAGCAGCTCCAAAATGCTTTTCTGGAAAAGTTCTACCCCCCATCTCTTACATATGAAATCAGGGGACGAATCACAAATTTCATTCAAGTCCCAGGAGAAACCCTTGCCGAAGCTTGGGATAGGTACAAGGAGCTCCTATGCAAATGCCCACACCACGGAATTCCTAAGAACCAACTGATAGAGATCTTCTACAGGGGTGTGGAGGATGACATAAAGATGTTCCTTGATTCCTCGTCTGGAGGGAACTTCATGCGTCAAAGTTACGACAGCGCATGGAGAGTCGTCACCCTGGGAGTAGAAAATCAAGCCAATTGGGGCAGATCTGTTGGTAAAGGAGTCTTAAAGGTAGCCATGGCTGAAGCTATCCCGGAATACAAATCTATAGCTGAAACTTTGAAGGTCTTAGTTGCAAAGCAAGATCACATAGAATCATCCCTTGCTGCAATTGGAAGAGGACATTCTCCTACTAGGCAACCAGAACAAGTCAAGTCCACTTCTTTGTTTTGTGAAGCATGCAAAGGCACTGATCATTCCACATTGTCATGCAATGTTCTCTACGATGTTGTTCTAAGTAATGCATGTGGACAAGGAGATAATTTCCAGATGGAAAATCTTAATGCTATTAACACTATCCCTGGGCAGAACTATTACAATCCAAATCAAAATAGGAATCACCCAGGCTTCCAATACGGAAACCCTTCAGGAGCTATGAACTCACATCAATTTGGTCCGAACAATCAACCGAAGGGCCCATCTGGGTACCAGTTTAACCAACAACAGAACTTTGGAAAGCAAGGAAACTTTCAGAACAGGAATTACAATAATTATCAGAATAACTCTCAGTATCAAAACCTGAACCAACAACAAAGTCAGGCAGGGTCCATCCCTTCTGATGACAAGCTATCTACCATTGAAAAGTTGTTGCAAACACAACAAACGATGATAGCCAACCAACAAGCCCAACAAAAGGCTATTGAAACTCAACTAGCTCAACTTGCTGCTAGTATTAAGCCACAAGGTGGGGTCTTTGCCGGACAACCTGAGAACAATCCAAAACATCTTGAGCAGCTGAAGGTTGTCACCACTAGATCAGGGAAAGATTATTCGGATCCCCCAGTGAAGACAACTGTGGTTATCCCTAACGAGAGTGAACCTATGACAGTCCAAAACTTGACAACACCGGAATCGCAACCGAAGGAAAGCAAGACTGATAAGGGAAGTTCTGAAAAAGTTGTCGTTGAAGAAGTAGAGACACCAGAGCCAGATATTCCTGTATATAAGCCTCGTGTTCCTTTCCCATCCCGTCTGAGGCAAACCAAGCTTGATACTAGATTCATCAAATTTAAGGAGGCTATGAAGAAACTCCATGTTGATATACCATTCTTAGATGCTCTTAATGAGATACCAGCCTGGACTAAGTATCTAAAGTCACTTCTCACTAAGAAGTATATAACTGAAGAATATGAAACCGTAAAACTGGCTATGACCACATCAGATATCATACTCAGCAAGATGCCAAAGAAACAGAAAGATCCAGGATCCTTTGGAATCTCTTGTCACATTGGTGACTCATCGTGCAAAAAGGGACTGGCAGATCTTGGTGCAAGTATTTCTATTATGCCATTCAGTTTATGCAAGAGATTAGGGTTTACAGAATTGCTTCCAACAACTATGACCATTCAACTTGTGGACAATTCGATCAAAAGACCGTTAGAAATTCTCAAAGACATCCCGGTCAAGGTAGGCAAGGACGCATATGTTCCATGTGATTTTGTCATCATGGACATAAAAGAAGACACCAGATACCCTCTTATCTTTGGTCGTCCGTTCCTCGCAACTGCAAGAGCCCTTATTGATGTCGAAGCAGGAACCTTACTGCTAAGGTTAGGAAAAGAGACTCTCGAATATAAAGTTTTTGAAAGTATGAGAAGACCAAGTATACAGGAGGAAGTCTATTTGATAGATTGTGTTGAGAAAATGTCACAACTAACTCAAGAATATCACGAGTCATGCGATCCCTTGGAAACTTCTCTACACGAACTTTTTAATGACGAACCTATTGACCAACAAGCTAAGGATTGCATCGAATCTCCCAACTCTGCTAAAGAAAATGCTGAAGCTACTTACGAAGAATTAAAGACTACCGAAACTCCAGAAGAAATCAGTGAAAAACCAGAACCTCCTGAAATGAAGCCCCTACCTGAAGGGCTGAAGTATATGTTTTTAGACGATCTCAAAGGTTGTCCAGTTATCATAAACTCGTATCTAACGACCAAACAAGAAGCAAAACTTCTGTAGGTATTAAGGGAGAGCAAGAAATCCATAGGCTATAAGATGAGTGACCTCACAGGGGACAGTCAAGCCTTGTGCATGCACAGAATCCCCATGATGGAAGACCATAAGCCAACCATCGAGCATCAATGAAAGTTGAACCCGAATATGAAGGAAGTGGTCTGTCGCGAGATCATCAAACTTCTTACAGCTGGAATAATATGCCCGATATCGGACTCACCATGGGTGAGCCCAGTTCATGTGGTACCCAAGAGAGGAGGGACTACCGTTATAAGAAATGAAAACAATGAGCTCATCCCCACTCGAACAGTCACTGGGTGGCGGATGTGTATTGATTATAGAAAATTAAACAAGGCCACTCGAAAGGATCATTTTCCTATGCCCTTCCTCGATCAAGTTTTAGAAAGATTGGCCCATCAAGAATATTTCTGTTACCTGGACGATTACTCTGGATTCTATCATATTCCCATACATCCAGATGATCAAGAAAAAACGACTTTCACCTGTCCCTTCGGGACATTTGCTTTTAAAAGGATGCCATTTGGTCTGTGTAATGCCCCCGCAACTTTTCAACATTGCATGACTGCCATTTTTGCAGGGCTTACTGAAACTGTTATGGAGGTCTTCATGGATGATTTTTCTGTATACGGGGACTCCTTTGATTCCTGTCTTAAGCATCTCTCCATGGTCCTCAAACGTTGTGAAGAAGCACATCTGGTGCTAAATTGGGAGAAATGCCACTTTATGGTAAAGGAAGGCATTGTCTTGGGCCACAGGGTTAGCAACAGAGGAATTGAAGTTGATAAAGCCAAGATAGAAGTCATATCTAAATTGGAAATTCCCACAAATGTAAAAGAAGTTCGCGCTTTCCTTGGTCACGCTGGATTCTATAGAAGGTTTATACGTGATTTTTCCAAGATAACAAAGCCGATGACCAATCTACTTTTAAAAGATGTTGATTTCAATTTCAATGAAGAATGCGTCAAAAGTTTTGATATGCTGAAGAAAGCCCTTACAACTACCCCCATCATTAGAGCTCCCGATTGGGACCACCCCTTTGAAATTATGTGTGATGCCAGTGATTACGCGGTGGGTGCGGTCTTAGGACAATGCATAGAGAAGAAACATTATGTGATCTATTATGCGTCGAAACCCCTCGACGAAGCTCAAAGGAATTATGCTACTACTGAAAAGGAACTTTTGGCAGTCATCTATGCCTTCGATAAATTCAGATCCTACCTTACTGGTTCGAAGGTAATCGTTTACACAGACCATGCTGCTATCCGTTACCTTATGGCAAAGAAGGATGTGAAGCCAAGGCTGATCAGATGGATACTCCTTCTACAAGAATTTGACCTGGAAATAAGAGATAAAAAGGGGACGGAAAATGTTGTTGCAGATCACCTCAGTCGCATCCACACTCTGGATGCTGAAGGGATACTGATAAATGACTCCCTACCGGATGATCATCTTATGAGCATCTCGGAAGTAGTGTCATGGTATTCTGACTTCGTAAACTACCTTGTTGCGGGAGTCATCCATCCCCAGTACATCGGGAACACTCTGAAGAAGTTTATGCATGATGTGAAGCATTACCATTGGGATGAACCATATCTTTTTAAACTTTGCGCTGATGGTCTGTATAGACGTTGTATCGCCGAAGAAGAAGCTCAATCTATTCTGCAACAATGCCACTCCGGACCTGTGGGTGGACATATGAGCTCCAAAAAGACTGCCTTAAAGGTTTTGCAATGTGGATTTTTCTGGCCAACTTTATCCAAGGACTCTTATGATTTTGTCCTATCCTGTGATAGATGTCAAAGATCTGGCAATATAACCAAAAGAGACGAGATTCCACTGAATCTATGGCAAGAAGTCGAGGTATTCGACGTCTGGGGAGTGGAATATATGGGGCCATTCCCATCTTCTAATGGATTCTCATATTGTTGGATAAATTGGACATTATTCCCTTTGTTTCAATGATGACAAACATTTCATTCTTGTTGATCTAACGTGCTACTTGAGTGTTGCAGGAATTAAGTGGATGACAAAGCTCTAGGGAATCTATATGCTTGAATGTTTGTAAATGTCATGAAATGTAATCAATTGTAAACTTGTACAAATATATAATGTACAAGTACATAGATTTCATGTAAATCAAGCGTTAGATCTTCCCTAGCCAATCACCACACTTAGATATGTCATCCCTTTCAAATAGGTTCACATATGCACACTCATACATTTACTTAGTGCCTAAATTGAAAGATTGAAACAGGGTCAATCTCGGTCGACCAAACTCCTCGACCGAGACACTCTCGGTTGACAAACTTCTCGACCGAGAATGACCCAAGTAGCCGTTAGACACAGCTGACAAAGTAGTTGGCAGTTGCAAATGAACGTTGATCCAGAGAGCATGTCGCTCGACAAAACTTCGACCGAGTAGGTATCTCGGTCGACAATTTGTCGATTGAGATGGTCTCTGACAACAACTGCAGAATAAAGTAACTAGCCGTTACTAACGCACCCAACTTATACCTAACGGCTAGTTAAGCACTTCGAAACCCCTAGAAGTTGTCTAGAACGTCCTTAAACATCCATAGGCCATTCCTATAAATAGGACATGCCTTAGGACACCAAAATACACCTAAGCTACACTTGTGCTATACTTGAGCAAGCAATTACATTTGCAATCTGTCTGTGAGCAATTGAGCAATTCCTACATTGGCTATTCATTTCCATTGCTCCCATTTCGTGTCCTATAGGCTAGCATCTCCTTACCACAGCACTTACACTTCTACACTCATTGGTTAGGAGATCAATACGCTTGATATAGGCAAATCAAGCCTTGTGCTTAAAAGGATAAGTTGTAATTTCTATTTTCCTTCTTGTTCCTTTTTATCCTTTGTATTCTCCTTGCTACTCCTAGGGTTGGAGGCTGCGGATTGGAGAAGGTTCTTCTCGGAGGAGAAGGTGGACTTCAAGCTACTTCAAGAAGGCTATCGTACGGGAAGCTACTTCAAGAAGGCTATTGCAACGGGAAGCTACTTCAGGAGGAAGGCTGCTTCAAGGTGGTGCAATTACTTCTAGGTGAAGGCTGCTTCAAGGTTGGGCGATTACTTCTAGGTGAAGGCTGCTTGAAGGGTTTAGGGAGAGAATTGTAATTTTATGTAAAGTCCTTGCGAGGTAATAAAATTAAATTCTTTCCAAATCCCGGTTGGGTAAGCAACCGGGTAGTGGACTGACAACTTTAGTATTTGCTAAAGTTGGAACCACTCTAAATCCTTGTCCCCTTGTCCAATATTTTTGTGGTTGGTTTTTTGAGTTCAATAATTGTTAAAATTCTCTATAAAACTCTATTCACCCCCCCTCTAGTAGTTTTTCAATTGGTATCAGAGCGGGCTTCAAGGAACCCTAACCAGGTCTTGAAGAATGAAGGGTGGAGGTGACTACAACCGCAGGCAAAGGAGCAACTTGGACCAACTTTCAACAAGCTGCAATTGGTGTTTAGGAACAAACCATGCAACAATCGGTTGTCCATGGAGAGAAAAGAAGAAAGAGGTCCACAAAAATTGTCTCATTGCTACAACCAATGAAGAAGAAGAAGAAGAGGTAAGCCTTCTTGATTTATCAAAAGAAGAGCTAATTTCTAGTCTTGAAGAAACACACAATAAGTATATTGAGTGCAAGAAGAAATTAAAGAAATCTAGTAAAACAAACGATGAGTTAAATGCTAGACTTCTTGCTCTTACATCCGAAAATGAAGATTTATATGCTAAATTGAATAATCTTGGTTTTGAAAAAGATAGCATTGTTTCTGAAAATCGTACTTTGAAATCATCTCTAAGTAGTAGTGATGTGAAGATTTTTACTCTAGAAACAAATTATGATCTTCTATATCAAGAAAAGGTTGGATTACTTGCAAAGTTAAATGATCTTCAAAAACAACCTATTTTGTGTACACATCTAGATTATGATAATATAGTGAAAGAAAGGAATTCTTTATCATCTAATCTAGATCAAGCAAAACTAGATATTAAGAAAAGAATGGATGAGATCGCTAAGTTGCAACAAGAAGTTAGTAGGTTAAGCAACAATGGAATCCTTGATAGAATATTGGATGATTCCTATCATCAAATTGGGAGAAGAGGACTAGGTTATAAGCCCAAAGGGAAATCTCATCAACAACCTAGTTGGAGAAAGACACGAGCACATCAAGCTACATTTGTACCAAAGAACAACCTAGACCAAAACCATAGAAAAAGACTTGAGGTTGATTCTATATGTTGCCATTATTGCTCACGTCTTGGACATTACTCTTTTTCATGCCCATACAAGAAAAAGAATGTTGAGTTAGTATGGGTTCCAAAACCCCCAAACTAAATGGATAAAATTAAGTTGAGATATGACCAAAGACTCTAAGTTGTATATCTCTATGTCTATCTCAACTTAACATAATAGGACACCAAGTTAATCCAAGAAATTAAATTTCCAAATATACATCTTAAACTACTTGTTTAGTTTGGATTCACAAAATGTATATGATGAGATTTAACCTAAATGTTGCTTTGATATTTAAATATCTCAACTAAATCGAGCTTTAACTTTCATACTATTGCTTTTAATTATAAACAATATTTGAAAACAGGTTTGAAACAACACAGAACCTTTCTCGGTCGAGACACTGTCGACCGAGGGACCTGTCGGTCGAGAAATGGTCGACCGAGCAGGCTTCTGTTGTCAAGTCTGACATAAATCTTCTGAAATTGTTTTTCAATCAACCTAGTTTGCTATCAAATTGTTATTGATGATTGAATTAACATGAAAATCAAGAATAAAATCTTGGAAGACAATTTTTGTAGCAAGACATATTGATCGTTTACATTATATAACATTATGAGTAGAAAATCCTTAAACATATTGCAAAAGTGTTGTAAGAAGACTAATCTTGAACAAACCTTATTCATTGTTTGAAAAGTTTCTTAGGCATGATCAGTTATAAAAAGTTTGTCTTAAAATTGAAAAATTATATGAGACTATTTTGGTTTACTCTCAATGGTTGGATTTAAAACTGAAAAATCATGATTAGCTTAACCAAGGAAATTACTGTTTTATCATAATTTACATGAACCATGTATGTGTTGCAATTTAAATTATTGCACTATGGATATGCTTCTACCTCTCTATAGCATCATGATTATTATATTTCAATAACTATGTTTCTAAAGAATCTTATGATAAGGGTATAAGAAGAAATGGGATTTGATATTTATGTACCCATAGCAAAGCATATGAAACATCATTCACAATGAATGTAAAACATGCATTCCAGAAAAATCAAGGTCAAAGACTTCACTATGATGCTCATATTAAGTCTTCATAATAGGTATATCTTAATGTGCTTCAAATTGATATTTATAGCTATCTGCAGAAATTATACTTCACATATGAATGTTTATCTTGGAAATCTATAGAATTTGCCTCTTGGTTAAAATTAAAATTGACCAAGGGGCGCCATGGTCGTAGTCAAGGGCGACCTAAAATAAGCTTTGACAAAATGCTTATTTGGACATCATTTTACTGTACTTAATCTTAGTATACTTTTGATAAAGGTCAAAATCAAAATTTAAAATCATTTGTGACCTTAGAAGCCTTAAATTGCTTTAAATTGTAAGATTAAGGGGGAGCTCATAAAAACAAATTCGATTATTTGATTAAGAAGCTTACAAAAACGTTGTAAACATCATTTGAAGCTTGTTAATACCTTAGTATTTCTTTGATATAAAGAAATCTATGAATGATCTTGTACTTAAAGGAACTCTCTAAACAAATCAGGGCTTAACATCCCTTGTATTTGATTAGAGACATTTTTATGAACTCTAAGAATTATAGGATTCTCATTTAATTTAGGGCTTAACATCCCTTGATAGATGAGAAATCAATATACATTCATCATAAGCTTAAGGAAATCTCATATCATTTCAAGGCTTAACATCCTTTGCAAATGATTGAGAAACAAATTATGGATAAATTAGACAAAAATGATATTCAATCCATGCTCCTAATAGATATCTATTTAAGGGGGAGCATAATATAAAATTAAGGGGGAGAAGAAAAATAAAATATTCAACTTGGATATCTTTTTGAAATGACAAAGGGGGAGAAAGAATATAAAATCAAAAATATAATCAAATATATAAATGAGTTTCATAACATCTTGGTCAGCACTCATGGCTACAAAAGGTAATCTTCAGGTATGAAACTTACATGCTTTATATTTCCTTATTTCATATTTAGGAAATGTTTGTCATCTTCAAAAAGGGGGAGATTGTTGGATAAATTGGACATTATTCCCTTTGTTTCGATGATGACAAACATTTCATTCTTGTTGATCTAACGTGCTACTTGAGTGTTGCAGGAATTAAGTGGATGACAAAGCTCTAGGGAATCTATATGCTTGAATGTTTGTAAATGTCATGAAATGTAATCAATTGTAAACTTGTACAAATATATAATGTACAAGTACTTAGATTTCATGTAAATCAAGCGTTAGATCTTCCCTAGCCAATCACCACACTTAGATATGTCATCCCTTTCAAATAGGTTCACATATGCACATGCATACATTTACTTATTGCCTAAATTGAAAGATTGAAACAGGGTCAATCTCGGTCGACCAAACTCCTCGACCGAGACACTCTCGGTTGACAAACTTCTCGACCGAGAATGACCCAAGTAGCCGTTAGACACAGCTGACAAAGTAGTTGGCAGTTGCAAATGAACGTTGATCCAGAGAGCCTGTCGGTCAACAAAACTTCGACCGAGTAGGTATCTCGGTCGACAATTTGTCGATCGAGATGGTCTCTGACAACAACTGCAGAATAAAGTAACTAGCTGTTACTAATGCACCCAACTTATACCTAACGGCTAGTTAAGCACTTAGAAACCCCTAGAAGTTGTCTAGAACGTCCTTAAGCATCCATAGGCCATTCCTATAAATAGGACATGCCTTAGGACACCAAAATACACCTAAGCTACACTTGTGCTATACTTGAGCAAGCAATTACATTTGCAATCTGTCTGTGAGCAATTGAGCAATTCCTACATTGGCTATTCATTTCCATTGCTCCCATTTCGTGTCCTATAGGCTAGCATCTCCTTACCACAGCACTTACACTTCTACACTCATTGGTTAGGAGATCAATACGCTTGATATAGGCAAATCAAGCCTTGTGCTTAAAAGGATAAGTTGTAATTTCTATTTTCCTTCTTGTTCCTTTTTATCCTTTGTATTCTCCTTGCTACTCCTAGGGTTGGAGGCTGCGGATTGGAGAAGGTTCTTCTCGGAGGAGAAGGTGGACTTCAAGCTACTTCAAGAAGGCTATCGCACGGGAAGCTACTTCAAGAAGGCTATTGCAACGGGAAGCTACTTCAGGAGGAAGGTTGCTTCAAGGTGGTGCAATTACTTCTAGGTGAAGGCTGCTTCAAGGTTGGGCGATTACTTTTAGGTGAAGGCTGCTTGAAGGGTTTAGGGAGAGAATTGTAATTTTATGTAAAGTCCTTGCGAGGTAATAAAATTAAATTCTTTCCAAATCCCGGTTGGGTAAGCAACCGGGTAGTGGACTGACAACTTTAGTATTTGCTAAAGTTGGAACCACTCTAAATCCTTGTCCCCTTGTCCAATATTTTTGTGGTTGGTTGTTTGAGTTCAATAATTGTTAAAATTCTCTATAAAACTCTATTCACCCCCCCCCCTCTAGTAGTTTTTCACATACATCCTAGTGGCGGTAGACTACGTCTCCAAATGGGTTTAAGCTATACCAACCGTCACTAGTGATTCAAAACCAGTCATCAAATTATTCAAAGATATCATCTTCCCACGGTTTGGAGTACCGCAAACCGTGATATCTGACGAAGGCTCCCACTTCATTGAACGAAGCTTTGAAGCTCTTCTAAGAAAATATGGTGTCTCGCACAAGGTGGCTTCACCTTACCATCCACAAACCAGTGGACAGGTTGAGGTCTCTAACCAACAACTAAAGGCTATCCTTGAGAAAACCATTGGACGTAATCGAAAAGATTAGTCGATAAAAATCAACGACGCCTTATGGGCTTATCATACAGCTTATAAAACTCCCCTTGGGACTACTCCTTTTCGATTAATATATGGAAAAGCTTGTCACCTACCTGTCAAATTAGAACATAAGGCATGGTGGGCAATTAAACAATTGAATTTCGATATGAAAGAAGCAGGGCAAGCCAGGATTCTGCAACTCAATGAGTTGGACGAACTTAGAATGACAGCTTATGAGAATGCACGAATCTACAAAGAACGTACGAAACTCTGGCACGATGGACATCTGAAAAGAAAAGACATACAAGTGGTAGATCAAGTTCTGGTTTTCAACTCAAGATTACGGCTATTCCCATGAAAACTCTGTTCCCGCTGGTCCGGACCCTTCATCGTCAAAAACATCTCGCCACACGGTGTTTTCTCTCTATGGAGTGAAACGACAGGGGAATTCATAACAAACGACCACCGCTTGAAGAGATATTTTACCTCGATTGACATTGGCACTAGCACAATGATAGAACTGGAAAATCCAAAAGACCCACCATGAAGCTAAAGGACTCTGTCGAGCCAACGACATAAAACAAAGGTGCTCGTCGGGAGGCAACCCGATCAATAAATCTATTTTACTTTTCCTTTCCAAATTTTGTTTTTACCTCATAGTTAAATTTTCCTTAAATAAAATTTGCCTTATGAGATAGTTTTCTTTCAGAACACGAGATCGGAGTGGCGCTGATCAGAACGAAATCATTCTCGGCAGTCATACCTGGTGTTACCTTTCCCCTCCATCTTGGATTTTGGTTTTGCTCGAGGACGAGCAAATCTCTAAGTTTGGGGTGGAGGGTGGGTGGTACGTATTCCACTTCCACATACACACCCTCTTTTCATAACTCAATCTGTCTCTATCATAAAATTTTTAAAATTTTTGAACAGATATTTGATGAATTTTTGACACTTGTTGATAATTTGTAACTAACCTTTTTTTTTCTATGCATCTTCAATCATAACATCCTCCTTATTCAAAGTGAATCCTCAAGAGGACTGACTTTTGAAACTTGCCTTTTTCCTGAAACCATCCTGTGAAGCTTATGATTCCTAACATCATAATACTTTTTACAAAATGATAAGTATCTGTCAAACTGATAGGGATCAAACACGTCGTGCTTCCTAAGTGACTAGTGGAACAATGGCTCAGAATCCCCACCGGATCCACATCAAGTCATTATTTGAGCAGAGTATGACAAAGAGAATAACTCGGTTTTGAATTGTAAATCAAGTTGCATTTTGATCTGAACTCTCTTCTACACTTCTTCTATCATCTTCGTATCCCTCCATCCATCAATACCACCAAAATAGCCAAACTTTTGCCAAACCTTATGTTCAGGGTGGCACGCCATTTCCCCCGTATCCACTTCTTCCATACCCCTTCCAATAAATAGGGGCGTACCACCAAAAATGCAATCTCAAGTCGAATAGAGGAGAGATTTGCAAACAAAAGATGCCAAAGTGCACACAAAAAGGAATGCAATCTCGAGTCGAATAGAGGAGAGATCTGCAATAAAAGATGCCATAGTGCACACAAAAAATATGCAATAAATGAAATTGCAAAACAAATAAAAATCTCGAGTCGAATAGAGGAGAGATTTACTTCTTCCTTCCATACCACCTTTCACTCCTTTTTCTACCTAAGGGCACAATACATGCCCCACCATCCTGAACTACACCAGTGTCAGATCGGATGCATACTTGTTGATTATGCAGGTATCTCAGAACTCCTACAAAACTCTTCGACATGCTTGGTGTTGGAAAAAGTGGGGAGGAAGCGTTGTTGGGAAACGAACTCAGGAACAAAGCTATGGAAAGACGTGTTTAGTGGTCCCAGGAAGTTAAGGTACTCATTCATACTGAGCAGAAAGAAAACATTTGTGATGTGAAGATGAAGAAATCACACGGATCGAAAGTATTTCATTAGGCAACAGTTTCAAACTTTATGTTACTCGAGGACAAACAACGATTCAAGTTCGGGGTGTTTTGATGAGTGCATACTCATCATGAAATTCAATTACATTTTTGGAACAATTTCATCTCTATTCCACATCTTTTCACCCTAATATGAATCATAATGCACAAAACTACTTAGTTGATTCAATAATCAAGATTTTAACTAAATATCTTTCATTTAATGCAGGAAAATCAAGAAACTCCATGCATACGGTCTCAAGACCGTTTGGATCCTTGCGGTCTCAAGACCGTTTGGGTCCACGCGGTCCCAAGACTGTTTGGCGGAATACACGAAGAACGAATGACGAAACCGGTTGCCAAAGAAAGCCATGCGGTCTCAATACCGTTTGGTCCCATGCAGTCCCAAGACCGTTTGGTCCCATGCGGTCTCAAGACCGTTTGGTCCCATGCGGTCCCAAGACCGTTTGGTCCCATGCGGTCTCAAGACCGTTTGGTCCCATACGGTCCCAAGACCGTTTGGTCCCATGCAGTCTCAAGACCGTTTGGTCCCATATGGTCCCAAGACCGTTTGGTCCCATGCGGTCTCAAGACCGATTGTTCCCATACGGTCCCAAGACTGTTTGGTCCCATGCGGTCTCAAGACCGTTTGGTCCCATGCGGTCTCAAGACCGTTTGGTCCCGTGCGGTCCCAAGACCGTTCGACGCAAGCGCAAGGATCGATTGAAGAACTAAAGCCGCACGACCACGCCAAGGCCACGACCGATCGAAGCAAACCGTTTGGTGCCCAAACGGTCTCCAAACCATTTGGTGCCCAAACGGTCTCAAGACCGTTTGGTGCCCAAACGGTCTCCAAACCGTTTGGCGCCCAAACGGTCTCCAAACTGTTTGGGGTCAGATCTGAACCTATAAATAGACCCCCAGGGTCCCCATTTGAAGGCATCGGATCCGGACGTCGATAGGCTGCCAGAGCACCACCCCGATCAAGTTCCACTCCATCTACTACTGGTGTTGCATCCAAGGAGGCCAAGAAGAGAAAGAAGACGGAGCAAGGAGCACATCTTCTTCACCGGGCTGCGTCCACCCTCTGCACTGAGCTCATGGCGGATCTCTCTTTCTCTCCTATCCTTCTTGTATCTCGCATCATGAGCGAGTAATCCTCTTTTGCTGGGGTGCGGGGACTAGCCCCGCTGCCCATGCAAATCATGTTCTTTTGTTAAACTTTCCATGGCAATGTATATAACTCTTCATTTTGTCGTTTATCGTTAATCTCGTAGGTTGTTTATGTGCTTATTTTCGTCTTTGTGCTCCCTATGTTGCGAGAACTTCAATGCATGGGTATGAACGTCATTTGGCAAGTTAGACTCCTTGACGAGAACTTCCGATAGGATTCCTTGAGGTCGTAAGTGTGTGATCCGTGAGGGGACGATCCATCTAGCCTTCGGTGACGCTTCTGTGCGCCTGACGCCCATATGGGGGGTTCACAACCTTAGTTGGATTTTGTATCTTCTTGTTATTCGTCGATGTTTACATGTACTATAATCTCTTACATGCTTATCGGTTGACGCAGTTGACTCCTTGATGAGAACTTCCGATGGGATTCCTTGAGGTCATAAGTGTATGATCCGCGAGGGGACGAGCCATCTAGCCTTCGGTGACGCTTCTGTGCGCCTGACGCCCGTATGGGGGGTTCATAACCTTAGTTGGATGTTGTATCTTCAGAGCCGTAAGACATGTGATCTGGATGGTGACGAGACAATTGATGCCTATGGTGATGCTTACGCGGACCTGATGCCCGTATGGGGGGTTCTGCAGCAGCTCTACTTGGAGTGTTATGTCATGCCTGGATTGTTTGCAAAAGAGTATGTTTGTGTGTGTAGCGGTGGTCAAACCCGGTACCATTCCAGCGATTCCATATTATTGATCTAAACCTATCTTTTATTCCACATTTACTTTCTTGCAATTAGTTTAAACAACCCAAATCAAAATATTGTTCTAAATATTAGTTTTACTTGAGCTAGATTCAACTGACAAGGATTCTTAAAAACGTTGTCCTTTGGGTTCGATCCTCAACTATACTGCGATAAGACCCGTCCGCTTGCGGGTGGTATTGTTGCACTTGGTTTTGGTAAAAGCTCGGGGATATAAACTCCGAGTGAATTTGTTAGTGCATTCAAAAGCCACATCAGTGACCTACCTATCTCGGTCTGGACCCATACAAGTTACCTCCATGGCAAAATATCCTCATGCCTCTTGGAGATGGTCACACATGGGTCTATAGATTTGTGCTCATACCATATGCTCTCACTTAGCTCATCAAGCTCTTATAAGAGACCTCTTTAGGTTACCTCAAACCTAAACAAAAGTTGGTACTCACTGACATGATTTTACTGTGTGTATAATGCAAGTGCACGTATCAATGTAATGTAGGCCTTGTGAGGCCCGAGTCGAACTCAGGGAAATGGAAATTTCAGTAGACTACTACTAGCTGGTTGCGATCAGCTAGACCAATTGGAAAAGTTGATTGTTTGGTTTTAAAAATAAAATAAAGTAAAAAGAAAAAAGCAAAAGCAAGCAGTGATTAAATGTTTAGTTTAATCAAATTAATGGGAATCCTTAGGATTGCGGTTTCACCATGAGGTCTCACTGTATGCAAATCTACACAATTAACATAATTCATTCCCTTTCCCTGATTATGGCCCGTAGTCATAATTGCTCGCTTCTGCGATACAATTCACTACCAAGTTATGGGTCAGTTCCACGCCATTAGTAACTTATACCCTAGATCTAAGTGCTTTGATTATTTATCTGAGTATCCACCATTACTCGTACATTACTTTGTCTAAGGAATTTATTGATTAATGTGTTAGTTGTGCCTTTTCAATGACTAATTCTTCGTCAGAAGTAATTAACGGTATTAGAAATTGACTATGGTGATCAAGCATAGTAAATTGCAATGGAAACATGATAACATATCAAGGGAAAGTGAGACAAATTATGATATTTAATATAACCTTGTCATACAACAATTTCCTGGGCTACTCTCAGTCCTAAGGATAGAGGGGATTAGCCCTGCATGTTCAACTCAGTAGTAAACATGGAGAACAAAGAGGGAAACATGGAGAAACAAATGAAATTATGGTGTAACCCCTAAAACGGAGAAGATCTGGATGATCCTTGGTGCAAGACGCACGTTCTGTAGCCTTCCGGCGGAAGAATTGTCCGTCTACAGCTCCAGAAACATCTGGGGCATAGCTCTGGGCTCCGTTCTTTCCTCTCCTCTTCTCCGGGACTCGTGCAATGGTATAGAACATGATCCTTAGGTCTGGTCATCTTTTCTTAGGTATAGGCATGACTTACGGCTGCCAAAAGATCGCAGCCGTTCAATCGTGGCAATTCTGGACACGACTCTGATCTGACGGCGTCGATACCATCGATGGGGTAACGATGGTATCGACACCTTAAGGGGTGTCGATGGTATCAACACCTTACGATGCACTTCCGACACTAAAAACAAAGGAATCTGTCGCTAGAACTTGTGAACTCTCTATACTATCGATGTTGCTGTCGATATTATCGACGACTTTACTTCATCCCCACTGAAGCGATCTCGAGACCATCGACGGCTTTGGTCGATGGTATCGACTTGGATGCTCTCCCTCCGGCCTGGGCAATGACGCCATGTCGATGGTATCGATAGATCCGTCAATGGTATCGACGGGTACAGATATACAAAGTACCTGAAACAGAGAGAGAAACACAAATCAAATCCAAGAATTTTGATAATTTATACAAAATAAGATAGAAGAAACCGAATTTGATGCATATGATGATTATAAGCTAAAGGAATATGAATCATGCTATTATAGTCATAAAATGACACATAACCACACGAAACAAGTATGAAACCGGCCTATAAATGCGACTTAAATTCACTGCATCAAACTCCCCTAAGCTAGAATCTTGCTCATCCTCGAGCAACAAAACTTAAAATCTGATTGAGAGGGTCAACTAAAGAACATAATCACAAAATTGATATCACAATATGATTCCCACCTGCAATTCACATACCGACCCTTAACGACCACAGAATGACAACTACCCTTCAGGCGACAATAATCATTCATAAGAAATGTCCATCCCAAGATCACGAACACTATCAAGTAAAGCAATTAATATAATAAAATCCTCAGGTTCAAGCTTGGTGCATCTTGTGATCTCCTATCTACGTTGCTCATTTCCAAACTACCATCTAAGTGAAAGCAAATCTCCTGATATACATGAATGAGGAGAATATCATGGGTGGCCTACCACTTAGAAAAATGGGTGGATGGAATGGGTGGCTATGGAAGAAATGGAAGCACAGTACAGTCAATCATGCAAAAACAAAAATGACTGACCTATCATGCTGCAAATGCAAATGAAAATTCCCTAATGCTACATTTTTTGTGGAATGGTGCATGCACTATCATTCTGTCTCAAAAAGATATTGAATATCTAAGAAACCTACACCATGTGCTTGCTTCTTAATATGCAGGTGAGAACATGTTCCTTTCTCCCTCTTATTCATATATATTTTTTTATTTCTGTTCATTCAGTTTTTTTTAAAAGCCCTCATTTCCATCAATGGTAATGTATTATTTGTTGGTCTTCCTTATTTTTTTACATAACTGGCACATTTGATGCATTCTATTCAGAGGGTATGGAACAAATTCAACACCTTTAATTTTTCAGAAGAACATACCACACATGATGTACAACTATATGCTAAAAAGATGTGAATGCACTTCTTTATGACAAGTATGCAACTAAATGACATGCACCTAAGGATAATGTGCATGTATAACTACTCTATATCTTTCTTTTTCCATTTTTATGCAAAACATGAAAAAATAATTGGAATGCATGACATATCTATATGGAATGTCATCAAAGAGTGAACGAAAATAATGTGCTCCAGTTCTTATGACAGAGAGTGAATGAAATTCCGATGGATTAGATCACAAGACTAATTGACATAACCTTCAGATAAAATTATATGTCCCTCCTAAATTATATGTCCCTCCTTACTGACTTGTGTACCAATTAATCAAGGGGTTTCTCTCTCTCACTTCAAATTAAAGTCACGTTATCATTTGGTTGGTTTAGGCTCAACATCCATATCAATCCTCTTAACATGAACCATACAGATACACAATCATGTTCATATGTTTTTAAGTTGACCTACCCAATTCGTTTCACAAGAAATGTCCTCAAGTTCTCACAAGACAAACTTACAATTGCTTAAGGATTTTTCATTAAAAATCATTAGCTCACAAATCCCCAAGTGAAAATGAGATGACATGCAACTAATTAGACTTCACTGATTACACTAGATAGATAGTGGATCGTAGAAAACAATAAATCTAGCAATTGAGAAAACTAAGATAAAGAAAAATGAAAATTGCAAAAACAAATAAAAGATCAAATAGAAAAAACTAGTTAGATGTTGTTCCAGCACCCCCCTAAGCTTGAACTCGACTGTGGCCTCATAGTCTAAATCCTAACTTAAGAGGTGGAACTGCCGCTACTGGTGGCGCGTCAATACCATCGACGCATCCATCGATAGTATCAACGGTTGTGGAAATCCACAGCTCACTGCAATCGACAGCTAGTGATGGCCTGATGTGGGTTCCGGATCGTCTATGTGTCGATGGTAACGACGGGGTGTTGATACCATAGACGGTGCCCTCAGATCGGCGTTGTTGACTGTTGATGGAAATGTGTGGATCATTGACGTGTATGTCGATACCATCGACTGGATGTCAATAGTATCAACACTTGTGAATTCTTCTGAGCCTCATGAGGGTTTGGCGGTGCTTCTTCTAATAGGGGGTCGATACCATCGACCAGGGTGTCGATAGTATCGACTTTATTGAGAAAAACCAGTCTGAAAATCTTCAGACATCTCACGACCATCAACGACTTGTCGATACCATCGACGTCTACCATCTTTCTGCCTGGTCTTGTCTCGATACCATTGACGAGGCCATCGATAGTATTGACGGGATGGAGTTTTGGTAGAATTTTTTCACTATTCCAATTTCGATACCATCGACCCTTATCGACTGTTTCCCAGCCTACACACTCAACAAACATATCAGGGTATCATTTTTAGAGACTAAGTGCTAAATAAATGAAAACTACCTAGGAATATGAAAAATTTCAAGAAATAACCATGTAAGCTACCAAGGTTGGGTTGCCTCCCAACAAGCGCCTCATTTAACGTCTTGGGCTAGACGCAATCATTCTCCTCATTCCTCTTGTAGTTCCATGAGTTTGATCTTATGCACTTTCCTTGTGTAGTCTTCCCCATAGTAGTACTTCATCCTCTGACCATTCACCAAGAATGTTCTTGCACCATCTCTCACCATGATAGTACCATGGGGTCGCACCTCCTCAACCACAAAGGGTCCACTCCACCGTGATTTCAATTTCCCAGGATGCAACTTAAATCTCGAATTGAACAATAGCATACTATCACCCTTCTTGAAAACTCGCAATTGAATGTGGCGATTGTGTATTTGCTTTGTCCTCTCCTTGTAGATCCTTGAGTTCTCGTATGCATTTATCCTTAGCTCGTCCAACTCATGGAGCTCTAGCATCTTCTTTCTCCCTCCATCATCAATGTTTAGGTTTAGCTTCCTTAGCACCCAATGTGCCTTATGCTCTAACTCTACTGGCAAGTGACAATCCTGCCCATAAGCCAACCTAAACGGCGTGGTGCCTATCGGTGTCTTAAACGTGGTCCTATATGCCCATAGTGCATCCGGTAGTAGTGCACTCCAATTTTTCCTAGAAGAGGCCACCGTGCATTCCAAGATCTTCTTGATTTTCCTATTGGACACCTCCACTTGGCCTTGCATCTGTGGGTGGTATGGGGTACCTACATTATGCTTGACCCCATATTTACTCAATAGTGCAGCGAATTTCTTGTTCGTGAAGTGGGTACTGCCATCACTTATGATCATTCATGGCACACCAAACCTACAAAAGATATTCTCTTTCACGAACTTGCACACTACCACAACGTCGTTAGTCCTTGTGGGCATTGCCTCTACCCACTTCGACACATAATCAACAACAAGCAAGATATATAAATTATAATTGGAGGACACAAAGGGTCCCATGAAATCAATGCCCCACAAATCAAATACCTCAACTTCTTGAAACACATTAAGGGGCATTTCTTGCTGCTTTGAGATGTTACCTACCCTTTAACATGAGTCACACCTCCTCACATAATCATAGGTGTCTCATAAAAGTGTGGGCCAATAAAGGCCACTCTCCAATACCTTAGCCGCCATCCTTGTGCTCGCATGATGACCGCTGGTGGGCAATGTATGATAGTGACTGAGCACACTATCATATTCTCTCTCGAGTACACACCTGCATAAAATTCAATCCCTGCACTGTCTCAAAAGAATAGGGTCATCCCAAAAATAATATCTCAGAGAATGGAAAAAACTCTTTTTCTCTTAGTAAGTCCAATCATCTGGGAGTTCTTTGCATGCAAGATAATTTATGATATGCGAAAACCATGGGTCCTTAGATTGGATAGAAAGGATTTGCTTATCTGGGAAGGTCTCGGTAATGGGTATGTTAGTATCTCTCTCATCTACCTGCTCTAACTGAGACAAGTGGTCCGCAACCACATTCTCAATGCCCGCCTTATCCTTAATCTCAATGTCAAATTCTTGCAAGAGTAGGATTCACCTAATGAGTCTAGGCTTGGCATCTTTCTTTTCCATTAAGTACTTTATGGCGGCATGGTCCATCCATACCACAACTTTAGACCCCACTAAATATTGCCTAAATTTTTCGAATGCAAAAACCACGACAAGCAATTCTTTTTCTATGGTGGTGTAATTAAGTTGGGCATCATTCAAAGTCTTAGAAGCATAGAAAATAATCGTGGGTTTATTCTCAAGGTGCTGCCCAAGAATGGCCCCCACGGAAAAATATGATGCATCACACATAAGCTCAAAGGGCTTACTCCAATCCGACGTTTGAACAATCGGTATAGAAATCAACTTTTGCTTGAGAACCTCGAAGGCATGCATGCATTTGTCATTGAAAACATAAAATGTATCCTCTCAAGCAATTCCAATAATGGTTTAGCGATTTTAGAAAAATCATTGATAAATCGGCGATAAAACCCCGCATGACCAAGGAAGCTCCTCACCCCTTTCACCGAGTTCAGTGGGGGTAGTTTGGAAATAACCTCAATCTTCACTGGATCTACCTCCAGTTCCTTGCTAGACACCTTGTGTCTGATGCGATGATTTTGAGTCGCATTTATAGACATATTTTACTTGTGTTTTATGCATTTATTGGTCATTTTGGTGGTTAATATTGCATAATTCGTCTACTTAAGTCTATGATCCATCTCTATGTCAAATCTCCCTTATTTTAGTATTTTGAGCATAAATTATCACAACAATATGTTTTATTTCAGCTTATGTGGTTTTGTGTTGCAATTTTAGGAAAAATGAATATCTGCTGCTGTCGATACCATCGACAGTGGTCGATACCATCGACACGACCATAGGTTTCCAGCCGCAAGGAGCAGCATAAAGTCGATACTAGCGACATGAGAGTCGATGGTATCGATGTACCATCAGGTTGCTGGCGAGAAGAGAGTCGATACTATCGATGCATATGTCGATACTATCGACAAGTGGAGCTATAGAGATAGAAAAGGACAAAACGGTCGCCTCAGGGTGTCGATACCATCGACGCGGGTCGATGGTATCGAGCCAGCATCAGGCGCAACAACAAAGAGAAAGAAGAATTGCCGATACCGCGCAAGGTCGATACCATCGACCCGTGTCGATGGTATCGACACCGTCAGATACAAGTTTGCTTCAGATCGATCTAAATCCAATGGCTGTGATATTTTGGCAACCTAACTCGGTGATTATACCTAACGACGGCGGCCAAGAGCAATCTATCACGTCATTAGCCACTGCACACATCCCGAGAAGGTGTGGAGAGAAGAACGGAGCCCAGAAGCACGTCCCAGCCGTTGCGGACGCCGAAGAAGACGTTTTCCACCATCGAAAGGCAGAGATCGCACATTCTACGCCAAGGAATGCTTGGATCTTCTCCGTTTAGGGGTTTCACCACTCAATCACGTTTTTCTCCATGTTTCCCCTTTTCTCTACCATGTTTTGCTCTGAGATGAACATGCGGGGCTAATCCCCTTTATCTTTAGGACTGGGAGTAGCCTGGGGAAGCATTATATGACAATATTATCATAGTAATTCATCATTTATCTCTTAAATCTGTGGTATGAATTCGTTTTCTCAATTATATTGTTATGGTTGATCACCATAATAATAATCTAATGCCTTTAATTACTTTGAAAGAAGGATTAACGGTTGAAAAGAGGAGAAATTCACATTAATTGACAAATCCCTTGAACAAGGTGGTGTAAGGTTAATGGTGGATACCCAGAGGTTGATATTAATGCACCTAGTTTAGGGTATAGGTTACTACGACGGTGGAACCGACCTAGACATAGGTAGTGAATTGTACCATGACAGTCGGCAATTCTGATTACAGGCTACTACCCGGATAGAGAGATGAATCTAAATGACTATATAGAAATTCATACAATGATAACCCGCGGTGAAACCGCAATCCTAAAGATCTCCACCTGAATTGATTAAACTAAACCTTTAATCAATTATTTTGTTTTGTTTCATTTTATTTTCTTTTAATTTTACAACAACTTCCAACTCTTTAACCGGTCTAGCTGATTGCGAGTAGTTAGTAGTAGTCTCTGATAATTCAGTGTCCCTGAGTTTGACTCGGGCCTCACAAAGGCCTATATTACATTGACGCGTACACTTGCGTTCTACGCATGGAAAATTCGTGTCAAGTTTTTTGGCGCCGTTGCCGGGGACACGGCAATTGTCGGCACTACGAGTGCTGCAAGCGGCCACTCTAGGCCACTTTTTATTTTTATTATTGTGAAATAATTTCTAAAATTTATAGTCTATCTTTCCAATTTTTGTAATCATCTAGCACGGTACTGAACTTAAATTTTCATTTTGCAGGTATTGTGCATGGTGCAGACGCGTAGCACCGACTACACGCAACAGGCACCAGAGGTTCCATTGTCGGGACCAGAAGATGAGGAGGATTACAATCAAGACCACCTGGAAGAAATAGATTTAGAATCCGAACAAGAAGAAATGGCAGCGCCACAGACAATATGGGAGAAGATCAAGGCTTCTTCTTCATCTTCTTCAAAGGGGCCAATCAAGAAGCAGGCGATCAATATTCTGACTTACAAGATTGATCTTGCATTAATCAACTTGGTCAAGTAAAATGCATTCCATGGGCTCAAGAACAAATACCATGTCACGCATATAAGCCAATTCATGGAGAACTGCGATATGGTCAAAATTGACAGGTTCCTGCAGGATGCACTCTACCTAAAGTTGTTCCCAAGTTCTCTGGCAAGAAATGCACAAGAGTGGTTGCACAATCTTGATGAAAAGTATGTGGAATCATGGAACCACATGGTGGAAGTATTCTTTGAAAGGTTCTTCCCTCCTGAGAAGACAAACGACATGATCAGGAAAATCCACAATTTTACCCAGAAGGCAGGAGAGACCTACTTTGAGACTTGGGAAAGGTTTCAGATCATGCTTAGAAGGTGCCCGCATCACGGGCTTGACAAGGAGACACAAGTCAAAATCTTCTATTTTGCCCTCTCCGAGCATGATAGAAGTAACCTAGATTCCGCAGGCTCAGGATTCTTTTTGAACAACACAGACACAAGGTGTTGGGAAATCCTTAAGAACATGGCTAAGAAGCAATCCTGGGGCGACCGAGACACCGTTGAGCACGTACGAGTTGCGGGGGAGTCCAAGGCCATCAAAGAGCTGAATGAGAAGATGGACCTTCTAGCAAAGAAACTGCTTGCAAAGAAGATACTGAATTCGAGGATGAATCTCAAGTCAAATTCATGCGCCAGCAGTAAGGTTACAGAAATAATGACTACTCATGGAGGAAGGACAAGAAGTTCTCCTGGAAGGATCTGAATAACTTTTTGCAGGACCCCGATGCAAAACCCCAGCCGATGGCGGACGACAAGAGCACGGAGTTGTTCAACCAAGTGATAAAGCAAAACCAAGAATTAATGACTACTTTTGGCCAGCAGATAAAGCAACAGGGGGAATTTATGAATCAGTTTGGGCAGACATTGCAGAGCCATGGGGCTCAGATGAGGACAATAGAGACGTCTATGGCGCAAATGGCAGCTGAGATAGCCAATCTGAAGAAGCCAGCGCAGCAAGGTTTTCCGGGTAACACAAACATTCCAGGAGGAAACCAACATGCGAAGGCAATCTTGATAAGGAGTGGCAAGAAGCTTTTAAACCCCAGGGTCGATGAACCAAGCAAACCCCAAGCAAAAACCGAAGGTGAGGCCACTGAGGAGGTGCCAATCTCAGTCACAGAGCCAGTTGAGGAAATAGCAGAGGATGTCACTGCAGAGCCCATTGTTGTTGAGGAGGAGACACAGAAAAGGACACCTTATGTGCCTCTGCATCAAAGGGCGCAGGCTGTCCCGGTCCCATATCCGAATAGTGTGAAAGCAAAGAAGGTGGACGCACAGTTTAAGAAGTTTCTAGACAGTTTCAGAAAGCTTTCCGTCAACATCCCATTATTGGAAGAAATGGAGAAAATCCCCTCTTACGGCAAGTTTCTTAAAGACATCATTACTAAGAAGAGGAAAATTCCTAACACGGAGGTTGTAGCTCTCAAGGAGCAGGTGAGTTCCTTCATTATGGGCACATTGCCACCTAAGAGGCAGGATCCGGGCTGCTTCAATATTTCATGCTACATTGGTAAGGTGAAATTTGGCGAAGCACTGTGTGATTCCGGGGCAAGCATAAACTTGATGCCTCTCTCTACATTCAAGAAATTGGGATAAAAAGAGTCAAGGCCGAGCAATATGACAAAACAGCTGGCAGACAATTCAGTGGTGAAGCCCTATGGGATTTGTGAAGATGTATTGGTGAAGGTAGATCGGTTTGTTTTTCCAGCAGACTTTGTGGTAATGGAGATGCAAGATGAATAGGGCAATGAGTTGCTACTGGGACGACCCTTCCAAGATACAGCTGTCATGATACTTGAGATGGGGAGAGGTCGTTTGACCTTGGGTATCACCGATGATCGATTTGAGATGGTCATGCCTTCCAACACCTCGTCATCTAAAGCTAAGGAGCAATGCCGCATGGAGAATCATTTTGATCACAATATCTCACTTTGTCTAGGGAAGCCATTTTTAGATATGGCTCATGTAATGACTAAGGTGGAGAAAGGGACATTGGCTATAGACATCATGGAGCAGACCAAGGTTGTATCCCTTAGTAAAGCTGTGGGTTTTCCTAATGATGAAGAGGAGGACATCCCACCTTCTACTGAAGATGAGGCAATAGCAAGTTCTATTTTTGATGCATATCCGGAATTACCACTTGAAGCCTGCTTGGTCAACATAACACATGATTGGATGAGAAGCAAGTCACTACAGGAGTGTGCCAAGATGCTTCAGGTGCTTCCATGCTTTTACGCTAGGTACTATGAAGACCTTGGCGAACTCCCACCACCGCTTCAGTCATCCTTAATCAGCCCGCCCGATTTGGAATTGAAGCCATTGCCACCGCACTTGAAGTATGCATTTCTAGCTGAGGAAGAGAAGTTGCCTATGATTATTTTGACATATCTAAGTGCCGAGGAGGAAGATCAGCTGTTGATTGTGTTGAAGAACCACCGAGGTGCATTCGGGTGGTCGGTCGCAGACATCAAGGGGATCTCCCCTACATTGTGCCAGCATAAGATTCGGCTCGAGGAGGGAGCCAAGCCGGTGATTCAGCCACAGCGTCGACTAAATCCTAGCATGATGGAGGTCGTCAAGAAGGAGGTGATCAAGCTCCTTTCTGCAGGTATCATCTATGCTATATCCGACTCGACGTGGGTGAGTCCTACACAGGTAGTCCCTAAGAAGGGGGAGTCATGGTTACACATAATTTATTAAATGAACTTGTCACGACCCGCTTGGTAACTGGGTGGCATGTATGTATAGATTACCGTCGATTGAATGCCGCTACACTTAAGGATCATTTCCCTCTCCCATTCATTGATCAAATTTTAGAGCGTTTAGCCGGCCGATCGCATTTTTGTTTTCTTGATGGTTATTCGGGGTACAACAAATTTTGATTGATCCTAAGGACCAAGAGAAGTCCACCTTCACTTGTCCTTATGGAACATTTGCATACCGTTGTATGCCATTTGGGCTATGTAATGCACTGGCAACCTTTCAGTGTTGCATGATCACCATCTTCTCCGATATGGTTGAACGCTGTCTGGAGGTTTTTATGGATGATTTCTCCGTCTATGGTGTGTCTTTTGACGAGTGTCTATACAATTTAGACAAGGTTTTACAACGTTGTGAGGACACACATTTGGTCCTCAATTGAGAGAAATGCCACATGATGGTGAACGAAGGGATAGTGCTAGGACATAAAGTATCTAGCAAAGGGTTGGAGGTAGACCCGGTAAAAATCGAAGTGATTTCCAAATTGCCTCCACCGAATTTGGTTAAAGGGGTACGAAGTTTCCTAGGTCACGTCAGTTTCTATCGCCTCTTTATAAAAGATTTCTCTAAAATCGCCAAGCCATTATCTGAGTTGTTAGAAAAGGATGTCGTGTTTGATTTTAATGAAAAATGTCTACATGCGTTCAACGTGCTTAAGGAAAAATTGATTTCCGCACCGGTTGTGCAAACACCGGCTTGGACTAAGTCATTTGAATTAATGCGTGATGCATCCGATTTCGCAGTTGGGGCTATTTTGGGACAACGGTTGGACAATAAACCCGCTGTGATTTTTTATGCATCCAAAACTTTGAATGATGCTCAACTTAATTAATGACAACTGAAAAATAACTGCTCGCCGTTGTTTTTGCTTTCAAAAAATTTCGGCAATACCTTGTTGGATCAAAAGTCATGGTATGGACGGACCACGCCGCCATTAAGTATTTGATGGAGAAAAAGGATGCCAAACCTAGATTGATTAGGTGGATCTTACTCCTACAGGAATTTGATATTAAAATCAAAGATAAGGCAGGCATTGAAAATGTGGTCGCGGACCATTTGTCTAGGTTGAAGAGGGTAGATGAAAAGGATTTGCACATACCCATTACTGAGACATTTCCGGATGAACAACTTTTAAAAGTGAAATTGAAAGACACTTGGTTTTCTTACATTGTAAACTATCTTGCTTGCAAAATTATCCCGGATGATTGGACATACCAAGAGAAGAAGAAATTTTTCCATTCTTTACGTTATTATTTCTGGGATGACCCTATTCTGTTGAAGCAGTGTAGGGATGGTATCTTACGCAGGTGTGTACCGGAGGTGGAATACGAAAGTGTTCTTTGTCATTGTCATACATTACCGACGTTGCCACCATGCTAGTTCTCGCACTGCAGCCAAAGTACTTGAAAGCGGCCTATATTGGCCTACTTTGTTTAGGGATGCTTATGATTTTGTGCGGCAATGTGATTCCTACCAAAGGGCAGGTAACATCTCAAAAAGACAAGAGATGTCCCTCAATGTATTTCAAGAGGTTGAGGTGTTCGACTTGTGGGGTATAGATTTTATGGGACCCTTCGTGTCCTCAAATTCTAACTTGTACATTCTTTTAGCCGTTGGTTATGTGTCGAAGTGGGTAGAGGCAATACCCACAAGGACTAATGATTCCGCTGTAGTGTGTAGGTTTGTAAAAGAATATATTTTCTACAGGTTTGGGGTACCAAGAATGATCATTAGTGATGGTGGTACACACTTCCAGAATCAAAAGTTTGCGGCACTGTTGAGAAAGTACGGGCTCAAACACAACATTGGTACCCCGTACCACCCGCAAACTCAAGGGTAACTGGAAGTCTCCAATCGGGAGATTAAGAAGATCTTGGAGCGTATTGTGGATTCCACGAGGAAGAATTGGAGTACCCTGCTACCAGATGCTTTGTGGGCATACAGGACGGCATATAAGACACCTATAGGCACTACTCCTTTTAGGTTGGCTTATGGTCGGGCTTGCCACTTACCGGTGGAATTGGAGCATAAAGCGCATTGGGCGCTGAGGAAGCTAAATTTGAGTTATGATGAAGCGGGAAAGAAAAGGTTGCTTGAGCTCAATGAACTTGACGAGCTGCGGATGAATGCATATGAAAGCTCGCGGATCTACAAGGAGCGCACAAAGTTGATTCACGATCGCCATATTCATATGCGTGTCTTCAAGAAAGGATATCGTGTACTCTTGTTCAACTCCAGGCTGAAGATGCATCCCGAGAAATTGAAATCACGATGGAGTGGACCATTCACCATAGAGGAGGTCAGGCCACATGGCGCAATCATGGTACGTGATGGCGAGACAACGTTCCTGGTCAATGGACAACGTTTGAAGTTGTACTTCGGTGAAGATTACACAAGGAAAGTGAATGAGGTCAAACTCATTGTACTTCTAGATGCATGAGGAGCTGAATGTCGTCTAGCCTAAGACGTTAAATAAGGGCGCTTGTTGGGAGGCAACCCAGCCATCAGTAGTTTAGTTAAGTTTTGGTTTGTTTTGACTTTGTTTTTAGCGTAAAAAAGATACCATGATCGTTTGCTCAATGTGCAGGACTGAGGCAGGGTCGATACCATCGACCCTTGTGTCGATGGTATCGAGATGGGTACAGGTTGGTGACTGCAGAAATCGCTCTACGTCGATACCATCAACGGCCTCGTCGATGGTATCGACACACCAACAGGTTGATTGCAAGAATGAGGTCAATAGTATCGACATGGGTGTCGATACTCGCGAGATCTCTGGAGATATTCAGAAGAAATCGTCTCAGTGAAGTCGATACCATCGACGGGCCTGTCGATGGTATCGACCAAGTTATAGGCAGAAAGCGGCGGTCGGGCCTCGCGAGGGTGTTGCCCTAACCAGAAGTCGATACTATCGACTCGCGTCGATAGTATCGACGCGACACATCACCGATCTATGAGAGGAAATCAACGGTGATCGCTGCATCAAGAGAGTCGATCCGTGGGACGGGTCGATACCATCGACACCTGTCAATAGTATCGACATGTCATCGATCCGGGCCCCCACATCAAGCCATCAATGACCGTCGATACCAGCGGCGGTACGGATTGTGCTACGTGAGTCGATACCATCGACCCGCGTAAATGGTATCGACGGGCATACAGTAGCACTGGCCACGATTATTTAAGGGATGGATTGTCGTCATATGACGTCACAACTTCAGAGCAATCCTTCTCCACTTGTGCCGAGCGTATTTGTGAGCAATCGGAGCCCGGCTACGAGCATCCACGGCGTGCGTTCTTCGCCGAGCCTTCATCGAGCAGAGATAATCTTCTCCGACCTTCTCTGAGCTCCATCTTCTAATCTTTCTTCTCTATGCTCGTCAATGGTGCATGTTGTCGGTGCGTCCTCTTCCCGGGAAAATCCAGTGGGGATCCTAGAGTTCGTTGCTCCACTGACTGCGTCTATTCTACGTCCGCGGATCGTTCATCCTTCTGCGGAGGTTCGGAAGATATACAAGGAGATCATGAAAAGAAAAATTGAGCCGACCCGTTACGTCGACCGCGACATGATCCGTAATCTGGGGTTCGAGGCTAATCTGGCCTACGTGCTCAAGGGGCAGGTGAAACACACGGGCAGGACGCCCGATGAGCTGGAATACCATGTTGATGGCCAGCCATTCTTCGGTGACTGGCTGACATACAAGGAGCTGGTGGCGGAATTCATGGCGTCGTTGGACGTATACATCGTGCCAAATGACATCATCGCCACATATCGCGAATGGATCAAGGGTCGTGTTTCTTTCCAATTGTACAACAATGACTATACTCTTACTCTCAGGTAGTTCAACTCCATCTACAATTGGAACCATGGGTGAACTCAATACCAGAGGCCAGACAACCGGACGGATTACGACGCTATCTTCGTCGAGCTAGTGATTGCACCGCTCGGACAATCAGTTAGCTACCACAATGTGGTAGTGGCAGATTTCGAGCATCCGTTCGTGCGGGTTCTTCACCGCATGCTTTGCTCCACCCTGTTTGCTAGGGGTGATCTGTCTCTTAGCAAGTTTCAAGAGACGGACCTATTTTTCTTGCATAAACTACTGAAGCGGCAAGAGTGCAATTGGGGAGCATTTTTCTTGCAGCGCGTGTTGGCAGTAAAGAGGAGTACGCGGAAGGCTCCAATTCACTTTGGAGGGCTCATTACACTACTGGCCCACTATCTTGGGCTGAATTTCTCCCAGTTGACTCCTCTCTCCAACAGAAGCAAGGTCAATTTGCAGCATCTTCACCGCTCCAACCTCATTCTGTTGCGTGATGGACTGGCGTATGCACACTGCCACGTTAATCATGCTTATCAGGAGTGTTGGCTTCCCGTCCCTGTCTTCCACATCGAGGGTGCTCAGCATTTTCGATGGCCAGTTATCGCTATTGATGATTTAGAAGAAGACGGCGGAAACGACGACAACAACAATGAAGGTGACGAGGCTGAAGAGGAAGAGGAGGCCTACACTCCTCTTCGTGTACGAGTGGCACCTAGGAAGCGTCCTCGTATGCATCCGGGTGCATCGTCATCTTCACAGCCTCCGCCACCACCACCGCCCTCGTAGCAAAGCGAGGATGTCTACTCAATGCAAGGAATGTATGACATGCTGTAGGATATACAGCAGATGCAGCAGCATCATACAGCAGCATATGCCGGTATTCAGGAGACAACAAACTGGCTTCTTGACAACCAGAGGGCTATCTTTAAAAATGAGTGCCTCATCCTCGACAACCAACAACAAATTCACTACAGGTTGCATAGGATGGAGATGTAACAGCATCCCTTCTATGATCATTACTGGAGCCAGAACTACTTTGGGGGGTATCCACAACCTCCACCCATGCCCTAGTATGATCCGAGCTTTCAGGGGCAGTACCCATCCTGGGACCCCACGGCCCCACAGTACCCGCCTCCTCCGGAAGAGTGATCGGTATCTCTATTCCAACCTTTAAGATTGTTTTTGACTATGAGGCCATAGTCGAATTCAAGCTTAGGGGGGGTGTTGGAACAACTCTATCCTTTAGTTTTCTCACTTTTTAGTTTTTATTGTTTTGTTTCTTGTCATTTATTTCTTGCAACCTTAGTTTGTTTGTAGGATCCACACTCTATCTAGTGTAATTGTGGATGTCTTAAGTCATGTGTCATCTCAATTGCTTGTACATGGGAATTAAGGGAAAATTAAAAAAATTGAGTGTTCGCAAGCTTGTGTTGTTCAACTTTGAGCACATAACTTAAGAAAATGATTGGTTTTGTCAACTCTAAAATAGAAAATCACAACTGTACATTCCTAATGATTCATGAAAAGTGGACGGAATTGGTTGTGTGAGCCTAAACTGACCAAATGATAATGAGACTTTAATTTGAAGTAAAAGAGAGAAACCTCTTAACTACTACACAGGTCAGTAAGGAGGGACACATAATAATTTTCAAAGGTTTAGTCAATTAGTCTTGTGATCATTCCACATCATTGTTTTTCATAATCCACCATAAGAATTGGAAATACATTACGGTTCTAATCTTTTTGATTGCATATCATGTAGATAGGTCTTGCATTGCAAAGTATTCTCACATGTCTTGCATGAAAATAAAAAAAGAGTAGTTATACATGCATATTATCCTTAGGTGTGTGTCATTTAGCTGCATTCATAATTTTTATGCATACAATACATCATGTATCTTATTTCTTCTTTAAGGGTGTTTAACTTGTTCCATACCTTCTAAATGCTTCAAATATTTGAGCTATGCAGAAAAAGTGAGCCCAACAAATAATTCATTGTCATTTATGGATATAAGGGCCTAAAAAAATGAAAAAAATGAAAAAAAATGAAAAAAAATCTGAAACAAAAGCAAGTAGAATAAGAGGGAGAAAGGAACATAGTCTCACCTACATTTTAAGATGAGTAAGTACATGATGTAGATCAGTTAGATATTTCATCTCATCTTGAGACGGGATGTTAGTGCATGCATCAATCCACCCAATTATAGGCATTAGGGCATTTTCATGTGCAAATGCATCATTTAGGGCATTTTTGTTTTATGCATGTTGAAACCGTATAATGCTTCCATTTCTTCCATTAGCCACCCATTTCATCCACCCATTGCTCGAATTGGTAGGCCACCGTGATTTTCTCCTCACTTGTGAATATTAGGAGAGCTGCTTCCATGTAGATGGTAGTTAGGGCGAGCAGCGTAGTATAGGAGATCACAAGATGCACCGAGTCTGAACTGGCGAATTTTATTATGTTAACTGCCTTATATGATAATGTTCATCAGTTTTGAGGTAGAGATCTTTTATGGATGATTATTGTCGCCTTTAGGGTAATTATCATTCTATGGTTAGTAAGAGCCGGAAAGTGAATGTCCGGTGGGGATCATATGGTAATGTTTGTTGTGATCATCTGTTCTTTAGTTGACCCTAGCAATTCTATTCTAAGGTTTTGTTGCTCAAGGGCGAGCAATGATCAAGCTTAGGGGAGTTTGATGCGATGATTTTGAGTCACATTTATAGACATATTTTACTTGTGTTTTATGCATTTATTGGTCATTTTGGTGGTTAATATTGCATAATTCATCTACTTAGGTCTATGATCCATCTCTATGTCAAATCTCCCTTATTTTAGTATTTTGAGCATAAATTATCACAACAATATGTTTTATTTCGGCTTATGTGGTTTTGTGTTGCAATTTCAGGAAAAATGAATATCTGCTGTTGTCGATACCATCGACAGTGGTCGATACCATCGACACGACCACAGGTTGCCAGTCGCAAGGAGTAGCATAAAGTCAATACTAGCAACAGGAGAGTCGATGGTATCGATGTACCATCAGGTTGCTGGCGAGAAGAGAGTCGATACTATCGACGCATATGTCGATACTATCGACAAGTGGAGCTATAGAGACAGAAAAGGACAAAATTGTCGCCTCAGCGTGTCGATACCATCAACGCGGGTCGATGGTATCGAGCTAGCATCAGGCGCAAAAACGAAGAGAAAGAAGAACTGCCAATACCGCGCAAGGTCGATACCATCGACCCGTGTCGATGGTATCGACACCATCAGATACAAGTTTGCTTCAGATCGATCTAAATCCAACAGCTGTGATATTTTGGTGACCTAACTCGGTGATTATACCTAATGATGGTGGCCAAGAGCAATCTATCACGTCATTAGTCATTGCACACGTCCCGAGAAGGTGTGGAGAGAAGAACGGAGCCCAGAAGCACACCCCAGCCGTTCCAGACGCCGAAGAAGACGTTTTCCACCATTGAAAGGCGGAGATCGCGCATTCTACGCCAAGGAATGCTTGGATCTTCTCCGTTCAGGGGTTTCACCACTCAATCACGTTTTCCTCCATGTTTCCCCTTTTCTCTACCATGTTTTGCTTTGAGATGAACATGCGGGGCTAATCCCCTTTATCTTTAGGACTGGGAGTAGCCCGGGGAAGCATTGTATGACAATTTTATCATAGTAATTCATCATTTATCTCTTAAATCTGTGGTATGAATTTGTTTTCTCGATTATATTGTTATGCTTGATCACCATAATAATAATCTAATGCCTTTAATTACTTTAAAAGAAGGATTAACGGTTGAAAAGAGGTGAAATTCACATTAATTGACAAATCCCTTGAACAAGGTGGTGTAAGGTTAATGGTGGATACCCAGAGGTCGATATGAATGCACCTAGTTTAGAGTATAGGTTACTACGACGGTGGAACCGACCTAGACATAGGTAGTGAATTGTACCACGACAGTGGGCAATTCTGATTACAGGCCACTACTCGGATAGAGAGATGAATCTGAGTGACTATATAGAAATTCATACAATGATAACCCGCGGTGAAACCACAATCCTAAAGATCTCCACCTGAATTGATTAAACTAAACCTTTAATCGATTATTTTGTATTGTTTCATTTTATTTTCTTTTAATTTTACAACAACTTCCAACTCTTTAACCAGTCTAGCTAATTGCGAGTAGTTAGTAGTAGTCTCTGATAATTCAGTGTCCCTGAGTTTGACTCGGGCCTCACAAAGGCCTATATTACATTGACGCGTACACTTGCATTCTACGCACGGAAAATTCGTGTCAGTGTCCAAGCACTATGCCTTCGCTAACCATCATATGGCATTTTTCCCAATTGAGGACTAAATGTGCGTCCTCGCATCTTTGTAGCACCTTGTCTGGATTATATAAGCACTCATCAAAATACGCATTATAGATGAAAAAGTCTTCCATAAACACCTCTAGACAACGCTCTACCATATCTAAAAAGATACCAAGCATGCATCGCTAAAAAGTGGTCGGTGCGTTGCACAAACCAAAAGGCATATGATGATATGTGAAAGTCCCATATCGGCAAGTGAAGGTAGACTTCTCTTGGTCCTTAGGGTCTATGGAAATCTAGTTATAGCTGGAATAGCTCTCTAAAAAACAAAAATGAGAGCGGCCAGCCAGCCGCTCTAAAATCTATTCAATGAATGGCAGGGGAAAACGATCTTTCAGAGTGGAGGAATTTGAACGACAGTAATCAAATCAGACACGCCACCCGTTCACCAATCGGGTGGTGACAGGCTCGTTCGAAATATTTTGAGTTATCATGATTCCCCCCTTTTTAGGGACTACCAGCATGGGGCTCACCCATGTAGAGTCTGAAATAGCATAGATGATGCCCGCAGAGAGAAGCTTGATCACCTCCTTCTTGACGACCTCCATCATGATAGGGTTGAGGCGACGTTGTAGATGAATCACACGTTTGGCTCCTTCAATGAGCCGGATCTTGTGTTGGTAGAGAGTAGGGGTGATCCCCTTGATGTCAGAATCCGATCACCCAAATGCACCACGGTGATTCTTCAACACAATCATCAACTGCTCTTCCTCAGCGACACTCAGTTATGCCGAAATGATCACCAGTAGCTTTGCATCAACCGCTAAGAATGCGTATTTCAAGTGAGGGGCCAGCGGCTTTAGCTCTAAATCCGGCTGGCTGACCAAAGAAGATTGAAGCAGTGGTGACAGCGGTCCTAGTTCTTCATAGTGCTTAGCGTAGTAGCAAGGAAGCACTCACAACATCTTCATACATTCTTGCAATGACGTGCTTCTCATCCAATCATCCAAGATGTTGAACAAGCAAGCTTCAAGAGGTAATTGTGGGTATGAGTCAAGCATGGAGAATGCTATAGCATTGATGTATGCACAAATTGTCGTTATTTTGGTATCTAATTTGGTTATTTTCTGTGTCATTTGTGCTTAATTGAATATCTTTTTAATACATATTTTACCAAATTAGTAAAAATCACTTGTGCATCATTTCTAATATTTTTACATGTATTTTACATGCATTTTACATGTTTTAATTATTATAATAATTATTTGATTTTATTCATTGATTATTTTGTTGCAGATAATTATTATTTACTGGAACAAAGTCGATACCATCGACTTGCAACTCGATGGTAGCGACATGGCATCAGAGTACAAATATTTTTTGCTCCAGATTGAAAAGGAAAAGGACGTTTTACTGTGAATAAGTCGATACCATCGACTTCCAACTCGATACCATCGACTCAGACATTGCGGACGAAATTTAAATGTGTTAAATCTAACACATGTTTGTATTAAAAATTGTATTTTTAGGTTTCCTCTTGACCTAAACATATACGATGGCTATAAAAGGCACCATTAGAACCGCAATTGGGAGATCTATCACGGGGGGACGATACGACAGCGGAACGGAGGGAGAAAAGTAGAGGAACCCTACACGGAAGACCTCGGAGGCGTTTTGGCGGCGGAAACGACGGCAAATTCTCTCTACCTTCTCCAGATCCACTCTTTAACCCTTTCTCCAATTTACTGTATCTCGAAATTCATGTTTTACATCTTTTCGACTTACTGTGATACCATGTCGTCTATTTCCGGCTAAAAACCGTAATTGTATGATACTTTTTTTTATCATAGTAATTCATCATTAATCTCTTAAATCTGTGGTATGAATTCATTTTCTCAATTATATTGTTATGCTTGATCACCATAATAATAACATAATGCCCTTAATTACTTTGAAAGAAGGGTTGACGGTTGAAAAGAGATGAATGTCACATTAATTAACAAATCCCTTGAACAAGGTGATGTAAGATTAATGGTGGAAACCCAGAGGTCGATATTAATGCACCTAGTTTAGGGTATAGGTTACTACGACGGTGGAACCGACCTAGACATAGGTAGTGAATTGTACCACGACAGTGGACAATTCTGACTACAGGCCACTACCCGGAATTGAGAGATGAACCTGAATTATTAGATAAAAATTCATACAATGATAACCCGCGGTGAAATCGCAATCCTAAAGATCGTCACCTGAATTGATTAAATTAAACCTTTAATCGATTGTTTTGTTTTCTTTTTGTTTTATTTTCTTTTTTAATCAACTCTTGTTTTTGGCTTAGCTGATCAATCCTAATTAGTAATAGTCTTTAACCTCACAACTCCCTGTGTTCGATAACTTGGGACTCATAATCACATATTACTTCGACACGTACACTTGCGTATTACACGCACGTTATACGCGTGTCAAGTTTTTGGCGCCGTTGCCGGGGAGTTGGCATGGTTAACACTATGAAAAGTTAGGATCGTCCACTCTAGGACATTGTATTTATTTTCTTTTTTTTTATAATTTTTTTATTCTTTCTATTTTTCATTATATAAAAATTTACTGTTAGTTTTGGCATTGTACATATTCATCTAAATATTTCTTTGTAGTTAGTCTTCTTTCATTAAAAAAATAAAAAAGCGCATGGCCCCTATTTATTTTGAGTGTGGAAATGCACATTTAGGTTATAGATGTCTGAGTCCACCTTCATTACATTATGAGAAAATATCAAAGGAAATTCATCGTGAGCATATTAGGATTTTGGTTCAATATGTTTTAAATCGCAAAGGTCCTATTTCTAATGGAGGATGGGGTAGAATAGAGAAAATGGAAGAAGTTGAGGTTGAGGATAAGGAATTAGAGAGTGAGGAGAACATACTGGAAGAAGTTTTAGAATCACCTCTATCGTATCCTTCCATTGAGACCACACCCACACCCTTGACTCCTAGGATTGATCTTGAATATGATTGGGGATCTGATGAGGAAGATGAGGAAAATGATGCAAATAAGGTGGAAGACAATTTTGATACATGTGTTTGGGATATGAGTGAAGGAGAGGATGATCCAGAAGGTGCTTTATTTAATAGTGATCTTAGAGAGGAGGAAGAGACTGAGGAAGAGGATACTAAGAATGAAAAGGTAGAGGAATTTCCCATTACCAATCACATAATTCCTTCACCACAAGACCCATCTCTTCATTTCCTTATTGAGGATCCTATATGGGATATATATCCAGATGATAATTTTGAAAGTTTTTGTGAGGAAATTAATGAATGTGGGGGAATTGAATTATTAGAAGAGGAGGAGGCACAAAAATTCACATTTGATATAACCCCTCAATTATGTGTAGATAGGAGTGATCCATTGGGGATGGTCATAGAAATTAAGGATCAATCATCTTTATACCTTTCACCTCATGGCTATCTATTTCTGCATGTGCTCCCACATCAAGACTTGATTGCGAGTCGTGTTCATGTTCATGTTCATTGCAATGATAATTTACTGTTGAAATGGAACGTCAAGCATACATGTTGGTCTTCTAACTATTATTTATTTTTTCTCATTGTTGCAAGGAACCAAAAGTTTAGAAGGAAGAGGCAGAGAGAGCTTTACCCTCCTCCACGACCACCTGATTATTGTTGATTGACATGTGTCCATCCTAGGACGTTAAACAAGGGAGCTTGTGGGAGGCAACCCACCAATTAGGTTTATTTTGTTAAACTTTCAATTCTACTTTTACATTCCTATTTGTAGATTGTGATATCTAGTTTTGATGCAAGTAAAAATGATGCCATGATATGTGTATTCAGTGTGCAGGGATGCACTGAATCGGTACCACCGACTTCACTGTCGGTAGTACTGAGTTTTCATTAGTGACATCTCATAAGCTGAGCAAGCATAGACACTTCACTGAGCTTGAGTGCATATTGGAGGGCAGATTATCATGTGGATCGCAACTACTCATCTTTGACCCTAGAGTTCACCATCCATACTGGTACAGTCGTTCCATGTATCTTACTTTGCTTTTGACATTGAGGACAATGTCATATTCAAGCTTAGGGGGAGGAATGGAATGACACTTCTATCTTTATCTTGCATCTTTACTTTTTATCATATCTCTACATGTTTTGCTTTTGTTGTTTGAAATTTTTTTTAGGGTCCACTTCTATGTAGTGTACTTGTGGACAAAATATAAAATTTTAGTTAGGATTAGCCGTTTGTTGATGATGTGGTATCAATTCTGAAAATTCTAAATAAAAATTTGAATGTGCTTTTATGCTTTGCTCTTTAAGAGAAATTTGCTATGTTTAAGAGTACATAACTGGAGGAATTGTTTGGATTAGTCAGCTTGAAGACATACTGATTGAATGAAAAACCTAACTTAACCCTATGGCTTGTGTTATGACGATGATGTTTGAGTCCAAACCAACCAAACAGTAACGTGATCTTTAATGTGAATTCTAGAAATAATTTCTAAGGTTACCCTGTTATACAAGTTGATAGAAGAGGGACATATCATGGTTGGGAAAGACATTGTCTCTTATTCATGTGATCTCATCCACCTTCCATTCATCTTCATTCACCACCATAGGATGATCAAGTTTAATCCAAGTTATTTTCCTCTTGTTTGCATTACATGGCATGATATGAAGCATATAGTTAGTTCATTTTATTATGCATTAGAAAAAGAAAAAAATCATACAATCTCTTTTGATCACTTGTAGTTTGCATAATAAAATTGCATATAGTTTCATTTGCATTGCATATTTCATAAGGTGTTACATATTTATTATCTTCTACCATCTTATATCATGAAAGAGTGTAAAAAAAAGTTGTATCTCCTTACTCCTTCTCTAAATAAAAAAAACCCAAGTATGAACTGTTCATCTTGCTAAAAATAGGGTAAGAAAAAAAAAGAGTTATTGAAAAAGAAAAAGAAAAAATAGGAGAAAAGGAGGAAAAGGATTTCAAGTTCAATGCCATATTCTCTCTAAGCAATAAATAAGGGAATTATGGATTTTTTTTTGTAAGCACCTTTCCACTTATACTCATCATTAGGATGAGACATTCATTGCATGCATCATTCCACAAAAAAAAAGTCATTAGAAGTCATACATTCACATTTTATCCATCATACAGGTGCATCATATTTTTACTTTTTGCATAAATGATTTGGATTATTCTTCTGATTCCTGATTTCATACCCACCTATTTTTTTCCACCCATTGCTCTGTATGGTAGGCCACCATCACAATTAATCCCTTCATCCATTTTTATTTGGGGATCTGCTTCCAAGTAGTTTATTTAGGTAGATCAGAGCAATATAGATAAGGAGATCACATGGTGCATCAAGCATGTGTCCTACTAGCCATGATATTAACTGCTTCATATTCATAGTGTTTTTCATTAATCTTATTGTGGACATCTATTATGAACATTATTGATCGCTTTAGAGTAGTTACTTGTTCAGTGGTTGGCAAGGACCGGTTCGAGACCGACTGGTGGAGGGTGGTTAGGAAAAATAATTCATAGGTACTTGTCTTCTTGCTGACTTTTTAAAACAAATTCAAGAGTAGTGTTGCTCGAGGACGAGCAATATTCAAGCTTAGGGGTGTGATGTATGCACAAATTGTCGTTATTTTGGTATCTAATTTGGTTATTTTCTGTGTCATTTGTGCTTAATTGAATATCTTTTTAATACATATTTTACCAAATTAGTAAAAATCACTTGTGCATCATTTCTAATATTTTTACATGTATTTTACATGCATTTTACATGTTTTAATTATTATAATAATTATTTGATTTTATTCATTGATTATTTTGTTGCAGATAATTATTATTTACTAGAACAAAGTCGATACCATCGACTTGCAACTCGATGGTAGCGACATGGCATCAGAGTACAAATATTTTTTGCTCCAGATTGAAAAGGAAAAGGACGTTTTACTGTGAATAAGTCGATACCATCGACTTCCAACTCGATACCATCGACTCAGACGTTGCGGACGAAATTTAAATGTGTTAAATCTAACACATGTTTGTATTAAAAATTGTATTTTTAGGTTTCCTCTTGACCTAAACATATACGATGGCTATAAAAGGCACCATTAGAACCGCAATTGGGAGATCTATCACGGGGGGACGATACGACAGCGGAACGGAGGGAGAAAAGTAGAGGAACCCTACACGGAAGACCTCGGAGGCGTTTTGGCGGCGGAAACGACGGCAAATTCTCTCCACCTTCTCCAGATCCACTCTTTAACCCTTTCTCCAATTTACTGTATCTTGAAATTCATGTTTTACATCTTTTCGACTTACTGTGATACCATGTCGTCTATTTCCGGCTAAAAATCGTAATTCTTTAGGACCGGGAGTAGCCCGGGTAATCATTGTATGATACTTTTTTTTATCATAGTAATTCATCATTAATCTCTTAAATCTGTGATATGAATTCATTTTCTCAATTATATTGTTATGCTTGATCACCATAATAATAACATAATGCCCTTAATTACTTTGAAAGAAGGGTTAACGGTTGAAAACAGATGAATGTCACATTAATTAACAAATCCCATGAACAAGGTGATGTAAGATTAATGGTGGAAACCCAGAGGTCGATATTAATGCACCTAGTTTAGGATATAGGTTACTACGACGGTGGAACCGACCTAGACATAGGTAGTGAATTGTACCACGACAGTGGACAATTCTAACTACAGGCCACTACCCGGAATTGAGAGATGAACCTGAATTATTAGATAAAAATTCATACAATGATAACCCGCGGTGAAACTGCAATCCTAAAGATCGTCACCTGAATTGATTAAATTAAACCTTTAATCGATTGTTTTGTTTTCTTTTTATTTTATTTTCTTTTTTAATCAACTCTTATTTTTGGCTTAGCTGATCAATCCTAATTAGTAATAGTCTTTAACCTCACAACTCCCCGTGTTCGATAACTTGGGACTCATAATCCCATATTACTTCGACACGTACACTTGCGTATTACACGCACGTTATACGCGTGTCAAGCATCATCCTCAATAGACGGTGGGACTTCCTCTTCTTCATCATTGGGATAACCCATAGCCTTGACAAGAGAAACCACCTTCGTTTGTTCCATGATGTCCACAACAAGTGTTCCCTTATCTACCTTTGTCATGATGTGAGCCATATCAAGAAATGGTTTCCCTAAACAAATGGAAACATTGTGGTCAAAGTGTCTAATTTTTCTACATTGTCCTTGATCATGTGATGATTGTGAGTCAGCTGGCATCGTGATTTCAAATCTATCATCTTCTATGCCCATGGTCAACCGACCTCTACCCATTTCCAGAATCATGTCAGCTGTATCCTGGAAGGGTCTACCTAGAAGCAACTCATTACCTTGTTCATCTTGCATTTCCATCACGACGAAATCTGCCAGAAATACAAATATGTCCACTTTGACCAGAACATCCTCACAAATTCCATAAGGCCTTACAACGGAATTATCTGCAAGTTGGATTGTCATGTTACTCTTCCAGGATTCTTTAAGACCAAGTTTCTTGAAAGTGGAGAGAGGCATCAAATTCATGCTCTCTCCCGAGTCACATAGTGCTTTGCCGAATTTCACCTTTCCAATGTAGCATGAAATAATGAAACAACCCGGATCTTGTCGCTTTGGTGGCAATTTTCCCAAAATAAGGGCGCTGACCTGCTCCTTAAGCACTACCACCTCTGTGTCAGGAATCTTTATTTTCTTGGTAATTATATCCTTCAAGAACTTACCATAGGAGGGTATCTTCTCAATGGCCTCTAGTAAAGGAATGTTGACCGAAAGTTTCCTAAAGCTATCCAGGAACTTCTTGAACTGTGCATCCACCTTCTTTGCTTTCAGACTATTTGGATAAGGAACCGGGACGGTCTATGCCCTCTGATGTGGTGGAACATAAGGTGTCATCTTCTCTATCTCTTTCTCTACAGTGGGCTCCTCGGTGGCCTTCTCTACTTCATCCTCCACTATCTCTGTGACTACGACATCCTCTGCGGCCTCACCTGTAGCTTCTGGCTGTGGTTTGCTTGGTTCATCGGTCTTGGAGTTTAAAATTTTCTTTCCACTCCTCAACAAAATTGCTTTGGCTTGGTGGTTTCCTCCTGGAACATCAGTATTCTCTGGAAAACCCTATTGTGTTGGCCTCTTCAAACTTGCAATTTTGACTGCCATCTGTGCAATAGACATCTCAAGCATCCTCATCTGTGCCCCATGACTCTGCAAAGTCTAACCGAATTGGTTCATAAATTCTCCTTGAGATTTAATTTGTTTTTCGAAAGTGCTCATCAACTCTTGATTTTGCTTTATCACCCGGTTGAGCAACTCATTACTCTTATCTTCTGCACTAGGTTGTGGCTTCTGATCTGGATCCTGCAAAAAGTTATTTGAACCCTTCCAGAAGAATTTCTTATCCTTTCTCCATGAATAATCATTATTCAGGTAGCCCTGCTATTGACGCATGAACTTAGCATGTGCCTCATCATCAGATCCTTCATCATCTTTTGCTAGAAGTCTCTTTGCTATCAGGTCCATCTTCTCATTTAATTCTTTGATTGACTTGGATTCCCCTGCGATTTTGACCTGCTCTGGTGCATCTCTTTCACCCCAGGATTGCTTCTTAGCCATGTTCTTTAAAATTTCTCTACACTTTGAGCCTTTATTGTTTAGAAAGAAACTTGTCCCTGCTGAGACCAAATTAATCCTGTCATGTTAATTAAGGGTAAAATAATATATCTTTGCCTGAGTTTCTAGATCCAGCCCATGATGTGGGCATTTCTGCAGCATAATATTGAATTGCTCCCAAGTCTCTGAGTATGTTTCACCTGCTTGCTATTTGAAATTATGAATCCTCCTCACGAGATCATTTGTCTTCTTGGGTGGGAAATATCGTTCAAATAAAACTTCAATCATCGTTGTTGGATAAATTGGATATTATGATAAATCCCTTTGTTTCGATGATGACAAACATTTCATTCTTATTAATCTAACGAGCTACTTGAGTGTGCAGGACTAAGATGGATGGCAAAGAAACTAGGGAAAATCCACAAGCTAAATTGTTTATATTTTCATGCAATGTAATCATTGTTGTAAAAACTTGTACAAATATATAATGTACAAGTACTTAGAATTGCATGTAAATCAAGCGTTAGATTTTCCCTAGCCAAACACCATAGTTAGACATGTCATCCCATTTAAATAGGATCATTTATGCACACTCACACACATAATTAATGCCTAAATTGAAACCTTGAAACAGGATCACTCTCGGTCGACAAACTCCTCGACCGAGACACTCTCGGTCGACAATCTTCTCGACCGAGAAAGATCCAAAGTAGCTGTTAGACACAACAGACAAGTTAGTTGGCAGTTGAAGAAAGACGTTGCAAATCACTTGTTCCAGAGAGCCTGTCGGTCGACAAAAGTTCGACCGAGTAGGTGTCTCGGTCGACCATTTGTCGACTGAGATGGTCTCTGACAGCAACTGCAGAATAAATTAATTAGCCATTGTTAAAGCAACAACTTTGTACCTAACGGCTAGTTAAGCACTTAGAAACCCCTAGAAGTTGTCTAGAACGTCCTTAAGCATACTTAGGCCATTCCTATAAATAGGACAAGCCATAGGACACTAGAATTGACTTGTTACACTTGAGAATACACTTGAGCATACTTGAGCAATCTATTGCAAGCAATTTGAGCACTGTGATCATTAGTCTACATTCTCCTTAGCTCAATCTCGTGTCCTATAGGCTAGATTCTCCTATCCACAGCAATCACAAGTTCACACACTTGGCTAGGAGGTCTATATGCTTGATCTAGGCATATCAAGCCTTGGGCTTAAAGGATAAGTTGTAATTTCCTTTTTCTTTCTTGTTCCTTTTTATCTTTTGTACTCTCCTTGCTACTCCTAGGGTTGGAGGCTGCGGATTGGAGAGGGTTGACTTCTCAGGTGGAGAAGGGGACTTCAAGCTACTTCAAGAAGGCTATCGCAAGGGAAGCTACTTCAAAAGGCTGGTGCAACGGGAGTTGATGCATCTACTTCAAGGGAAGGCTGCTTCAAGGTTGGCGATTACTTCTAGGTGAAGGCTGCTTGAAGGGTTTGGGAAAAGAGATTGTATTTTATGTAAATTCCTTGCGAGGTAATAAAATAAATTTCTTTTCAAATCCCGGTTGGGTAAGCAACCGGGTAGTGGATTGACGGCTATAGTATTTGCTATAGTTGGAACCACTCTAAACCCTGTGTCTCCTTGTCCAATATTTTCATTGTGGTTGTTTGAGTTAAATTATTATTAAAATCTTTATAAAACTCTATTCACCCCCCACCCTCTAGTAGTTTTCAGTTGGTATCAGAGCAGGCTTCAAGGAACCCTAACCAGGTCTTGAAGAATGGAGGGAAATGGTGAAAAGTGCTTGGACGAAACCACTACATGCTGCAATTGGTGTTTAGGAACAAGCCACAAAACAACCGGATGCCCATGGAGATCAAAGGAAGAGGATAAGCACAAATAATGCCTTATTGCTACAACTAGTGAAGAAGAAGAAGAAGAGGTAAGTCTTTTTGATTTATCTAAAGAAGAACTAGTTGCTATTATTGAAGAAACACATAATAAATATGTTGAGTACAAAAAGAAATTAAAGAAATCAAATAAGGAAAATGATGATCTAAATGTTAAACTTCTTGCTCTTGCATCTGAAAATGAGGATCTTAAAGAGGGAAATAAATTTTCTGATCTTAAGTTAAAATCTATGGAAGCCGATTGCAAGCTCCTTTCTGTTGAAAATTCAAACTTACAGACTCAAGTAAACGATCTTCAAAAACAACCATTATTGTGCACCCATATAGATTATGACACTATTGTTAAAGAAAGAAATTTATTGTCATCCAATCTAGACCAAGCAAAAATAGACATTAAGAAAAGAATGGATGAGATTGCCAAGCTACAACAACAAGTTCGTAGTTTGAATAACCATGGCATTCTTGATCAAATTCTAGATAATCCCTATCAACAAATTGGGAGAAGGGGACTAGGTTACAGGCCTAAAGGAAAATCTCATCAACAACCTAGTCAGAGAAAGTCAAAACCCAATCTATATATGTACCTAAAAGGACATCCTCACCCAATGACAACATAGGACACAACCATAGAAAAAGATATGAAGTTGACTCAATATGTTGTCATTACTGTTTGCGCCTTGGTCACTATTCATTTTCATGTCCTTATAAGAGAAAAGATGTAGAGTTAGTTTGGGTTCCAAAACCTCCAAACTAAATGAACAAAATCAAGTTGAGATATGACCAAAGACATTAGTTGCATATTTCTATGTCTATCTCAACTCTACATAATTACAAATGTAAATGAAATTAATATTAGTTTGTTCCCTAGATGATTTAAAGTCTAAGTCAAATGAAAAGAAAATTCCTATTTTCATATGATTTTTTTGTAAAAGTATTTTCTGGTCTATTCATATACTAATTATAAAATGGAATTATCATTGTATGCTGTTATACCATGCTTTCATCATTGGGTGCGCATAGAAAATTGTATGCATGGATCCATGCAAATATATAAGCAAGCAAAATAATTTATTAGTTATATGTTATTGCTTGCAACAAAATCTCTAACTCAGTATCTTTGAAATAATTAATTGTGCCTCCAATTAAGTAGTATGCTTCAACTTGATATTTAAATTTTATGCAGATATTATACTCAATATATTCAATCTGAAAAATCTGCAAAATTTGCCTATTGGTCAAAATAAAACTTGACTAAGGGGCGCTATGGTCATAGTCAAATTCGGCCTAAAATAAGTTTGACATTATAACTATTTTGGATATCCTTTTATGGTTAAAAGAAATTAACTTATGATCACAACCTGTCCCAATACTGTCAATAATAAACACATCTATATATGTGGGCTCTACAAAAATGATCTTAAAAATCAGCCTCAAAATCGTACTCAGTAAGTCTCTCGGTCGACGAACACTTCGACCGAAAATCTCTCGGTCAGTCCCTCTCTCTCGACTGACAGAATCTATACAGATTTAGTATCAGACACACGTTCGGTCGACAAATGTTCGACCGAGACAATGTCGGTCGACAATTGTTCGACCGAGAAATAGTCGTTGGATACGACCGTTGTAAACCGACCGTTATGACCGTTTATGACCGTTATTTGACCGTTGGGGAGCCGAGTGGCGCGTTTGCAACACGACCGTTGCGGACGCTCGGTCGACGAATCGTCGACCGACCTGGTCGCTGGAATGTTATAAAAGGGAGCAAAAACGGGACACTTACTCACACTTGCATACTCTTGCTTCCATTGTCCCTCTCTAGTGCATTTTTGTGCAACTCTTCAGCATCCTCATTCTCAAACCTTCCTTGCTTCTTCTCCACACTCAAGTAACACAAATGGCCTCATCATCAGCTGCCCGTGGGAAGAAGAAGGTCGCCGGCAGGAAAGGACGGAAAGCTCGGGAAGCCACTCCGCCACTGACGATCATCAACGACATCGCCTTCGTCGATGGAGATGCTGGTGATCGATATCTACGACTTTCCTCCAAAGCCCCTCTTCCACGACGACCAGTCGAAGTCATGGACTTCATCAACATAGTCGATCTGGAGGATCTCTTTGAAGTGCAAAAATTGAAGGACTTCATCAATCCCTCTTTCCCTTTCTATTCCACTAAGGTAGTCAACGAATTTTATGCCAATCTCATATCCCATACTGAAAATGAAACCACTTTCTTCTACACCATGGTCAATGGGCATAGCCTTAAATTTACCGAAGGGGATATTCTTGACATGCTAGAAATTGACATAGATGAATACCAAGATTCCCTTGATCTCACCACCGAAAATCCACTAAATCAACTCTCCCAAGATGATCATACCATTAGCCTTAGTGACATAAAAAGAGCTATTTTTCAATCCAACACTACTTGTCATGAAGATAGGGGAACCTACTACGCTATAAATCTCAAACCAGCCTGTAGGATTGTAAATCTCATTGTTTCTACAAATATTCACCCTAGAGCCAACAAATCTGAAGTTCCAATATTCCGTATGTGCCTCATTTATGCCATCATAAGCCGCATTCCCACAAACTTCATCCGTATAATTCTTAAAAACATGATTGAGTTTTCTGGCAACCCACCATATGCGGATTTCATTTGCCAAATTACTCAACATTTTCTTAAAACAAACATTGAGGATATGGGATATACATGGGAGCGTCGACCACAAAAGATAAGTAAGAATACCGTAGAGAAAATGGGAATAGATTTTGGTCACAAAAGGGCTAGAGTAGAAGGAGAAACATCTCATCAAGACATACCAACACCTCCTCCTACTACCCTACCACAGGACCCCATTCAAAATACTCTTACTTATATTGCTGGCTCCCAATATCACCTTAGTAGACAATTAGACTACAATCATCATGCCATGACATATTTAAACCAAAGAATGCAAGCCCTTTCCCCAAACCAAACTGATGAATATCCATATTCTTTAAATCCAGGCATGCTCAATCCATACAATCCTTCGTACAACTACTATCAAACTCCACCTCCACCATCCATGGATCTAACGCATACTCAATTTTCATCTATGCAATTGCAAGATATTGTTGCTCATTTCCGATTTGACCGAGTTACTACATTCTTGGAAGCATATGCTTTAACCAAGACGAGAGCTCTAGATTGGCAAACCTTGGTCCAATACTATGGAGCTGAGCCATTTATTGGGAAAGATCCTGACGTTGATGTAATTCTTAAATCTTTTCAGTGAGTGTTGGAGTAATATTATTTGTAATGACTTGCTTTGAATGATTGTTATGGATCACTTCTGTATGATGTTTCTATCTTTCCATATTTCTTAATGAAAATGGTTATCCTTTTGACTTGGATGGATATCTTTTTGCATATGAGACATCTTGTAAATAAATGGATTATAAAGATTATTATTGTAAAGCATACAAATTAAGGGGAGTAACAAATAAAAAAACTTGTGGTTAGAATTAACAACAATCGTTGACACAGAAACAGTCTCGGTCGAGACCTGTTCGACCGAGAACACTGTCGGTCGAGAAATCGTCGACCGAGCAGGTCTTTGTTGTCAAGTCTGAAATAATTCTGCTGCAAATGATTGCTCATCAAATAATTTTAAACCAAGGATGCATGTTGAACATCATTTGTGAAACAGAGTATTCTTTTATGCATATGGACACTCTTCAAACATATTGCAAAGCATTTAAGTCTTTATTTGGGATATCTAAGGGGGAGATCATAAAAACAACTTTGACCATTTGATTGAAGAAGCTTACAAAAACATTGTAACCACCATGTGTAGCTGGAAATTTTCATTGATTATAAAGAAATTTATGAATTTATTGAAAATGGTATTTTGTACTTGAAGGAACTCTCTACCCAAAACAGGGGTTAACATCCCTTGCATTTGGATGGAGACATTTTTATGTACTCTAAGATTAGAGGATTCTCATTTAATTTAGGGCTTAACATCCTTTGATAAATGAGAAATAAATATACATTCATCATACGCTTAAGGGAATCTCATATCATTTCAAGGCTTAACATCCTTTGCAAATGATTGAGAAACAAATTGTGGATAAATTAGACAAAAATCCATGTTCCTAATAGGATATCTATTTAAGGGGGAGCATAATATAAAATTAAGGGGGAGAAGAAAAATAAAATATTCAACTTGGATATCTTTTTGAAATGACAAAGGGGGAGAAAGAATATAAAAATCAAAAATATAAATGAGTTTCATAACATCTTGGCCAGCACTCACTTGCAAAACATAAATGGCTACAAAAGGTAATTTTCAGGTATGAAACTCACATGCTTTATATTTCCTTATTTCATATTTAGGAAATGTTTGTCATCTTCAAAAAGGGGGAGATTGTTGGATAAATTAGATATTATGATAAATCCCTTTGTTTCGATGATGACAAACATTTCATTCTTATTAATCTAACGAGCTACTTGAGTGTGCAGGACTAAGATGGATGGAAAAGCAACTAGGGAAAATCCACAAGCTAAATTGTTTATATTTTCATGCAATGTAATCATTGTTGTAAAAACTTGTACAAATATATAATGTACAAGTACTTAGAATTGCATGTAAATCAAGCGTTAGATTTTCCCTAGCCAAACACCATAGTTAGACATGTCATCCCATTTAAATAGGATCATTTATGCACACTCACACACATAATTAATGCCTAAATTGAAACCTTGAAACAGGATCACTCTCGGTCGACAAACTCCTCGACCGAGACACTCTCGGTCGACAATCTTCTCGACCGAGAAAGATCCAAAGTAGCCGTTAGACACAACAGACAAGTTAGTTGGCAGTTGAAGAAAGACGTTGCAAATCACTTGTTCCAGAGAGCCTGTCGGTCGACAAAAGTTCGACCGAGTAGGCGTCTCGGTCGACCATTTGTCGACCGAGATGGTCTCTGACAGCAACTGCAGAATAAATTAATTAGCCATTGTTAAAGCAACAACTTTGTACCTAACGGCTAGTTAAGCACTTAGAAACCCCTAGAAGTTGTCTAGAACGTCCTTAAGCATACTTAGGCCATTCCTATAAATAGGACAAGCCATAGGACACTAGAATTGACTTGTTACACTTGAGAATACACTTGAGCATACTTGAGCAATCTATTGCAAGCAATTTGAGCACTATGATCATTAGTCTACATTCTCCTTAGCTCAATCTCGTGTCCTATAGGCTAGATTCTCCTATCCACAACAATCACAAGTTCACACACTTGGCTAGGAGATCTATATGCTTGATCTAGGCATATCAAGCCTTGGGCTTAAAGGATAAGTTGTAATTTCCTTTTTCTTTCTTGTTCCTTTTTATCTTTTGTACTCTCCTTACTACTCCTAGGGTTGGAGGCTGCGGATTGGAGAGGGTTGACTTCTCAGGTGGAGAAGGGGACTTCAAGCTACTTCAAGAAGGCTATCGCAAGGGAAGCTACTTCAGAAGGCTGGTGCAACGGGAGTTGATGCATCTACTTCAAGGGAAGGCTGCTTCAAGGTTGGCGATTACTTCTAGGTGAAGGCTGCTTGAAGGGTTTGGGAAAGGAGATTGTATTTTATGTAAATTCCTTGCGAGGTAATAAAATAAATTTCTTTTCAAATCCCGGTTGGGTAAGCAACCGGGTAGTGGATTGACGACTATAGTATTTTCTATAGTTGGAACCACTCTAAACCCTGTGTCTCCTTGTCCAATATTTTCATTGTGGTTGTTTGAGTTAAATTATTATTAAAATCTTTATAAAACTCTATTCACCCCCCCCCCCTCTAGTAGTTTTCAATCGTGTCCTATGATTCCACATACTCATAATCAAGGTTGTAGAGCCATTCCCTTGTGTTTCCTGCTAGAGAAGATGGAAACAATTTCAGATAAATTGCCTCCTGTGGAAATCTGTCCACTTTCACCATATCACAGTGTTCCACAAAGGTGCTTATGTGGGCAACTGGGTCTTCATTCTTTAGCCCATGGAAAGCCTACAAATTGACCAACTGGACCATCCCTGGGTCAATCTTGTAACTAAGTATTTTGATAGCCTGTTTCTTGATTGGCCCTTTCTGCATAGAGGAAGAAGAAGCTTTAATCTTTTCCCAAATGGTCTTCTCCTTGGCCATTGTGAAATTCTCAAGTTCTTCTTCAAAATCTTTAGGTGGTGTATTTATCTGCTTGTCTTCAGATCCCAAAGACAGAACCTCAGGTGTCGACTGTGTGTAGTCTGTACTACGCGTCTTCACCATGCACTAGTACCTGCAATGTGTAAAATCGAATAAGTATAGTGTTAGATGAATACAGAATATGAAAGATAGACAATTAATCCCAGTAATTAAAATTTCAAATAAAAAAAAGTGGCCTAGAGTGTTGTGCAACACTCGTAGTGCCAAAATGTACCCTATTCCCCGGCAACAGCGCCAAAAACTTGACACGATTTTACCCTGCGTATAACACAAGTGCATGTATCAATGTAATATAGGACTTGTGAGGCCTGAGTCGAACTCAGGGAAATAGAAATTTTAGTAGACTATTACTAACTGGTCGCGATCAGCTAGACTGATTGGAAAAGTTGATTGTTTGGTTTTAAAAATAAAATAAAGTAAAAAGAAAAAAACAAAAGTGAGCAGTGATTAAATGTTTAGTTTAATCAAATTAATGGGAATCCTTAGGATTGTGGTTTCACCACGAGGTCTCACTATATGCAAATCTACACAATTAACATTATTCGTTCCCTTTCCCTAATTATGGCCCGTAGTCAGAATTGCTCGCTTCCGTGATACAATTCACTACCTAGTTCTAGGTCAGTTCCACGCCAGTAGTAACTTATACCCTAGATCTAAGTTCTTTGATTATTTCTCTGAGTATCCACCCTTAATCGTACATTACCTTGTCTAAGGAATTTATTGATTAATGTGTTAATCATGCCTTTTCAACCACTAATTCACCAACAAAAGTAATTAACGGTATTAGAAATCGACTATGGTGATCAATCATAGTAAATTGCAATGGAAACATGATAACATATCAAGGGAAAGTGAGACAAATTATGATATTTAATATAACCTTGTCATACAGCAATTTCCCAGGATACTCCCGGTCCTAAGGATAGAGGGGATTAGCCCCGCATGTTCAACTCATAAGTACACATGGAGAACAAAGAGGGAAACATGGAGAAACGAATGAAATTATGGTGTAACCCCTAAAATGAAGAAGATTCAAATGATCCTCAGTGTGAGACGCATGTTCTGCAGCCTTCCGGTGGAAGAATCGTCCGTCTACGGCTCTAGAAACATCTGGGGTGTAGCTCTGGGCTACGTTCTTTCCTCTCCTCTTCTCCGGGTCTCGTGCAACAGAATAGAATGTGATCCTTAGGTCTGGCCATCTTTTCTTAGGTATAGGCATGACTTACGGGCGCCAAAAGATCGCAGTCATTCGTTCGTGGAAATTCTGGGCGCAACTCTAATCTGACGACATCGATACCATCGACGGGGTGTCGATGGTATCAACACCTTAAGATGCACTTCTGATGCTAAAAACAAAGGAATCCATCACTAGAACCTGTGAACTCTCGATACTATTGACATTGTTGTCGATAGTATCGACGGCTTTACTTAATCCCCACTGAAGTGATCTCGAGACCATCGATGGATTTGGTCAATGGTATCGACTTGGATGCTCTCCCTCTGGCCTGGGCACTGACGCCATGTCGATGGTATTGACAGATCCATCGATGGTATCGACGGGTGCAGATTTACAAAGTACCTGAAATAGAGAGAGAAACACAAATCAAATCCAAGAATTCTGATAATTTATACAAAATAAGATAGAAGAAACTGAATTTGATGCATATGATGATTATAGGCTAAAGGAATATGAATCATGCGATTATAGTCATAAAATGACACACAACCAAACAAAACAAGTGTAAAACCATCCTATAAATGCGACTCAAATTCACTGCATCACTCACCCTATAGAAGGGTTCCTTCCAAGGATGGGAGAAAACTATCTCTTGATAGTTACAAAGGTCACAAATGTCCTTACTTCCAAGGTTTACATCATCATCTGCATGCTTAGCCTTATCATGCTATTTATGCACGTAGCCATCAAGAAGGCAACCTACTAAGACACTCTGAGTTCCTTGGTATATCATACTTGTTCCTTATTCCTTGAAGTTGTCCAATCTCATACATATGTCACCAACATCTGTGAGGGGTTCATCAAACATACACCTTAGTCTGAGGGGGTTTCATTTTCCTCTAAACATGAAAGGGTGCCATATTCAAATCCTTAGGAACTCAACATCTTTGTGAGCATCAGGTGCACCAGGTACTACTTCTTCCCCTCTTTGGTCTAGGAACCCTAGGTTCACTTCCTATACATTAGTTGTTTAAGTGCATGCTCAGTTGTTCAACCATGAATGAAACATGTACAAGGTATGGCATATACTTCCTACCATTCTTCCACATGAACAACACCTTATATTCCTACACAAGAACAACCAACTGGGTGTGAGGCCTCACAACTTGCTATCATACCATACTCTTTAATGTCCTTGGAACTCTCTTTCCTGCACCTCAAAGGTAGGTACTTATAACCTCTGTACATCAGTTCAAGAAGCCTCTTTCTCATATTAGGGTTTGGTTCCTCTAAAGGCAACCAAGGTACGATAAGCCTCTAAGGATCGTGCATGAGGCAGCCACATAAATCTACTTAGGGTCATCCATACCAGGCCATATAATACCAAACTTCTCATGATTCCTCATGTCTCAGAGTCTAGGTTTCCAACCTTCCTCATCGGTTCTCACCCTCTCTCCATAGAGCTAACCTTACAACTGGTCCTACCATTGGAGGTTCTCTCCCAGAAGATGGGTCAAGCTCATAAGGATACACACCTATCCCTACTTGGGTGTAACATACTATCAAGATATATATCTGGCCAAGAACATCCAGAGCTTTGCATTCCCATCTCATGAACATCAGGCATAATCCTTCTGACCTAGGTCTAAAACTTGTTTTTAGCCTTACTTCCATTCTCTCCTAGGTAGGCACATACTTCTTTTCTATTCATATATGTCCGTTAGGGTTCTTATATGACCACCATCAACCTTCTCAATGAGGGAGCTATCCCTCATCCTAATAGGCATGGCCCACCCAAGGTCGGGCCATCACAAGGCACTAGAGGTCAAAGCAAGCACTCATAGTCTATGTTTCTCATGGGTACTCAAAACCTCCATGTAAAGTGTGCATGACTAACCCACGTACATTAAGGTATAGAAGACTAAGGTATTCATCTCATCTTGTCATCTCTTTCTCTAACTACCACTTAGGGTTTGGGTTAGCATCGTCCCCAGAGGATGCGTTCAGTTTCTTCCTCTTCTTGGAGGCTTCTTCCTCCAAGGCTAACTATCCCCTCATCCTCCTACAAGAAGGTCTAACCTCAGAAGTCTCCTGAGGGTACGACAACACACGCCATGCAACCTAAGCATGTAACTAATCCTTAGTTTATGCTTAAACTATTAAAACTTATGTCCATTTCATCTTGTTTACATGATTTCATTATTTGGTGAAGGATTCCTTAATCCTTATTACCCTTATCCCAAACATAGGAGGGGTGTGGAGAGAGAGAAAACCTAATCACTTAAAGTTATACTTGAATCAGGGTTAAGAAGGAAAGAAGACAGATAAGAAAGTCCTAGAGGTATCTTACTTCGAGTCAAATCCTCTAATTTTGACCAGGCAGTCACATAAAATCTAGGAGTCCTCATAGACTGACTAGCGGAGTAGAAGTAAATCTTTCCAGTCCCCAGATCGTGATCCTTTTCTAGACACCTCCATCATTGGAAAATCCTCTATTAACTCCCTTGGGTTCTAAAGAGTTTGTAAAATTTAACAATTATTAGAGATTAACTGGAAAACCATCACTCTGATACCAATTGTAACGACACCGCTTCCTAATAACCCTCAATTAAGGAAGACCAAGAAGTTAGAGGTGTTATCCCAAAAATAGGATCAATGGTTTTGCAAATAATAAAAAATAATTAATAAATTCTACCAAAGACTAAACTTAAAATTGGAATAAAAATTACATTTCACATACCTTTCAAAAGTAGGAATCTGAAACTTCTACCCTCAGTATAATTCTATCTAACTAAATCCTCCTTTATGATTTTACTTTATTCTTCACAAGTTCCACTTTACTATTTGTCCAATTTTAGATATTCCTAAAATGCCGACAAACAAAATGCCAGTCAGTATAAATGAATATACTAGTATGTGGGGACAAACAAAACATTACACATAAGCTTTAACAACATAATCACATCAAGTAGTTGTGAACAATGCAAAATTACATTTTCAATGTGACTTCCCAACCACTTTTACTCATCCTCTGGGATACCCTCTCTAAGGGTTTAGTCCTTGCAAGAGACTTAAGGCTACCTTCTCCATCCTGAGCTTGGTTCCTGGGTTCACCTCTCTGGGTGCCCAATAGTCTTCCCTCTGAGGCTTGACCACTTCGGACCTTCCCTCTGGGGCTTGGTCATGTATCATACATCCAAAGATGGTATATAGGTTTGAGACATTCACATATATACTTAAGTTGTGATAATCATATTAAAGACTACATAAATAAAAGCATCCAACCAGTTTATTTCCATGCAATCGATAAAATATTAGGAAAATGCTGGGAAATGAAAGTGTGTACTCATAAATAACCACATACCTGATTAGTAGATTTCACAAGAAATAAGCACAATCCAATCAATCAGGCAATCCAATCCAAGCAAGCAAGCCAACCACACAAAAGTACAAAATCCTAAAAAGCATATGCAACCTATTTACTACACACTTATCAAGAATCTACATTACTTACTTGACTTTACTTTCAAGGGTTTCTAATCTGAATTAGGGTTTCATTAGGGTTCCCTTAGATCTATTTACAACGTTCCTCTTTTATATCCACAAAACCCTAAAACAACAGTTCTAGGTTCAAAACCCTAATTACTCACTTATTCACGTTAAAACCTTCTTTTCATCAAATAGCCTTAGGATTAATCTAATATCACTTTTATACAAAGGATTTCAAAGTTCATATCATTAGAAACCATTAACACCTATGTTAGGGTTTCTATGCCCATTATTGCATATTAACATAACAAACCCTAAATTAGGTGGTAACACACATGGATCATCTTCTTAGATATCAAAACATATTTTTATTAATGACAGGTTAATATGATCACAGCTTATCCATATTAATCATCTCAAATTCATTGCATATCAAATTAGGGTTTTTCTTAATTATAAAGCATTAAGAATAGCAACTTTAACCACTTTTCGAACTACGATCAAACTCAGGATCTAAAACTATTTTTAATGGATTCCTTGAATTTTTCTCATCAAAATTGTTATATTATATGTGCCAAACTGAGCTACCAATTATCTTCTACGAATTTTGCAAAATTGTTACCTTTAGGGCAATAGGAAGCTGACACGCCCGCCGTTTGTTTTCTTTTATTTTGATTCACCCTCTGGCTCAAAGATCTGGGATTGGGGTCCGCTAGTTTGGGAACCCATACCTGGGTGGCCTCCCCACATTCTACTACAGGTCCAGCGATGCGAACCCCTATTTCCGCGAGGAAATAGAGCATCGCCGTCGGGCAAGGCTCCAGCGGGCTACAATCTTGTTGTGGCGTTCGGAAGCGACCGACAAGTCCACCACTGCTCTTCAACAACACGTGAAACCTAGGGAGATGCTAGGAAGCGATCAAGACATGAGGCCCTAGAAACCAAAGTGGCTGTAGAATAGAGGTGTGAGAGAGAACCTGCTACTGTGGGGAAGAACTCGGTTTTGCAAGAGGGGGTTGGCAACCTCTTGGTTTGTTTTGATTTTGTGAGGGATATAAGGATGTGTCTTATATATATTTTGTGGCTGGAACATCCGTGGCCATCCATGGAATTCCCAAATCAATAGGGAAATTGGGGATCTCCCATGTCCACATGAAATTATAGGAAATCTGATATAGATAGACTCAAATTCATCTCCCAGATCTAATGGGATAGTTTCCAAGAACCGACACACATCAAGGAAAGGGGTAGAGTCCAGGGATCCTCAAGGTTATTGTACCTCATTTACTAAATCGAGCTGGAGGTAGGATTGAATGACAGCCATCCAATTTTGAACCAACGGTTTCTAACATGTGCCAATTATATTTCCAATATGCATAAAATTGTGACATTTAATGGTTTCCTCCACACTTTAGGAAAACTTTGAAAAATTGTATATCCCAAACTACTTATCTGTTTGATCCCAAATTTTATAAGAAAGTCCATAATGAATCAAACTACTTGTGTTCCAAGTTTGGGACTCAAACTCGAAATTGGAAGAGAGTTTTCTTCATATACAAGTTATCACTTGTTAAGGCATACTTTATGCATATTTTCTCTCTCCGATTCTTTTATTTTCCTTATTAGGATTCCTTTTACCATCTGAAACCATGTGGACTCGAAATCTCATCCATGATGATTCCATTATCCATATTTCCACATATTTCTTATATTTTCATCAATATCTCAAATTTCCTTCTTAATAAAGCAACATTTCATTTCTTCTTTTTCTTTTAATCATATTGGACTCATTAACATTTTATGATCTATGAAATCACATGTACATAATAAATATTGCAAAGGAAATCCATTCAATACACTTAAAACATACAATTCCCATAATCATACATTTATCGGGGAAATTGCATTTCCAGCCATATGAACCCAAAAATTGGGGTTGTAACATCTGTTCAATGAATATATGCCAAAAGTAATGCACCGGTGAAGTAGATGATATATTTAATTTGTTTTCTAGTCCTTTAGTATCCTCTCAAGATGGTGGTGGTGATGCCATGCCTCTCTTGCACACTTTTATGAAGAATTGAAGAGACAATAAGGTTATTGTAAAATATAATTTGATAAATACTTGGTCTGTGATAGTGCACCACAAGCTTTAGATTTTGATGTTTTATTCTGGTGGAGAACAAATGGTGGGTATTACTCTAATCGAAAAGAAATTGCTAAGGATTTTGTAGAATTCCAATGCCAATCATGTCTTTAGAGTCGTCCTTTAACATATCAAGTAGGGTGATTGATCCACGCTATAGTTGACTCCACCATACTACAATTGAATCCTTGTCATGTTCACAAATTTGGCTAAAAGATAGTGGCCCAAAATGACATATGTGGTAATTTTGTTATCTTATCTCAAAATTTAAATATTCAATTTTGAAAAGTAAATATATATATATATATCTTTGTATAGACGTATAAACCAAAAAAAAATCTTTCATTAGTATTCTAGAAGATGAAAACATAGAAGGTGAAGGTACCTCAATATCTACTTTTGTTTCATTTATCTTCAATATTATCGCTATTGTTTATGGTTGTTTCATAATTCTGATTTATGGCTGTTTGATTTGTGACAAACTTATAAGGGAGCGATCAAAAAAATCTGAAAATCATTGCAGTTATTTTTGTAATGTCATGAGGTAAGTAATCATTATACCCTAAACATGGTTGATTTTCTCTGAGTTGTCTATTTGAAGATTATTTGGTGTGTTTGTTGAAACCTTTTAGGTGGTACTTTCTTTTTACCACATCAGGATGCTTAAAAATCTTAATAAGTCTAAGGATTCATTTTCGTCAACAAGATTGGGTAATTTATTTTTCTATTTTAGCATCCTATCAAGACAATTGAATACAACATCATGTATGTTGACCTTCTCTGTATCCTGCTATGGGGGATTCCCTGCCCAGGGAAAAAATTGAAGATAGATCCCTACGTTGTTGTTATATGGGTTTATAAGATGGCTTTTTGGTAAACCTTTCTATATAGTCTAATAATGTGGAGGATGGAATGGTTGTTTGAGGCTCTTTCATGGTGTTTGGCCCCCCATGTTCATATGGTATTTGAGACAATGCTCCTTTTAAAGATTTTCTTATTCACCTGGTGCATGTTGTTCAATGACCCTTGAACTGAGGTGTTTTGATGATTGACGTTAGTCTTGGGTGGATGGTGGATTCTACTATATCTGTGATGCCCCGATCCTCGTGCCATCTCTAATGAACCCAAAGACCGGAGAGTCAACCATGGTAAATCACCCTTAACTTTTTCTTTTCTTAATCACTTAAAATTAACCTAAAGGAAAATCTTCTAACTTAGAATAAACTGAAATCTTACTAAACTGCGCAAGCAACTACTATTTACTTTACTAGGTAGGTAAAGCAGATTTATACAAAATATTACATTTTTCATGTGGAATATAAAGCACAACAGATAACTTAAAACTAAACTACAGATTACATTAAATTCTCTCTCTACCACACCACATGCCCCAAGGACCGAGGGGAAAGGACTAAGAGACCTCTATTCTAACTATGAACTACCTTCTAAGAGCCTGGGTGATAAGATCCTTCAACTTCCTTGTACTGACATTTACCTAAAACAACAATTCAGTAGGTTGGTGAGATACTGGCTTAGTGAATAGAATTTCACCCAACCATCGCAAATAACTCATTTTCTATTTATTAAACTGAAAAAAAATACAAAAATTTCTACACTAAGTAGATCTAAAACAATACAGTTAAAATAACATAAAATGCCAAAATTACATTTAAAGAACAACAGTTGTGAAACTATACTCGAATCTTTCTTAGCCTTTCTTACTTATAAAAAACTCTTTAAACTTATATGATCATATTTTAGCTTATGCCCTGATCATATGCAGTGTACTCAACATATGAAGAATCATATCAAAATACGATCTCACCATACAAAACTTAGCTGACACACCTGGAATGCTAAGCCTGACAATGTCATTGGTCTGCAACGAGAAAATGGCTCTCTGGCCTCAGCACACCTGTGGGCTGTAAAAACTAGACTACTCCTCTAACCTGAGCACACAGGCGGAGTGTCAAGCCACCTATTGGCTTTTCTGTACTCTAGTGCCACCAGGACCTCTGGTTGATGTTGGACACTACATGTTGTATTTTTAAGGAGACTTCTACTAGGGCTTCGTCTCCCGTAGCACCTGTTAGTATGTTCTGACCCCCATATACTGGACACTTCCAGGGTTTGGTCATTTCATTCCTACGGCGCAGACCTCTCATTGGTAATCTACGGTGTTCAGGGCCCGTAAATTTATAATTTTATTATTCTTGGAAATTCTTACTATATTGTATCTTTTCCATACTTATACTTGACTCTGGTATCTCTATGGTACCATGTCTATTTATCTAAAGTTTATAAGTACGAGATGTATCTCATCCTTATCTTGGCAGAGCACTATATTCAAAACACTGCAATATACTGAGAAATCAACATATTATACATGTAGGCAGACTGAAATACTTAAATAAACAGAATACATGTCCACTTGGAACTTAAACACTACAATCATGGAATTGAACTTCTTAATACACTGATAAGAGTTAATTACTTGGCATATGAGTAATCGTCATTAGCACCTATAAATTATTTGCACTTTTTTGGAAAATGTGCACATCGACCCTAATCCTGGGTTGTGCATCTCATAACTTAATTAAGAGTTAATTGCTTAACATGGCAAGATTTATTAATAATAACTGAGAATTTCTAATGATGTCATTGAGAAACATGCCAATCCATGTTAATACTAACCACACATATTAACTATAACTTGAAGTGTGCAATCAGGTTTCCATTGAAACATTCCAGGTCATCGTCATTTTCTTTGAAAATGTGCAATTAGTTAATTACTAGAATCGTACAAACTGGTTTATACCCAAACGTGCAACTATTGCAAATTTGGGTCGTGTGCTACTGTCTTCAACCTCTATACTGAGCAATTTAGGATTTATTCAACCATATAGTTCCAATAATCCAAATCATACAGATCAGTTAAAATAACTAGGGTCATGCAAACGTGAAGAAGAAAAATGTGCAATGAGAAGTCGAGTGACGCCAAGACTGCCTGGTACTTGGGTAATCATTGTTACCTGCAATACACACAGATCTAACCAAAATTGTCCATTTCATGGAGTTAATGCTTGCTTACTGAGTGAAATTCTACTCACAGAGGTTCGAGATGGCCGAAATCGATTGGAAACGCGCCCAAAGCCTACTTTCGGGCATCCACATGGTTGTCTTCAACCTTGGGCTTGCCTTGGTTCGGACCTGCTATAAGCAACAACTTCTATCACGTACAGGAGGAGAAGGGAACCTTGGCTGGGTGCTGCTCGTGGCTATGAGGTTGCGGATTCGAGCTCTAGACTCACGGCCGAACTCAAGGGCACCGTTTCATGGTGCTTTGCTGCACCAATAGGGCTCCTGGCCGTGCTGGTGGCGGCGGCGCACCTACTTCTGGTCGGGGCGTTGTTCTAGCTGGTCAGGGCATCACGATTGGGCGAGGATGAGGAGGAAGGAAGGAGGAAGAAGAAGGTGGAAGCAATGGACATGCTGGCTCGGAGCTATGGAGCTTGAAAATCGCTCCTCCCTTTCCCCTACTACTGGCCGATCAGACTAGCTATGCACTGCTGCTTCAAGAAGTGCTCGTTCGGGTGAAAGGGATAAGGGAAAAGGGGAATTAACCAAATAAATGGGGAAATTGCAGATCTCGGCCCAAGAAACTGAAAATGCCATATCTTTTGCCTTCGAGGTCCGATTCAAGTGATTTCTTTTGCAAATTTTCAATCACGAGTTCCACTACAACCTCAAGGAAAGAAAACATACTAACTAGATTAACTCAACTTAATCTAAGCACTAATCGCATCTTGAACACTTATCTTAGTTTAAATCAACATGGTGATGCACTAATCACTGTACTTACTAGTTAAACTCAGAGTGGGTCATAACAATCTCCCTCTCTTGTAAGAATTTCATCCTGAAATTCCTAAAAGAGAAAAGGAAACTTGTTACACATCTCTAACTCAAGCTCCCACGTGGCTTCCTCTAAGTTGTGGTTCCTCCACAGAACATTCACTAACGGTATCTCTCGATTCTTGAGCTTCTTTATTCTCCGATCAACTATTTGTACTGGTCCTTCAACATAGGACACATATTTTCTGAGCTGTGCAGGATCTAGGTCTAATATCTTCTCTGTACCAAGGTAACACTTCTTCATTATCGATACATGAAACACATCATGTAAATTAGCTAACTCAGAAGGCAAATTCAACCTATAGGCTACAGGTCCAATCCTCTCAATGACAGGATATGGGCCCATAAACCTAGGAGTCAGTTTGCCTCTCTTGCCAAACCTCAACACTCCTTTCCATGGTGAAACTTTCAGATACACTTCATCACCAACCTCAAACTCAAGAGGTCTACGCCTCCTCTCGACGTAACTCTTCTGCCTGTCCTGTGCAGCTTTCAACTGTTCTTTGATCACTATAATCTTTTTTGTAGTCAAATCCACTATCTCTGGTCCAAGAATCTCTTTTTAACCCACCTCATACCAACATACGGGTGATCTACACTTTTTGCCATACATAGCTTCATACGGAGCCATACCAAGACTAGAATGGTGACTATTGTTGTATACAAACTCTATAAGGCTCAAGTGTTCTTCCCAACTTCCTCTGAAATGTAGGACACATGCTCTCAGCATATCCTCAAGAGTCTAAATGGTCCTCTCTGACTGACCATCCGTATGTGGGTGAAAAGCTATAATGAATCTCAACTTTGTGCCTAAAGCATGATGCAACTGATTCCAAAACCTAGATGTGAACTTAGGATCTCTATCTAATATTATTGAAACTGGGATACCATGCAACCTGACTATCTCATTCACGTATATCTTAGCCAACTTGGGGACATCAAAGGTTGACTTAATAGGAAGAAAGTGAGCAAACCTAGTCAGTCTATCCACAATCACCTATATCGAGTCACAACTTCTAGATGTCCTGGGCAACCCTACCAAAAAATCAATTGTGATATGTTCCCACTTCCACTCCGGTATAGGAAGAGATTGCAAGGTACCTGTAGGTGTCTGATGCTCAACCTTAACCTGCTAGCACACACTACACCTAGCCACGTACTCAGCTACATCCTTCTTCATACCTGACCACCAGTACAACTCCTTAAGATTCATGTACATCCTAGTGTTGCCTGGATGCATAGCGTACATCGATGCATGTGCTTCCTCAAGAATCTATTCTTTCACATCATTATCTCCAGGTACACACAACCTGTCATGTTGATACAACAAACCATCATCTGAAAACTTGAACTCTTGTATTTTTCCCCCTGTCATGTCCTGCATGATCTGTTGTAACTCACTGTCACTATGTTGTAGTTCTTTGATCTGATCATAAAAAGTAGGCTTGACTTGCATCTGTGCAATCAACCCACTCTGTTATGTCACTCCTAAGTCTAAGTTCAACTTCCGCATCTCTACGAGCAGGTCTCTCCTAAAACATGTCATAGAGAATACATCAGCTATTGAACTTGACTTCCTGCTCAGGACATCTGCTACCACATTCGCTTTTCTAGGATGATAATCTATCATCACTTCATAACCCTTGATCAATTCTAACCATCTCCACTATCTTAGATTCAGATCCTTCTAGGTGAAGTTATATGTCAATCTCTTATGATACATAAACACCTGGCATGCCTCACCATAAAGATAGTGATGCCATATCTTAAGATCATGAACTACTGTGGCTAACTCCAGATCATGTGTCGGGTAATTCTCCTCATTCTTCTTAAGCTGTCTAGATGCATAAGCTACTACTTTGCCTTCCTGCATCAACACACAGCTTAAACCTCTCCTTGAAGCATCACAAAACACTGTGTAGCCTTTATCTGCCTCTAGCAGGATCAACACTGGTGTTGTAGTCAACCTCTTCTTTAAAATCTAAAAACTCTTCTCATAGTTGTCTGACCAGAAAAATGGTGCATCCTTTCTCGTTAAGTGTGTCAGAGGTGACGCTACAACACTGAAGTTTTGGATGAACCTCCTATAGTAACCTTCCAATCCTAAGAAGTTTCTGATCTCAGTAGGAGTCTTAGGCTGCTCCCAATGCAGAATAAATTTGACGTTCTTAGGGTCAACACTTACTCCATCTCCTGAGATGACATGTCCAAGAAAAGACACCTTAGCTAACAAGAACTTGCACTTACTGAACTTAGCATATAACTGGTGTTGTCTCAACAACTGTAATGCTATCCTCAGATGTTGCTCATGCTGCTCATCATCTTTGGAATAAATCAAAATGTCATCTATGAAAACCACTATGAACTGATCCAAGAACGGCTTGAAAATCTAGTTCATCATATCCATGAAAGATGCTGGGGCATTAGTCAGTCCAAACGACATGACCGCAAACTCATAATGCATGTATCTTGTACTGAAAGATGACTTAGGAATATCTGAAGCCTTTATCCTCAATTGATGATATCCAGATCTCAAGTCTATCTTAGAAAAGATCGTCACTCCACGTAATTGATCAAACAGATCATCTATCCTTGGCAACGAGTACTTATTCGTGATGGTGATCTTATTCAACTATTTGTAGTCTATACATAACCTCATAGTACCATCTTTCTTTTTCACAAACAAGACTGGAGCTCCCCATGGTGAAGAACTAGGTCAAATGAAACTCTTATCCAGTAACTCCTATAACTGGATCTTCAGTTCCTTCAACTCTGTAGGTACCATTCTGTAGGCTGGCAGCGCTACATGGTGACTACCTGGCAACACCTGAATCTCGAAGTCTATCTCTCTTTCAGGAGGTAGACATGGCAACTCATCTGGTAAAACATCTAGGAACTCAGAGAACACTGGCACATCCCATAGACTGACTGTGCTTTTCTATGCTCTGGTATCTACTACATGTGCCAAGAATGCCTCACAATCTTTCTACAACATCTTATCAGCTACAATAGCTGATATGATACACGTAGACAAAACTTTCCTGTCTCCAGAAAAGACACAAGAAAATCCACCATGTTGAAAGACAGCCTCCTTTTTCCAACAGTCGAGTTGAACTCGATACATCTCTAGGCAATCCATACCCAAGATAACTTGAAAAGAGTTAGTATCTAGGGGTATAAGATTAACCGCGATGGTGTAACCACTACAAGTCAATAAACATCTGGGACAAAACTCTGTCAACACTGTCGGTTCACCTAATAGAACCCTCAACAACAACTCAAACGGTAACTCCTGAGTTAATAGGTTAATCTCACAAGCTAAAGAACTCTGTATAAACGAGTGAGTAGCACCCAGATCTATCAAAACTGTAACTGAAATGTTATTAAAGAAAAACATTTACCCTATAATTACTCGGGAAGAAAAAATACCTTCTTGTTGTGTTAGAGAGAAGAAGCGTCCTGAAGCTCTTCCTCTCCCACGACGTCCTCATTGTCCTTCCCTTCCACTAGGTGCTCTTCCTCCTCAGGAACCTGAAGCTACTGAAGAACTCGCTCCTCCAGCTGGATCCTGTCACGGAACATTCTGGTATTGTGATTGGGAACCCTGTGTTGCCACTTACTGTAACTGGGGACATTGCCTTCTAAAGTGTCCCACCTATCTGCAGATGTGACATCCCTGAAATTCTGCACCCCAACATTGTCCGAAGTGCGGCTTTCCACTAATATCACACATTGATATCTCTCTCCTTGGTGGACCTGTCACTGAGGCCGATGATCCAGTAGACCTTGTTGGAGGTGTCTATGTAGACTGTGTATTTCATCTACTAGAATTGGGCCTTCGTCCACTTGGTGAAAACCTAGATCCTTGTCTCCCAAAACAACCAAGTCCTCATCCTATATTAGAAAAGAAACCACCACCTCCTCTGTATCCACCACTGCTTTGTCCCCCTCTAATAAAGTCTCCAGATCTTTTCTTACTCTCAAACTACTTATCAGCATTAACTAACTCTTCTACACGTCTCACTACTTCCACAAATTCCCCAAAGTTTTCTCTGTCTCTTCGACCAATGGCTGACTCAGTGTGTATAATCTCTGATCTTAATCCTTGTTGAAATCTTCTGCACTTTTCTACATCATCTGGTACAAGTTGCGGACAGAAATCTGCCAACCTTGTGAAATGTGCCTCGTATTCACCAATTTTCATATTTCCTTGTCTTATATTCTCCAACTGTTTAATCTTATCACTTAGGAAGATAGGAGGAAAATACTTAAGGTGAAACTCATCCATGAAGTCCTTCCAGGTCATCTCTGCATTTCTCCTTTTATCTTCCACTCCTCGCCACCATAGCTCAGCATCTCCCTTGAATAAATAGATTGCATAATTGATTTGCTTATCTTCTAATAACTCCATTGAACAAAAGACCTTTTCCAGTTGTCGAAGCCACACCTCCGCCACAGCTAGATCTGTTGTTCTAGAAAATTCAATTCCACCAACCTTTTTCACCAACTCATAGGATCTCATCATATCCTTACTGCTCGAGATAGAAGCTCGCCTCTCCATCTTATACTTTTCCCTGGTCTCAAGAAACATCATGTACATTCTTGATGCCTCAACCACATCATCTCCACCACATAGACCCATCACTTGAGGATAAGGTCCAATGTGGCTCTCAGCTTGGTCCTCATGACCACATCCTCTTCCTACCATCTACAATAGTATAACAGAACACTTCTTGTTAGAAAATTATAGTTAGAAGGAAAACACCTAAGTCCTAATCCTATTGCTCTCATCGTCCCCTGACCTTGACTTAGAGTAACTACATACTCAACCTAGGCTCTCATGACCTCGCTCTAATACCAAACACTGTGATGCCCCGATCCCCGTGCCATCTCTAATGACCCGAAGACCAGAGAGTCAACCATGATAAACCACCCTTAACATTTTCTTTTCTTATTCACTTAAAATTAACCTAAAGGAAAATCTTATAACTTAGAATAAACTGAAATCTTACTAAACTACAGAAGCAAATACAATTTACTTTACTAGGTAGGTAAAGCAAATTTACACAACATATTACATTTTTCATGCAGAATATATAATACAACAGATAACTTAAAACTAAACTACATATTACATTACATTCTCTCTCTACCACACCACATGCCCCAAGGACCAAGGGGAAAGGACTAAGAGACCTCTATTCTAACTATGAACTACCTTCTAAGAGCCTGGGTGATAAGATCCTTCAGCTTTCTCATGGTGACATTTACCTGAAAAAAAAGTTTCAGTAGGTTGGTGAGCTACTGGCTCAGTGAATAGAATTTCACCCAACCATCGTAGATAACTCATTTTATGTTTATTAAACTAAAATAAAATACAAAGATTTCTACACTGAGCAGATCTAAAACAATACAATTAAAATAACATAAAATGGCAAAATTACATTTAAAGAACAACTGGTGTGAAACTATACTCGAATCTTTCTTAGCCATTCTTACTTATAAGAAACTCGTTAAACATATATGATGATATTTTAGCTTATGCCCTGATCATATGCAGTGTACTCTACATATGAAGAATCGTATTGAAATACGATCTCACTGTACAAGACTTAGCTGACACACCCGGGATGCTAAGCCTGACAACGTTGCTGGTCTACAACAGGAAAATGGCTCTCTGGCCTCGGCACACCTATGGGCCGTAAAAACTAGACTACTCCTCTAACCTGAGCACACAGGCGGAGTGTCAAGCCACCTATTGGCTTTTCTGTACTCTAGTGCCACCGGGATCTCTGGTTGATGTTGGACACTACATGTTGTATTTTTAAGGAGACTTCCACTAGGGCTTCGTCCCCCATACCACCTGTTAGTACATTCCGACCCCCATATACTGGACACTGCTAAAGTTAGGTCGTTTCATCCCGACATCACATACCTCTCATAGGGAATCTACGGTGTTCATGGCCCCTAAATTTATTATTTTATTATTCTTAGAAAGCTCTTACTATATTGTATTTTTCCTTACTTATACTTGACTCTGGTATCTCTATGGTACTATGTCTATTTATCTGAAGTTTATAAGTACGACATGTATCTCATCCTTATCTTGGCAGAGCAGTATATTCAAAACACTACAATATACTGAGAAATCAACATACTATACATACAGGAAGACTGAAATACTTAAATAAATAGAATACATATCCACTTGGCACATATACACTGGAATCATGCAATTGAACTTCTTAATACACTGATAAAAGTTAATTACTTGACATACAAGTAATCGTCATTAGCACCTATAAATTAGTTGCACTTTCTTGGAAAATGTGCACATCGACCCTAATCCTGGGTTGTGCATCTCATAACTTAATTAAGACTTAATTGCTTAACATGGCAAGATTTATTAATAATAACTGAGAATTTCTAATGATGTCCTTGAGAAACATGCCAATCCGTGTTAATACTAACCACACATATTAACTATAACTTGGAGCGTGCAATCAGATTTCCATTGAAACATTGCAGGTCATCATCATTTTCTTTAAAAACGTGCAATTAGTTAATTACTAGAATCGTACAACCTGGTTTATACCCAAACATACAACTATTGCAAATCTGGGTCATGTGCTACTGTCTTCAACCTCTATACTAAGCAATTTAGGATTTATTCAACCATATAGTTCCAATAATCCAAATCATACAGATCAGTTAAAATAACTAGGGTCATGCAAACGTGAAGAAGAAAAACATACAATGAGAAGTTGGGCGACGCCAAGACTGCCCGGTACTTTGGTAATTGATGTTACCTGTGATACACAAAAATCTAACTAAAATTGTCAGTTTCATGGAGTTAATACTTGCTTAGTGAGTGAAATTCTACTCAGAGAGGTTTGAGACGGCTGCAATCGAATGGAAACGCACCCAAAGCCTGCTTCCGGGCATCCATGGGGTTGTCTTCAACCTTGGGCTTGCCCTGGTTTGGACCTGCTGCAAGCAGCAGGTTCTATCGTGCACAGGAGGAGAAGGGAACCTTGGCTGGGTGTTGCTCGCGGCTAGGAGACTGTGGATTCGAGCTCTGGACTCCCGACCAAACTCAAGGACGCCATTTCATGGTGCTTTGCTGCACCAATAGGGCTCCTGGCCATGCTAGTGGCGGTGCCGCACCTGCTGCTGGTCAGGGCGCTGCCCTAGCTGGTTGGGGCATCGCGATTGGGCGATGATGAGGAGGAAGGAAGGAGGAGGAAGAAGGTGGAAGCAATGGACCTACTGGCTCAAAGCTATGGAGCTCGAAAATCACCCCTCCCTTTCCCCTGCTACTGGTCGATCAGGCTAGCTGTGCGCCGCTGCTTCAAGCGGTGCTCGATTGGGTGAACAGGATAAGGGAAAAGGGGAATTAACCAAATAAATGGGTAAATTGCAAATCTCAGCCCAAGAAACTGAAAATGCCATATCTTTTGTCTCGGAGGTCCAATTCAAGTGATTTCTTTTACAAAATTTCAAGAACAAGATCCACTACAACCTCAAGGCAAGAAAACATACTAACTAGATTGACTCAACTTAATCTAAGCACTAATCACATCTTGAACACTTATCTTAGTTTAAATCAACATGGTGATGCACTAATCACTGTACTTACTAGTTAAACTCAGAGTGGGTCATAATAATATCACTTTTGTTTGAGTGATTTCCATGTACTAGAGTTAGTTTGGCAAATGTCCAAGTGGAATATGTCAATTACTTCATTTTATTTTCGCTTCTTGTTGGTGTTTATTTTAGCTTTAACCGTACCTTGCTTGTTGTGGATCATCCTTTGCTTTTTATTGTACTTGTTCTAGTGAAGAAAATTGAATATGAACACTGTAAATTTTGGTTTCATCTCTTGTTCAATATAAAATATAATTTTTGTATACTTTCTACTTCTTTAATTTCTTGATCCATATAGTTTTCCAACATCGAGATGATTTTGTTGAATTAGTAGTTATTTTTAGGCAGATACATGTTCTTGTGCTCATGTGAGTCATGTAAAACAACTAAAAAAGGTTCTATAGATGCATATTTTTCATATATGGTACTTGGTAGATATTACTACATGTAATTTAGTATAATTCCTTCCTCTAAAAAGCTACTGATTGATATTAGTTTGGTTTCAGTGAAAAAAATGGTGTGATGATCTTCTATGCATGTGTTTTTTATGTTATTGGGGTTGTTGGTTCAACCAAGTTGAACAATTCAAGATCTATTTTATCTAGAATCATGTTTTAAGTGTAGTCTTCTTACAATGTATCTGTTTGAAAGCTTCATACAATTTGTGTTTGATGAGATTCCTTAATGTTTTGTACAGAGTGATTTGTATGGTTGTGTTCCTTCAAAGAATTGGTGTTCTCGGCAAATACTTGTATAAGGAATAAGTGTTGGATTCTTTCTATAATTTTGCATTTTTGAGCTACTACCACCACGTGTTTTCAGATGGTTTCCAAACTGGAAAGTCAAATAGTAAAGTATTTTAACAAATGTGTGTTGTCCAACGTTCCCAACAACGACATGCATGACAATTACAATGCAAATCTGGGTTCGCAATTCAACCATGGGTTCTAACATCAAATACACCACACCACCCATTGAATGGTAAGTGGATCATACCAATAACCATTTTATAACGGGTGTGGTTGTTCTAGTATCTGATAGTGCAAACCCGACACTATTTCTATCCCTAGTGATAGAGTTGTGTGTAAAGTAGGTGGGTTTCAGTTGGAAGGTAGACTTGATTTTGTTTGTTAAATATTTGTTGAGAGGGGATTTGAAGTAGTATGCAATGTGACTTATTGTAGATGGCTTATGTCTTATGGTATTTTTATTGAAGAGGAGTCAATTTGTAGAATAATATCTTTTATTTATTGAACAAACATGATAGAAAAGGAAGTATATTTATCACCATCTTTGAGCCATGCAATTTTGATCTTTGTTTCCAGTAAGTTTCTTAGTGTGAAAGAAGGTTTCAAGAGCAATGGTTGATTGCTTGGTTTTATTGGATGTACCTGGTTGGATTGAAGGGAATCTGAGGCTTCAAGAATTTTGATATGGTTAGATGTTATTTTTTTTATTTACGTGACCAAAGGTGGTCAAGGCTCAATATTTGAGCTGCGTGGTAAGTTGTTTTGTTGTATTCTCATAATCAGTGAGGGAGTTAATCCAGGTTGAGGAAATAGTTCGTTTATAGGTGGTGTGTTTTAGTTGAAACGTTCAAACTTGGAAGGGCTTGGTGTCTCAAGGAATATGTTAAGAGTGTCAAGAAAGGTCATAATTTTAAATCCTATGCTAGAGGTAGTTAAAGAAAGGAATGAACGAGTTGCATAGGAATCTATACTTTTAAATTTGACGGAGGGATTCTAAGATATAAGCCATCTTAGTGTGAGATATCTATCTTTTACCTTGTTCCGAACATCTACCAAATTTTTCTTGATATATTGGGAATAAAAAACTGTGGAAAGGAAAATCTGGAGGTGTTATCCATTCACAGCCGCGCCGAAGTCCCAGCTCCCCTCTGCTTTGCCTTGCCTTGCCTCTTTGCGCCTCCTTGGCTTCTGTTTCTCAACACTGCTGTGCTTCGGCGGGCTAAAACCCATCGGCCCGCACCTCGCTGCTGAAACTCTTTCCTCGGCCGTGACCGCCAGAGTTCCGTTCATCCTCGGTAAGTCTATAAAGCGTCCGCCCATCCTGCAAGCAGCTCCTTCCTTGAACGCAACACAGCCGCCGCGGAATGTCCAATCTGCGACGTCGTCAACTCCAGCGTTCTACCTACGCGCTGGAATCGGTCACCTGCTACCCCGCCAGCGCCTAACGTCATTGGTTTTCTGCTCTGGATTTCACGCCAGCTGTTTGTTGGTTTGTTCAAATGGCGCTCTGCTCCATTTCAGCAAGGCATCCGCTGTTCACATCCCTAAACCCATGCCGCTCCTTTCACTCGCCTTGCCAAAAGCCACACAGCATGAGGATGCTTGCAGCAGTTCAGACCCAGAGAGAGCTCACTGTGTCGCGGGCTGCAGACACAAGCGGTGGCCATCTAATACCATTGGATTTCACCCCGACGGACCTCCTGGTGGCTCTTCGCAGCCAGAAGGACGCGGAGTCTTCTATGCGGATGCTGCAATGGGCTTCCGAGCAGGAGAACTTTGTGCCGGCGCCGTTTGTCTACGAGGAGGTCCTGCAGCAGATGGGTAAGGCCGGCCTCTTCGACGAGATGAGGGGCGTCCTTGTAAAGATGCAAACTGCTGGATGCAAGATCGATCAGAGTACGTTCCATGTGTTCATTGACAGCTATTCGAGTCTGCTACTGTTCGAGGAGGCAGTTGATGTGGTGCTGAACATGATGGGAGAGTACGGCGTCCAGCCCGATAAATTCAGCTACAACTATCTGCTTAACGTCCTCGTGGAAGAAAACAAGCTGAAGTTGGTCGAGGAGGTGTATGCGTCAATGACAGAGAGAGGGGTTTGCCCTGATGTACCGACTTTCAACATCCTCATAAAGGCTCTGTGCAAAGCCCACCAGCTCAAGCCTGCAATCTCGATGATGGAGGACATGTCCAACTATGGATTGGCTCCAGATGAGGTGACTTTTACAACTCTCATGCAGGGTTTCATTGAGGAAGGGAGGATTGAAGCTGCAGTTAGGATGAAGTCTAGAATGGTGGAAAAGGGGTGCATCCCGGGCAGTATTACTATTAATCTGCTCGTCCATGGGTTTTGCAAGCATGGAAGAGTAGAGGAAGCTCTTGATTTCATTCAGGGAGAGGTCGCTAATGGATTCATTCCTGATAAATTCACTTTCAATACACTAGTTGATGGGCTGTGCAAGACAGGGTATGTTACTCAGGCCCTTGAGATCTTGGATGCCATGCTGCAAGAAGGTATAGACCCTGACGTCTTCACTTACAATACCTTGATTTCCGGTTTGTGCAAAATGGGCGAGATCGAGGAGGCAATGGGGGTCCTGAACCAAATGGTGAGCCGAAAATGCTTGCCGAATGTGGTCTCTTTTAACACTCTAATCGGTTCACTTTGTGCGAATGACCGACTTGAAGATGCCATGGAACTCGCCCAGGGACTCTCAGCAAGAGGCCTTTCTCCTGACGTGTATACTTACAACTCCTTGCTTGGTGGGCTCTGCAAATCTGGCGAATTGGACATTGCCATGGCTCTCTTTGAGGAGATGAAGGGAAACGGTCGTTCACCTGATGAAGTCAGTTATAACATATTGATCGATCATTTCTGCTCCACTAGGAAGCTTGGGAAAGCTATGGAACTGTTGAAGGAAATGGAAGTGAGTGGCTGTGCTCGTAGTGTAGTGACCTATAACACGCTGATTCATGGTTTGTGCAAGAGTGGCAGAATCGAGGACGCTGAGGAAATATTTGATGAGATGGATGTGCAGGGTATGTCGAGGAATGTGATTACTTATAATGCTCTTATAGATGGGTTATGCAAGATCAGGAGAGTTGATGACGCCATGGAACTTGTGGATCAGATGGTAATGGAAGGTCTGAAGCCAGACAAGCTCACGTACAACTCCATTCTTTCATTCTATTGCAAGGGAGGGAACATCAAGAAGGCAGCAGATATAGTTCAAACCATGACAGCGAATGGTTGTGAACCTGATATGGTCACTTATGGAACACTGATAGGTGGACTGTGCAAGGCAGGCAGGACTCAAGTTGCTAGTAAACTTCTTAGAAGCATACAGATGAAAGGGATGATTCCGACCCCTCAGGCCTATAACCCAGTAATTCAAGCGCTGTTCAAGCAGAGTAAAACTAAAGAGGCCATGAGGCTGTTCAGGGAGATGTCAGACAAGGGAAAGCCACCAGATGCTATATCATACAAGATTGTCTTCCGCGGCCTTTGTCGAGGGGGAGGGCCAATAGGAGAGGCTGTGGATTTTCTGATGGAGATGACCGAGAAAGGCTTTGTTCCTGACTTCTCTGTGTTTTCCATGCTAGCCGAAGGCCTTATTGCATTGGCTATGGAAGACACACTCACAAATGTTGTGGATCAGGTCATGAAGAATGCTCAATTTTCTGATCGGGAAACCAGCATGGTAAGGGGTTTTCTAAAGATTCGGAAATATCATGATGGACTGGCAACTCTAGATAATCTCTTGGGTAGTAGAAAGCAACATAGATCTTATACTTGAATTGTCACTCAAAATATGTAACTGCTTGGCATTCCTAGGTGATGGTAGTGAAGGCATTGCAAAATGTAAATTTAGGTATCCAACCAAGACACTGCTGCTGTTTGCTACAAGTGTGAAAATGAGCTCTCAGGCAAAAATTTTCTCAGGTAACCTGTACTCCGCTCTCAGGATGTTTCTCAGGTAACTTCGTTAAGTCCTCTGGGAAACATCAGAGGAAAGGATCTGTATGTCAATGAATACATGTCTGGATTCCATGAAATATGTGTGTGTGTGTGTTGGGGGGGGGGGGGGGGGGGGGAGTAGAGGTCCTGATTGAGACTGAGGGAGGGAGATGAGTTACTGAATTAAGCTTTTTGGCATGTTGTAGACTTTTAGAGAAAATTCAGCTTGTACTAATTGAGTAGTATAATTTATCCTTCATTTTTTTAATACCTTTTGTTCCAAGCAAACAACTCACTGTCTAGTTCATTCTGGATTTAAACTAGCTTTCTCTACCCGGGTTTCCAGCAGATGTGAAATGACATCTTATAGTAGTCACAGTTACTATTTTTGCGATCGTCTTTCCGACATCTATCTGGAACAGTTTACTTCTGGAAGTTTTTCTTAGAGACTTAAGATTTACTAAAGCTGTCCAACGTTTATAATCTAGTTATAGGCAGACATCACTGTTCTAGATCCATGATCTAGTTTACTCCATAGAAACGCATGCTTTCTTCTTGCCTTTTTGGAGGCCTTTATATCCCACACAGTTATGTAAGGTATTTTTGTTTTCGGTTTCGGGACGTGACAGTCCATTTCTGAAGTTTGTGATTTAAATTGATACAAAAAATGTAGCTACTCAATAGTAGATCGTCATACTTGGTAATAATCGGAGACGCTTGCTGTGATTGTGGTAAATAATGGTTGATGGATTTGAATTACCGATTGGTGGAAGTAGAATACTTACCATTTATACCAAGCTTGGAGCACATACAACAAGCGCAAGGGTTGGCTCCACTATACCATTATGTTCGTGCAAGGCAGAGGGACGACCCCACCATACCTTATATATGCAGATGATCTAATTTTCTTCCTCAATATGAGGGTTTGAGACAATTGGGATAGCGGAAGGGGTTATCCATGAGTATGGCAGGTGCTCGGGATACATAAAGAATATAAGGGAATTAGTCGTTGTGCAAAGGAACCTCGCTAACGATAAGTTTGAGCTGTTGGAAGCATGGGGGTGCTATTGCAGAAGGGTTTGTTATTCAGAAAATAACTTGTCGTCTACCTTCCATTTCAATGTACTTCTTTTACTTATTATTATATTACTTAGACCTTTGGTCTTTCATAACAAAATAACTAAACATATTGTGGTTAAATAACAGAAGTAGTAGGATTCATTATGCTCAAGAAGGTGAATATGGGAATTCAAATGAGGGAGTAGATAGTAAAAAGGTAACAATTGATATTTTTATGTTTAGTCATCCAAATCAAGAAATGAATAATAGTAAAAGAAGTAAAAACCACAACTTTTTATGTTTAATGAACTATACATTATTGAACAACAATGAATACAATGTTAACGATCATATGTGAACATTTTACAAATTAATTAAATACACATAAAATCGAAAACATTGATAATTAATTTTCTAGTTAGTAAGGACAAAGACTTAGTATGGGTGTTTGAGTGATCTGCCACGTTTCAAGAAACCAAAAGGTGTCTAATTGACCTAGGAACCCCTACTCAAGTGGGTCGTGAGCCACTGGAGTAGAGGTGCACTCATTAGGTTGGGTGTTTGAGTGATCTGCCACAATTTTGAGAAACCAAAGGTGTCTAACTGACCTAGGAACCTCCCCTCCAACTTAAGTGGGACATGAGCCACTGGAGTGGAGGTGCACTCATTAGGTTGGATGACAAACCAAGTTATCCACTCAGATGGAAGACCTCATAGTCGAGTCAGTGATCATATAACTTGCCAAAAACCTGGCATGGAGTAAAACATATAAAAGCACTTGTACACCTCTCTACATCAATCCAAATATGTAGCCAAACCTTATTTATTCTTTACACTAGTCCTAACCCTTTCCATCTAATTTGAGATTATTGATATGAGGTCCGAAGAGATAAACCCTAAGATATCCCTCTACATGTATGTTGGTCAACTCAATTACATATCCTTGTTTCCTATCTTCGTCTTATATTCTTCTTAGTAAAATACCTTAATGCAACCATCATCTAGTTTTTTTCTTCCAACTTTTCCTCCATACAATTCATAAGTATAATGGGAAAGCATAATAATTTGTTAGTTTTAAATTCATGATGAATAACTAGATATTGAAGCATTTGTGATTGTATATAAAATTCAACCCTTGTACTGGTGATAAACGATAACTGGGTATTTAGTTCTGCCATACTTATATACCTTATAATTATGATTGAATGGTTTTTTTCTCAATATATATAGTAAGTAATACATATATAGTATATATTTTGCTATACAAAACCTAATACACCTAAAAAAAGTGAACAATACGAAATTAATAATAAACTTTTAACAAACTTTGACTTCTTTGATATGGATGAAAATCAATCCAGAAGTTGATTACTTTTTGTTGGGAATTACTATCACGAATTCTCAATGTAGTCCATGTTTCATATAGCAATTGGTTGAGCAACAATTTCTCTATATGGTATACACATATTGAAAAACTTTAAACCTATGATGATCCATAAATGTTTTTAACAATTTATTCAATGTATATTGATATTAAGTTTGGATATTAGAGTTATGTTTAAAATGCACATGATGAGCGTCTGGATGGAGTACTTTAGTCATTCTTTCATATTGTATTGGATGAATACATTATTTCATGAATTTTTATAAATGGCACTAGTATGATGTTTGGTTAGTTCACTATGGATTTCTTATCAAGTATGATATGCTTAATAAGATATAACATTATATAGTGATTTGGTTCACCTTTTTAGTATATTATTAACTAACCTTAACATACACCAAGATGTGATATAACTGTAGGGTGGAATTTAAAGCGTTGTTGTAAATGGTGCATACATGTACTTAATTTTACATGAATGAATTACTTAGTTTACCTAGTGGTCACAAACTTATTAATTGTGTCTTCTAAAAGGGAAATTATATAATATGTATAAGGTTATATTGGTTTTTTATTCATGTAATTTGTGATTATAGGAAATACTTTGAAGTAAAATATATCTATTTGTTGTATGAATGTAAAATCCTTTATATTTTGATTTACAAATTTATGAATTGGGTTTGATAAAAAGCCAACAAAGGATGATTATTGTTATAGGTGACAAGGCTTAGAGAGGATAGGGTCTCAGCAAAGACCAAAACATAAATGAAGGGAAAGTAATGGTTCTATAGAGGCATATGTGAAACAAAACCTCATTGGTTATGGGTTCATTATGGTAAAGAGATGAGAAAATGCAGAGGGACAAGAATTAGAGGATGAGTAGAATGAAGGAGAGGAAATTCTGACACTATGAAAACCCTGTTAAAAGGTAAATTAGGTCTCGACAATGATCGATGGTTCTCAATTTTACCCAAATCTAGATTGCCACCCATTTAGGTGACTAATAGAGGAGAGTCTGTGGATATAAACAAACGAATGACATAAATTACAAGATAAAATCCAACCAACCATACAATCTATAAAGTTCAGAACTCAAATAATGTTAGTGTTAGTTAAATTTGGTATTTTAATATAATTTTCAACTATATTCTAATTAAATTTGTATATATTATCCAACTAAATTTCACTATATTTGTCCTTTCCAATTTTTCCTTGGGAAATCCAAATATGGTATTAGATTCAGGTATTGAGATGATATAATAGGTGATTTAATGAGTTAGTGTGAGAACCCGTTACACTAAATGAGATTACTTAAAACATAAAGCACAATCGATCACTAATTAATCACATACCCAAAAATATGAGTAAATTAAAACTAATTTCAACATAAACACCGCTCAGAAATGTTTGCATAAGAGCCCAACATCTTTCTTGTATCCATATTATGCCAAGAATTTGATACAAATTGTTCTATTGCCTTATCCACAACATATACATGCACATCATAACAATATTCGTATATGCCACACAAAAAGCATCAACATGCTAACAAAAGTCCGATTTGTTTGAAACACCATATACAAACTTTTCCAGGATGGACCTGAGAGTACAAGGACGACTCTAGGACATAATAGATATCTAATCAACTTTCTCAAAGATTCATTACTGTAGTTCCTCTTAACTTTCATGGTTTTGTTGTTGTCACTGTCAATTACCTAAAAAGATGTGGTGAACCACAAGGGTGAGACCCATGTCCCAGCAAGAGATATAACCTCCAACAACGCTTATTGATTACAACATTTTAAATAGTAGATAACTGATCAGTTGGAGTATTTAATAATCAATTGAACAGATTGAACAGTTCAAGTATGCTAAACATATTAAGCAATTAATCTTAGCAACAAGTATGATTATCAATGTATATATAGGTAACAAATAAATTCATTTCTCTAGATAGATATCTACTCAAATTTCATCAAACTACATCTAATAACAATCATCATCATTAATCTGACTATCATCATATTTCTTGCTAATAACACAAACAATCTGGTAGCATAAACATCCCTAACATTATGAATATGTCTAGTAACATAACATGGCTATCAATACTTCCATCTCAAATAAAGGGAACATATATATATATATATATATATATATATATATATATATATATATATCATAAGTAGAACTAACATCATATCACAATCAACTACATAAGCATGATTAGTAGTTTAAGCATTTCTAATTACATAGGCATGGCTAGCAATATTAAACATATCTAATAACATCATCTTAACCATCAATGTCAGTATATTTGACAACATAAGCATGTTTACAACATGAGCATAACTACATCATAAGCATATCTATTATCTCTTATTGTACTATATATGATCTCAGTGAAAAGAAAGCAAACAAGCATTGTCATCCAATATGAAGCGTTGTGTATAACCCTAAATAGATATGCTACACGGTTGTCTTACATCTTTTATTATGCCCTGGGAAATTTGAATCGTACCATCCAAAGTCCAACTGACCCTTGCGAAGGGCTATTTGGTTCCGTACAAGATCTAAGAGTGTCGGTATACTAAGATCTCTTCTCCTCAGTTACTACGAGTAAAAAGACAGTGCGTATTAGTCAAAGCTGCCACTATAGCGACATATAGTCAAGCTGCTAACCACTAGTCGGCCCTTGGTACAGGTCACAACACCAGAAACCAGGGCATACAAAACCCTCTAATCTGAGGTACAACCGCAATTGTCCTCAATCACATCAAATCTCTAAGGCATGACCATGGCCATCCTCCATAACCTGCATTGTGGATGACAAGGATATATCCTCAACTTGCCACCCCCACATACTCAACAGTATGTGCTCTGAGTTTCCCTTAGGAATACTCGTTTCACCATCCAGCAAGTTCTAACACTATAGATGGCTCTATGGCACAGGGCACTACATGATTAGAGTTGCACTTGATTAGTTATGCCCATTGGGTGAATTAAGGCTACATCAAACTAATGGACATACAAACCCTAATTCACTTCTAGCAAGCATATAAATATCACAACTTCAAAAGATATAAAACGTGTGAAATATAATTTCTCATCTCATCATCACATGGTACTATTCACTTTCCATTCATGAGACTACACTAGTCATCATACTATAACAAGATATAAATCCTTTGCACAATATCACATGGTATCAACCCTTATCAACACAAGAAGATTACACCTCATTCAGGGCTCAACCATGCCCTAAGGTCATTAAGACCATCATACTATTCCCTGCAAGATCATCGTTATCTTTGCATGCCTTATAACAAGGCTCAACAACATCACTTACATATAATACACCAGATCAGCACAATATTGTATTAATGAGCTAGGAGATATTCATAAACAATCATAGCAGGGTTCTATTAACATTAAGAACATTCCTTTATTACATCAACATGCAAGGAATCTAAATATGATTAACCCTCATCCTATTCATAATGCACATGTTTAGCATAAGAAAGTATCAACAATGTGGCTACGATAACCACCAATTAACATATTAAGGTTATGATCATATTAAGGAGGTTATTTCACCATCATTCCATCATATAAGAAAGTTAAACATGAATACTCATCTTTATCTATTTACATTAGAGTTAGGTTGAACAATATAAATTATATTAATGTTACTAATCATCACTTATACCCAAATCCTAACTCGCAGCATCCCCATTGGATCATGGATGCATAAGGTGAAGCATCACCATCACATTCCATACTATTCTCAAGTATGAATCCATACATAAATCAAGGTGCAACCATCGGGTTATAGCATACTAAGGTTGCAACAACAATAAGAGAGTACTTCATGATTGTATTAATCATTCAAGAACTATTCATACCCAATTACCATCATTTAGTTATATTAAAGCTAGGTATAACAAGCTATACCTCATTAGGGTTACCCATTAATTCATTAGGGTGATTATCAAACATAATCATACGAGGGTAAGGGTAAGACTACAAGTTTAAGGCATTGAACCATCAAATTCTCATCATTAGAATCATAACATTACACTATAAGCTTCACCCAAAACAATGGGAATATTAAGGCATCAACTTCTAACAATTAAATGTTGAAAAGGTAAATCCATTGTTTTTTTACATAAGTAAACATCTTGAACAAACCATGTATTAAGTCATTGATTTGTTCTCTAGAAAGAGTCACCATATAACCCTATACATCCCTTAACTAACAACATAAAAAGCTCCATTGAGAGTAGCATAAAACCCACAAGCGATTGTTTATTTAAAGCAAATTATCTCGTAAATAAGATTCTAAAGTTGATCTCATAAAGGAAACCATTTAAATAACTTTATTAGGACCAAGATATTACATTTATGCATCATTCCAATTTATTGGATGAAGAAACATTAGATCTTAACCATTAAGTCAAGTTCATATATTAAAACCATCAATTGGAGTATAGGTCTGACCATTGCATCAAATGACACAAGAAACCATTGGTTTAAGGCTTAATTGATGCTACAAATACATTCTTAACTCACCTTAGGTTGTTGGAGACCTGATCCACCATCAGTAGTGACCATTAAGTCACCATAGGTTGTAAGATCAGCACTATATTCATTAATCACCATCAAATATCATACTAATATCACCATTGATTGATAGCATCATTAGGGTACTTAGTTGTTAATCACTAAGATTCTAATTAGGAAAACACTTGACCTAAGGGGTGAATGTTAGTTGACACCCTTGGTTACCACCATCAGTTTTCATGAAGACAACACCATCGATTGTTGCAATGGTACCACCATTGAGTCATGTGTTTATAGAAGAAATCAACTTTAAACCCTAAAATTGACCATTGGTTGATAGGTGTATAGCACCATAGGTTGTCAAACCAACCTGATCCAAGTCATATTATACCTTAGGAATAATGCACACATGATTACAGGTTCATCTAGAACTGAAATCAGAATAGGGAACATTATAAAAATCAAAATTCAACTCAAGCATAGCTTTTTAGTGCATGAATCATTATTTAAAAGCAAGAACATGAGCTAGCAAGCTTATGGTTAGTAATAAACGTGGAGAAAGTTATAAAAATTTCCTATAATAGGAAGATAAACTCCCAAATATAAGAAAAAACGAGTAGGTAGGGTAGCAAATCCAAGCATAAGTTGTGAACTCGTCCATCTAGCACCTTTCTTCATCAAATGAGCAAACCATAAGCATAAGGAGCAAGAAAGGTAGGGTTTTAGAGCTTTAGAGAAACTTCTACCATGGAACAACAAAGTTCTGACCTGTAGGAACGTCTAAGGAAGGAGAAGAGAAAGAAAGATGGAGAAGGAAGGAAGAAAACAACTTTCCTTTGTTGAAATCCCTAGAAGATGACCTTGGAAACCCTAGGTAGGGCTAGATGGAGCTCTAGGAGACCTTCTTCTCCAAAAAGAGGTTGTATTATACCTTAGAGCACTTGGTTCCATAGAAAAACATAGTGGATTCATTGCTCCAGGTTATAGGATAGAGAAAGCAAGCAAAGGTTTCGTACTTGGGCAAGGAAGAGGTAGATATAACCCATAGATAAGGATGGAAGAAAGCATGAGCTGTACAATTAGCTTCCCCATGCGTCCATGACCTTAAACTATTAGGGATATACAAGCAGCTGACCCACCATCCATGGAGACCTGCTTATCCCTCGTTTATTAATTTTGCAAGCAAAGCAAATAAACCATTCGCTTGATAGCTCCTAAAGGTAGCTCATCTATAAAGGGGTAAACCCTAAAATACCCTTGATGAAAACACCTCCAAACCAAGGTTCAACTAGGTTCCCCATGGCTCAATAAACTCAATAATGATGAGAGAACATCCAAAGAACATAATGAAAGTGATTAATTGCAAGAAAACCTCACAATTGGGTAAATTGTAGAGAAGTACAAAATGTACATAAAATTGCACAACTTGCACAAACATTGTTCAAATTGGACCAAACTTTAAACTTAAGCTTGTATTATGATTTCAAATCATATCATAAGGTGATATTATAGTTTTAAGAATCCAATTATGATAATTAAGCATGCTCAACCATTTAAGCAAGGTTAAGGGTCTTACAGTTAGGGTTTTTTGAGCATTATATATCTATCTATATTATCCCATATTATATTTATGTTCAAAATTTTGGGTTCAAAATATATTACTGACTACGTACATTTGGTATAATTTGAGAATATCAATTTGAGTTATTTGGAGCATTTATAAAAGTCCATCATTCTTTTAATATATATGTTTATATAATACAGGACAAGTGTGAGCCAATGTACCAATTGATATCTATCAAGCTGATTTAGGTAAAATATGACCATTTTTACTTATTTAGGACTACTTGACCTCATTTTACTCATTTTTTGCTATGAAGTTAGGAATATACAATAAAGGAGGGTCTGATATATATGTTTATGTACACCATCTGTCATAGTTGAAGTTAGGCTAACATTATACGTCACCTATTCACCAATGAAAATATTTTACTAAGTTAAGTCATATATCTTCTTAGATTAATTGATATATTACATGTTCTAGGTTGGGATATATTAGGTACATACAAACTAGGGTGAACCACTTAACTTAGAATTTTTTCATTAATGATTGAACTTAATTTACTCTATCATTCTATATACGAGTGTAATAGTTCACTGTTGGTGTATGTTTTATATGCTCATCACTATGGAGTCCACCCTTTTTAATAGCATAAATACCAATTATTAGATAAAATATATAAACGCAAACCCATACTAAATAACCAAGTACCAGACTTGTGAAAAACACAATTGGAATGTGATGAAAGCTTAGAATTAAACATTATACAAGGTAATATATATATATATGTATATATATATATTCATTCATCAACCAATCTCATTCAGTTTTGTTAAAATAAAACCCTTCTTATTATTTAGACATCATTCTATTTACATGAAATTATAGGTACATAAAAAACTCAAAATACAATCCAACCTAGGAATGTGCATGAGTACAAGAACATTCGAATCTTAACTATTACTATTTAAGCTGGATGTAATTGTACCTAAAAATATGTAAACATCCAATGTGAGATCATAAAGATCCCTAGTGTGTGGAAAATTAGCATTACGACTAGTAGCATATATCACCACAATATTAGTTATAACAAACTTAAAAGAAGTTGTAGAATATATTTTCATTTCTAATTGATAATTCTAACATGAATATCTTCCATTTTAAGACAAGAAACTAACTAATAATTAGCAACAACTTTTAAGTCAACCCCAATTACCTAATAATGCCTCAAGAGTATATTTATTGACTTATTAGATCCACTAAAGATTATGCAACTACATTTTTATCAAAACTTATACATTCAGGTGAATAACAACAATGTCTTAGTCAAATTTACATAAGTTTCCAAAATATTGACACCATGGTTGTGACACCTAGCTAGCTGAACCTAGAACATATCCTATAACCCTAAAGTTGAGGACCACAAACGACATGTCTACTAAACATAAATACAACATAATATGCAATAAATAAGATTTCCACTACATGACATATATCAGGGTTTACATGTGATTAAGCACTACTATTATCATTCAGTACAAAGTAGATAAGCAACATACGACAATTCATTTATAAGAACATTTTTACCAATTTGCATATATTTTAATATTTTATTTGATCACCAAATTATCAAAAAAATCTGAGAAATGGAATATAATAACAACCTTCTCATGAACTACTCATCTTATTCTCATGATATGTTATTTACATTAAACTACTTGTCTCCTTCCTCACCAAATATTAGTTTTCATAGTTGATTCTTATGTTAATGACAGACCATCAGTATCTACGATTTAGCTAGCCACCATAGTATAGCTAAAATAGTTATGGTCAACCACATGGTTATTGAAAGATGGTAAAGTAGAAAATGCATCCTCTCTTCCATCACGTCCTCATCTTGGATACACGTGATAGGTACTAACACAACAACATTTCACATCTCTTAACATTCTCATTTGATAGCAAGAAGTTCCTCAGATTCAATTCCTTGTGTACATAGACTCTAACGAGATAGGAATTAGGGCATAATCACTCACCACGTGGCACATCCCTAAATATTGGTGGTCTGATCGTCAAGGTTATAAATTCCACATTCTTGGAATATTTCTTGTAGAGCGCCTAACCTTAGATAATTCATAAATATGCTTGTTTACTAATTGGGTGATAAATTCCATAATTTAACTTAATATTATGATTTAATATCAATTGATAAAGTTGACTTTGAAATGTTGGCCGATTCTGACTTTATTTGCGCAAGTTATGCAATTTTATGTACTTTTGTGGGCTTATCTGCAAAGTTTCCTTTTCTAGGGGTCTAACTATAATTTTAACACATGTTTATTTTGTTACATGGTGAGCTTGATGATTTGGTGGATTTTTTCCTTATTTGAGTGTTGTTGAATCTCATCACATAAAGGTACCAAACCCTTATATTAATTTTATGGGGAAACGATGGTAAGTGTGCATATCAATACTTGTTAATCTTTATCAATTGAAGGTTGTTCTGCATGTTCATAAATTGAATATTGTCTAGTATGTTCAACAATCAAAGCTTGTTCTAGGTGTTAAAATTGAAGGTTGTTCTGGGTGTGTCAACCAATGCTTGTTCAGGATGTAACAACCAAAGGTTGTTTAGGGTGTGACAACCGAAGGTTATTCTACATGCACACAAACATGTGGAAGTTATGCATGTTCATAAACCATTATTTTTTTCTAGATGCTTGCAAACCAATGGAGGTTTTGGACATATACATTAATGGAAAACCTAACCCTTTGACTGATGAAAACATTTCCCTTGGTCCTTTGACTTCTATTTCTTTTCTCCTAGCTCTAAATATCCCTTCCCACTCCATTCAGAATAACCTTTAATCCAACTCATTAATTCTGCTAGAGACTAGTGAGAAACCTTTAGTTGACGATGGAGAGACTTATTGGGGGAGAAACCTTGTGGTATTGTGAATGCATGTTGCTGCGAGCCTTATATTTATCTCTTCTAGGACGTATATAAGCTTCTTGCCTAGTTTCTTCTTTGTGCATGTAATATCTTCTATCCTAACCTATTTTCTTATGTTTTTCTCTTCTTAGCTCTTTCGTGGATAGAATCCATGGTGCTTCTTCTAGCGGCAATCTAGTGCACATTGTTAAAAACCTTCTTATCTTCTCTCTTTTCTCTAGATACATCCTATTCTTAAAGATAGGAGCTTTTTGAGGATAAAGCTCGGGTCTTTGCTTCTCTTTTCATGGTTCCTTCATATTTGTAAATTTTTATTCATCCTCGAGGTGACTAGTATGACTTTTGATGCATTTATTTCCTAGTTATGACATGTTAATCTTGCTCTAAAAATATACTAGGCTAAAAGATGGTCTTTTATATACTATTTTACATGAGAAATTTGGGTAGTATGAAATGTTTGTCTCTCGTATACTCTCTCTATATTTTCTTCTATACTACTAGTTTTTTTCAAGCACACATGCACTAAAATTCGATTAACAATTGTAAAGACTCTTAATAATGTCTTTTTATGGTGTTTTTGTTCCCAATAAGAGGAACTCCAACCCTCGTGTTGATCCTTGTTGTAAGACAATAATTCCATGAAAATGTTATTGTTTTTACTTAATATTTTTTGCTGAAATAATGATTAGATGAAATTCTATCAAGGAAGATTTTTAATCCATGCTAGGTTTGGAACCTATGTTTACCAAATTCTTTAAAATATCACAAATTTCACATATGTCTGAGTCTTAAACTGAAACTGAGTGTGCTACCTTGTTTATGCAATGGTAAACTCTCTGGAAAAGTTCAAATGCTAATGAGATTCCTAAATGGAGTTATCATTGTTATGGTGTAAATGACATATTTGAGGCGCGGTTCCCTTTTATGGTCAAGGATGGTTAAATAAACCCTAATGGACTAACATGAACTATGTTATATATTTCATACCTTCTGAAGTCACAATACATGTTTATTTTATAAGATTCTTTTAGGAGCTTGTAAGTAACATGATTGTTGTAGTCAAATATACGTAATTGGATTCATGAATCAAGTGTAACCTTAACTTTGTAGTGTCATGTAACTTATCTCGGTGTCACAGTTTGCTAGATATTGAAATGAGTAATCCGAAAGGAGTTTGAAGTTGTATATTGTTGAGTATGTGTAGGTGCAAAGATGATTTATCTGTGTTTGAGGTCCTGTTTGTTGAGTATATGCAGGTGCAAAGAAAATTCATCTAGATCTCAAGATTATAGGGAGTGTTTGAGGTCCTGTCTCAGATTTTATGTATTATAAAGTGATTGCGGTTGTAACTTGGACTTGAGGGTTGATACCCTAGTTTTGGTGTCGAGTAACCAGGACAACACAAGTTTGGTTTTCAATAGATTGGGTCGTGGTTCCACTACAATTTGTCATTCATACTAACTGATAAAAAGAGATCTTTAGGATTTTGGTCATCTTTGATTTTATATGGGACCGCTTGTGACTTTGCAGTGGTCAGCTAGTATTTTGAGTGGTTCACCTTAAACTACTAATGGGTTAGTAAAATATGTAACCCAGTCGCATAGTTCGCATGTTGGGATACTTTATGAATAACATTGGATGATAACTATTTCTTTACTCTTCGCACTAATTATATATGTGATTCACATCCTTACTTTTTCATTTATCTGTACAAGTATGATTTACTTTGACCTTTTCATTTTGTAGACTTTGACTAGATGTATAACCTTGTAATGTATACTTTAACTAATTTAATCTTCATTACATGCTTGCAAATAATCAATATTATTAGAGGTTATATCATATGACTGGGACACATGGTCTCACCTCATGGGTTTCCACACCTTTTTAGGAGATCAACATCATATTCAAACTCATGGTAGTGAGGAATCCCAATTTTTAGATCTGTAGTGCTAATAGGTCGGTGTGTTAGTTGTTAGAGTTATAAAGTCATCCCTATAATCTCAGGTAGGGGGATTTGAATATGATGTATGTAGCCTCAAATTTTTGGTTGTATGTCATGAGCAATGGAAATTTTATAATTATTTGGAGGATATATTTTGTATGGTGATTATGGTTGAGGCCATAACCACTCATGTAAAGATACATGGTACAAATATATATGATGTTGGGCCTTTGTGCAAGTTTTCCATAGAATGTTTGGAACTTTTTTTAGTTCTAATTCTATGTCCCAATTTTTTAATATGATTATTTAGTATTTGATCAACATTTGATTTTGGTAAATATCCTTTAGTATGGTGGGTTTTCACATTTCTCATAATCATATGATATCTACATGGAAATCTATTTCATTTCCTTAGTATGGACCTTGTGGGAAACTTGTAGTGTCAAGGGACCTAAATAGATGAACTCATCATTTCACTATCTATCTAGTCATCTTACTCATCTTAAGCATATTATAACTCATTATAGCATATTATAACTCAATATGTGTAATTTATGTGTATACTAATAACATATATCAGGTTAGGCTTTAACAAGCAATACAACCAACCTACATCATATATTTCAACATACCATTATTTAAATACACAACATAGTCTTCCTTCCATTTCTCATACCACATATCATGACTCATTACCATGAAGATATTACCTCTAACTAGAATCTCATCTTCAAGCATTACCCTAATCATGGTTTCTCATTAATTCAACATTACATTTCATCTTAAACACATACTTCCATTTCTCATTATTTACCCATAGAAAACTTTTCAGTGAACATCCATTCCAATAATAGTTATGTTAACAACCTTTTGTATATTAGTTAACTATAGATATTCCATATCTCAACTAGGGTTACCACTAAAATATATGTCTTGTCTTAATATGATAGTTTAGAACATTCCCAAAACATAAGTACTTAATCATGCCAATACAATAATTATACATTTTATGAAGCACATTACATTAGTTTAAACTTCACTACTTTTAACTATATGTAGTTATATTTCTAATATCATATGATGTATTTTTATTATTTTATTCCTAAATTAATTTTAGGGTAAGATTATTAATGTATATAGTTAATCTTTGATTAACTCATTATTTTGAATTCATTAGTTTCAACTTATTTATTTCCTATACAATCTACTATAGGGATAATTCATCAATAATTCACTTAATACCACATCTTATTTTTATTTGACTAGTCAATTAAACCATACTTCATTATATTGAAGTTAACATAATAATATTTTTGATAATTAGGTTTTACACTTCCATATAACAATTCGATCAAAGTGTATCTTTACTTGCCATTCAATTCAATTCACCTTTTTTCATTCCCATTCTTGCATTTTTATATCCATATATCATATTACCACTCGATGAATTCGGTAATAAAAACATCACCTTGCATTTAAAATATTTTTTTTCAATTGAAAAAGTAGTTAAATTAGGGTTATGTATACTCATTCCTTTAAAAATCATTTTTTGAGAAAAACAATTTAGAAAGCCTAAATTGATCCTACTTAACATCATAAACCATGGAGGTAAGGAAATGTCGAGAAAAAATTTCTAATAAGATTCATACGTGATATTACAAAATTGGCCCACTATATTCATATATCATAGGTAATTGTACATCATTAATTATAAATGATACATGTCACAACATGTTTATACAAAAGATAATCATGCTCCTATTGAAAAAATATGCATCATATACATTGAATGCAAGCCAAAACTAAGATATACATTTAAATCATACAAAAAAATGCTTCCTAGGCATTAGCATACATGGACGACTCTGAATACCACAAGAAAGCCATACTCACCTTCTTCTCGCTTATATCCTTGATTAGGTGGATCCTTTTAACCCTTGAGATGGGTGATGAGAACTTAAAAGGACTAGATAACCATGATTGTAATACCAAATTCCTAGTGAGAGATAAAGAATCTAAAACTATTCTAAATATGTAGGTTAAATATATATGAATAATTTATTAAAATATATGATAAAAAGAAACTTTTACAAAAATCTATGAACAATAAAGATAATATACAATTAAGGCATGTAACATGTATGCAACACACTAGAATAGTGAAGTATTATAATGTGAAGAGACAACATAAGTACACAAATATATCTACACAACTTGGTTATACAATTTTAATTATGCCCTTGATAGTTGAGATGTACTGTCCAAACTATTGGCTAGTGATTGTAAAGTTTCCTAGCCCAACATAGGTGATATTATGATTAACTAGTATCCTCAAGACCTCCACACCATAGGGTGAAAGTATGAAAGTAGGAGATCATTGTGTCGTGACCTAAATAACAACATTAATCCCATTTAGGGTACTCAACTCATGAAACCTAGAATATCATATATACAAAACTACCTTTTATTTATCATATCACAATATTGTCAATCAAATTGGCAAAAGTTTAACTCAATATAGGATATATGGCCTCAACTTCACTCATATAAATGAGTGATTTTAGTACATTGAGAATACCACACCCAATATATATTCTTGATAACATGCAATAATTTAACAATTTAACTTAACGTGCCTTCTCACAATATTGAGATTATTACAAGGATGCCCATTTTCTTATCCAGACTTTCAAACACTAGAATGGTTATACGATCATAAGATACTATATGAATTAGTGTTTATTTGGTTAATTAATTTTTTTACTCATATTTCATTGAACACAAAGGTATAAATCAGATGCTTATACCAAGGGTTACACATCTACATAATTACAAGCAACAAAATAATATTTCATGCACAACATGCATATATAAAACTGATTATTCAACATTTAGGGTATGAAATGGCCATAGAATAAAAAAGGCTCAAAATACACTATAAATTGCTATAATACCTTCTTATAATGGTAGACAATTACCACTCAAAATAAAGTCTAAATATTCCACTAGATGAGTTCAATATGGAATAAGTTGTAAAATGCCTAAATTGGCCCTCTTAGGGCAAGATACGTGTAGATTTTGAAATTTTTAGCAACATGACAATAATAAGTATCATTATTTACACTTCTACAATTTAAATAAATAATAATAAGAATGATAATCTTGAAGTTTCCCAATATATAAACAAAAATTCCATAGCATATCCATCTTTATGTTTTAACATGTAATAAGTGAAATTTTGTGGTTTCATTTAGGAATCGTATAATGTAGAATATGAAATGAAGTCTCTTGTCTTAGATGAAAATCATGATACCCAACAAGTGCATGCATGAGTAACATAGGTATCAAAATTTTGACCTTAGTAAGATCTAGCTTCAAACATCCACCTTAGTAAGTTATAACTCCAACTAGGTTAAGGGAGATGAAAGAAGATGTTTTTTATAGAAAAATGGACCTATTTTCACCATAAATAGACAAGAACTTTGACAATGATAATAAGGGAAAAAGGACCTATATAAAATATGATAATAATGGAATAATTTATATGGATCCATGCTAATAAAGTTTAGATGATGGTTCTAGACTTCAAACATACATAATCAAGATAAAATGCCAACATGCCTGAGCTCATCATCTAAGAACATGCTTCACTAAATTCGACAACATTCTACATCTCTAAAGTGGTGTAACATGAACCTCGAGTAAAAGTAAATGCATATTTATGCTCTTAGGGGAGAGGAAACTACATTTAGCCCATAACTAGCTCACTTTGGGATCCCCCATCAGATGAAGTGGCCCAAAAACACAACTAATGCACCCACATTTGGCTTAAAACTAGATTGAGAGTGTCTAAACTAGACCATATACACACATGAGAACTAGCAGCACACATCATACGCTCAACAATCAAAAGTAAGCATTTTGGTCTAGCCTCTCAGCTCAATCCGGCTGCATCACCATTCAATTTGTCCTAAAGTGGTGCATCACCCTAGTCCTAGGCTCAAAGTAGTTGTGCTACCATAGACCCAACCCTAAAGTGGTAGCATCTACTTCTAGGGCCAGCTCAAGCAATCCACAAAAGGCATACCTTACACTTAAAGATCGAGCAACTAGAATTTTTGATCCTATCAGCTTGTACAAGCACACTGTGGTATGGTACCTTAGCTCTCCAATTTCAAAACTTTATGGAGCTAAAAGCTTATTCCTATCATTAATAAGATTTGTGTGTATTATCACAAACTATAATTTGATACTAGTAGCAAATAAATATGTAATACATCCAATAAGTCATGTAAAACGGAAACAAATCTTGCTGAAGGGAAATCAAAGCTAAGTGTCTTTATTGTGTGATTTATAAAAAAATACTTGCATACATATGGTTTTACCATTTATTTCTTAAATTATGCTATAAATATGTATCATGGTTTTATCATATGTATAAAACTTCTCATCTTCATCTAAAGTAATTACACGTCATGCGTCTCTTGATGAAGCCCTTAATTGGGTCTCCGTCTTCTGTCATTTTGTCCATTATTCATATATAGATGCTTCATTATGCATGCTTTCCCCCAATAATTGGTTTTATAATCAAATTCACTTATGAATTTCTTTGCACAATTTTAACTTACTTTGACCATACTTTAGATGGAAGGGAGAAAATGAGGACGATCATATGGTTCCTTCACCCTAGGAGGATCCCAATGTGTAGATCTGCACTGACCTAATTCAAGTGGCCAAAGATCAATCCAATGCAAAGAACGCCATGGATGATCAAAATTAAGACTAAATTGCTATAGACCCCCCCCCAATTGTCAACCAAGCAACCAACTTAAAATTCACATACTCAATAAGCAATTCATGAAACTCTTAGAAGTTTAAGCAGCATCACTATGTCAGCTAGAACAGTCTAACCTAGAATCCCTCAACATGGTGATGCCATCTAGAAAGTTGTGCCAAACAACCCCTAAGACGATTGTGCCCCAAAGCATGACCCTACCTTGACTTCTCCAAAATGATAGTTCTATCGAGCATGGTCGTTCTATATGACAATCACCACAATTGTTATTCCCAAAATGGTTATGCTACCCTGGACCCTAGAACCCAAAATTTAATTGATCATTTCATCTTTTCACTATAGTCATTCCCATACACCATGACCACTCCTACTCTTCCTCACAATGATTGTTCATCCAAAAACAATCACACTACCTACCAAACCCTATTGCTTCACTACTATCAGTATACCATATTGCCCCCACTCAACCCTATGCTCCTCAAGAACCTATATAAGAATTGGTGGAAGTTGGGAGATAAAAGTTAGACCTATCTACAATTCATTTATACACCTACTCTTCTCCCACCTGCCTTTCACTTCTATTCTACTTATTCCACCTCAAAACCCTATTTTTCTAGTAATTTTACCATTCCACTTACATTTTCAATATAATTTTGTCCCGTTTAAGAATAAGGAACCAAGCTAGGAGCTATTGGAGGTGAATATTGGAGCTCATTCATTAACATCCATAGATATTCTTATTTCTTCTCCCCATTCTTTTTTATTTTCTTTGAGCATGTCTAGCTAAGTCCCCATTGGGGATTGTTTCGGGGTGCCAAAACGTGACTTTGATACCATGTTGGGGGAAATAACTTTGCAAACATTATGATTTGGATTGTGAATGGTTATGTTCTACTTATATCATGTTTCCCTTCTTCTTCTTCTTCTTCTTCTTATTCTTCTAAGTGAATGAGTCATGATAACATCTAGGTATTAGGGGAAATGGGTGATATGTGGCTAATTTGGGATTTTACTCCTACATCCAACTAGTCGATCCGTAGCCAGATATCCTTCTTCATACATATAAATCAACTCCCTTACCCCTAGATGTGAAATTTAAGTAGCTAAGTGCAAGAATATTACAACAATTGACTTGGTGCCATCTAGAGGCTAGATGGGAGAAGGCATGAGTTGTATACACTCACCCCCATCCTTCATTGCTACCCTTGATCCTCAATTTCTTATAGAAGAACATCCTTAGAAACCTAGACTTGATAAAAAAATATTAGTTAACCTCACTTAACCCTACTCAATTGACCCCCACAAGGGTGGGTGGTGGATGGTAGGGACTAGATTCCCTATGCACACTCCATCCCATCCATGGCCAACTAGTAGTTTAGGGAAATTCACTAACACTAAACTTTCTTATTTGGTCTGGTTACTTAAATCAATGAATGATGTCGGTATGCTATGACACCCCAACCTAGTTGATTCTCACATTAACTTGAAACAACCCACTTTCTATAGTAATTGCTTAACCCCTATCACTCACCTTGCTTATCTCCTGTTAACTTACTTATTTTATTTGCTTTTTAGCTTAGTAAAATGTATTTCTTATGATATCCAATCCTTTCTAGAGTAGTTAATGCATATTTAGTTACTTTTCTTAGTTTGTTGGTTAATTTATATGTAGCCCTCTAGTTTCCATTTTTTCATAATTTTTAGTTTGGTTCTTTCTCTGACTTGTTTAATTAGGTGTCCTATAAATTGCTAATTTGAATTGCCCTTGTTAGTGTAGCGATTGGTGTTTACATTTCCTTGCTTGTTTCAATATAATTACTTTCCTGCATAGATAATCAGTCTTAACTTCCTAGGGTTAACATAGGTCTAATTATTTCCCCATTTCAATTTCTTGTTCACCTTAGCTTTACTCAAATCCAATATTGAACCATAACACCCTAGACTCTATAGTAGGAACCTAGCTAAGACAAACTTAGATCTAATTCCCCTTCCCTCCCTCAGGCTCCACCTTAACTTGCTATTCCTATACTACTCATGAGCTCGTGCATTAGTGAATTTCTATAAGAGTGTGTCCAAATTGGGTTATAAATATAGAAAGACCTTGGTGTGCCAAAGGCACATCTAGACACATCAATTGGCTAGGGCTACTAAGGATTCATCAAGCTTTCTGGAACCAATTGTGAGGAGAGTGCCACTTGGCCTACCTAGTCTATTTTGCTTTGACTTTTCATATTACCCTCACCATTGCTATTTTTTATTCTTTGAGTTATTTTTGCATGCTACTTCTCTATTTTTGTTTCTATCTGATTGGTTGTTGATATATGAATATTCATCACAATTTCATTACCACTTTTAGATTAGTTTTTCTCAATTCAATTTGATTTTTCTTGTTGTTTTGCTTTTGTTCTTAAAACATTAGTATTTTCATAAGATTTCTCACTGTAATGCAGAGAAACAACACAACACAACTCAACTCAAGATAATTTTGGGAGTCCTTACCCAATCACATAAATCAAGTTCAAAAGGAATTGAAAGGCAAACATAGATATTCAACACAAAACTGTTGAGCTGATTAGGTGACCATTTCCATCGATCATTCGAACAACCTTACCAATACAAGGTGCCTCACAAGAAAGAACCATATCATTTGATCCACTTCACTTGTCGGCCAATCATAAATTCATTCTCAAGATTAGTAAGAATATAAGACTTAAAAACAACCTGATCAACTGATCGATCACACTAACTAGTTGAATGTAATTCACTTCCAAATTGCCTCCTCTAAGTAAAAAAAACAATCATTTTTGGAGGCTAGTTGTTTAGATAACCTAGCATCTCGATCAACTGACTGACATGTAGAACAATCACCATGAGAAGATTTTGATCGATTGATCTGCCTCATAGTAGGCTGGTTGGAAATTACTCCCTTGAAGTTAGTAACCACCATTATTTTGGGTGTCTCATTGATCGGCCAATCCACCTCATAGATTGGAGGTCCCAATCATTCTGTAGGAGAGTCATCAGATAGAAATTCAGTCAACCTACGTTGCTAGTTGGCTAACCAAAATCCTGTTGGAGTGCAACTTGAAGGCCATCTGGCCAATTCTTCTTCTTGGTTTCCTGACCAACTCGACAAGAAGGTGTAAACACACAATCATCTACCCAATTTGCAGTGGAAAAGTCACCCAAACAAAAGGAAGACATGCCCTAACTACCCAGGGGCGTCCACACTAAATTCCTAACCACTTGTTGGTGCAAAGGGGGAGGGAAGCAAGAAGTGATATGATCCTCTTTGTGGATTTATCCAGATTGATTACTACTAGAGAGAAATTTTTTAGTTAAAGACCTCTAGATACTTACTTCTTCTTCTACAATGACTTGCTTTCCTCTCTCTTCTCTTGTATTTGATCTCCTTCTATGGACATACAAGCAGACTCTATGGATGGGGTATGGGGAGTAGAACCATCTCTTGTACTTTGTCTAGACTGTTATTAGGCTTAATATTTTCTGCGAACTAGATTGTTTTTCATTCGTTTAAAGACTTGCATATTGAACTAATCATTTGATTAGCCTAAGAGACGTAATTCCAAGAATAGAGACCAAGAAACTTAGGATCAATTTCTCTAATGAATGTGTAGGGTTCCAGATTTGATCAAAAAATAGATTCTAAAAGACAATTGGGTTGCAACCCATGGGTAATGATACCTCGATCCCAAGGGAAATTTGATCCTTATGCAAATCATGTTCCAAAAGGGGATGAGTTGACAAGGTCCTAGTCCATATAGCTGAGATTGTTGAGTTTTAATGGTTAATATGAGTACCAATGTGATTGTGATGAATCCAAATCTCTCAGTTTTCTTTTAATATTGTTATCATTACACTTTATATATCATTTATCTTTATTAGAATCTTTAATATAATCATTAGCTTATAATCACCCTCAATATTTGGTTTTCAACATTGTTTTCAACAACTGGGTCATAGGAAATGTCACATTAACATTTATTACCCTAAGGCCACACTCCTAATAGTTACATAGTCAAAGGTGAGTCGACTTGGGTGTATGCCCCTAAAATGGCACATAGTTTCACACAAGCAATATATATGAAAAAAATAACAACACTAAAGATATAACACAATTATGGAGATCACATTGTTGTTTCATTTCAGAGCTTAAATTCTTGAGTGAAACATATCTTTATTTGGCAACTAAAATTTTGATAAATAAAAAATATTAATGTTGGAAGTGTTAGTGTAATCTATGAAAGGGAACGTAAACACGGTGTAAGATTAGTATAAATGTTTCTTGTCTTAAAACATTATAATAAGAAAAAAGAATAAACAAGGCAAGAAATCTTAATGAGAGTTTTTATACAAGGCAAAATTTAAGTTACATTTTTCATTATATCAACATTAAGCCTTTGCCCACTTCCAAAGGAAGGCTCCATGAGGATAATTTGAGGCTTACCCTATTTATACATGAGGAACCTCAAGAACTAAGTCAATGAGATACCCCTATTTCAATCACGCCTTGTGCCCTCACCCCAAGAATTCAAGCAGGTACACAAGGGCTATATAATGAATTTCTCTATATTATATTCAAGGAATGCTAATATAGTATAACAAAACATGATGCTTGTATATGTAGGTATTCATACAAGAATACATGCAAACAAGTCAATATTGTAGTAGGGTCAAAATATTAAGCATACCTCGTGAGTAATCATCATGCTATCAATCATGAGTGATGTTCTAGATTAGATCAAACCCAAAGGGGACTTAAGATTAGAGGGTCTTATATCAATAGGTTTTTGATACAATAAACTTAAATCATGTCATGTGGATGTTTTACTAACCCTAAGTATCAAGTAATCCAAGTATAGTCCCATCTTGTCAAACATGCATGCATTAATTCGACATGTTACAAGTATCAACATTAAACCTTAGCTCTGCTGAACCATACACATTATGAGTACTACAAGATAATTATAAACTCTTATTTAGAATTAGGGGAAGAAATATGCTTAGATTTCCATCAAGTAACCATGTATGATCATACTAGTCATATTAGATCAATTTCATGCAATCTTGTCACATTTCAAAGTCATAAAAACATAAAGGAGCATATGATATATAAAGTTTGTATTTAGTGCTATAAGTGTTATAAATCTACTGATTTGAACAAGGTAGAGTAAGATATTTTGATATAAGTCACATTTCATCACATGAAAACAAAAAAGGTCAACTATATCACTTTAGTGCACAAAATAGGTATTTTAGGTCACATATATAATTCTAATAATTGTTGATCAATACATGCACAAGATTCAACAGATAGTTACTAAAAGTCCATATGAGTCACACCATGTAGCATATGGCACAACATGAAGCCATTAATAGAGATAAGTATGTTGAAGGTGGATCGCATGGTTCAAAAATGGTGGATGGTGGATCACCATGGTCCAACCGTGATCCAAGGCTCCCACTTTCCGCTCTTTACAAGGTTGACTGACTGGTCCAAGCTTAGACTAGCCGTCTTGAAGCAAGCACTAGGACAATTTGCAGAGCTGACCGCCGTCCCTCTCCTCTTCTTGCCTCTGTACATAGGGCGTTGTTAGTGTGGTGGGGCTGGCCTTCCAGAGTCAATAGACCTCCATGGTTGGCATGCAAGAAGCCCCCCACATGGTGCACCATTTGACTATTTGACTCTGATATAGTTCTGTGAGGTCAAATGTGGGAAAAGTGCATCCAAAAGAGGCGTTGGGGTAAAGGCACCATATTGATACCTTGGTGGTTCCTCCATGGGACAGAAAAATAGGGGAGGAGAAAACATGGGGCTAGGGTTTTGCTAAAAGTTAAGAAAGATGAGGAGGAATCAAAGGGAATTAGAAAGGAAATAAAATGGGGGTTCAATTGGTCACGAAATTGGGTAGAAAGGGGGAGTAGGTAATGCCAAACTCCATGACTTCCGAACATAGTGTATGGAGGTACGCAAAAATATCTTGATCGTCGTATGAGGCTATGATATGAGGTTAAGGCATCCAAAGTCCCAAAACCATTCAACCAAGGATCTAGGATCACAATTGGTCAATAAGAGGAAACATTGATTTCTGGGAGAAAGAAGAGGGTAATTGGGACACACCCATTCTGAGCCTAAGAGGATCAAATCAAATTAAAAAGGGATAAAAATCAAAGTCAAATAAGGTAAACTTCAACTCATGAACTTTCAGATCCATATAGTATCCACTATTGTTCACTAACACACAGATACTCGGCATTTCCCTTTTAAATGGTTTTATTGGAACACTTCCAATTATCAACAAACTTTCACTTTTATACATCCTATGTATATTTTGCGATTAATTTTCTGTCCTTTCGGAAGTTCGCATCAATGTAACTCTTTACATCAAACTCTTCCTTATCTCCATAGAACTAGTACTTCCCAAGTACTTATCAAGTTCTTATGGTATTCCAGTAACCCTTACTGGAAGTAGACAGACATCCACTCGTCATGTCCTACATATGAGTTATCAGGATGAGCACATCATATTGCCATGTCCTACATACAAGATGATGAATGCATTTTATTCTTGCCATGTCATACATGCAAGACAATGGGATGATTACATACATGATAGATCCATATCTATTCTTAGTGTTCCCATTCTTCATAAGAATTGGACACTTGGCCTTGGGATACTAAAATCCATATAACATGGACAAGTTTTCTCCCACTGAATCTGTGCATACTGAACACTTCAGTATAGATTGCCAATGTATGCTTTCTCTTTCCAGGTCAAGAGATTTTTCGAAAACTATATCTATAGATCTCTATTCCTATCATATAGGAAAACATCTCTATCTTCCTTAAAGATAATTTCCATTTTTCGGATTTCCAATCTAGAACATTTCCATTTCACATCAACATGTGGAATGTGAACACGCTCCCACTAAATCACAGATCCCTTCTTTATCTTTGACATATCAGTCAAACCCTTTGACTATATCATCAAAGTAAAGATCCAATTTTGAGTTGCTTGTACTCAATCAATCACATTGATTAGTCCATTGTAACTTATAGACTTCATTTGCATTAGTGGATTCATAAACCTTATAGGCTGTGTCACATACACATCCTGGTTTTATTCCTCATAGGAATGTGGTTTTAGTATCCATATGCCAAATGTCTTAGTAATTAAGTTGCAATTAACAAGCATCATCCTTCTCAAAATGTTATCCATGTGTCTTAACACTTAAGACTTATACGCATTTATGGATATGATCCAATGAATGCTACCATCAAGGTCATACCTTATGGTTCACATGGAAGTCATTTAGGATGTAATGGTTTTTATACCATAACTCAAAATCTTATTCCTCATATTCATCTAGATAGTTGACTCATCATATGAACAACTCATCGCATAGATAATTGAGGTGTATCTGTCAAGGATATACGAACTCACAACTCCTTGTGATTCTTAATGTCCTTTATTAGTGTGGGGAATTCTTTTATTAAGAAGAATTAAGTTATTTTGATAATCATTCTCTAACTCCTTAGAGTATGATTCCTTCTTGATTTAGACATCACCATGCCTTAATCATGAGTTCACTATGATACACTATCATAATCACTCATAAGGATCTCAAACATTTGATCCAAGTATTTCATTGATCTCATCAAGAATTAACACTTTACCAAATTTTTACTTCATGTATGATAATCTTGAACACTTCAAGATATTCATATTGGTATTTCTCTAAACACCATTTGAAGTATTAGCATTTGTTCCAATAGGTATGTAAATACATCACACATATTATACCTAATAGGATAATCATTCTCCCACTATATTAGTGAAGATTGATTAATCATGTCCAAGATATTCATGTCTCTTACTGGTTCTCTACCCAAAAGAGTCTAGATTTATCCATCATATGGAAACTAGAAATGAATTTCTCATGATTGATGCTAATTAGATTGTTTGAGTTATCTATAACTTTCAGGTATCATTTTATCTTATGCATACCATGTATCACAAGATAAACAAGGCATTGCCACAAAGATCATATCTTTAAGATTGAAACATCAACTTTATTAATTGCCACAATTGTCATACAATATGCAAAAATAAAGTGTTTCTATCTATTGGCAAATTGAAATAGTAGTTCACAACTCTATTTTGTGCCCTTTAGGTTGAAATAAACGGAAAGTTACTCCTATCTATGGCAGCAACACTTGCTCCAATGATGGGTACTTCTTTCTTGGTCTTTTCACAAAGGCCATCACTTCTTTGCGGATGTTGCATATCACATATGACATATCTATATCTTGGTATCATATACCTCAGATTAAGAAGTGGTTCATTTCATGATACCTTAGGTGTAGATCTCCATCCCCTCCTTCATCTTCTTTTGTTCTTCCAGATATAGAGGGCAATCCCTCATACACCCTTTCCCCATGTGCCTTGAGGCTTGGATTGCTGGCTAGCATCAGAATACTTCTTTGCTTTGCCCTTATCCTTGCCCTTAAGAATTACCTTTCTCTTTGATCATATCAAATATTATGGTTTGTCTTTCTTCGTCTTTGCCTCTACTATCCTCAACATGTCCAACAACTCTGTCAATGCTTGTCAAAGTTGTTCATGTTGTAGCTTATCATGAATTGTATGATTCTCGCAACATTTGCAGTATCATACCAATAGCCAACTCTTGGCTCAGATGGAATCCTTCTTAGTCAGGTCTTTCCACATACCCAATCACATTGAGTGTGTGAATACCTTACTGGATCTCCTTCTGTCATGACATACTAGGACAGTGTCTTGGAGACATCATATGTCTCATGTTGTCTCTGCAACTCACAGTTCAGACAACACAACATCAAGCACTCCTCATCAATGTCATCCTTGGTATGTTTCCATAAGCATACTTTCAGCCATTGATGTGGTGGGTTCGAGTTCATCTGGTTCTGGTATAACTAGGACTTAGAGCTTTCGCTCTTTGATTGAGAACACTTCTCATCATCCTAACCAGTCGTGGAATTATTCCCATTTAATTTGTTGATCTCAAAGACCGATCGCAAATAAAGTGATTATTGTTGATTAACCATTTATTTTTAACAAAAAGAAATATATGCAATTTCAATCCAAAACTCTTTTGACTTATTTGATTGATTTGAAAAGTTGACGATAAAAATTAGGCCTTTAATTACTTATTGCTCCCACTATTTTACTTCAAATTGATAGCCCTCACCATCAATTCGGAAGATTGCAGCGTACAACCTTCTAGTGGGCAAGATCCTGAAATCCTCTAAGTCATGAGTCAGCTTTGGCTGATCACCCACAACTTAGATCTCTCAGGTAGGCAACTCTTGCCAATTGCATCATATGCAACTCTTATTGAATGAACATGCACAACACCTTGCCATGAACATTCCTTGTCTCTGGGCTTAGACGCTCTAAGAATCACCAGTTAAGTCTAACCCAAAATCCGAAACGGTAAACATGCACCCTGCTTTGGCAGAACCTACATGTCTACCTTTCACACTTCCACAAGATAGACGGCGCACCACGCTTTGGCGTAACCTATGCTTGGTCGATCGAGTTTTTCATGTGTGCCTCTAATGGAAGGCATATAAGACTTAATATTTAAATGAGGGATTTGGTTTTAAATACATATACATATCCAATCACCACAATACATAGTACGTATCATATACATGCTATATCCCACAGAAAACATGCACAAAATGATAAAAGCGATGATTATGGCCATCCTAATGTGATTCCTCGAGCCAAGAGGAATCACGGTCATCTAGGTCTACATCACATGCAACATGTACAAGATGAACTCTGTGCTTTGCCTTTGGAGTGCATCAACTCATCATATGATTGACTGCTCTTCTGGCCTGGTCGTCTGGGTGCCACCAACCAATTAGTTGGCTCCTCCAACCGATCGGTTCGCATGGTCGTCGTGCATCTCTTCATGGCCGCCACCCGTTTGTTTCGCTCCTCGAACCGGTCATCAACCGATCAGTTCACTCCTTGAACCGACCGTCTGGAACCTCAACTGATCGGTTCACACCTTGAACCGATCGTATGAGCAGTCGTCTTGATGTCCGCCGATCTTCGACATAACAGGAAATAAAATCTATCCTAATTATTACATTGCTTTTAAAAGGGAAACCCCGAGTTACATTCGGGGGGAGCAAAGGTAGGAAAGAATCTTGAATTATTTCGAGTTACATCAGGAATAGGAGAAAGGGAAGATCGATGCACAGACCGAGATGCAAGCAACCACACACAACCAATCACAGATAGGTATTTATAGGCCATAATCACGCTACACACATCCACCTCAAAACTCGTTTAAGGGAGACGCGTATCGAGTGCATGAATAATACATATCATATATGTAATTGAGATTTGTGGATTTAGGATTGGACATGCATAAAGCCAATATTATTCGCATCGCATGCAATAAATAAAGGCGACAAACCAAAATCGATCATATCTATATTACTAAAATATAGAGCAGTTGATGTGGCTCTGATACCACTGTTGGGTTTTAGGGGAGGCAGAGAAGGCAGCGGAAACAAAAATTTTCTCCCCAAACCCATACCGAGGAAACGCGTCAACGTTCTATATAATAGGAAAGGATGGTTTGTGGAATCATACCTTGTCCCGAGGCTTGCTCGGTGACAATACCTCACGCAATGCGCGATCTTCAACTCTGGTCTTGGACGGCGTATGTGCAGCTCCTGGTCGCACCGGGACTGACTCCTCCTCCTACCGGACTGTCAGATGACAGCTGTCCTCCTGAGCAGCAGTGTCCTCCCGCCTCTGTAGTAGTCCACGCGGACCACCTGGAACTCCACACTCCTTGTCCCACAAGGAAGTGGAAGGAGTCACACCCTCCTATTGACGTACTAGTCGCCAACACACTCTCATGCTTCCAGTTGCAACTGTAGTTGTCTTTCCCTTGCTGCACCTCCCTTTTGCGGGAAGCACTTGCTCGGGCTCTCTCTCACTTACCAAAACCAGAGAGAACGACAACTTGCATAGCAACTGATTTGCATTGAGTTGTACTCTGAGAAGCCCCCAATACCCCTATATATAGGTGGGTCATGGGACAGGGTTCTCTGTGCCTGGCAATATGGGACTAAAGCAGGAGTAGAAGGGTTCGAGATTTTCCACAAAAAGCAACCAACTCGCAACCTGAACCGATCGTTTCACAACTGAGACGGTCGGTTGGGACCTTGAACCGGTCGGTTGGAGCACCAACCGATCGGTTGGGACCCATGAGCCGATCGGTTCACTTCTGAACCGGTCGGTTCGTGGTCCTGGTCTGTTCCCGATTGACTTTCCTTCTTTCATTTCTAATTGGTATCGAATACCAATCCTTGTTCCAATCAAATTGGGCAAGTGAAACGCAAGGAAAATATCACCGACCTGACTTTCCCAACTTGCTCGGTTGCACCAGTTGAACCGATCGGTTCAATACTTGAACCGCTCGTTTCACTCTGTACATGAGCCGATCGACTCAACACTTGAGCCGACCGGTTCAGCAACCTCAGCCGATCGGTTCAACACTTGAGCCGATCGGTTGGGAGTGCAGGTTGTGCAGAATCAGTCAATTGCGATTTCAATCAATCCGATACTCCAATCAACGCGTCCAACACCTTGAACAATATGATATTGAGCTATCGATTAATTGAGTGTTTAATTGAACTACTAAACTCCTTTAGTAATCAATCTAAACATTGCTTGTGGACAAAACTCCTCTTCCAGGTTAAATCCTATGTGTGTGACCCTGCAGGTCCATTTCACGTTGGCACTGAAAGTCCATAACACTTATGACTTCACAAGCAAAGAGAGGTTCCTAGTCACACATCAGTGCTACCCAAGTGAAAGTAGAAATTTGGAGAACAACTTTCATCCTAAAATTCGTGAATGGTGTTACAGTGAATGTATAATTCCTTTGTCACCGATATCCCGAATGAACTCAAGGCATGGAACAGTCATCCTGTCAACATTCATTCACTTTCTTGATCTCAGAGTAGATTGAAGGAGATATGTATGACATCAATATCACATACTGATTCACACATGTGTGCACATGCCTATCTCAATCCTACTCATCAAGTGGCCTTGGATATCAAACTCCCTCAGGAGGGACAAATCGCATATCTATCACTCACCCCTCAAAAGCCCCATGTGTCAAAGCCACCCAATCATCTCCTTTATAACAACCCATGTTTCAGGACTGCGTTTGATGATGTCAAAGTGTGCCCAACGACATGTGTTGAGTGTAGTGATTTCAAGTCAAAGAATCACACTCACCACCATCACTGTGAGTACTGACTGTGACTACGATCTCATGGTTCCATTTGTCAAACCCACGGTGGGTCTGTCCGGTACACTTGTTCTCTAACAAGTACCTATGTGTTTGGTTTGATATCTCTATATCATGACTAATGAGATTCTGTCATCAACCAACATCACAATCTAGTCTTGTGTGTCATTGTTGTCTATCTACCTTCCACAATGACATCTGACTAGGGACATAACAAGAATGTACAAACTCTTAGCATCTGTATGATCTCATCGTTCAGGTCCTCAACCTAAAGGCATACATCATTGAGTACTGTCATTCTCTAGACATTCGATCTGTTCTATCACTGTCTCATATGACTGAACCAGAAAGAATTGGAATCTTGCCTTTAATGTTTATCAAATCAATCATAATGTATCCCACCGATCATCCCATGATTGGCTCTCAGGGCATACATACCAACAATTTCATCATAATAGCATTCAAATTCTATGAATGATCTAGACCTAGGTCCTTCTATAAACCTTAACCACTGGATAAAGTCATTATCATCATCAAATATAGGTCCGATATTGAGAATCCCTATCATCATAGACTTTATCTATAAGAAACTTAGGTTAAGAAATCAAAATCATGGGGATGGAGTTACCTTTTCAAGAATCTAAATAATCATTAAGGTAAAAATTTAGACATGGTAATAATAGGATGTGAGCAAGGTCGGACGACATACACTACCACCCTAATATAGCACATTAATGCTCATAGTCATGAACCATAAGACATAAAAATTAGGGGTAGTATCAACTATCAAGTCATATTTCGTTGAAGTCATGAAATAAAAGATCAAGATCATAATAGGGAAACCATGCTTTGAGATTTTACCAACTTGGGTCATAATATTAATCCCTTCCTTTCATAGATCACAAAAGGTGTGTCTTCTGGAAATCAAGAATTCTAATCGGAAACTCAAGAGCTTAAGCATTATAGTGTGTGGTAATGACTCTGTATGATTCATATAATTCAAAATCCAGCCTTTCAAAGAGGCATAATCGTCAATAGGGGATTTTCCTCTTGTAAAAAGTCTTCACATCATGATCTAGGGGTCCAAAGACATAGTCGTATCATGTATGTGTTGACTTGAGAGTTATACATTGTCCATGTTTTAATAATGACTTACCCATTCCATTCTTATATATCTAATATGTTTGTTTAAGATTGATTTCAGGCTTTAGGTACATGAAAAGGATCAAATTACACAAGCCCTAGCTTGTCTAAGTTCAACTCAAAAGTAATGCAAGTGTGCAATTTGGGAAATCACTCCAAACCACCTTAGAATATTTTTGTAATTAGTTGTATTGATGATATGACTTGTAACTAAGATGAGAAAAAATCAGGGACACTTAATTCCAACGTTTGGTCACTCATAAGTCATTTTGAAAAATTTGTCACTACAACTTTGTCAGCTGAGTTTGAATATCGACCAATCAGTTATGGATTTTTGAAAATGGATCAATCGATTGAGTTGTACACTCACAAAACTCGACCAACAGACTCACTGACCAAAGTTGATTTTGACTCATTGGTCGAGTTTTTGAGGACAAACTTAATCGATAGTTTGAAAATTAGCTTTGTCGGTTAGTGGATCGTTCGAGTTATCTTTATTGAAAATTGACTGAATGTACTGTATGGACAATGCAGAAAAAGTGATTCCAACCATTGGAGAGTTGTTAGGAGAGAAAAAAAATCTGTTTCAAGTTGTAAAATAGCTATTTTTCTTTCTTAAGTGATCACACACTCAAAGGAACACCCCAACTATAAATAGGACCCCTTGGAGTTCATTCCAAGTTTGCTCATTCATGCTATCCTTGGTCCTTTCTATAGTTGAGTGTGTTGCAACCCTTTGAGCCCCTTTCTCCCTCTCATTCACAAAGTATATCATGATTATGAGTGAGTTAGGAATGTTGCAAGATATCTACTTCCATGATATCTTGTAAAGCTCTCTTTCCTTCCATCTTCCCAATCCCCTTTCTCAAAGAAAAAAGGTTGAAGTGAGCTTCTCCGAGTGAAGGTGAAGTTGTTGTTCTTCTTCAAGGTTGAAGAAGGTGTGGAGATCTTCTCCAGGTGAAGGAGAAGGGAAAGGTGAAGATTTAAGAAGAGTGGGTAATTCCTTCAAGGCCAAAGACTTGATGTACTTCCATGTTGTGTCTTAGGAACCTCTTCAATACGGTCCAGATTTGGTATCCTTCCGAATGGGATAAGAGAAATTTACACTATTTTCTTTTATTCTCTTAATTTATTTCTATTTTGTTTTATTCTTTATCTCATTCATTTTGATAGGTGTGGGTAAGTCCTTGTTGAAGGTTGAATACATGTTGATCAAGTGGGTAAGTCCTTGTGTAGGTGAAAGACTCTTGTCTTGAATAGGTAAGTCCTTGGATGTATGGTGATCTCTTTGTATCTCTTATGATGGAATATAAGTATACATGAGTTGAAAAATCCTAGAGGTTGACCTCTCTATGTAGTGCATTGACAGTCTCCTAGTTTGGAGATTGGAACCACTCTAACCACCTTCTCCGAGTGTATGTTTTAATCTCTCTCATGTTTGCTATGATTTCTTAGACATGACTTCAAATTGTTCTTAAGCATTTGATTTCAATTGATATAATTTGAAGGTCTAACTATTCTTGTGAGAATTTTGAAGCTCTATTCACCCCCCTCTAGAGCCCTAGATCCAATAGTATGGACATGATACATATCATTAGAGAGATATTGTCTTAGTTATGATTTAGGTTTTATCAAATTAGGTACAACATATATTTAATCAATAGGGACCTCATCAACCATTAGGTGTAGACCATGAGTTCCACCTTATTTCACCACATCAAGAATTTTCATCAACCTTATAAAGAAGTTATATTGGATTTGGTAATATTGAGTTTGCATAAAGTTTACATAGGAGTACATTACTTAAGAGTATTTTCATTAATCACAATAGGGTTTTTCAAGTTTATGTCATATCATTACATTATCATCTTAATCAAATTTCATGATTTCAAATGAAATTTAGATTTCCCATGCATAAGCTGCACATAATTGAGAAATCATGTGATTCTTTGTCATGAGAAAAGAATCACATGAGGAGACAAGAAAACTTAGTAATCATCATCTACTTCGGTGGATTGTGTAACCCCTAGAGACGAGATGAGATGATAGCAGACTTTATAGGTTTAGAGGGAAGGAACCTAATGTGATATTGGATCCACTTTGGATACATAGGTGCACAGAGGAACCTCAGTCACCACAATAATAAGATAGGAGATGACTACTAACCAGAATCCACATTTAGCACGATATCTATATCCTCATTTTCACCATTATGAATTTTTGTTCTCCCTAGGTTCATAAGGTGTGTTATTCCTTAACATATATGGATGCCTTTGTGTATGGATGTGATACCATTTGTCATAAAACCATTTATTACCCTAAGTTCACACTCCTAATTGTTATAAGGGAAAGGTGAATGGACTTGGGCATACTTCCCTGGCATGGTACATAGTTTCACACAAGCGATATATATGAAAAAGAAAAAAAAACTAAAGAGGTAACACAATACAATTATGGAGATGGAGACATATTCCCATTTACTTTCCAAAGATATCCCATTGGTGTTTCATTTTATACATTAGATTCTTGAGCACAGTGGATCTTCCATTGGAAACTAAAAGTTTGATGAACGAAATATTCTAATGCTAAAGCATTAAGTACGCTATGAAAGGGCATGTAAGCATTATTTAAGAGTACCATAAAAGTTGGCTTATGGAAACTATAATATGCAATAAGAAAAAACAAGGCACAAAATCTTAACAAAATTCTTTTATACAAGGCATATTTTAGTTTACACTTTCCATTATATCAACATTAGGCCTTTGAACACTTCCAAAGGAAGGTTCCTTGAGGGAAATTTGAGGATTAAAGCCTATATGTCACCCTATTTCGACATGAGGGGCCTAAAGAACGAAGTTAATGAGCTAACCATGTTTCAATCATGTCTTGTTCCTTTACCCTGAGAATTTAGGCAGGTACACAAGGCTTATATAATAGATATCTCTATATTATGTTGAAGGTTTGCCAACATAGTGTGATCAAACATGAAAGTAGTATTTGTAGGAAAAATAGATTGATCAAGTAACCAAGTAAACAAGTAGTCGATCATTGAAACAAGCATACATAAAAACAAGTCAATATCATAGTAGGGTCAACAGACAAAATGTACCTTGTGAGTAATGTACATGCAATAAGTCATTAAGCCAAATTATGAAGAACATCCAATACAAAGGGGACATAAGATACAAAAAGACACAATATAGGGGTTTTTATGAATAGGGTTTTGTTATGACAAACTTAATTCATGTCAAGTGGATTTTTTCCTAAACCTAGGTATCAAACAATTCAAGTATAGTCCCTTCTTGTCAAACGTGCTTGCATGATTCGAAATAGTACACATATCAACACTAAACCTTAGGTCTAGGTGAACCATACAAAATATGAGTAATACAACATAAAGATAAACTTTGATTTAGAACTAGGGGAACCCTAATGTTTATATTTACATAAAGGTTTAACCATGTAAAATCATAACTAGTCATATTAGATCAATTTCATGCAACCTTGTCTGATTTCCAAGTTAGGAGATCATAAAGGAGCACAAGATAGATCAAGTTGATGTTTAGTTCTACAAGTGTGATAGATCTACTAATTTGAACTACGTATAGTAAGAGATTTGCATAAAAGTCAAATTTCATCACATAGAAAAAAAACTAGGTCACCTATATCATTTTAATGCACAAAATAGGTACTTGACGTCCCATGCGTACAACATGGACCACTTAGAATGAGATCTTAGTAAACTAAGTCACAAATCATCAAAATATTGCTTCTTTAAGGTCAAAAATGTAGTTCTCATCAGTGTTTATTAATACTTGCACAAAGTTCAGGATATAGTTACTAAAAGTCCATAAAAGTCATACAATGTAGCAAATGGCACAACATGCAGCCATTAATAGAGATAAATATGTTCAAGGTGGATCCCATAGTTAAAAAACAAAGTGAATCTTAGTAAAGAAAATTATTTATAATATTATGATTATAAATATCAAAATAATAAGATTAGGCAATGAACATTATTTATATGTAAAAAGAGCCACTTTTAGTTCAAAAGAGAAAATAGAAGTACATCAAAGTGATCCATTTCATGATTCAAGGCAAGAGGTGGATTAAAGTTACTGATATGATTCAGAAAAGTGAAGTTTGAAGTAACAATAATACTTTAGAGAAAGATACATCATTTATTATTAAAAATTACATAAAATCCATCCTTTCTGGATAATCTAGAGAAGAGCAAGTAAAACTAGATTCTAGAACTATTTTAAGTGGAGAGATTGTATTTTTATGGTTAATGGTATATTATATGACTATGTTTGGTTGAACAAGTCATTTTCTATATTTTTTGTATGATTAGGACATTACTAACATTCTGTCTGGGGAGGGGAGTGTTTTTACATTTTTTTGAAAAACAAGATCAACATTTGGATGGTGGATTGGTCCACCCGTGATGCAAGGCTCTAGGTGGCCGCTCATAGGCTTATTTTATATCAGTTTTATGCACGTATTTGTCATTTTCTTGATTATATTTGCATAATTCACTATAGTTGGCCTTTAAAATCTATTTACATCAAATTATACTTATTTTATCATATTTATATGAATGTATATAATCCCCAGACTTATGCACATATTTCGGTACTTTTTAGGTATTTTTGGACTGTACAGAGTTGATACTATTAACCTCGGTGTCGATAGTATCGAGATTTCATTAGGAATCAACCTCAGAACTCGAAATTGGAAGGAAATATCAACATCATGGTCGATACTATCGACCTGGTTGTCGATAGTATCGACAACGTTGGGATCTACCGAATTCTACACTAAATTGGATCGTTCTAATTCGACGGTGGAGCTTTTTTGGCACTGTAAAGTGGCCATATGACCTAAGGGGAGGACGGCCAGCCCAAGGGGGGATCGAGCCGCATGACATCCAAGAAGATGATGGGGATTAGGCCCACATGGTTAATAATGGAGAATACATAGGAGTAGAGAAGGAAAATGTCAGAAACATGGAGAAAACTCATGTAATCCCTGATATGAAGGTGTCCTGGAGATCCTCCTCGAGAAACGCGCATTTTGCAGTCTTTCGGCAGCAAAATCGCTCGTTAGAGGTGCCCAGATCGCCCGGTTGATGGCCTTCAGCTCTAGTCTCCTCTCTCCCTCCTTCTTATATGTTGTGGGGCTCGATCCCCCCTTGGGCTAGCCATCCTCCCCTTAGGTCATAGGACCACTTTACGACACCAAAAAAGCTCCACTGTCAGATTAAAACGATCCGATTTAGTGCAGAATTCGGTAGATCCCGACGTTGTCAATACTATCGACACCCAGGTTGATAGTATCCATCATGATGTTGATATTTCCTTCCGATTTCGAGTTCCGAGGTTGATTCCTGATGAAATCTTGATACTATCACACCAGGGTCGATATTATCGACTTTTTTCTCGATTTGTGCGTGTCATCCTTGCGCGGTCGATAGTATCGCTCTGTACAGTGAAAAAGTACCTGGAAAGTACCAAAACATGTGCATAAGTCTGGGGATTATATAAAATTATATAAATATGATAAAATAAGTATAAATTGATGCAAATAGATTTTAAAGGCCAACTACAGTGTATTATGTAAATATAATCAAGAAAATGACAAATATGTGCATAAAATAGATATAAAATAAGCATGTAAAAATGACTCAAAACCCATGCATCAAAGGCTCTAGGTGGCCGCTCCTTGCAAGGCCAGATAACTGGTCCAGGACTTAGATTGCCCGACTTGAAACCAATACCAGGTCATTTACTAGAGCCAACCGTCGCCCCTCTCACCTACTCATATCAGCACACAGGGCGCCGACCTGCCCTGATCACATGATCTCCATGGTTGGTTGGAAGGAATCCCCCCATAGGGTGCGCTAGCTGACAATTCAGCATTGACATGGTGCCACAAGGACAAAGGTGAAAAAAGTGTGCGGAAATGAGGCATGGGGGTGAATTTTGTTTCCATGGTGCAAAAAAATAGGAAAGAAGAAACATGGGGATAGGGTTTCTGAAGAGCCAAGAGATAAGTGAAGAAAGCCAGGCAAAGAAGAAAGGGGAAAAATGGGGGTTCAATTGGTCATGGAATAGGATATAAAAGGGGAGTATGTAGGGCCCGATGTCATGGATTCCAACCATGGTGTATCAAGTAGGTGAAACAGCTTGATCGTTGGATGAAGCTTGGATCCGGGCTTGAGAGATCCAAAGGCCTAAAACCATTCAACCAAGGATCAAAACTCACGATTGCTCGATAGGAGGAGGCATGCATTTGTGGGACAAAGAAGAGGGTAATTGGGCTGCACCCATTCTGGGCCCAAGAGGATTAAGCCTATTTAAAAGGACTAAAAAATCAAATTCAAAATAAGGCAAGCTTCAATAGATCAAATCTTTTGAATACGAGCTTGGAATTGAGTGAAATTTTGTGCATTGGACATGGGAGACTACTCTACACAACTTATATGCGTTGAGGGTAAGAAAATACTCACATATGTTATCTAAAGGTGATGAGAGAGGATAATATTGTCTAGGTGAAACCTTGATTTTATATCAAATTGAAAGTCACTACTTGTCATGTGAACATAGAATAAACTCAAAAGGCTTCAAAACAAATCAAATCATGAAATTGAGGGATAGAGTTAGAAATTTACAAAAAGGTTAAGTGCATATCACATACATGAAGAGAGATAAAAGTCTAGGTTATCACATGTGATTTATTAAATATGTTATCTCTTCGGTTTGACCCTTTGCTATAGTGCAATTGATTCGTCCACTTTTCGATGAGTGAGTTTCATTATGAAAAAAAAATTAAAAGCTAGGAAAATATATATTAGAAAAATTTATTATGCATAAAAACTTGCATCAATTGTCCCTTGTGTAGGTGACAATGTATTCTAGATTTGATATCTATCAACCGATTCTTTCGTTAAGGATCTTAAAATAGGGAGGCAAAGGCGAAGAAATTGGTACTCTCAATATTTTGAATACAGTATGGGAGACCAAAATGAAAACCATGAAGAATAACCCAAGCTACCACCTTCACAACCTCAACTTAAACCCCTTCATGACTACTTTATGAGATATGACTACAACTCAACAATTGCAACAAGGGTGGATCAAATTCCTGAGCAGTATTTTCTATTTTGTATGGTGTTATTAGAATTTTTTTTGAGATGGAAAATGAAAATACCTACAAGCATGTGGATTCCTTCCTAGAGACCTGCTCTAATTTCCACACTCTAGTGGCCATAGTTGACTCCATCTATCTTACTTTGTTCCCTTTTTCCTTGAAAGACAAAGCCAATAAATGTTATTCATCTAAAATTGATATTGTAACATTTGGAGGCCATGAATAAGGAACTCATAATAAATTTCAATCATATAACCAAGATTACCTAGATGAGACAATGCACCATCACGTCTTTTATCCAAAAATATAACAAGAAATTCAATGAAACATGGGGAAATTTCTAAAAATTGCTTTTTGGACATGCATATTCCGACCCGAGTGCGTGTATTCCACTTGTATATTCATAAAAGAGCATGTTATTCCGCCTACAGTGTGCATATTCCACCCAAATTTTCAGTCTAAGATCCTATGGTGTCCCATACCTACTTGAGATAACCTTAGTCTATGTTGTTTACATGCTCTTCTTATATTTGTGATATTCTTTTAAGGCAAGAAATCTACTGCTAATGATTATCATTTTCTTACAATTCATATTCTTTTGATATCCACTTGGACAATACTGTTCCTCTTCTATGGGAAGCCTTGTTATATTTGATGTCCTTTTCCCTGACATTGCTTAATCTATATTTTATTTTACATACCGACTTTTATGTTGAAAACTTCCATTTTGTCTTCATTTTTGGGGTATGCTTCCAACCCAAGTGTAGGACATGGTGGACATGACAACCAGACATGATCCTAGCTTATAAAGATGACTTTTGGGAGATGTACTTTAAATAGTTTATATATTCCTCAACTTTGATCCTGAGGTTGTGCTTTCATGTAAACACCAAGTGGGAGAATTTTATGTAAACTTGATAAATTGAATGAAGTCATGATTCATTATTTCATTGCAACACTTTGGTCTTCTTGTTTACTATCATCTGAGAAATGAAAAATTTACATATATTCCAGCACACTTCTGTAGTGTGTTTGGAATAGATGGATTTGTTCCTCAAATTAAGTAGGGAGTGGATCCTTGTCGGCTCTCACTCCTTACAAGACTGTATAAGAGCCATAATAATTGGAATTTGACTATTCCAATTTTGTCTCCCTAATTAGAACCCTTATATTACATAGTCACCCTCTAAGTGAGATGTTTTACCATATAGTTGACCTATCTTATTCATGAGATGATGAAAGGTTGATTTACAATTGATGCAACCCTTATTTAGGGCCCCATTTTGTGTCTTTTTGTACTTCAATCACATCTATACATGCTAGATTACATGCCTCAATATGCATATTTCTATAAAATGCACTTATGGACGTTCTTTACATGTTTTTCAGGTACTTGGACCATGTTTGGATGGATGGGAGAGAAGGATGGTGATCTTAGGGTTCCTCTACCATTGGAGGGGTTCAAGGAAGGTCCAAAAGCTTCCCCAACCTACCCCAATGGATAAGAATCAAGTGAAGTAAAGACGACCACTAAAATCCAAAGTTGAAACTCAAAGTGCAAGCAAAGCCCCTAGCACGACCGTGGTGACACGAAATGACCGTGCTGAAAATGAAGAATTCACAGTAGAAATCCAAGTTTTGAAGCAATTGCAGCAAACTCTCCAACACGACCGTGTAGCACAACATGGCTGTGATGTAGCTCACCAACATGACCGTTCTACACAACACGGCCATGATGCGACCATCCAACACGGCCGTGCCACGTAGCACGACCTTACTGCCACTAACCCAACACGGTCGTGATACCCAGCATGGTCATGCCACATATAACCCAACATGGCCATGCTACCAACACGGTTGTGCTACCAACTCCCAATACGGTCGTGTTGTCCAGCACGACAGTGCTACTAGCCAACCACTCCCCCCAAAATAACCTGACATTTTTCACCATTTTCACCTCAACCGTTCCCATCCACCACGGTCGTTCCTCTCACTTCCCGCCACAACCGTGGTACCCAGCATGACCTCCCATCCACCATGGTCATACCTCTCACGCCTCACCACTACCATGCTTCCCAGCATGACCGTTCTTCGTATAAACCTAGCATAGATTTTCCACTACATTTCCCACTTTACCCCTCACTTGACCTTGTGGCCCAACCGCCACCTATGTATAGAAATCTTGGTGCATCCTGCCAGAGGTGCGCACACTAATCAATTAGTAATTGACTAGATGTGCCCCACGAGATCGGGACACATGGTGAGATCACTTTCAATATTTATAAGGACCTAAACCTACACACTTACTTCTACTAAAAACACTACAGCCGCAAGCACACATGGTTGTATCATAGTATAGGAGGGAGGCAAGTATGGGGTCGATGCACAGGGAGAAAAGGGGGCAGTAGAGACATGTTAATTTTGGGGCTAGGTTCCTACTGTGGAGTCTAGGATTGAAGGATTTAAAGGTTTATTGTTTGATTACACTAAGGATGAACATGCAAGTAAAGGAGAACAAACAAGATTAAAACCTAAGTTTGCTACAATGTCTGGGAGGAGAGGAACAATAGAATGCATGGAAGAAAGAGTTGTAGCGAAGAACAAATTATAGAAAAAATAGCTTGCTCCTTAAGTAGGTTAGTTAAATGTAGAGTTGGCTTTGCTGCGGGCATGTCCGAGCAAAACAAAAGATGCTAGGGTTTTTGTAGATAATAACCCCGAGTACATGTTTTGTTGTTTGTAGGTCCGGGCTTTTATACAGGCTCCTTTGGCAATATATTTACCTATTTCCAAAAAAAAAGATTAAAACCCAAGTTAACCCTAGACAACTAATTCTACTAAGAAATAAAAGACAAGGAAAGCAAGGAAAATAGCAATTTACACTAAAGTAGACAAGAAGAGATCTATACCACAATAAGCTAGAAAACATGGCAATAGAGTTATTAAAAACCTAAACTAGCAAGAGCAAAGCAAGAATAGGGAAAGAATCTAGCTAAGCAAGTAAAGAGATAACTACACTAACACTAGCTAAGAAAGCAAGCAATTAGGGTTTTAACACAATAAAGGGGTGTGGGTTGTTTGGGGATGCACTTATCAATTGGTTTGGGGGTGACATGTGAAAATTATGATTTCATTTAGATTACCAAACTAAACAACAAGTTAGAGGGTAATGAATTATCCTAAACTACTAACTGGCCATGGATATGCTAGGTTGTGTATAGGAGAACTAGTCCCTAACACCTCCTACTACCCTTACGAGGCTCAATTGGTTTAGAGTCTAGGTGCAATTCGATTAGAGTCTAAGCAAGCCTAGATCTCTAGGTTAGATGGTCTTAGGGTGATTAGGGGTTGAGGTTAGTAATGGGAGTGGAAGTGAGGTTTTAGGCCTCACATCACCCACATTCTAGCCTTGAGAAAGCTCCATCCTAAGGACACTAAATTCATCTAAACTAGCTACTTAGATCTCTCAACTAGGGTTAGGAGAATTGATTATCATGTAGGAGTATGGGTAGCTAGCTAGGGATCCATGAATTGGACCTAGGAACAAATACCAAAATTCTCACATATAAGCAATTTTCCTAAATTCCTAGGTGTTTTCAAGCACAAACCAACACACAATTCATGAAAAGTGAGATAGAAATAGAATATAATCATTATAAAATGAAATTACAATGTTTACATATCATTTTCCCCCAACATGGTATCAAAGTAATATTTTTGACCCCAAACAACCCACCCAAGGGGCCTAGCTACTCATGGAAATGGAACATACAAAAAGAAAGGAGAAAGAGGTAGAAGAAGCCATGGAGCTCGTCGTAGATGGAGAAATCATCCTCTTCAGCTTCTACAAGACATCCTCCTCCTCCTTCTTGGGTGTAATGATATGGAATGATGGTGGGAAATGGATGGGAGGCTTGGAAATGAAGGTTTTTGTGGTGGAAATGGAGTGAAATGGAGGTGGAAATGAGTGGAAATGGCTAAGGGGCAGAAATGGAGTGGTAGGAGTTTTCTAGGGGTGGCCTAGGAGTATCTAAACTCATGCTAGAGCTATCACCCAAGTACATATAGCTAGTGGGGAAGCATAAGGTTAAGTGGGAGTAAAATGGGTAGAATAGTTCAAAAAATCGGGTAAAATTGTGAGTCTTGAATTTGGTCATCCATGAAGGTTATTGCTTCAATACATTATTTCACCACTTGGGGTAGGTTGGGAGTGATTTTTGCCTCGTTTTGGGCTCCTCCAAGCCTAAGGAAACCCTAGATTCAATCATCATCTCTCTCTCCCATCAATTAGTGTTCAATTTACCTACAAAACATACAAAAACCATCCATAAGTGCATTTTATCTGAAATCACATATTAGGGGAACTGGCATGTAATCTGGCAGGTATATATGTGATTGAATGCAATATGACACAAGATGGAGCCCTAAAATAGGGCTGCATCTCCACCCCAAACTTAAACATACTTGTCCTCAAGTATGCTCCAACTCAATCTCTCTATAATTTTTCCGCAATCAGGAAATGACAAATGCATTGCAATCTATGAATATTGACTAAATGGGATCAAAGATGACTAAGTATATGCATTCCACCTCTCTCCTATCCTCTTTCACAAACCAATCATGATTAGAGCACTGAGCCTACAAACTTAAAATATGGAGCATACAAAATACAATCAATCTCTATGGTTGTCATATCACTCCAGGTAAACTGTTTCATGGTAGAAAAGGTAAAAAATGACTAATTTTTCTATTTTATATTCATGCATTCAATCTATTATGTCCATCCACACTAAGTAACCCACGTGGCTGCGAAGAAGGGAAAAATAAGCTAGGTTTGATATTTCCTAGCTCCATGGGCATGCAAAAGGAAGAAAGGGTTGCGGTAAGAGTTTGGAGTGTTTTTACACACTCATCTTTTCTTTATTTAGATTCTCTTAAACATGAGCATCTTTTATTTTATTTTTTCCATTTTTTCATTTTCTTTTTCTTTTCTCTTGACGTGGATAGGGTACATGATGATGAGATTGAAGTGGGGGGTATGGATATGGCCACCCCAAACTTTTAGAGGTGGCCAAGGCTAAATGTGTGCACTTTGGCATCCTTTCATGAGGTGGAGAAGTAAGAATATGGTAGAAGAATAATGAGTCAAAGAGGGGTTACTAGTATGGACTTCAACATGAGATCTCTCGCTTGAAAATTACTCCAACAATTTCATCAAGCAATGACACACCACATGAATGAGCAATAGTAGAACCACATTCCTATCATGACATTCTACAAAACTCTAAGTGTTTGCGGCTTGCTTCAATCACAAATCAACCAAATAGTTCACAAGCATGAGAGAGGTCGTTCACATGTAAAAATTCAAGATTGAGGCCATTTAGCAATCAACCATGATAATTCACTTGCATTTTTCAAAGGTCATCATTTTCAATCCAAATAGTAGAGATTAGGTCATAACACACTTTTTGTCAAGAAGTTTGAAACTTGGGAAAAATTGACCAAAATGGTGCTAAATCGCCTTCAATTACATCTAGACCTACAATATGGAACATAAAGTAGAAAACTAGCAAACCCTAGCTAAACATGCAAAAGTTACAAAAAATCTACATGATATGCAATGCATGGAAGAGAAATTTTTTTAAAAATTATGCAATGGAAGAAAGCAAACTATATGATATGCATGTATGTAAATCAAGCACACAAAGTATGGATACACAAATATGAGATATGGTTATACAATTTGGTCATCTTGAGCAAAAATTTAGAACATGGAACATAGAGGAAAGTGGGGTAAAGCAAGGGCTTACCGCCCTACCACCCCAAACTTTTAAGCCATGTTGTCATCAACATGAAATAGAAGCTTAGAATGGTATGGTAGAGGGCACGGAGTCATGGTAGATAACTACCAAGAGAGGATAAAGATCACAAGGTGTCCACTATGTTGGGATGGCCAACACGGCCATGGTGCGCACCACAACTATTTTGTATTGCCTACACCACAATTGTGTAGTGTGTCACAACCGTGTTGATCCCCTTCTTATAGCTTCTCTACTAGTTTGTGATTTTCTCTTCAATTTTTTTATCCTCCTTGGCAATATCATTGACGCATCACTCTCCTTCCAATGTACCTATCCTGAAATGACATAAACAACAAAAACCATCAAGTATAAAGTGTTTGTTTTTTTTGGAAAGTTTAAAAACAAAGCAAAAGTATCAAAATTTAAGTTTGGGTGAACAATTCCCAAACCTAGGTGAGTTGCCTCCCACAAGCGTTGAGTTTCATGCCTTCAACTGGGCTTGTTGTTCTTTCACCATCAACCATCATCCAAAAACAAAATATTTCCATCCCCATCATAGGAAATCCTCTCAAATGCTTTCATTGATTGATCTTCCTCCCAAGGGTCATGCGAGCTTCTTAAGTGTTTTTTTAGTAGTTTTCACTCCTTGGGGATCATCATCATAGATCTTAATCAATAAACTTGTGATATTACCTAATTCATGCGTACAAGGCTAAAAAACTCTATCCATGTGAAGTTAAACGGACCATAACTAATTTTTATTGATGGAAAGTAAATTACATAATAATATATATGATGATAAACAACTTAATCACTAATTGTGTTAGAACTCATAAAAGGAAGTCTCAAAAGTGAATCTGGTGCAAAAGTTGGTTTGCTTGGGTCCTAATTAGTCTAGTTGTAAGGTTTCAACCTAAGTAGATAATCCTAGCTAGTAGAAAAGATAATTTAATTATATGCAAGCCCAATATAAGGACTATATTGTATAAACTTGCCAAATCCTTCATGATCGCACAACTTCCTTCTTTGTCCTACCTCCAATTTCTTATCATTTATGTTTGTTGTAGGTATTTTTTTTCTCCTCACCCTATCTACATATCTCACATAAATTCTTCCTTTCCTTCTATTATCTTTCCTCTTCCTCTCTTTTTTTTTGGAGAAGTCAGAGGGACTTTTTATTCATCTCGCCCCTCTCTTGCAAGCTGAAACAAACTATTACAATCCAAACTACTCAAGACAAAATTAAACTTGGTAGTACTACTACCATTACAAATATCCATGTTGACTAAGTCAACAATGTGATTAGGTGGACTCCTATAGTAATAAGAGCCACGGTTGTTTTTGATATGGAATTTGGCGAGTTGGTCTGCAACCCTATTCCCTTCACGTTTGGTGTGTGCACAGTACCAACCTGGTTTCATCCCACTTCACACTACAGTAGTCCATCTGGATAACTTTGGGAAACTTGAGCCTTTGTCATCAATAGCCTTCTTGGCGTTCATGCAATCTGTTTCAATGCAAATATTATCATAGCCTAGGTCTTGTCTGATCTCGACAGCAAGCTCAATAACTCGAGTTTCAGCTTCAAGAGAACTATGAGCTTGGATGGTCCTACCCCAGCCACCGCGCCATTGGCCTCTGTCATCCCGGAAAACTACATCAATAGCAGCTCTTCAGGTTGTCATATTGAATGCGACGTCAGTATTGATCTTCAGTGTGCCTTGCTTCGGTCTAGTCCAGCCAAAATGATTACTCTCGTTTAGCTTCTACAGATGATCAGAAATACATGCCTTTGTGTTGATGAGTACTTCTTTGACGATGAGGGTTTTCAGGTGGGTCACACTTAGCTTCTTTTTTTCAAAAACCTGCAGGTTCTGGTGCTTCCATATTTGCCAGCAGCCGGTGGCGAACTGAATGCAATGCGGTGCAGGGGCGTTCAAATTATTTTGTAGCCAGTTCCAAGTAACTGTTTCTCTAAAAAACTGATCCCAATACCTCCGGCTTATGATCTCCTTCCAAACCTACGCAGCCTGCTCACAGTCCCTCAAGGCGTGGAGAATAGTTTCCTCCTGTAGGCCACAAATCGGGCAGTGGCTGCTCGTAGTCAGGTTGCGAGAAGCTCTTCTGCTGTTCGTTAATAGGGCATTGTGACCGATGAGCCAGAAGAAGAACTTTATATTCATACTAGCTTTCATTGTCCACACTAAGTCCCATTTGCCATCTGTTCTTACATCCCTTGCCGACCTGATGATCTCATAGGCACTTCTGGTAGTAAACAATCATGCGTCAGTGTGACACCAGGCCCGGGTGTCTTGAGCATTGGTATTTAGCGCGGTGGCTATAAGTAGCACCTTCTTCACTATGTCATATGGAAGCCACTCCTTCAATAACTCCTCGTCCCATTTACCTTCCAAGTTAACAAGGTTGGAGACTTTCAGATCCAATAATTCCTCCGGTATAGGTTTTGTGGTGGCATCCTTCAAAAGTGCTTTGCTGCCCCACCATCTGTCAAACCACACACTTCTATCTCTGTCGTTCACGGGGATCATAACAGAATTGTCGAGGATGAAGGATTTACCCTGTAGCACAGCATGACCCAGTCTAGAAACATTAGGTATACATCCCCCAACATTAGGTATAAAACCCCCATTGAACTGCATGTACTTCTTTAGCAAACCCTCACACCAAAGGGAATTCTTGTGTGAACTCAAATCCCAGGCATGTTTGTATATCAAGGCTTGGTTCGGTTCTCTCATCGACATCAATCCCAGACCACCATGCTTCTTTTTGCAAGTAATCTTATTCCAGTCCACCAGCGATAAGGCATGTTTCTTTTGGCTTCCGCCCCACACGAAGGACCTGATGCTGCTGTCTATGCGCTCACATATCTTTGTTGGCAACACTGCTGTCTGCATTGTGTAGGTAGAAATCGCCGTGAGAGTCACTTTGGCTAAGCACACCCTTCCTGCCAGACTCAAGGTTCTAGCTGCCCAGGAGTTGATATTGTTTGTGACCTTCTCAAGGATATTACCATATGTGTCCATCTTCACCCTACCGTGAATAAGTGGTACCCCCAAATATTTCCCCATGTTCTCAGAATGGGTAAAATCACTCACTCTGCATATGCGCTTTCTCAGTCTTGCTGTGACGCTCTTGGCAAAATGGATACATGATTTGTTAACCGAGATCACCTGGCCAGAAACAGCACCGAATTTGTTAAAGCAATACATCACTGTCAGCAACGTCAGCCTTTGTAAATAGAAGAAGGTTGTCGGCAAAACAAAGATGTGATATCTTGGGTCCCTTGTTATACAATTAGACTGGTGACCACTTCTTTTCCCGCACCAAATTATCAATGTATTGGCAGACACGTTCAAGGCACAAGACAAAGAGATATGGAGACAGTGGGTCTCCTTGGAGAAGACCCCTTGTTGCTTTGAAAGAATCCACTTGCTTTCCATTCCATATGATGGATGCCTTCCCACCTGAGATAGAATTCAGAATGTACTTTCAGGTAGGTTCTGGTATGCCTGTCTTCATCAGCGTGTCAGATATAAACGGCCAGGTCATTTTATCATAGGCCTTTGAGAGGTCTACCCTGATAGCCATCATTTGAGGGGCTGTTTTCCTTCTCATTAAGTGTAAGATTTCTTGTGCAACTGTTATGTTGTCCGAAATGCACCTACCAGGTACATACGAACTTTGGGCAGGAGATATCCACTCAGATAGGAAGCGTTTCAAGCGATCAACTGCTACCTTGGACGCGAGCTTGAGGACATTGTTGTTGAGTGAGATGGGCCTGGATTGTTCACATTTCTCAGGTTTTGTCACTTTGGGAATAAGGACGATGCTAGAATCACAGAGTGACTGCTCGAGCTCCTCTCCTGATAAAGCTTTGCTAATGGATGCAAGAAGGGAGTGCTTTACAGTATGCCAATTCTTCAGTAGAAACGAACTGTCAACTCCATCCGGACCGGGAGCCTTATGGGGATTGGTTCTGGATAGTATATTGTGAACCTCTTGGAGTGAAGGGGGCTGCTGAATAATTTGTTTCTCTTCGCTAGACAGAGGTTTGAACGAGCCGCAATAGATGTTGATGGCCTCCGGGATTATGTGCACTGGTTCCGTGAAAAGTTTTCTGAAGTGATTGTCGATCATGTTTTAATAGTGTCTTCGTCTGTTACCCAGGCACCAGAGTCATCTTTGAGCATAGAGATAGTGTTGAATCTCCGTCGTTGTTTGACGTAGGCATTATAAAACTTGGAATTGTTGTCGCCATTGATGACCCAGTTAATGTGAATCTTTTGCTTCAAATCGTCTTCCTCCTTTTTGAGCATAACAATGTATTTAGTTTCCACGTCCACAATAAGGCTGACAGTATGCTCATCATATGTGTCAGCCAAATTAGCCTGGAGTATGTCGAGGTTTCTAGTGATCTGTTTCTTATCCCTCGTCAAGTGGCGCCTGGTTTCTGACGCCCAGTTCAGGAGATGTTGTTTTTTTTGCTAAATGGACATCTATAAATCCCTTTGTTTTGATTATGACAAACATTTCATTCTTATTGATCTAACGAGCTACTTGAGTGTGCAGGATTAAGGTGGATGAAAAAGTAACTAGGGAAATCCATATGCTTACATGTTTATGTTTTCATGAAATGTAATCGCCTTGTAAAAACTTGTACAAATATATAATGTACAAGTACTTAGATTTCATGTAAATCAAGCGTTAGATTCTCCCTAGCTAAACACCACATTTAGATAAGTCATCCCCTTCAAATAGAATTACATTTGCACACTCATACATATAATTAGTGCCTAAATTGAAACATTGAAACATGATCAATCTCGGTCGACCAACTCCTCGACCGAGACACTCTCGGTCGACAATCTTCTCGACCGAGAAAGATCCAAAGTAGCCGTTAGACACAACTGACAAGGTAGTTGGCAGTTGGAGATAAACGTTGCAAAACACTTGTTCCAGAGAGCCTGTCGGTCGACAAAAGTTCGACCGAGTAGGTGTCTCGGTCGACCATTCTTTGACCGAGATGGTCTCTGACAGCAACTGCAGAATTAAATTAATTAGCCGTTGTTAAAGCAACAAACTTGTACCTAACGGCTAGTTAAGCACTTAGAAACCCCTAGAAGTTGTTTAGAACATCCTTAAGCATCCTTAGGCCATTCCTATAAATAGGACAAGCCATAGGATACTCAAATACACTTGTTACACTTGAGAAATCCTTGAGCATACTTTGAGCAATCTGTTTGTGAGCAATTTGAGCATTGTGACAATTGGCTACTTCCTTCCTTAGCTCAAAATTCGTGTCCTATAGGCTAGTATCTCCTACCCACTGCAATCACAAGTCCATACACTTGGTTAGGAGATCTATACGCTTGATCTAGGCAAATCAAGCCTTGGGCTACAAAGGATAAGTTGTAATTTCCTTTTTCCTTTCTTGTTCTCTATTACCGTTTGTACTCTCCTTGCTACTCCTAGGTTGGAGGTTGCTGATTGGAGAGGGTGGAGATCTTCTTGGTGAAGAAGGTGACTTTGAGCTACTTCAGAAGGCTGGTGCAACAGGAGGTTACTTCTAGAGAGGAAGGCTACTTCAAGGGGGAGCTTGGAGTTACTTCAAGAAGGCTACCTCAAAGTTAGTGCACCTACTTCAAGTGAAGGCTGTTCAAAGGGTGTAAAGGAAAGTATTGTATTTTGTATAAATCCTTGAGAAGGTAATAAAATAAATACTTTCAAAATCCCGGTTGGGTAAGCAACCGGGTAGTGGACTGACAACTTTAGTAGTTGCTAAAGTTGGAACCACTCTAAACACCTGTCTCCTTCTTCCAATTTTCAATTGTGGTTGTTTGAGTTCAATAAATTGTTAAAATTATTTAAAAACTCTATTCACCCCCCTCTAGTATTTTTCAATTGGTATCAGAGCGGGCTTCAAGGAACCCTAACAAGGTCTTGAAGAAATGGGTGACGGAGTGCTCAACAACCTTAACCTTGAAGGAACACTTGTTGCTAGGCCTCCAGCGTTCGATGGAACAAACTACCAATATTGGAAGAGAAGGATGCAGTTCTACTTCCAAGGCATCAATTGGGATTTATGGAGAATGGTGTCAACCCCATATGATCTCCCTCAAACTCAATTTGCAGAGTGGGATGCAAATACGGTAAAGCTAGCTCAAATGAATGCAAAAGTTGTAAGCATTTTATATTGTTCTATTTCGGTAGGAGAATTTAATAGAATATCTAATTGTGAAACATCCTATGATATTTGGCATAGACTGTCCATAACCTATGAAGGTACAGTCCAAGTCAAAAATTTCAAAATTAGCATGTTTAAACAAAAGTTTGAACACTCTCATATGGATCCTGATGAATCTATTAGTGAAATGTTTGCAAAATTCTCTACTATTGTTAATGGTTTAAGTGCCCTAGGAAAACCCGTCCTTGAAGAAGATCAGGTATCAAAAATCCTTCGATCACTCCCTCCAAAATATAAGCCAAAGGTGACAGCCATTGAAGAAGCAAACGACCTCACTCGACTGAAAATGGAGCAACTTATTGGCAACCTAGAAGCTCATGAAGCAACTCTAGAAGAGGAAGAAAGAAGAGCACGTGAAATTCAGCAAGGAAAGAAGAAGGATGTGGCTCTAAAAGCTTCAAAAGTCGTCACACAAGAAAGTGAGGAGTCAAGTGAAGAAGAAGGAGAAGAAGCCTTGATCGTCAATGGTAAGAAATACAAAAGATTTAAATCTAACAAAATTTCCAGTTCTTCTTCTACCCCTCCTAGGTGCTTTGAATGTGGGAAGAAAGGGCATTTCAAAAATGAATGTCCTAAAGCAAAGAAAGGAAAGAAAATCTCACACAAGAAGAAGGGAGAAAAAGCCTATAAAGCTGCATGGGACGAGTCAAGTGACAGTGAAAGCGGAGAAGAAACGGTGGATTGTCTAATGGCAAGAGAAGATGATGAAGACTCTCAAGAGGTAAGCCTACTTGATCTTCCTAACGAAGAGTTAGTTACTAGTCTACCAGAAATTCATGATAAGTATGTTGATGTCAAGAAGAAACTAAAGAAGGTTATCAAATCAAATGATGAGCAAATTGCTAAATTAGATAATCTTTCTTCTGAAAAGAACAACATTGATCTTGAGAATTTGTCTTTAAAAACATCTTTAGATGATTGCACTAGAAAGCTACTCACTTTAGAAACAAATGTTGATCTTCTTTCTAAAGAAAAGACTGAATTGTTAGCTAAACTACAAGATTTTCAGACTCAACCTATTTTGTGTAACCATCTAGACTATGATAATGTTGTAAAAGAAAGAGATTCATTGCTATCTGATTTAGATCAAGCAAGAAAAGATTTACACAAGAAGATGATTGACATTGCTCAGCTGCAAAGAGAACTTTATGAGTTAAGAAGAAAAGATATACTTGATAACATTCTAAGCATTGGTACTGTTTTCAACGGAAGAAAAGGTTTGGGATATGCTTCAAAGAAAAATCAACCCAAAAGAACTCAAACTATGTTTGTACCCAAGAACACAATGGCTAGAAAGAGAAATGAAGTTGATTCTATTACTTGCCATTTTTGTTTACGTCTTGGACACTATTCTTTTTCATGCCCTTATAAGACTAAGGATTCCGAATTAGTTTGGGTCCCAAAACCTCAAACTTAGTAGAGTCAAATGGAATTTAGTTGAGATATGGCCAAACGCTCCATCTTGCTATTTATATTGTCTTATCTCAACTGAACAAAAGATTTCATGCATATTGTTAATTTTCTGCACTGTTATATTGAAACAGAAACTTAGTTGGTCGAAGTATTGTCGACCGAACCATTAATCGGTCGAAGTATTGTCGACCGACTGGATGTCTGTAACAAATCAAAATCTACAGCAATTATTTCGGTCGAAAATTGGTCAACCGAGTTAAATTTCTGTGTTTCTTTATTTGTAATACAGTAATCTTCTCGATCGAAAATTAGTCGACCGAGATAGATGTCGGTCGAACAATTGTCGACCGACTGGATTTCTGATTCAGAACTTTTATACAAATATGTACTTAAATGATTCTAACCATATCGGACCATCACATGGGTACCAAAATCTACATTTTAATGCAGGAATGGGTGGTTGACAGTGGATGCTCCAAACATATGACCGGGAACAAGGATGCATTTCAAACCTTTGAAGAAAAGAAAAGTGGAACGGTCACCTTTGGAGACAATGGTAAGGGCAAAATTGTTGGAATAGGTAATGTTGGTACAAACCTCAAAATAAAGAATGTTCTACTCGTCGATGGTTTGCACCATAATTTGATAAGTGTTAGTCAATTATGTGATAGTGGTTATGATGTGTTATTTAAAAAAACTTGCTGCAAGTTATTGATAGAAAACACTACAAATGTTATTTATGAAGGAAATAGAGTTGGAAATCTTTATATCCTTAAACCTAACTCTATGAAATCAGTAGTGGGAAAATGCTTGCTTGCAAATGAAAATACCTTACAACTATGGCATAAAAAGCTAGGACATGCTAGTTCACATGTTATTAAAAAGTTAGTGAAATATGATCTTGTTCGTGGATTGCCTACTTTATCTTTTGATCAAGTTGAAAACTGTGAACCATGCACAATGGGAAAGCAAACCAAAACCTCTTTTAAACCAAAACATGTACTTAGCACCAGTAGGTCCTTAGAATTAATTCATATGGATTTATTTGGACCCATGCGGACACAATCTATTGGTGGTAAAAGATATTGTTTTGTTATTGTTGATGATTATAGTAGATACACATGGGTACACTTTATTGCAACTAAAGATGATACTATTCATTTTTTTATACAATTTTGTTCTAAGATTGAAAATCTATTACAAAGCAAAATATGTACCATTAGAAGTGATCATGGTGGAGAATTTGAAAATCATACATTTGAGGAATTTTGTACATCTCAAGGGTACACTCATAATTTTTCTGCTCCACGCACCCCACAACAAAATGGTATAGTCGAAAGGAAAAATCGATCACTACAAGAAATGGCTAGAACTATGATGCTCAAACACAACACACCCAAAACCTTTTGGGCTGAAGCTGTAAACACTGCATGCTATGTGTTAAATAGAGTAACTATTCACTCTCACTTGAAGAAAACTCCATATGAAATAATACATTCTAAGAAACCTAGAGTTGACTATTTTCATACTTTTGGCTCCACATGCTATATTTTAAATACCAAAGATGATAGAGATAAGTTTGACTCTAAATCACACAAAGCATTCTTTTTGGGATATTCCACTTCTAGCAAAGCTTTTAGAGTATATAACACTATCTCTAGAAAAGTTGAGGAATCTATTCATGTTTCTTTTCATGAAGAGACCAAATCTGAAAATCTAGAAATCATAGATCTCACTAATCAATTCGAAAATTTAAACATACCAAATGATAATGAGAAAATTACTACAAATAATCACCAAGCTGAACCACAACCTACACCTAGGCTTATTAAGGATCATCCTCAAGAACTTATTATTGGAGATCCTAATGATAAAGTCAAAACTCGGTCTTCCTTCAAAGATGTTGCAAACATGGCTTTTGTTTCTATCATTGAACCTAAAAAGATATCTGAAGCTCTTAAAGATGATTATTGGATAATAGCCATGCAAGAAGAATTGAATCAATTCACTAAAAATGATGTATGGGATTTAGTTCCTAAACCACAAGATAAAACCATCATAGGAACTAAATGGGTTTTTAGGAATAAGTTAAATGAGGCAGGAGAAGTAATAAGGAATAAAGCTCGGTTAGTAGCACAAGGATATAATCAACAAGAAGGAATAAATTTTGATGAAACATATGAACCGGTAGCTAGACTTGAAGCTATTAGAATGTTACTAGCTATTGCTGCACATAAAAACATCAAACTCTACCAAATGGATGTAAAAAGTGCATTTCTAAATGGCATTATTCAAGAAGAAGTATATGTTGCCCAACCACCTGGTTTTGAAATACCGGAAAAAGGTGACTATGTTTATAAACTTAAGAAAGCACTTTATGGTTTAAAACAAGCACCTAGGAATTGGTATGAAAGGCTCAAGACATATCTCTTTGATAATAATTTTTCTATTGGAAATTCATATTCTACTTTATTTTTCAAAACATATACATATGATTTCTTAGTTGTGCAAATATATGTTGATGACATTATTTTTGGAGCTTCTAATGATTCATTGTGCACACAATTCAGTGACATTATGCAAAAAGAATTTTAAATGAGCCTCATGGGTGAACTAACTTTCTTTCTTGGTTTTCAAATTAAGCAAACACCTGCCGGAATATTCATAAGCCAAGAAAAATATACTAAAGAACTCTTAAAATGTTTCGGGATGGATCAATGCAAACATGCTACTACTCCTATGGCTACTTCTATTAAAATTGATAAGGATGAAAATGGGGAACCTATTGATGATTCCTTATATAGAGCCATGATTGGTAGTTTGCTTTACTTAACTGCTTCTAGACCGGACATTATGTTTTCCGTTGGTCTTTGTGCTCGATTTCAATCACAACCTATGCACTCTCATTTTCTAGCAGTTAAACGAATTCTTCGTTACCTAGTCGGCACTACTTGTTTTGGTTTATGGTATCCAAAAGGACAATCCTTGGATTTTAAAGCTTATACTGATGCGGATTTTGCTGGTTGTCGACTTGATCGTAAGAGTACTAGTGGTGGTTGTTTCTTGTTAGGGAGAGCTTTAGTATCTTGGTTTAGCAAGAAACAAAATATGGTTGCCCTATCTACAACTGAAGCTGAATATATGGCAGCCGGGTCTTCTTTTGCTCAAGTGCTTTATATGCAACAAGTATTAAACGATTATGGTTTTACTCTTTCATCTACGCCTATTTTTTGTGACAACACGAGCGCTATAAACTTAGCACACAATCCTATTTTACACATCCGAGCTAAACATATTGAAATCCGTCATCACTTTTTAAGGGATCATATCTCCAAGAATGATGTTTCCCTTCATCATGTTGATACGGAAGACCAATTGGCTGATATTTTTACAAAACCGCTTCCACTAGATCAATTTAACAAAATTAGGAAGCAACTGCTTATCACTCCTTTGGAAGATGTTTTCTTTGATATCTGTGCTTCTTAACAAAAACTTTTAAATGGACATCTTTTTCATTAGATTTGATGGGACATCTAATTAAGGGGGAGTTTTTATTCTTAACGGATATCTTTTTGAAATGACAAAGGGGGAGAAATAAATATAAAACAAAAACTTAGTAATTATGAAAAACTCAATCAATGAGTTTCATAAATAAACTCTTGGCTTTACATTGAAAGTTGCTATATTCCCTAGTGAAGTGGATTTCATGTTCCATAATTCATGGGGAATAATAAGCACACATTTTGATAAACAAGAGGAAAAGCTACAAAAGGAAATCTTCAGGTATGAAACTCATATGTTTTATATTTCCTTTATTTATATTTTGGAAATGTTTGTCATCTTCAAAAAGGGGGAGATTGTTGGCTAAATGGACATCTATAAATCCCTTTGTTTTGATTATGACAAACATTTCATTCTTATTGATCTAACGAGCTACTTGAGTGTGCAGGATTAAGGTGGATGAAAAAGTAACTAGGTAAATCCATATGCTTACATGTTTATGTTTTCATGAAATGTAATCGCCTTGTAAAAACTTGTACAAATATATAATGTACAAGTACTTAGATTTCATGTAAATCAAGCGTTAGATTCTCCCTAGCTAAACACCACATTTAGATAAGTCATCCCCTTCAAATAGGATTACATTTGCACACTCATACATATAATTAGTGCCTAAATTGAAACATTGAAACAGGATCAATCTCGGTCGACCAACTCCTCGACCGAGACACTCTCGGTCGACAATCTTCTCGACCGAGAAAGATCCAAAGTAGCTGTTAGACACAACTGACAAGGTAGTTGGCAGTTGGAGATAAACGTTGCAAAACACTTGTTCCAGAGAGCCTGTCAGTCGACAAAAGTTCGACCGAGTAGGTGTCTCGGTCGACCATTCTTCGACCGAGATGGTCTCTGACAGCAACTGCAGAATTAAATTAATTAGCCGTTGTTAAAGCAACAAACTTGTACCTAACGGCTAGTTAAGCACTTAGAAACCCCTAGAAGTTGTTTAGAACGTCCTTAAGCATCCTTAGGGCATTCCTATAAATAGGACAAGCCATAGGACACTCAAATACACTTGTTACACTTGAGAAATCCTTGAGCATACTTTGAGCAATTTGTTTGTGAGCAATTTGAGCATTGTGACAATTGGCTACTTCCTTCCTTAGCTCAAAATTCGTGTCCTATAGGCTAGTATCTCCTACCCACTGCAATCACAAGTCCATACACTTGGTTAGGAGATCTATACGCTTGATCTAGGCAAATCAAGCCTTGGGCTACAAAGGATAAGTTGTAATTTCCTTTTTCCTTTCTTGTTCTCTATTACCGTTTGTACTCTCCTTGCTACTCCTAGGTTGGAGCCTGCTGATTGGAGAGGGTGGAGATCTTCTTGGTGAAGAAGGTGACTTTGAGCTACTTCAGAAGGCTGGTGCAATGGGAGGTTACTTCTAGAGAGGAAGGCTACTTCAAGGGGGAGCTTGGAGTTACTTCAAGAAGGCTACCTCAAAGTTGGTGCACCTACTTCAAGTGAAGGTTGTTCAAAGGGTGTAAAGAAAAGTATTGTATTTTGTATAAATCCTTGAGAAGGTAATAAAATAAATACTTTCAAAATCCCGGTTGGGTAAGCAACCGGGTAGTGGACTGACAACTTTAGTAGTTGCTAAAGTTGGAACCACTCTAAACACCTGTCTCCTTCTTCCAATTTTCAATTGTGGTTGTTTGAGTTCAATAAATTGTTAAAATTATTTTAAAACTCTATTCACCCCCCCTCTAGAGTTTTTCAGTTTTGCTTGACCCAAAGCTTCATGAAACTTCAAACGTGGGTTCCGCTGTCCCTAACAATCTTTTGGAATTCAGGGTCTCTTGACCATGATTCTTTTATCATGAATCTGGGTGGGGCGGAGGCTCTATTTGTTGCTCTCAGTAGAATGGGGCAGTGGTCCGAACTCGCTCTGGGAAGATGTTCAACCACATACTGTGGAAATTGTTGGATAAAATCCGCATTGGCTACAACACGATCCAACCTCTCCCTGAGTTTCCCGTGAACATATGTGTATCTTGTACCATTATAGCCCAAATCTAAAAGACCTGTTTCTAGAAGTGTGTTGTTGAAGAGATTAGCTTCGTTAAATTTATAATGCATGCTTCCCATCTTCTCCTCAGGCGTAATAGTTGTGTTAAAGTCCCCCATGGCGATCCACGGCATGAGGATGTTAGCACTTATGTCCTTGAGAGAGTCCCACAGAGCTTTACGGACAGAGACATGCGGATTTGCATAGATAAACGTTACCAAGACTGAGTTATCAAGTCTGCAGGTAATGAATTTCCTATGATAGTTGACGATCTGTACTTTGACTTCATCCTCCCTCCAACATATCCAAATTCCACCGGAGAAGCCCCTGGCTTCGCATCTGAACAATTTGGTGAATCTGAGCCTGGTAATGGTTTCAGTAGCAGTAGGGCCACTTATACGAGGTTCTAAAATGGCCACCACTCTCGGCTTCTTAGTGGTCATGATATCTCTCAGCACTCTTACAATATCGTCATTACCTATGCCTCTTACATTCCAGCATAAAATATCTGACTTAAACATTAAACTCGGGTGGTATGTAGATGTGCTGCGATCCCGACGTACTTTCAACTAGCTTGCAGGTTGTTGTTTATCGCCATTACCTCTGCCCCCGCATGCTCACAGTTGTCCAAACCATCTGCACCACCCACGTTTGCAGATAATCTTAAGCTACGCCTTCTCATAATGGGTGGATCGAGGGGCTTGCTCCTTCCCTTACTTTTTGTGTTTAGGTTGTTGCTAGTGCCAGCTTTCCTCGGTTGAAGAGCCTTCTCCTTGTCGTGGTTGGCTTTTTCAGCCTATCCTTCTTCAACCTTGCCGACATGGACATATTTCCTACCACATTTTCTTTATCTGCACCTCCCGTCGGCGTCCCCATGCCTGCTTCAGTGTCCTCGGTATCTACTATTATGACCTCGTTCACCTCCGGATGAACTGCGACATGGTTCGTATCCCCATCGAAGTTGTTCGTTGTTCTTGGTTGTGTATCTTGGCCATCTGTAGTCCGGTTTGTTTTGTCCCCCATCACGCGTCTATTGTTTTCTTATGCGGTGCTCTTCCCTTGCGTCTTCTTTTTCCTCCACACCTTCTTTGTTCTTCCTTGGCTCTCCTGTTCTTTGATAGGATGATTAGGGGTTACAGCTCCCGCCTCTGTATCCTCTTGTTCAACCACATCCTCCAGGCTTTCAAATCTATTTGACAAGTTGAAACATGTCGTGTTCTGAATAGATTTCCGCCTCCTACCAATGTTCCTCTTTGTTTGGACCTGCCATCCACTTTGGTTCCGGTAGTTAATTGTAGTAGCGTCGGTTTCGTTGTTGTTTTGAGTCTCAGTTGCCTCAAAGTTGGTCGTGTTCTCTGTACTTACACAGGCTTTGCATGCCTTGGCGACATGCCCTTCTTTTCCGCAGTTGGCACAGGCCTAGGGCAGTCCTTCATAGTAGACTTCAAACTCCTCTCCGTTTATCATGATTGAGGTTGCCAGTTCCTTTGCTGTGTCGAGATCTCAATAGCCAGTCGTGCAAATCAGCTCTTGGTTCTGTGTGTTGTATGTGTATCAACTTTTACAAGGCAATCCAGTGCCATCCCTATGTAATCGAAGATGGTGGGAACATACAAGTGAAGAGGAAGGTTTAAAATCCTCACCCAGGTAACGATGTAGTCCGGGAGAGCCAATGTTGGTTTGAAGCTTGGGTACCATTCCTAGACCACCAGTGAGTAGCCGAAAATCTTCCAAGGGCCTCCCATCAACACAGTCTCGAAGTCGGACAGTTGGATAACAAAGTTACCATGTTCAAGTTCAAACATGTTGAATCTCCCCTTGATCTTCCATAGCAGTTTAACCTTGTCCCTCAGCATCATGTAACCGATCTCCGTTCCGATTAAGTTAGTCACGACCACGAACCGCCATGGTTTGACGAGTCCTTCTTCCGCTTCAGGTTCGATCGCTAGGTAAGGGACTCCGTCCATCTCGCTTAGCGATACGGCTCCCTGAGGTAGATCGTCTTCAAACAACTTTTCCAGGAAGAAATCGTTGTTCTCCGTTGCAGCTTGTGATGAGGTGTTGCCTCCAGCGACCTCCGTGTAGGTATGGTGCATGCCTGTGCCCACGGATCCCTGGTATTTCTCTGTCGAATAACTCCTGTTCGTGTTATTTGCTGATTGGTCCTCGCTTGCTACGCTGCCCATGCTATGCCGCCAGGCTGTCTGTGCAAACCTGTCATATTGAACGCCAGCCTGATCTCTGGTATTGTATGTGTTGTGACTCCCCTTCTTCTATCCTTTTGTTTCCTCCGCGTTCCAGGGTCACCGTGCTTACCTTGGTCCTTTCCTCCGACTCCTGGATCGAAAGTCCCGCCTCCTCCGCTGTCCGCCACTTCCTTCTCTGGATCGCCCATGCAATCGCCCCCTGTCGCCCCCTCGTGCCCTTGACCTAGTGCCGCCATCACATTTCCAAAATCTATCACTTCACTTTCTTGAATCATACATCCTAAACAAATCAATAAATATGTGTTTTTTGTTATTACTACCAAGTGTACCCAAGAAACCCTACCATGCAGTTTCCCTTGTCTTCCTTCCATGGGTTTGTGGTCTTGAGACTAGGGTTCCATGCTTTAATGTCTTGTGATTGCTTGCACCACTAAGGCCCCTCTAGGAAGAAGAGTTGATTCTTGTCTCGCACTCCACTGCACGGTGATCCCCTCTTCAAAACCATAACCTTGGCAATGATCCTCCAAGCTTGTCTTGACCTCCTATCCACTGCGATGGAAAAGAGTGACGAAAGGGATTACCAAAACCATCTTGCAAACCTGCATCACCAGACTTCTTCCCAAAATAAATATTGCCACTTCCCCCCTCAGATTGATTTTTTTGTCCTTGGTTCTTCACGTGATCACCAAATTAGCGTTTCCCATGTATATACCATGGTCATATCCTCTCCTTGATAATGTATTGGATGCCATCATCATTTTTGTTGTGTTTTACTTTTATTGGAGCTCCCCACTTTTGATGTTCTGAACCTTCCTCCCAGCCAACAATGGTAGGGATCAGTTTTCATGTTTCCAGCCACCTCAAAGCCCTGAGTTGGTTCTCTCTAGGGTCGAGGTAGGCTAGAAAAGAAGATGGTCTGGCTCTCTGGCCTTGGGCAAAGGAACTACACGAGCTAGAGTTTACTCCTCAAGTTGTAGGAGTTTTGTGACTCAGGAGGAAGTGTTTTTGCATGGAGATGATGAACTAGAGGTTGGAATACGTCGTGTTTCCTTGATTTTGTTTCCTATTGTCACGTTTTAAGATGGAAATTAGGGTCATCTCTTTTTGTTTCCTATTCTAGGGTGTGTGTTTATTTTTATTGCCAATTTCATGGAATGCCCTTAACACCCATAATGTCTAGAAACATTGATGCGGGGTAGATAGGTCATTATAGTCATTTATTATATAAAATGAGTTAAATGCCATTAACTTGGATAAATCATAATAGTTCAATGGGTGGTCAAAAAATCATTTTCAAACATATTTTTGTGTATTTTTCTGATAACTAGGCAATTTACTATGAATTTTCAAAGAACGTGTCAATGAAAATCGAAGAAAAATCATGTGGCATTTTTGAAAATCCTAAAATACCCTTCAGGGTTGAAAACATCAAATTAAACTGACTGGGGTACCAAGGTCATCTCGCAACCTGGATTCTTTTCACTTTACACGGCGTGAGCCATGGCGTGAGCAAGCCATCTACTGGCTAGAAAGACAATCTGATATCCCTAGTTTAATATTTCAATGTCTGAGAAAGGCTCTGAAAGACTGGAATAAAACTAGTGTGGGTAATCTCACTGACAATGTGAAGATAGCTAAGCTCTCTTCTCTCCAAGCTCAAACAAAGGTTGATTCTGATCCTATGAATATCTAGCTACATCAAGATGCTAAAATCCAAATAAATGTTCTCTAGAAAGCTGAAAAAGAAGAGGTGATTCTTCTTAGGCAGAAGTCAAGAATACAATGGATTGTTGAGGGTGATAAAAATTCGAAGTTCTTTTATTCATATATTAAAACTAGATGTCAAAGAAATCATATTAGAGGTCTCTATATTTATGTTTAGGTTAATTATGATTCGAAAGTAAACAAAAATTATGTTTTGAATTACTATTCTAGCTTGTTTAATAGTGGTCACACCTGTGAGGGTCTTACTGATTTCAAATGGTCTAGACCTATACTCAATGAAGAATAAAGAGTGAATATCATCATGTCAGTCACTCAATTGGAAATTGATGATATTGTAGCTTCTTTCAATACTGAAAAGGCACCAGGGCCTGATGGCTTCAATTCTTTCTTCATTAAAAAAGCCTGGTCTATTACGGAAAATGATATTTCAAAGGTTGTAAAGGACTTTTTCTCCAATGGTAAGCTTCTTAAGGAATCAAATAATACTTACACTACCCTGATCCCTAAGGGGCGTGATTCCTTTGATATCAAAAACAGGTGTCCCATTTCCCTCTGCATGTCGTGTTTAAGATCATCTCAAAAATTATGGCAAATAGACTTCAAAATTTCTTTCCCAAGATCATCAACAACAATCATTCTTCCTTTATCAAAGGTAGGAATATCAAAGATTCTATTATTCTCTCGAATGAAGTCCATCATGACTTTAATTGGTCTTCTTCATATGGTAAAATGTGCTTGAAGATTGATATATCGAAAGCTTATAATATTGTAAACTGGAATTTCTTGTTGGGGATTTTGCATAGAATGGGCTTCCCTGCTATCTGGATTAGTTGGATATCCAGTATTCTCAATTCTACTTCGTACCAAACTCTTTTTAATGGTGAAACTATAGATAGATTCTTTCCTCTAATGGCATTCGACAAGGAGATCCCCTGGATCCTTACTTATTTGTGATGGTTATGCAGGCTTTCACTGTTCTCACGAATGAAGCTGTGGACAATAAGATTCTTTATCCTATTAAAGATTCTCAGTCTTTTTCTTTGTCTCAGTTAGTTTTTGTTGACAATTTTATGATATTTTTGAAGGCTAGCCCTGAAAATGCCACAGAGATTCTCAAAATTTTGGATAAGTTTGGTAAATTTTCTGGTCTAAAAATCAATAACCTCAAGAGTGAAGTTATCTTCAGCAAGAGTGCATGCAAAGTTGATGTTCTTAGTATTTTCAGATTCAAGGAATGCAACCTACCTTCTACTTATCTTGGAGTTCCCTTGGTCACTGGGAAATTACCAAGATCAGTTTGTTAAGTTTTGATTGACAAAGTCAAAATGAGGCTGGAAGGTTGGAAATCTAAAACTCTCTCGATGGAAGCTGGTAGACTAGAACTTATTCAATCTACCCCAAGTGTTCTCTATCTACACTGGTGCTATGCCTTTCCTATTCCTAAGGCTACTATGAACTCTATTGAAATGCTTTGTCATGATTTCTTGTGGGGAAAATGTGAAGAGAAGTCTTCTTTTCATCTTTTTAACTGGAATAGAGTTACTATGCCCAAAAAGGAGGGTGGACTTGGTATTAGAAAAATTAATGAAGTTTCCAAAGCTTGTCTTCTCCTTAATGTGTGGGAAATAACTAACAAAAAGGACTCCTTTTGGGTCAAATGGGTCAGTGAAAGGTACATATTGAAATCCTCCTTTTGGTCGATTAAGGAGTCCTCATCTATGTCTTGGATGTTCTCTAAGATCCTGGAGTGCAGACCTGAGCTTCTGGCTTATACTAGAATTGATGTAGGAAATGGAAATGATATCTTTTTCTGGTTGGATCCCTGGATTCTAAAAAACTCTTTTCTTTGGGATTCTGTTGGCAAAGAAGCTTACCGTAAACTTGGATTCCCTATTACTTGCAAGGTGAAAGATGTTTTGGTGGGTGGAAAATGGAATGTACCTAACAATAGAAATAACAGGTGCTTGTTGGAGTTTCTTAACGGTCTCCCCATTATAGGTGAAGGCAATGATTGCTTATATTTTAATGATAGAAAGAATATCAATCTTAAGCATGTGTGGGATACCACTCGTGTCTCTAATGATGACTCTGATCTCTTTGTTTGGCTATGGAAGGATTCTATTCCAAGAAAGTTCCAACTGAACATGTGGAAAATCTTACATGATAAGCTACCTACTTTTGAGTACCTAAGAAGAATAGGTATTTCAGGTCCTTCTAGATGCTTTCTCTACAAAGAAGACATTTATTCTACTACTCATCTCATTTTCGAGTGTTCTTTCTTGAAGGATATATGGAAAAATCTAGAACCTAGCATTAACGTACATTTTTGTTTATTGGATTGGTCAGATATCCTAAAGGTTAAGAAGAAAAAGCACAAATCTATTCTCCTATGTTCTCTATACCACTCCTAGATGGAGAGAAATACAAGGGTACACATGGTTCATGAAGCTACTATTGTTGATATTTGTATGAAAATCTTGTTTGATTACAATGGTTTCTAGAATTGATTTCTACCTCAGCTTTGGGGTCTGCTAGAGTCCTTTCTCTAGTGATCCTAGTTTCTATTTCAGTTAAGCTTGAGTCTCATCTATTTGTGGTCTTTACTTATGGAACCTGTGGTTTTTGAATCTTCTGGATGAGACCGCCTCTTCACTCCTTCATTGGATATCTTACATATTTTTCTTTACATATGGCTCGAGGTTCAGTTACTAATGCTCACTCTCTCACTATATGATATCTTTCTTGGATTTGTTTCCTTGGGACATGTGGAGTTTTTGATGCCTAATTTTTTATTGGGCTCTATGGATAAGCTTTTTCATCTTTTTTTCTTCTTTGGAGAGCATACAGATATATACTTAGCAAATCTTCTTGCTTGGATATGGTTTGAGGATACACTCTTATCATATGTTTTTCTTTTTATTATACTCGAGGATCATCTACATGTGTTTTTCTTGTTCTATCGGGAGCCTTGATCTCATATGTACAGTCTTTGCCTCCTTCCTTTCTTATAGATAGATCTCTTCTTTTATGGATTGCATGCCGATTCACTTTATCCTTTCTTTCTCACATACTTTGTACAAAAACTATTCTTAAAAATACAAAAAAAAAAGAGAAAGGATTTTTGAGGACCAATAAGAAAAGACATAACAAGAATGTATGTACTCTTATCATACATATGATCTCATGGTTCAGGTCCTCCACCTGAAGAAATATGTCATCAAGTAACATCATTCTTTAAACATCTACTTACGTCTGTGTCAACATCTCATGACAGAGACCAGTGTTCTGAAAAGCGGTAATCGATGTACGGGCGGAGAGGGTACCGAATAGAGTATATACGGTATGCAGGAGTATAAGCGGGAGAATATTCAGTTTTAATCGGTTTTGATTTTATTTAATATTAATCATAAATATATGTAAATTATATATTGACCATATAATAATGACAATGATAAGTAATTAGAAACATTTATAAGTAATAGACTAACTATAAACTTATAGAGAAAACGTCAATAGTAAGGATCAGTTCAATAAACACTAACTATAAACTTATAGAGAAAACATGAGCAGAAGACCAAATATGTAAATTGGAAGAAGAGAATGTAATTGTAATGACCAATAGTAGTATTAGAAAAAATTAATGTAAAAAAAAATTATTACTAGAATTTGATTTTGAAAATCGCCGATTAATCGGCCGATTATTCCCCCGATCGGCTGATTAATCGGTCAAGGACCGATTAATCGGCCGATTATTGATAATCGGTTTGGTAGACCCTCAAAAAGGAATATTCGGCCGGTTATTCGGCCTAAGCGGGGGATTTTCTGAATAGTGACTGAGACAAATATAATACACCAAATTACCTTTATGATTATCAAATAAAGTATCTAATGCTTCACTCCAACATCATATGATTGGCTCTTTGGGCATACTTACTAGGAGACTCCTACTTTCACTTAGATCCAATCACCCACGAATCATATTCTGAGTGATCTTAACATGTCCATCATATTCTTGTTGTGCAAGCACTCTAGAGGGTTTAGCAACATTGCTTGTAGACGTTATTTTGCAAATTGCACATCTCTTCACTATATGACATCTCGTATGAGATGGAAGTGTCATAGTATGCTATCTGAGTTCCTTGCCTATCATATAGCTCCATTTCTATCACAGTATTTCTACTGAGTCATCAATATTTGGAACCTCTCATAAGTTCACCCATATGAACTTCATATAGTATCTTATGTTGTTCTCATAACACAGAGTTACTTGGCTTCTACTGTAAACAATTGTCATTAGCTTGGAACCCTTCCAGCTTATAGTTCTTGTTTTAAGGTCAAACACAAAAATAGATGGTGATGTATTTATTTTTCAGTTAGGAACCTTGCATTGGTGTAACGCTTTACACCCAACTCTTCCTTATTACAATGACCAAGAAAATAATCCTTTTAGTGCTTCATAAGCATCTAAAGATGTTCTAATATGGTAGTCCAATGACTCTCATTGGAATCTGACATATACCTTCTTGCCATTTCCAATACATAAGATATTACTAGACATGTATATATATATCCTCTTATCATATCTAATACATATGTGATGACTAGATATCCTCTCATCATGTCCAATACATATGAGATTATGGGATATCTTCTCATCATGTCTAATACATACAAGATAATGGGATGAGTACATATGTGATAGGTCCAATCGCGAATGCATATGACATCTATCCATGTGTTCATGTTCTTCATAAGAACTGGGATACTAGGCTCTTGAGAGACTAACTCCATGGAACATGGACAAGTTTTCTCTCAATGAATCATGCATGTTGAACCCTTTAGCATCTTTTCAGTGTATGTTTTCTTTCTTAGGTCAAGAATCTTTCTATATAGATCTCAATTCCTATCACATAGGATGCTTCTCCTAAGTCCTTCACAAAGAAGGTACTTTCCTTGATAGGTGTTAACATTTGCAGAATAAGGATGTTATTTTGCATCATTATGTGGAATATAAATATGTTCCCACTAAATCTTTTATAATCATAGATTTCATCTTTATTCTAACTCAAATCAAACACTTTGACTTTCTTGTCAAATAGAGGATTCCAGCTCTGAGATGCTTGCTCCAATCAATAGATTGACCTTTGTAGCTTACAAACTCTATTTGTATTAATGGATTCATTAAACCATTAGGTTGTTTCATGTACACATCCTATACAACTATTCCAGTTACAGAACGCAGTTTTAACATCCATATGTCAAATCTTACAGTCTTACTAAGCTGCAATTGCAAACATGATCCTAATGGAATTAACCATGGTAATTGGTAAAAGACTTCATCATGTTTGATAACTTGAACTTATTTGAAGCTCATCACAACCAATTTACCCTTCCATGTTTGTCTTCTCTCAAAGACCAAAATGCACCCTATGGGTTTTACCCCTTTAGGTGGATCCATCACGGTCATACCTTGTTGGTGTACATGGAGTCCATCTTTGATCTTATGGCATAAAGCTACGTCTCAGACTCTGGTCCCTCAATAGCTTCTAGTTGGTTTGTTTGACTCCTCGTCCTAATCAAATCATTGCCTCTCTGAGTTATAAGATATCATATATCCTTCAAACTCAAGGAACGGTCCTCTAGAACTATAAGGTTTTTGTGTTACATAAGGAACTTGAGATTCCACATCACTTTGTGATTCTTAGTATTCCCATTATACCTATTTTAGGTTCAATGTTTTGTCGTTCGTCTCAAACATTTCAAGTTCTACTTTTACTCCCACTGATTCCTTTGGAACTGGGTTCCTCATCAGGAATAAATCCATCCAGATCAATAAACAACTTTGTTGTAGGATTGGGATAAGAGTAGCATTTAACAAAATAACATTTATGTGATTTGTGTACAAAGCCCCTTTTAAGAAACAACTTTCTTAGATAGGCATTCATCTTTAATCACTATCAAAGACATATAGGAACACTTCCCATACCATGTTTTCATATGGTGTACTTTGAACCATTTTAGACAGTTACATTCTTTTGGTGTTTAGCATGTGCCCAAAGGAAATTGGAATTTTAGCTAATTTTATTGAATATCATCCCTTAACAAGGTGTGATTCCTTCCTTCTGACATATCATCATGTTCATGTGACGTTCATTGTGATACACTATCACATATCTCCAGAAGGTCCTCAAACTCTTGGTTTAAAATATTTCAACATCGATCACATCAAAGTATCTTGATACTTTTACCAAGTTAGTTACATACTTCATTTATGATCTACTTGAACACTTCAAGAGATGCACACTTGTACTCATTAAATACAATTTTCCATATTTGTTGATCACATCAGTAATATAGTGAGGTACTATTAACCACCTTTGTTATTCATTCTAAAAGGCTTGTTGTACATCAACATGTACTAGGCCTAATTTAACACTTGTTCTCCCACTACATCTAGTGGAGATGATTTTTTCATATTTCTCAATAAATAAAACTTGCATGTCTCTATTGGTTCAATAACCAAAAGAGTCTATACCAACACCATTTTGGAATCTAGAAGTACATTTCTCATTTATGTGTAGTAGATGAAAATGCTATAGGTATACTTGTTTTCGTCATTAAGTCATTCATTATATATGTCATACACATTTATTTCTATCACTATCACATATAGTTTATGAGACATAGGGAGTTGCCATAAAAGATCATTATCTTTTGAAATGAAACATAATGTCCTTGTCACACAAGACATATGATGTTTTTATTAATGGTAGGTATATAATAGCAATTCACCAATTCTATCATGTTCCCTTGAATACAACTCTCAATTGTAGTGGCAACAACCCTTACTCTACACAGTTCTATCTTATTTCTTCTCAGGTCCTAAAGTAGAGATCTCTATCTCTTTCTTCTTTTTGACATCAAAGAGGATAATTCATTTACCGATGTCCAACTGGTGACAATATTGGCATTGTCTTTCCTTAACCATTTAAGTGAAAAGGATGATTCCTTTTACAATTATCCCTCTCATAACTCGAGTGTAGAATACTTGCACTTTAGCTTAGCCTCAGAATACTTCCTAGTCTTGCCTTCATCCTTGGACTCACTTCCTCTGATCATCATCAGGGATTTGTCCTTCTTCATTTATGCTTTGGCATCAACATGCCCAACATTTAACAAACTGGTTATATGATTCATCCAACGACTTGCAGAATCATATCTATGGTCAATTCTTGACCTAAGATAAATCCCAGTCATTCCACATGCCCAATCATATTGAGTATATGGGGTCTACTAGATCTCCCTCTACCAGTTTGCACTCAAACAACACTTTGTAAACATTATTCCTTGTTTGATTTACATGATTCTTAAGATGTGTTACCATCTTGAGAATGTTCATGTTATCATGTTGTTCATGCAACTCATAGTTCATACAATATATCATAAGGTGATTAATGTCTATGACTTCATTGGCATGCTTCAAGTAAGCATCCAATTGAGTCCCTAGGCGCACTTGGAGCGGGTTCCTCTATCTTTGGTCTTTCAAGGACATAGAGCTTTCATTCATTGAGAACACTTCTCAAAGTCCTAAACCAGGTTCAAAAGTTAATCCTATTTGGTTTGTCCTATTTGAGGACTAATCAGAACTATAATGTATTCGTGTTTGTCTACAAAAGAATATTGCAACTTTTCAAAACATTTTTTAATTGTTTAATTCGATAATTTTGACGATATTAATCAGGTTTTTAATTAATTATCGCTCCCACTATTTTGTTCAAATAGATATACCTCATGTATCAATTTGGAATATTGTAGCGTACAATATTCTAGTGGGCCAAGATCCTAATTTCATTAAAATCATGAGTCGGCTAGGGTTTCCACCCACGACTTGATTCTATCAGGTAGTCAACTTTTCCCAATTGCATCACATGAAACTCTTAATAGGTGATATGCACAAGTCTTTGTCATTGATCATAGGTATGCTTCTACGTACTTAATCCAATTAAGATCACCTAGTTAAGTCTGACCCATAAGCCAACACGATAAATATGCACCTTGCTAGGGCAGACCCACATATCTACCATCACACTTCCACGAGATAGATAGTGCACCATGCTAGGGTGTGCCCACGCTTGGTCGATCAAGCTTTTCATGTGTGATGCTTATGGAAAGCATCTAAGGCTTAATATTTAATTGAGGGATTTTATATATAAATACATATACATATCCAATTAGCACATACTATAATATGTATCATATACATTCTATAACCACCACGTGAACATGCAATCAGAAATATACAAGATATGGTAATGGCCAGTCTAATGTAATTACTTGGAGCCACAAGGAATTACCACCACCTAAGGTCCACATCACATGCAACCCTTTGTTGATGAAGATCTGTGCTTGCTCTAATATGGGTTGATTAATTTAATGCTTTAACCAGTCATCTCGCCTCTTGGTTGCTCACTTGGCCTCATAAAATGGTTGTTTGGTCTCCTTCAACCAGTCAGTCGGGGCACCAGTCGATCAGTTCACCTCCTATCATCTGGCCTCCTTGGTCCTCCAAATGGTTGATTCATTTCACGAGTCGATTGGTTTGTCCAGTGCAGAATAGCTTCAAATGACGATGCATAAATTAAAACTATCCTATTTCTTTACATTATTAAAGGGAAACCTTGAGTTACATTCAAGGAGAAATAGGAAGAAGAGCATTAATTTACATTTAGAAAGGAGAGAGGGGATTGGTACACAAACCGATTAATAACAGGAATAAACCACAACCATGTACACACAGATATGGGGCTTTGGCCATAACCACGCTACCATCCACCATCAAAACATTTTTATGGCGATGAGTATGGAGTATGTATATATATATATATATATATATATATATATATATATATATATATATATATATATATATATATGTATGTATGTATGTATGTATGTATGTATGTATGTATGTATGTATGTATGTATACATATATATAAGATTGTATGTGGTATTTTAACTGATATGCACATTAATAATTTTAATTATCACATCGTATGCAATAATAAATGAAAACTAAATCTGATTACATCAATTTAGATCCCATATACACCATAGATTGATGAGGCTCTAATATTACTGTTGGGAAATCAGACACAGATATAGGCAGTGGAAATAAAAAAAAATTGCTCATTTCCTAGAAATCAGTAGAATCTCATCAACAATAATGTATATAGGAATGAAGGGTTGCAAGGTTATACCTAGTCCTGGAGCAAGTCCAGCGACATCACCCTACCATTACTATCTTGTATGGTGTTTGTGTAACTCCTAGTCTTCACCACAGGCGGCAGACTAGAACAACTCCTATAATGCCTCCTGTGGACTCACCACATACTACAGGCTGACGTCATCCTCCTAGCAGTAGCCAAAGGACTCCTGGCTCTAGAGTAGTCCACATGGACCACCGGAAACTCCACCTTCCACTGCCAGAGCTAATAGGAAGGAGTTTTCCCCTTCTATCAGTGTACTAGTCGACAACATGCTCTCCTACAACAACTGATCTAAGTTGCTCCTCCCTCACTATCCCTCCCTAGTCGGGTAGGACTTGATTGGGCTATCGTAGTTACCACAACAAGAGTAGACAACAATTTTCAGGCCATTGATCCCAATTTTGTGTGTTGGGAAGCCCCAAGTACCCCTCCATTTATAGTATAGGTTAGGGTCAGGGTTCCCAGTTGATGTGGGAGTAGAAGGGTCCAAAAACATGAATGTTCTAGAATATGTGAACCACGAAGCGTTATTCTCGCACTGTGAAATGGGCGTCTCTTGCACAAGACGGTGATTTTTTAATGCAAAATGATGGTATTGTGCTTTTGTAGTTTCCTATTTGCACGTGAAATTGGCATTCACTTCTAATCAATGTTAAACATTGATTTTTCTTGCACAACAAGTATTATGCATTCCAAATGAATTTGGGAAAGTATCTAGAACCTTCCTCGGTCCAACTGAGTGATCTTGCACATGCGAGATGGTTGTCTCGCTCACTCAGATGGTTTTCATGTGAGCCAAGCTGAGCCAGTCTGTTCATCAGTATGAACCGGTCAGTTCACCTCAGTTTGGGCAGCCAATGTCGTTCCATTCAGCCTGACAGAGCAGACGCCCATCTCAACACTTGAGATAGTCATTTGACACCCCAGACACCCATCACAACACTTGAGATGGTTGTTTGGCAGTGCAGTCAGTTGTTGGTGTGTAAATTGAATACCTAAACACTTTAGAAATCAATTCCAATCAATCTGACACTACAATCAGTCAGTCCAACACTTGAACTTGATGATTATGAGTCCAGTCAGTTCATCTATTGTTTAATTGAATATCTACACACATTCAGCATTCAATCTGAACATCATTCATGATTATACTCCTGCAATCCAAGTGTATCCCATGTGTGTGACCCTATAGGTCCAGAATTACATTGGTAGTGAATGTCCATAACAACTTATGACATCACAAGCAAAGAGTAGTACCTAACTGCACATCATTTCTACCCAAGTAATTCAAAAAGGTGGAGAACAACTTCAACCTATAATCCATGAATAGTGTTACCATGATGTCTCTGATATCTGGATTGAACTCAAGACATGGAATCATCATTCTCTCAATGTTCAATCCATGTTCCCTGAACTAGAGAAGATTGTTTGAGATGCATGTGAGTTCACATATCATATATTGAATCACATGGGTCCAGATGTACATTCTCAATATCTCTTATCAAGGGGTCCTAGATATCAATCTCCAGTAGGAGGGACAAATCCCATATCTATCACTCATAGTCTATCCCCATGTGTCATAGTCACCCAATCATCAATGTTATAACAACTAATGTTTCAGGAATGCGTTTGATGACGTCAAAGTGTACCCAACAACATGTGATGTGTGTACTAATTTCAGGTCTAAGAACCACACTCACCACCATCACTATGAGAGATGATTCTGACTACCATTCCATGGTTTCCATGTATCACTCTCATGCTGGGTCTGTCTGATACACTGTTCACTAACATGTATCGGCGTGCTTCACTTGATATCACATATCATGATTAATGAGACTCTATCATCAGTCAACAAACACTCTATTCTTATGTACTGTTGTTATCTATTTTGCTTCCACGGTAATATCTGACTAGGGACATAACAATATTTGTATTATGAAGTTCTTTTTATGTGACTTAGAGAAGCCACCTCAGGCGAGCAGGACATAGTAAACACTTGAGGCATGAGAGTATCTGGTTTGGTCACCCCCTCCCACACCATATTAGATGGATTTCTGTTCATAGAGTGCCTTCATTGTGGTCTGAATCTGGGACCTGCATTGGGACATAGCGAGCTCTTACCACCTGGCTACTCTGGACGGGCAATTCTAAGTTCTTTTCTCTGAGGTGAGATGGAGTTGCCGTAATATGCAATCTAGTATTCCTTTGCTAACCTTTAGCCACATGCATGATCAAGGATTCCATACTTGTCATCAATGAGCAGAATATCTATAAGTTCATCTCATGAACTTCCAGATCCATATAGTATCTACTGCTATTCTCTAACACATAGATACTCGACCTTTCCTTTTAAATGGTTTTATTGGAACACTTCCAATTATCAACAAACTTTCACTTTTGTACATCCTATGCGATTAATTTTCTATCCTTTCAAAAGTTCGCATCAATGTAACTCTTTACATCGAACTCTTCCTTATCTCCATATAACTAGTACTTCTCAAGTACTTATCAAGTTCTTTTGGTATTCCAGTAACCCTTACTGGAAGTAGACAGACATCCACTCGTCATGTCCCACATACGAGTTATCAGGATGAACGCATCATATTGTCATGTCGTACATACAAGATGATGAATGCATTTTATTCTTTCCATGTCCATACATGCAAGATAATGGAATGATTACATACATGATAGATCCATATCTATTCTTCGTGTTCCCATTCTTCATAAGAATTAGACACTTGGCCTTGGGATACTAACTCCATAGACAAGTATTCTCCCACTGAATCTGTGCATACTGAACCCTTCAGTATAGATTGCCAATGTATGCTTTCTCTTTTCAGGTCAAGAGGTACTTTCGAGAACTATCTCTATAGATCTCTATTCCTATCACATAGGAAACATCTCTATCTTCCTTAAAGATAATTTCCACTTTTGGATTTCCATTCTAGAACATTTCCATTTCACATCAACATGTGGAATGTGAATACGCTCCCACTAAATCATAGATCCCTTCTTTATCTTTGACATATCAGTCAAACCCTTTGACTATATCATCAAAGTAAAGATCCAATTCTGAGTTGCTTGTACTCAATCAATCATATTGATTAGTCCATTGTAACTTATAGACTTCATTTGCATTATTGGATTCATAAACCTTATACGTTGTGTCACGTACACATCCTTGTTTTATTCCTCATAGGAATGCGGTTTTAGTATCCATATGCCAAATGTCCTAGTCATTAAGTTGCAATCAACAAGCATCATCCTTCTCAAAATGTTATCCATGTATCATAACCTTCAAAATTCATTTGCACTTATGTATTTCATCCAATGGGTGCTACCATCAAGGTCATACCTTATGGTTCACATGGATGTCATTTAGGATGTAATGGTCATAAACCATAACTCAAAATTCGGTTCCTCATATTCATCTAGATAGTTGACTCATCACATGAACAACTCATCACATAGATAATTGAGGTGTATCTGTTAAGGATATAAAAACTCACAACCCTTGTGATTTTTAATTTCTTTTATTAGTGTGGGGTATTCTTTTATTAAGAAGAATTCAGTTATTTGATAATCATTCTCTAACTCCTTAGAGTATGATTCCTTCTTGATTTAGACATCACCATGCCTTAATCATGAGTTCACTATGATACACTATCATAATCACTCATAAGGATCTCAAACATTTGGTCCAAGTATTTCATTCATTGATCTCATCAAGGATTAACACTTTACCAAATTTGCACTTCATCTATGATAATCTTGAACACTTCAAGATATTCATATTGGCATTTCTCTAAACACCTTTTGAAGTATCAGCATTTGTCCCAATAGGTATGTAAATACATCACATGTATTATACCTAATAGGATAATCATTCTCCCACTACCATTAGTGAAGATTAATTAATCATGTTCAAGATATTCATGTCTCTTACTGGTTCTCTAACCAAAAGAGTCTAGATTTATCCATCACATGGAAACTAGAAATGAATTTCTTATGATTGATGCTAATTTGATTGTTTGAGTTATCTATAACTCTTAGGTATCATTTTATCTTATGCGTACCATGTATCACAAGATAAACAAGGCATTGCCACAAAGATTCATATCTTTAAGATTGAAACATCAACTTTATTAATTGCCATCATTGTCTTACAATATGCAAAAATAAAGTGTTTCAATCTACTGGAAATATGTGAAATATTAGTTCTCAACTCTATTTCGTGACCTTTAGGATGAAATAAACTGAAAGATACTCCTATCTGTGGCAGCAACACTTGCTCCAATGATGGGTACTTCTTTCTTGGTCCTTTTACAAAGGCCATCACTTCTTTGCGGATCTTGCATATCATATATGATAGATCCATATCTTGGTATCATATACCTCAGATAAAGAAGTGGTTCATTTCATGATACCTTAGGTGGAGATCTCCATACCCTCCTTCATCTTCTTTTGTTCTCCCAGATATAGAGGGCAATTCCCTCATACACCCTTTCCCATTTTCCTTGAGGATGAAGACGGCTTGGATTGCTGGCTAGCATCAGAACACTTCTTTGCTTTGCCCTTGTCCTTGCCCTTAAGAATTACCTTTTCTTTGATCACATCAAAGATTATGGTTTGTCTTTCTTTATCTTTGCCTCTACTATCCTCAACATGTCCAACAACTCTATCAACGCTTGTCAAAGTTGTTCATGTTGTAGTTTACCATGAATTGTATGATTCTTGCAAAATTTGCAGTATCATACCAATAGCCAACTCTTGGCTCAGAGGGAATCCTTCTTAGTCAGGTTTTCCACATACCCAATCATATTGAGTGCGTGAATACCTTACTGGATCTCATTCTGTCATGACATACTAGGACAGTGTCTTGGAGACATCATATGTCTCATGTTGTCTCTGCAACTCATAGTTCAGAGAACACAACATCAAGCACTCCTCATCAATGTCATCCTCGGTATGCTTCCAGAAGCATACTTTCAGGCATTGATGTGGTGGGATCGAGTTCATCTGGTTCTGGTATAACTAGGATTTAGAGCTTTCGCTCTCTGATTGAGAACACTTCTCATCATCCTAACCAGTCATGGAATTATTCCCATTTAATTTGTGGTCTCAAAGACCGATCGCAAGTAAAGTCATTTGTTGATTAGCCATTTATTTTAACAAAAGGAAATATATGCAATTTTAGTCCAAAACTCTTTTTGACTTGTTTGATTGATTTGAAAAATTGACGATATAATTAGGCCTTTAATTAATTATCGCTCCCACTATTTTACTTCAAATTGATAGCCCTCACCATCAATTCAGAAGATTGCAACATACAACCTTCTAGTGGGCAAGATCCATATTTCATCAAGTCATGAGTCATCTTTGGCTGATCGCCCACAATCTTGACTATTTAGGTAGGCCATCATGCCAATTGCATCATATGCAACTCTTGATGAATGAACATGCACAACACCTTGCCAAGAACATTCCTTGCCTCTGGGCTTAGACACTCTAAGAATCACCAGTTAAGTGTAACCCAAAAGCCGACACGGTAAACATGCACCCTGCTTTGGCAGAACCTACATGTCTACCCTTCACACTTCCACAAGATAGACGGCGCACCACATTTTGGCATAACCTACGCTTGGTCGATCGAGTTTTTCATGTGTGCCGCTAATGGAAGGCATATAAGACTTAATATTTTAATGAGGGATTTGGTTTTTATATACATATACATATCCAATCACCACAATACATAGTATGTATCATATACATGCTATATCCCACATAAAGCATGCAAAATGATAAAAGCGATGATTATGGCCATCCTAATGTGATTCCTCGAGCCAAGAGGAATCACAGTCATCTAGGTCTACATCAAATGCAACCTGTACAAGATGAACTTTGTGCTTTGCCTTCTGAGTAGATCAACTCATCATATGAATGACTGCTCGTCCCGGCCTGGTCGTCTGTGTGCCACCAGCCGATCGGTTGGCTCCTCCAACCGATCGGTTCGCCTTGTCGTGGTGCATCTCATCATGGCCGCCACCTGCTCATCTCGCTCCTCGAACCGGCCATCAACCGATCGTCGTTTGGAATGTCAACTGATCGATTCACGCCTTGAACCGATTGTTTCAGCTGTCGTCTCGATGTCCTCTGTTCTTTGACATAACAGGAAATAAAATATATCCTATTTTACATTGCATAAAGAGAAACCTCGAGTTACATTCGAGGGGAGCAAAGGTAGGAAAAGAAATCTCGAATTATTTCAAGTTACATCAGGAATAGGAGAAGGGAATCGGTGCACAGACCGAGATGCAAGCAACCACATACAACCACACACAAATAGGGTTTATTGGCCATAACCACGCTATACATCCACCACAAAACTCATTTAAGGGTGACACGTATCGAGTGCATTAATAATACATATCATATATGTAATTTGGGATTTGTGGATTTAGGATTGGACATGCATAAAGCCAATTTATTTGCATCGTATGCAATAAATAAAGGCGACACACCAAAATCAATCATATCGATATTCCTAAAATATAGAGCAGTTGACGTGGCTTTGTTACCATTGTTGGGTTTTAGGGGAGGCAGAGAAGGCAGCGGAAACAAAAATTTTCTCCCCGAAACCCAGAACAAGGAAACACGTCAACGTCTATATAATAGGAAAGGATGGTTTGTGGAATCATACCTTGTCTCGAGGCTTGCTCGGCGGCAATACCTCCCGCCTTGCGCGGTCTTCAACTTCGGTCTTGGACGGTGTTTGTGCAGCTCCTGGTCGCACCGAGACTGATGAATCCTGGTCACACTGGACTGTCAGGTTGACAGTTGTCCTCCTGAGCGGCAGAAACCTCCCGCCTCTGAAGTAGTCAACACGGACCACCTGGAACTCCATACTCCTTGTCCCACAAGGAGTTGGAAGGAGTCACACCCTCCTGTTGACGTACTAGTCGCCAATACACTCTCCTGCCTCCAATTGTAACCGCAGTTATCTTTCCCTTGCTGCACCTCCCTTTGTGGGTAGCACTTGCTCGGGATCTCTCTTGGTTATCGAAACCAGAGAGAACGACAACTTTCTAGAGCAACTGGTTGCACTGAGTTGTACTTTGAGAAGCCCCCCAATACCCCTATATATATAGGAGGGTCATGGGACAGGGTTCTCCATCCCGGGCAATGCGGGACTAAAAGCAGGAGTAGAAGGGTTTGAGATTTTCCACAAAACAACCAATTCACAACCTGAACCGATCATTTCACAACTGAAACGGTCGGTTGGGGACCTGAACCGGTCGGTTGGGACACCTCAACCGGTCGGTTCACAAGTGAACCGGTCAGTTGGTGGTCTTGGTCGGTTCCCGATTGACTTTCCTTCTGTTATTTCTAATTGGTATCGAATACCAATCCTATTTCCCAATCAAATTAAATGAAAGGAAAATTCTCACCAATCTTACTTTCCCAACTTGCTCGGTTGCACCAGTTGAATCGATCATTTCAACACTTGAAGCAATCGGTTCACCCTGATCTTGAGCCGATCGACTCAACACTTGAGCCGACCGGTTCACCAAGCTCAGCCGATCGGTTCATCACATGAGCCGATCGATTGGGAATGCAGATTGTGTAGAATCAGTCAATTGCGATTTTAATCAATCCTATACTCCAATCAATGTGTCCAACACCTTGAACATTATGCTATTGAGCTATCAATTGATTGAGTGTTTAATTGAACTACTAAACTCCTTTAGTAATCAATCTAAACATTGTTTGTGGACAAAACTCCTCTTCCAGGTTAAATCCTATGTGTGTGACCCTGCAAGTCCATTTCACGTTGGCAGTGAAAGTCCATAACATTTATGACTTCACAAGCAAAGAGCGGTGCCTAGTCACACATCAGTGCTACCCAAGTGAAAGTAGAAAGTTGGAGAACAACTTTCAATCCTACAATTCTTGAATGGTGTTACAGTGAATGTATAATTCCTTTGTCACTGATATCCCGAATGAACTCGAGGCATGGAATAGTCATCCTGTCAACGTTCATTCACTTTCTTGATCTCATAGTAGATTGAACAAGATATGTTTGACATCAATATCACATACTGATTCACAAATGTGTGTGCACGCCTATCTCAATCCTACTCATCAAGTGGCCTTGGATATCAAACTCCCTCAGGAGGGACAAATCCCATATCTATCACTCACCCCTCAAAAGCCCCATGTGTCAAAGCCACCCAATCATCACCTTTATAACAACCCATGTTTCATGACTGCGTTTGATGATGTCAAAGTGTGCCCAACGACATGTGTTGAGTGTAGTGATTTCAGGTCAAAGAATCACACTCACCACCATCACTGTGAGTAATGACTGTGACTATCATGTCATGGTTCCATGTGTCAAACTCACGGTGGGTCTGTCTGGTATACTTGTTCTCTAACAAGTACCTATGTGTTTGGTTTGATATCTCTATATCATGACTAATGAAATTCTATCATCAACCAACACCACAATCTATCCTTGTGTGTCATTTTTGTCTATCTACCTTCCACAATGACATCCGACTAGGGACATAACAAGAATGTACAAACTCTTAGCATCTGTATGATCTCATCGTTCAGGTCCTTAACCTGAAGGCATACGTCATTGAGTACTGTCATTCTCTAGACATTCAATATGTTCTATCACTATCTCATATAACTGAACCAAAAAGAATTGGAAGCTTGCCTTTGATGTTTATGAAATCAATCTTAATGTATCCCACCAATCATCTCATGATTGGCTCTCAGGGCATACATACCAACAACTGGAAGTGGTGGTAGCTGGGAAAGGGAAAAAAGGGATTGGGAATTTTGTTGTTAGGGTTCAAGTGAGGGTGAGTTATGGATCAATGGATTCGGTAGGAAAGAGTGAGTCAGATGGCTAAGAAATCACAAGGAGTCAGTGTCTGTAGAGGGAGAAAGGTGAAGAGGATCCAAATTGTGTGGAGTTGATCGTGCACGCGCCCGGGGTAGTTGGGGGTGGAAGATGAAGTCCACGTACCCGACCTGCAAGCCCACGTGATGCCAACTTTGGCCCAAAATATGTGATATTTATTAAACACAGAACTTAGCTCTCCCTTAGGTAGATAAATCATATAATTGATAAGTAAACTTATATCTTATCTTCCAATTTGCGATTAGGGGTGTATCTAATATTCAATTAAGCCTAAAATTAGTATGTTGGATAATTATGGTATGAGGAATATAATTTGGACTTAGATTTGCATTATGAGATTGTTTGTGTTTCCATGAAGCCCTAATGCATTAGTCACGAAATTAGGGTTATTAGCTTAACTAATATCAAAATAGGGGTGAATCCTCTCACATCATTTCCACATTCCTCACTTTAACATTCCACGATTATTTTAGGATGCTAAACAGTGGTTGAGGCTATAGATTAGTATTAGTATCCACTAATTCCCATAGTTCAAGTATTAGGGATATCACACTCTTAGATTTCATGCTCATGTGATTCTAATGAGTCAATTAGGGTTATCAATTCCTAGTATTGTTTGATCTACATTAATCACAGTGGAATATAGATAGAAATAGGTAGTTTACTAAAAAGGGGAAAAGGGTGATTTGATAACCACATAATCAAATAAGGGTCTAGAAGAACGAGGAATTAGCCTATGTGTGTGGGATCGAGTATGTTACACAAACCATTTTCATTCCAACTTTATTTCAATAAGGTACTAAAAGGTGCTTTTTCAAATTGATTAGAATATGATATGATATATCTAATTGATTTGACTATTGCATTTTCTATTTCCAAATCTATGATATTATAAATCCTCACGTAACGATTGAAATCTAGCCTACTTATGAATTCCATGATTAATTTGCAATAGTTTGGAGTTTATGTCAATTTGGAAACTAAATGAAGGAGGAAGGAGTTGTTTACATCTAATCTTTATTTGGTCATATATCAGGCCAATGTTAAATCCTATGAAGGAAACTTAAAGCCTTTAGTCCATAATGGTCTTCTGAACAACTTTTTTTATGATGATAACCTTTGATCTTTCTTGGTGAAAAGCAAGAAGATAAGTCTAAGGGGAAGTTTGATACATGCAAAAATCCATGACTATCGACTGTCTTATTTCCCGTATTTGGAATCAGATTATGCTAACCATTTTTTGAGTGATTGGGAAGAAGAATCATTGTCACAAACCTAACTGTCATTGGATAAGTAGAACCTCGCTTGACCAATTGACATAGTCTATAAAAGTTTGCATCATTTTACACATCATGAGTAGTCCCAGTTGATTTACAAATTGATCGGTTGTTATATTGGTCAAAATATTACATGTGTTCCTAGTTACTTCACCGACTTTAGTTAGTCGACTCAACACTAATTGATTGGATGACACCATCTGTTGGAGATAAAAAAAATCCTTAGTCAAATACATTTCCTAACATTCAAGTGTTTTGAGGGATCTAAGGAAGGAATTTCATCACAAGTTAAGCGTCCCATCATCAAATGATCAATTGGAAACATGAAAAACCCCTTTAGTCAATAGTTGCTTCTCCAACCAACTGACAACATAGCTCATTGTTTCCTCCACTTCACCATTTAGAGATTAGTCGATAGACTACTTCAGTACAAAGATGACACTTTAAGTCGATTTTGACCAATGCCCATTTGATTGACTTTGCTGCCTATTGTCATTTTTGAAGTGAATTAGGTTTAACCCTAATAATGATTTCTTTGGCCCAGAGCTTCCTAAACCTACAAAAGACCCCTCAACTTCTAGAGATAAGCATGTCTAATTTCAATTTGAATACAACTCTTGGATAAAGAGACATCTAAGTAGATGATAAGGAGTGCACTGGAGCATTTCCTTGAAAACATTCTCTCTGAAAGCCATAATTTGAAAATTGATATATTCTTGCTTCTATGACCACAAAGTCCAAACTTGATTCACTTAATGGTATTGATTTATACATGTATTCTCATTCTTAAAATGGATTCCTTATTGTTACCATAACCTTAATTTAGGCATGAGAGTCGGTCCATGGAACATAGATCTGATTTTTATGTAGTTATTTAGCTTGTGATCATTTCTTATTGGTGTAATTCATAATTATCATAATTGATTTTTAAGATATAATGTTTGATAACCATGCTACTATTTATCTAGGCCTACCATTTGAAAGGGATACATTTAGATTTAGGTAAGGAATTTTTAGTGCTACCTTGATCACGAGGGTAAGAGGTGTAATCATGGATAGAACTACATGTTAGTGATTAAAATGGTTAGAATATTAAAAAAGCATATTTAGTTCATTGTATTACATGATTATATTTCTCTTGTAATAGAAAACAGAACAATAATTTCCAGACCCATTATTTCTCTACACAAAAGTTAATATATAGAACTTATGAAATTAGATTGTATGTTCCATGGTGGTGAAACCTCATTCCCATTTCTTCCCTTATTTGATCGAACCAACGTAATTGATCGATGTTATATATTTTTTAGTTATTTAGATTACCTTCCAAATTCAATCCCTTGGATAATCTAATGAAGATGAACAATACATTTCCTTCCTCCCTGTGCGTTGTGACCCTAGGGCACTATGATAACGCCATTTCCTTAGAAAAATTTGAGGTCAAAGTGTCATCTTAGGCATTTTATGGCATTGTTGATAATCACTAGCCTAGATCTCACCAGGTCCAAGCAGTGATTCTGCATGGCATTAATCTGATGATCAATATTGTGCATATACTTCAAGTTGGTGATTTTAATTTTCTTCAAGTTGGTCTCAAGAACTTGGTTTCAATTTCTCTTTGGTCCAACTAAACTTACTAATTTTTTTCTTCATGCTTAATTGCATCCTTGAAATGCTAATCATTTTTTTATATAATCTCATTCCCCAGATTATAACCATAACTGAAGAAATCCAATTTTTTAATGCATAATTCTCTCATGTGTCTTACAAACACACTTATGGAATTGAACATGTGATGTACTTGAATTTTGTTCACATTTATATACTATGGTGTTTGTTTTTGTATGGCTTTAGCTGATTAGAGAAGGGTGGCTCCCACTAAGTGGGTTCACACTTTCTTTCTTATTAATTTAGACATAGGTGAAAAATTTTTAATTAAATTATTTTTCAACATGCAGGAAATTGGTATGCCAACTCTGACAACAAGTGTATTAGGTATACCTTATGATTTGGATATATCATATTTCTCTTCCATATGATATAATTTAATATCCTAATGCATTGGAAATTTTGTTCTTCAGATGATCAAAAAAACACATGATGTATGGAGACTTAAAATAGGATAGGCAAGCATGTAATATTTGTAAAGGAAAAATATCTAGATGGAATGTTGAAGGATAATGCATGTGAAACATATACCATTGGGTATTATTTTCTATGTCGAATAACAATGATGTTTTTACATGTAAGTAATGGAAATAAAGATACGTGTATCAGAAAACCATTTGAACAAACACAAGCCATATTTAGAATATGTCGATTCATCATGATGTTTTTGATGACCATGACTATTGATGTTCTTGGAACCAAAAACCCACATAAGATCAAATCATTTCATCTTATCACAAACTTTATACTATATGATTTCCATACACTCTTACTATTTCATAGCACATGATTTTTTAGTTACACTGAAAATAGTTCATAGATTTGTGGTATGAACTACTTAATCTAAAGGGAGTAATTAGATACAACTTTGTATATGTTGGTATGTATGCCCAGAGAGCCAATCATATGATGATTGGGATACGACATTAGATACCTGATTTGATATTAATAAAGGCAAACCTCCAATTTATTTTGTATATTCAGTTATGAGATAATGAATTACATAATAAATGTCTAGAGAATGATATTTCTCAATGACGTATGTCTTCAAGTACATGACTTGGAAGAATGAGATCATACAGATGTTAAGAGATTATACATTCTCATTATGTCCCTGATAGGTTGTGGAAGGTAGATAGACAACAATAACACATAAGATTAGAGTGTGAGTTGGTTGATGACTAAATCTCATTAGTCATGATATGGCAATATCAAACCAAGCACACAGATACATGTTAGAGAACAGTGTATCAGATAAACCTACCGTGAGAATGACACATGGAAGCCATCCTCATGGAAGTCATAGTCAGTTCTCACGGTGATGGTGGTGGTTGTGGTTCTTATATCTAAAATCATTGCACTCATCACATGTCATTGGGTACACTTTGACATCATCAAACACAATCCTAAAACATGGGTTGTTATAACAGAGATGATTGGGTGACTTTGACACATGGGGATTGAGTGTCATTGATAGATATCAAATTTATCCCTCCCATATGAAGTATGATATCCTAGTCCTCTTGATTAGCAAGACTGAGAAAAGTATTGTTACAACCCCAATTTTTGGGTTCTTTTGGTGAGAAATGAAATTTCTCCTTTTAAAGATATTTGTATAAATAATGATATGATTTGCTTTAAATAAAAGGATTTCGTTTACAATAGCCTTGTTGGTTGTTTTGTGGGCTTTCTTGTCTATTGGGCCCAATAACAAGGAAAAGGAAAAGGAACCTCCTTTATTAAATGAGTAAATAAGAAATGGAGAAAAGAAAAATGTAGAAACCTCTAGAAGGCAAAATAATATTCCCCAAAGGTGGATTTCGTACCTTTTGGATTCCTTGGGCTCCAAGGAGTCCAAGTTGCAAAGATAATGCAACAAGAGAGAGAAAATATCAATTAAATATTGCTTTATTAAAGGAAATATGAGATAATAATAATATTACAAGAAATATGTGGATATTTGGATAATGGATCCATCTTGGATGAGATTTTGTGTCCACATAGTTTCCAATGGAAAAAGGAATCAAAATCAAAAGAAAAACCAAAGATAAACAATTAATCAAGATTATTTGGAATAAAGGAGATAATGCAAGAAATAAAGAGAGAAGTGACGTTTGGTCATAATGAGTGATAATTCGAACCCCACTTGCTTTGTTGGATTACAAGGAATAGAAATAATTGTAAATAAGAAAATAAGAAAGAGAAAATATGGGAGAAATAAGCCTAATTGAGTAATATATTACACCTAAATAAAAGCCACGTTTTCTTTTAGATAATGAGCCCAAATTTTGTAGAGAAGTAGATTAATCCATTACTAAGTTTCCCTTAAAATTTGGGAAACATTGGATACTCGGTTTGGGAGTTATGGCTATTACAAGATTCCCTAAAGTGTTGGGATTATAATAAATGTCACATATTTTCTGATTTAAATGAAAATAATAGGGATGACGCCAACCATCGGATCGAGATCTGACACCAGTTGTGCATCGCCTTCCTCGAGTCCAAGAAGGAAAGAGCCATGAGAATAGAGGGATCTTTCCCTCAATTTTCCTCACAAACCAGCGTGTGTGCAAACATGGAAAGCTCTTTGTTGGATTCAGGATGGAATTCCAAGTCAGTTATACCCTACTTTCTCATGCTTTGGATGCATCTAGAAGAAACGCCAAATTGCCTCAAAAGGTAGGTGACGACGGGGGGTAGGAAACCCTAGAAGAACCCGTAAACCCTATATATAATACCCCCTCTCAACTCCTCTCACCTTAGCACACCCGAACGACACCTTCCCTACTCCCCTCATGCCCTAGGTCATCGTTTTTGTAGGGCACTGGCGAGGCAACCACTGTGGCACCGCTGCAGGTCTGTTACAGGATTGGGTGGGGAAGAAGAACGAAGTTCGTTCGATCAAGGATCATGATGGGCCACGGGAGCAGATCGACGGTCCTGGTCATCTGCGACTTCAATGGGCCGATAATGGGCGTAAGTGACGCGAACCACATGATTCGTTTGTCGGTCGGTGTGACCGCTAATCAAACGGCTGGCCTTTTTCTAAAATAAAGTAATTACTCGCTCTCTGAATAGGAAATCAAAGAAATAGGTGAATCTTGGATAAATTGTTAAAAATAGATCCTTTGGCCTAAAAATACAAATAAGTAGTGATTTTTTATCAGAAAAATGCAAGGAATGCAATGAAAATGTAATTGATGCCTAATTATGCTTTCAATTCAAAAAGTATGTAAAGATGATATCTTTAAATGGTTTAATTAATGAAAAACCTTAATCTTTGATGTTTAATTTATTAAGAAGGGTTTTATGGATGCTTAAAGTTGTTATTAACATGTTAATCATGAAAAGATACATTAAGATCCAAAAAGGATGAACTTTGCACGTAATTAGTTTAATTTAGAGTTCCATGTACATAAGCGAGCTTTAATGGGCCTTAAAACCCTAATGTTAGTAATTGTGACTCTTAATGGCTTTAATTGTTCAAACTCATGAATAAGCTAAGATATGATGGTTCTAATCTATTTCGAGTATAAGAGTTCCTAATTGTGGATAAATACCCTTAATATGGTAATTAGGGTTTTCTAATGGATAAAGGTGGAATTAATGATAAATAGAGTTCATATGTGAATGAGATCATAATGAACTATAAGTTGTTAATCCAGAAGGAACCAAAGATGATAATTAGGCCTAATGATCTTTTCATGAATTAAAAGGATAAAAATGGTAGTTTTAATTTTAAAAGAGCATAATGGGCTTAATTGATGGTTAATTGTGCCTTTAATCTGAAATTAGGGTTATATGTTGTTAAAAGATAACCTTAATATCTTTTGTGAAGAATAGATGAGATAATTAGGGTTTGTGAGTAATTGTATAAAGTTAGGGTTTAAAATAGTAAAAATGAAGTGAAACGCTAATTGCAATGGAAACCCTAAAAGTGGACTAGAAACCCTAGGAAGCGAGCTAGGTTTAATAGATCTTGATGGCATGATCAATGATAGGAGATTGTATGCATATTTTGGGATCTCTTTGTGTGCTTTCTTGCCTATTGTATTTCTTGCATTGATTGGGTTAATTCTGTCTGAAATCAGCCTGACAGGTATGTGGTTAATTATGGTTAATCACATTAGTTTCCTGAAGAGTTTCCCAGATGATTCATCACATTGAATGCAACCTATCAGTTTGGATGTTCATACTTGCAAATCATAAAGTCACTATGATTATCACAATAATAATAGAAGTGTGTATCCTCACACCAACATGCCACCCTTATGGATGATGCGAAAAGGTCAAGCCCAGGAGGGAAGACCAATGGGCACCATGAGTGGTGACTCCAGACACCAAGATCGGGATTGAGAAGGTGGTCTTTATAGAATGACTAATGGGCAGTATGAGAGGTGACCCCAGGCACCAAGCTCGGGATTGAGAAGGTGGCCTTCATTCATTGGCAAAAGAGAAACCCTAAGGTGGGTATGCCAGGGTTAGGGTAAAAGTGGTGGAGAATGTCCCACTGAAAGTGTAATTTGGCTTGTTAATTAACTTGATTGTGATATTTATATTGTTAGCCATATCTATGAAAATTTTCTTGTCCCCACATACCGACATATTCCTATATGCTGACCAATGTTTTATTTGTCAACGTTTTAGGTAAAAATTGAAAAGGACAAATAGTAGAGTGGCATATTGTGAAATTAAGAAATAAAGTGCAAGGAGGAGTAGTTAGAATAGAGTCCAGATGTGGATAGAAGTTAGATATCCAAGTTTTTGAAAAAGGTATGCAAAGTTTTATTTTATTCTAGCTTTCAATTTAGTCTGGTAGAATTTGATAATTGTTATTGATTATTTGTCGAACCTTTGATCCAGAAATTGGGATAACGACTCTGACCTCTTGGTATCCCTTAATTGGGGGTTACCGGGAGGCGGGGTCATTACATTTGGTATTAGAGAATAGGTTCCTCATTTAATCTTTAATAAATATTAGATTTTACAAACTCTATAGAGCCCAAGGGAGTTATTATAGGATTTTTCAAAAGACAGAGGTGTCTACAAAAGGATCACACCCAGGGGTTGGCAAGATTTTCCTCCGCACCGCTAGTCGGAATACGAGGACTCTCAGATCTATGTGATTGTCTGGCTGATGTCTTAGGATCTGACTCGAAATAAGATACCTTTATGACTCTCTCATCTTTTTCATCCCTTCTCAACTCAAATGATGTTAAGGATTATAAGGATTAGGGTTTTCTTTCTTTCCTCACCCTCTCGAGGTATGGGTAAAGTTGATAAGGTTTCAGGAATCCTCCACCAAATTAATGAAAAGCATGTAAATAAGATGTCATGGACATAAGATTAATAGTTTAAGTGTAAACTAAAGAATAGCTGCATGCTTAGGTCATGTGACATGAGTTGTCATGCCCTCAGGAGAGACCTGAGGCTAGACCTTCTTGTCAGGAGGATGAGTAGAGAGAGTTAGTCTAGGAGGTAGAGACTTCCAATATAAGTAGAGACCTAGCACATCCTCTGAGGATGATGCTAACCCTAACCCTAAGTGGAGGTTAGAGAGAGATGACACGATGAGTTAGATGTCATGATAGACCAGGTGTGTGGGTGAACATGCTTTTGGATGCCCATGACATTATGAGCCATGTGAGGTTGAATGACCTAATACCTTTGGTGACCCAACCCTGGAAAGGGTTGTGCATGTTAGAGCGAAGGATAGCTCCTTCAATGATGAGGTTAGTAAAGAACCTATAGAAATCCTATGGGCTTATGCGAGTAGGGCATAGTATGCACCCAGAGTACGTCTGTAGTGGGGGCATTAAGTTGAAACCCTGGCTAGGAGAGTATGCTGGATAGCTTATGAGATAAGCATAAAGGGCTATGGATAATCTTGAGAGAACATAATTTTGAACATGGAATTCACCCATGTAGGGGTATGCTTGTGAGCTTGATCCACCTTCATGAAGAGAGGACCTCTGGTAGTATGACTGTTTGATAGCTCTAGAGAGAGAGAGCAGGACCGAAGCAAGAAGGTTGAAATCTTAGACTCTGAGATATGAAGAACAATGGAAGTTGAGGATGATGTGACCTAAGTGGATTATAGTGGTTGCCTCATGCTTGATCCCTGGAGGTTGATGGTATCTTAGTTGCCTTTAGAGGAACCAAACCCTAGAAAGAGGATGAGGTTGCAAGTACCTATATGCAAATAGGTGCTTGCCTTCTGATCTAGGAAGCAGAGTTCCTTAGACCTGAAGAGGTTTAGTAACATGTAGTGAGGCCTTATACCTATTTGGTTGTCCTTGAGGAGGATTCCACTCTGAAGTGTTGATCAAGTGGAAGGATCATGGGAAGCGCATGTCATACCTTGTACATGCTTGGTTCGTGGTTAAAAGGTTGAGCATGCAGTTGGACATCCAAAAAGTGAACCTAGGGCTCTTATGCCTAATAGGGGAAGTGGTGTACCTGATGCTCATGACAAGATTCGAGTTTCTATAGATTCGAGCATGGCACTCCTCATGTTTAGAGGAAAGGGAAACCCCTTAAGTCGAAGGTATGTTTGATGAACCCCTCACAACTAAGTTGGTGACATGGGAAGGTTTGTTCTTGGTCCAGTGTTGAGGAATGAGAACAAATATGACCTAGCATGGTTTAGTAGGTGGTCTGCTTGTGCCTTAGTAGCTTGCTAGGGTTAAGCATGCTCATGTGGATGTAAACCCTAGACATAAGTATGTTTGTTACCTTTGTTAATATCAAGAGATAGTTTCCTCCCATCCTAGGAGAGGGACCCTTTTGTAGGGTGTATACCAGTTTCTGTTGGTTTTGAAGTAACCTAAGCAGGTCTCATAGGATCTTGTGAAGCTAAGTGAAAAGTACATAGTAAGAGAATGAACCTGTAGACCCATAGATAACCATCTCTAAGTGCATGTGGATGTGTTACCATGGAGGTAACCGATATGGGGCCTGACCAAGGCAGGCAGGTCGACATGACCCTTATGAAAGGATGAAAGTCATCCCTTGAATGCAGAGAGAGATGATGGAGACTTGGGTAAAGTTCTAAGTTGGACATGTACTATGTTAGAATCCTAAGTCTATCCTAGGGTCAGGTAGGGATAAGACCAATGGAAGTAGGAGTTGCCTAATTCCCTATTTGCACATGACCATAGGGTCGGGAGGTAACAACTATCATTGTCCGAGGGCCATGGGTTAGGAGATTGATCACCTTCATGAACTCATGGGACCTAAAGGGAAGATGAGGAGGGAACTCTCTAGATGCATAAGGGAAGAGGGATGACCCCAAAAGTGTCGGCACCCTACAAACCTAGAGGAGATGACCAAGGATTGTATGGTGACCCAACTAGGTTCGAGACCAGTTTTCCATGGAAGTAAGTTTGATATCGAGATGATTGTGATGTAGAGACATAAGTTGCACGTTTCAACTTAGTTTTGAAGGTGTACTGGCAATGTGGGATGTACCATCTCTACTCTTGGAATAGGAAGAACTTTGTGTTTGGACGACTGCCAAATGCTTAAAGCCTCTTGTTATGGGAGTGAGAGATAGGACAGTACGCATGCCATACACCAAGGATAAAGATGATGTGAGTTGGAATGTTGCTATGAGGTATGAGGACAGGGATGATATGTACCCTTGTGGAGTAAACAATATGTGGATGGTTTACAAACATCAATAGAACTAAGGTAGCAATCTTATGAGGGTGCTTGTATCATGAGTTATGTGGAATTTGTGAGATATACAAGGTCGAGTTCGATAGCCAAGGAGATGAGATCTAGGTTTTCTTATTCAAGATAGACCTACAATCCTAGATGAGATGATAAGTGGAATACATGGAGGTGTATGTCTTCAACATTACCTTACACAAAAGGATATGAGGTAGTAATGGATGCTCTGGTTGAGATGCAACTGCCTAGTTTAGCTAGAGGCTAGAAATGGTTGTTAGGATAACCCTAAGTTTGTGAGATATGTTTGGGCTAACACTCAGATGTAACGAGATTGTTGATCAAGTTAGTAGTTGTTTGGTTAGCCAACCTAGGACTTGATGCAATAAAAGGATGGTGGTAGAACCTCATATGCACTTCTCTGGAAAAGAAGGTGATGAAACCCCAATTAGAGTGGTTTAGGGTTTCCAAGGAATCAATCTTGGGGAATCATGACATACAGGAGATCATGATTTTAAGATCACCATACACCGTGGTACTACGAATATAGTAAGTGACAGTAGTACTTTGGATGCTTAAGATAAAGTTGTACGTGGCTTGTTGCCATGAAATCCAGGAGGTGAAGGACGAACACCAGTAACCCAGTGTATTGATAGAGAGGATAAAGAGTCCCCGAGAGGGAATGGGAGTTCATCACTATGGATGTTGTGGTAAGTCTCCCCTAGACCAAGGAAGGTCAAGATGCAATATGGGTTATGGTAGATTGCATTACCTAGATGACATGAGAAAGAAAGAATGTTGTTAAGGGATGGATCCGGTTGAACTACATATGAGAGAAATATGGTTCAACTACACCATGATATGAGTTCAAAAGTTCTTGAGTTTAACCTAAAGATTCACTTCCATGAGGTGGAAGTAGACGAACTCGATGCTAGTACAGTTTATCGCCCCTAACTAATGGTTAGTATGATCCAGACTAGAGGGTCTGATGAGAGCATGTGTTCTCTTTTAGGGTGATATCTAGACACAGTTCTTGTCCTATGCAAGATGTGATGATAACCACCATAGCCAGTATTGGGATGTAAAGAAGCTCTGTAAGGGAGGTTGTGTCATTCACCACTTCATTAAGATGATGTAGGTGAAGGGACCTCGTGAAGGTCCGAAAAGGACCACAGTGTGTGCAGATGAAGTCGCTTTGATCGTGCAATGTCTGAGAGAGAGCCCAGGGGCAACATGAGTTGTGATCTGATGCGAAGCAGACTGACATGCAATTCACTGTGGGAGAGTATGATCTGACCCCTCTATGCTACAGCTAAGAAAGCTGAGTCCCCGATATATGGGTCCATTTGAGATGGATTGGTGGAGATGGTTGTGTTTAGCCTTACCCCTCATGATAACATGACATATAATGTGTTCCATGAGTCTGATCTAGAGCACTATGTGAGGTACCCAAGCCATGTGTTGAGCCATGAACCTATTCAGCTTTATGAGAGGCTGAAATGTCCTAAGTCACCTACGATGGTATGATATACCAAGGTGAGAGAGAACTCAGATGGAATAATATGAGATGATGAAGGTTCTTGGAAAGCACCATGGAAAGGGTGAGGCCACATGGGAGCCATGATGGACATAAGGAAGGCTTATCCTGTTTGTTTGTGTGTCTGGTGGAATTTTGAGGGCAAAATTCCTATAAGAGGGGAAGGATGTTACAACCCCAATTTTTGGGTTCTTTTGGTGAGAAATTTAATTTCTCCTATTAAAGATATTTGTATAAATAATGATATGATTTGCTTTAAATAAAAGGATTTTGTTTACAATAGCCTTGTTGGTTGTTTTGTGGGCTTTATTGGCTATTGGGCCCAATAACAAGGAAAAGACAAGGGAAACTCCATTATTAAATGAGTAAATAAGAAATGGAGAAAAGAAAATTGTAGAAACCTCTAGAAGGCAAAAGAATATTCCCCAAAGGTGGATTCCATGCCTTTCAGATTCCTTGGGCTCCAAGGAGTCCAAGTTGCTATGATAATGCAATAAGAGAGAGAAAATATCAATTAAATATTGCTTTATTAAAGGAAATATGAGATAATAATAATATTACGAAAAGTATGTGGATATTTGGATAATGGATCCATCTTGGATGAGATTTAGTGCCCTTTATAATGGAAAAAGGAATCAAAATCAAAAGAAAAACTAGAGATAAAAAATTAATCAAGAGTATTTGGAACAAAGGAGATAATGCAAGAAATAAAGAGAGAAGTGAGGATTTGGTCATAATGAGTGATAATTCGAACCCCACTTTCTTTCTTGGATTACAAGGAATAGAAATACTGTGAAATAAGAAAATAAGAAAGAGGAAAGATGGGAGAAATAGGCCTAATTGAGTAATATCTTACACCTAAATAAAAGGCACGTTTTCTTTTAGATAATGAGCCCAACTTTGGCAGAGAAGTAGATTAAGCGATTACTAAGTTTCCCTTAAAATTTGGGAAACATTGGATACTCGGTTTGGGAGTTTTGGCTTTTACAAGATTCCCTAAAGTGTTGGGATTATAATAAATTTTACATATTTTCTGATTTAAATGAAAATAATAGGGACGACACCAGCCGTCGGATCGAGATCTAACACCAGCTGTGCGTCGCCTTCCTCGAGTCCAAGAAGGAAAGAGCCACGAGAATAGAGGGATCTTTCCCTCGATTTTCCTTGCAAACCAGCACACGCGCAAACATGGAAAGCTCTTTGTTGGATTCAGGATGGAATTCCAAGTCAGTTATACCCTACTTTCTCGTGCTTTGGATCCATCTAGAAGAAACGCCTAATTGCCTCAAAAGGCAGGCAACGACGGGGGGTAGGAAACCCTATAAGAGCCCCTAAACCCTAAATATAATATCCACTCTCAACTCCTCTCACCTTAGCACACCCGAACAGAACCTTCCCCGGTCCCCTCGTGCCCTAGGTCATCGGTTTGGTAGAGCGTCGACAAGGCAACCATCGTGGCGCCGCTGCAGGTCTGTTGCGGAATCGGGTGGGGAAGAAGAACAACAACCGTTCAATCAAGGATCATGATGGGCCACAGGAGTAGATCGACGGTCCTGGTCATCCGCGACTTCAATGGGCCGATAATGGGTGCAAGCGATGCAAACCGCACGATATGTGTGCCGGTTGGTGCGACCGCTGATCAAACGGCTAGCCTTTTTCAAAAATAAGGTAATTACTCACTCTCTGAACTGGAAATCAAAGAAATAGGTGAATCTTGGATAAATCATTAAAAATAGATCCTTTAGCCTAAAAATACAAATAAATAGTGATTTTTTATCAGAAAAATGCAAGGAATGTAATGAAAATGTAATTGACGTCTAATTCTGATTGCAATTCAAAATTTATGTAAAGATGATATCTTTAAATGGTTTAATTAATGAAAAACCCTAATCTTTGATGTTTAATGTATTAAGAAGGGTTTTATGGATGATTAAAGTTGATATTAACATGTTAATCATAAAAAGATGCATTAAGATAAAAAAGGATGAACTTTGCATGTAATTGGTTTAATTTAGAGTTCCATGTACATAAACGAGCTTTAATGGGCCTTGAAACTCTAATGTTAGTAATTGTGACTCTTAATGGCTTTAATTGTTCAAATTCATGAATAAGTTGAGATATGATGGTTCTAAGCTATTTTTGTATAAGAGTTCCTAATTGTGGATAAATACCCTTAATATGGTAATTAGGGTTTTCTAATGGATAAAGGTGGAATTAATGATACATAGAGTTCATATGTGAATTAGATCATAATGAACTATAAGTTGTTAAACCGGAAGGAACCAAAGATGATAATTAGGCCTAATGATCTTGTCATGAATTAAAAGGATAAAAATGGTAGTTTTAATGTAAAAGAGCATAATGGACTTAATTGATGGTTAATTGTGCCTTTAATCTGAAATTAGGGTTATATGTTGTTAAAAGATAACCTTAATATCTTTCATGAAGAATAGATGAGATAATTAGGGTTTGTGAGTAATTGTATAAAATTAGGGTTTAAAATAGTAAAAATGAAATGAAACCCTAATTTCAATGGAAACCCTAAAAGTGGACTAGAAACCCTAGGAAGCGAGCTAGGTTTAATAGATCTTGATGGCATGATCAATGATAGGAAATTGTATGCATATTTCAAGATCTCTTTGTGTGCTTGCTTGCCTATTGGATTTCTTGCATTGATTGGATTAATTCTGTCTCAAATCAAACTAACTGGTATGTGGTTAATTATGGTTAATCACATTAGTTTCCCAAAGAGTTTCCTCGATGATTCATCGCATTGAATGCAACCTATCAGTTTAGATGTTCATACTTGCAAATCATAAAGTCACTATGATTATCACAATAATAATAGAAGTGTGTATCCTCGCACTTATATGCCACCCTGATGGATGATGCCAAAAGGTCAAGCCCAGGAGGGAAAACCAATGGGCGCCATGAGTGGTCACCCCAGACACCAAGATCGGGATTGAGAAAGTGGTCTTAACAGAATGACTAATTGGCACTATGAGAGGTGACCCCAGGAACCAAGCTCAGGATTGAGAAGGTGGCCTTCAGTCATTGGTAAAAGAGAAACCCTAAGGTGGGTATGCCAGGGTTAGGGCAAAAGCGGTGGAGAATGTCACACTGAAAGCGTAATTTGTCTTGTTAATTAACTTGATTGTGATATTTAGACTGTTAGCCATATCTACGGAATTTTGGTTGTCCCCACATATTGACATATTCCTATATGCTGACCGACGTTTTGTTTGTCGGTGTTTTAGGTACAAATTGAAAAAGACAAACAGTAAAGTGGCATATTGTGAAATTAAGAAATAAAGTGCAAGGAGGATTAGTTAGAATATAATCCAAATGTGGATAGAAGTTGGATATCCAAGTTTTAGAAAAAAGGTATGCAAAGTTTTATTTTATTCCAGCTTACAGTTTAGTCTGGTAGAATTTGATAATTGTTATTGATTATTTGTTGAACCTTTGATCCTAAAATTGGTATAACAGCTCTGACCTCTTGGTCTCCCTTAATTGGGGGTTGCCGGGAGGCGGGGTCGTTACAAGTATGGACATACGCATGTGAGTAAATATATTGAGCTCACATATATCTCATGCAGTCTACTCTCGTTCCAGTAACAAGATTGAATAATAATGAGGATGACTGCTCCATGCCTAAAGTTTAATATGGTTATCAATGACAAAGGAACTATACAAACACTATAACACCATACACATATTGTCAATTGAAGTTCCTCCCTAACTTTCCATTCACTTCGGTAGCAATGATGTGTGACTAGGCACCACTCTTTGTTTGTGATGTCATAAGCTAGTTATGGACATTCACTACCAACGTGATATGGGACCTATAGGGTCACACACATAGGAACTCATCTAGAAGTGGAGTTTGATCTTGAACGATAAATGAATTGATTACTAAAGTGTTTAGGTATTTCAATTCATGCAACATTATCAGCTGACTAGACTGCCAAACGATCGGTTCAAGTGTTGAGTCTGCTGTTCGGAGTGTCATGCTGATTGTATTGTACATTAGTTGGAATTCTACCTGACCAAGGCTGCAAGACGCCCGTCTCTCTTGTTTGAAATGGCCCTCTGGCTTGGTGTGATATGCCCATCTCAGTATCACCAAAAAACCATTTGGTTTGGTGCAAGACACCCATCTCAGTTGTACCAAATACATGTGTTGGGGGTGCGTCAAGTTGAGTACTAATTGGAATTGAATTGCTAACATATGTGCATAACTGGAAGGAGCAAAATCGTTGTTTTGCTAAATGAAGCGACCGTATCATGTGTGAGATGACCATCTCACTTGGCGAGACAACATTTCATCACATGCAGGTTGTGAAACTTCCACAAAAGTTGTGAAAATTCAAGATCTTCTTGTCCTTTCCACTCCCGCTTTAGTCCCCACATTGTCCGGGGACTGAGAACCCTGACCCTAACCCCTCCTATATATAGAGGGTTATTGGGAGCTTTCCAAAGAACAAATACTACATAGACAATTGAGAATCAGTTGCTCTGCAATTGTTGTCTTCTCTGGTTGTGGTAACCACGAGAGCCCAGGCAAGTCCTACCAGACTAGGGAGGGATAGCCATGGGAGAGAAACAACTGAGGATCTTTGTTGTGGGAGAGCATATTAGTGACTAGTACACCAACGGGTGGGACAACTCCTTTTTGTCCGTTCCTACAGGATGACATGAGTTCTAGTTGGTGTGTGTGGACTATCCTAGAGGTAGGAGTCTGTTGGCTAGTGCTAGGTGAGCAACATCAACTCGTAGTCCGTGGCATGATCTAAGGAGCCACTGTAGCAATTGTGTGAGTCTTTTGTTCATGGAGGAGTAGTCAGATAAGTCTGAGTGCAACTAAGAGTTGCACAACCACCGTCCAAGACAGAGTGCACATTTACATCGATGAGGATTGTCACTGGACTTGCTCTAGGACCAAGTATATCTTCGTGAAATGATCTTTCCCATTGCTATTGATGTGATCTTCTGGTTAATGGGAAATATGTCATTAAAATTTTTGTTTCCGCTTCGTACCTGATGCCATATTTCCCTTCTGTGGTATCAGATCCACGTGTCTTAATTATGTTTTAGGATAATCGATATGATCAGATTTTTTGTTTTACCCTATTTATTTATTACATGCGATGTGAATATTTAAACTGGTTGATGTGCACGTCTGTCTAAATCACCACATAATAACCCAAATGTATATATATATATATATATGCAATTTACACGCGTCACCATAAAATTAGTTTTGATGGTGGATGTAAAGCATGCTTATGGACAAAACCCCTGATCTATGTGTGCATGGTTGTGGTTTTTATTCCTGATGTTAATCGGTCTACATACTGAGCCTCTTTGTCCTTCCAAATGTAAATCAATGCTCTTCTTCTTATTTCCCCTTGAATGTAACTTGAGATTTTCCCCATATATAATGTAATAAGAAATGGGATAATTTTAATTTATGTTTTGATGTGAGATGACGATCTGCACAAAAGGTGAAACGACCAACTCATGAGACAACCCGATCAACTAGAGGACCGAGAAGGCCAAATGACAAGAGGATGAACCGATCGACTGGTGGCCCAACCGACTGCCTGGAGGTGTCCACACACTACTTGGACCTGAGAACCAGTTGACTGCTTCAGCAGAGCCTAACCAAGCATCTAAGAGGTGAGCTGACCGGTTCAAGAGTTGAACTGATCAACCCAGATTGGTTCAAACACAGATCATCACCAACAACAAGTTGCATATGATGTGGACCATAGGTGGTTGATAAATGTATATTTATCCCTTTTATTTATATATTTTTTATATTTGTTTAGGATTATTTTGTTATTTATTCTCTTAGTTTCATAATTAATTGTGTTATTTTAGATTTTTCTCTTTAATTGGAGTTTTAATTCTATTTTCTTGGGTTTTGTAGGAAAATTACACAATTTGCAGTAGTCCTAAAATTCATATATACCCTCCACCAAAAGTGACATAACTCTTGCATTCGAACTCCAAATCGAGTGTACAAGTATTCATTGTAAAGGGAATTTAATTTCCTAAAATAAAATACTATTATTTGAACAGATTTTGTGCTTTTCACGGGAGAAAAATATGTTCGAAATTGTTAGTGTGAGAATCTGCATTAAAGGGAGTTACATGGTCAAGATAATTAAAGACAACCAACTTTCGATTTGACCAAATCCAGAAAATTCAAAAATTGATCTCCCTCTCTTTTTTCCCCCTCTTTGAGGGCAGCCTATCCCCTCCCTCTCCTATAAAAGGAGGGACTCTTCACTTGTAAAGGCATTCCATTCTTCATTCCATTTCATCCAATTTTTAGTTGTAGACTACATCTTGTATAATGTTGGATCTCATTTTAGTTTGTGTTTTTTCTAGTCTTGTTATGTCTGAGTAAATTTCTCTAGGTCATGGGAGTAGCCCCTTAGCCCGGTTCTATTCAATATAATCAGTCATATTCCTCCATCGAACAAATGTCTTCTCTCTATTTCTTTGTGGTTATTTGGATGACCTGATATATTCTTATGGAGTGATATGACTGTGGATCTCTGTAAGAATCAAAACAATAGTCCCTTAATTGTGATTATCATATTTTCATCTATTTAATCTTATTCTTGTTATAATCCTTGGTGACGCAACCACCTGAGCCTTGGGTTTGAACGCTAGTGTGAAATCACATGCTTTTTGGTATGACTGTGGATAATGGCATGTTGGACGGTTGGGCAATGATCTGTGAACTCCGGGACCAACGGGTTCACAAGAAGTCTGACCCTTGTGAGTTTGTTCGTAAGGACATGTAATCACAAGGTCCTGATTTGATCTTTAGAGTTGATAATTTGATTAGTTGAATAGGAATGTGGTTTTGGTGGTGATCTTCCGGACCCCAGATCTCTATTTCTTAATTAGTTAAACTTTATTTTAGCACTTTTATTTTTGTTCTTAGTATTAACAACTCTCTCAAATCGGGATTTAATTCTTGTACTTGCGATCGAATTTGGATTTCAACTTTTCATTTCCGCCGTCCCTTAGATCGATACCTATCTATACTAAGTTGACTTGTTGTTCGGAACAAGTTGACAACCGGGTTAGAAGGTTAAACTCTAGGACTTTTCCTAGTGATTGTTGTGTGTACAATGACGTGCATCAATTTAGCACCGTTGCCGGGGGCGACACAATTATTTTTCAGATCTGGTTTACCTGTATATCTTGTATAATCCTTGTTCATATTCTCTAACTTTCATAACTTTAGTCTTTTTTTTATAATTTCTTTTAGATTTTTGCAATTTCTTTTTGCCTTCCGAGTACAATTCCGGAAGTGTATCTCCTCTTTCTGCTGAGTTTCCATTCCAGCAGTACTGCTTTCTAGTTTTTTTTTTGTAATTTTAGTTTGTTTCATAATTTCTTAGATTTATAATTTGTTCTCTTTGTAATTTTTGACTAACCTCTTATCTCGTAATCTTCCTTCTCTCATTCATTGATTGACATATCTTTCAGGAACTTTTCTTTTTAAATGAAGTGGGCATCCCAATATCCCCCACAATATTATTATTGTGGTCTTTACCACCATGCATCTCTTGCCTGCCCGACTCTACCCCATGCTTATGATAGCACCCCTTCTAATTGTGAGCCCTTTCATCCTGGTGGGTACAATGTGAATCCACATTATTTTGAGAACCATTATGGGGAATCTTGCTATCCATATTCTAATGGGGGATATGATCAACACAATTTTATGGGGTGTAACCAACAAAACCTTGGGGGTTATGAACATGTTTATCAAACCCAATGTAATCCTCAACAAAAAGAAAGACTTAGGGTCTTAGAGAAGATATCAGTAGAAGGAGAAACAAAATTAAAAACTAGCCAAAAGCCTTATTAACCGCCCTGCTAGAAGCCCAAACCCAAAATATAGATTTTTCTAATATGTTTCTTCATGAATTGGTGACATCTTGTAATATTGAATCTTCCTACCAAGATGGACGCAATGGAAATTACAATCCACCATCTTTTGGAGATTATTATGAGGAGCAATGCCACCCAAAACAATATGAGGAGTACTATGGCCAAGGACACTATGAGGAGTGTGGTGAGGATGACCAAAATTTTGGGGTGTATAAATCCTATGGTGAAATGCAAATTAATCTTGAACTAGAAGAGAGACTTAAGGCCCTAGAAAAGATGGTAGCAGAAGGACAAGAAAAACTTGAATACAGTCAAGCCATGTTAGCTACCTTACTAGAGGATCAATCACAAACTCTCCCAATAGAGCTTGAGCAACCCAAGATGGTTCTTTCTGACGACGACGATGATGATCCTTATTTTGTGTCATATATGTCGGATCCTAAAGAAATAGAACAAACCATGGAGCCATATTTTGTGTGTGATGAGGACGTTGGTATCCCTATCTTTCCTTTAGAGACTCTATTACTTGAATATGAAATGTCAAAGCAAGAGAGTCATTCTGAAGATCCAACAACTCCTCCCATCCTCAACATAAATCTGAATGATACCATAGAAAAATACCCTTCTTTTGAGTCTATTTTGGATAATGAGCATCTAATCCCCTTTATGATTCTTCCCAAGCCGTCACAGCCAATTTCCATCCCACACATGGCTGATCTAGAAGGGGAGATACCACCGTTGGAAAAACCCACACACCCCCTTCTGTTGTTTGCAAGGAAGACATCATCATCCCTCCTAAATACTTGGGGAACCCTTGTACAAAAGTATTAGAGACATATGTTATATCAACAATGAAACTTACCAAACTCAATGTTGAAGGCATTAATTTTAAGGAGAAACAAAACACTTTTGTAAATGATTTTAAATTTTTTGTATTAGCATCCATTTTCCCATATGCAGGTCATCATGATGGTGGAAAACCTGAACCAGATCCTCCACCAGACTCAGTTCATCATGCTCTACTGGCATTACTAGTCGGGTACCTGCCAACCTCCCCCAATCCACATCCATCTTCAACACTTCCCTTGATATCGAAGGAAGATCTATGGATATTATTGGAGGGAATGCAAGGTGAAAGAAAATATGAGAACCCCACTGAGCTTCTACAATTACCCTATCGTAGGGTACATTATGAAGCTCCTCAGATAAAGGTCCCAGCCCTCATAAACATCCCCTTTAGCTGGATGTTTTTTGAGCTACCTGGGCCACCTGGAAATCATCGCTCTTCTCTTCCCTCCATCTCGGGTTTCAATTTTGCTTGGGACGAGCAAAAATCTAAGTCTGGGGTGGAGGTGGGTGGTATGTTTCTATTCCACCCCCTTATCTGTTTTTATTCTTGCATCATTTCTACCTTTTTTGCATATAGTTGCTTTGTTCATGACCATTATCTAGTCGGCCATGTTTTTATTTCTTTTGTTGCAAAATGGCCTTTATCTAGTCAGCCAATATGAATAGATGTTTATCATTGTACCCCTTTGAGTTTAGTTAATCTTTTGCAAAAAAATTGTTACAAATTGCCATGTCTGAAACCACCATGTCACCTAGGATCCCAAAATAGCATCACTCCTTGGAATAGTTGGCAAGTCGTATGGAATCAATCAAAACCAAACACAAATTTTCTCTATTTTTAAACATTGATTAACTTGATATAAATCTTGTATAATGTGATTGACATGAATGTTCTTTCTGATGTAATGACACTTTCAAAAAAAAGGAGAAAATAAATATTTGAAGTTATAGGCACAAGGACAGATTTTGTTTCCCCCTTATTTTCTCTCTAAAAAAGCAAAGAATCACCACCAGACAAAAATCAAGTCTGGGGTGGCATGCTTCCCATAAAATTAAAAAAAAATCCATACCCCACAAAGGGGTGTACCATCAAAAGATGCCAAAAGTGCACATGAAAAAATAATTGTGACCAATGTACCCACAACTCCACAATTCTAAATCCCAAGTCGAATAGAGGAGGGTTAAAAAAATTCATCACTTCCTTCTTGTGCAACAACTCAAAAAAAAATACATTTATAAAAATGAGTGTCAAAGCAAAAGTAAGATGAAGCATGTTTTTCTACAAAATCTTGATTTAGAACCAAGATATGATATTTGTTTTTAATAGGGAATATTGAATTTTTTGTTTTGTGATTTTAGGAGATTGGGTTGCTTGGCCAAATTTGGAGGTCAGGAATAAAGTGATGTTAAAAGGGTGAGGATAGACATGTTGTTAGTATAAATTGGAATAATTTGTGATTTTATTTGTTTGAGGACAAATAAAGATTCAAGTCCGGGGTATTTTGATAAATGTATATTTATCCCTTTTATTTATATATTTTTGATATTTGTTTAGGATTATTTTGTTATTTATTCTCTTAGTTTCATAATTAATTGTGTTATTTTAGATTTTTCTCTTTAATTGGAGTTTTAATTCTATTTTCTTGGGTTTTGTAGGAAAATTACACAATTTGCAGCAGTCCTGAAGTTCATATATACCCTCCACCAAAAGTGGCATAACTCTTGCATTCGAAATCCAAATTGAGTGTACAAGTATTCATTGGAAAGGAAATTTAATTTCCTAAAATAAAATCCTATTATTTGAACCGCTTTTGTGCTTTTAATGGGAGAAAAAATATATTCTAAATCGCTTCTATGAGAATCTGCATTAAAGGGAGTTACATGGTCAAGATAACTAAAGACAACCAACTTTCGATTTGACCAGATCTAGAAAATTCAAAAATTGATCTCCCTCTCTTTTTTCCCCCTCTGTTGAGGGAATCCTACCTCCTCCCACTCATATAAAAGGATGTACTCTTCACTTGTAAAGGCATTCCATTTCATCCAATTTTTAGTTGTAGACCACATCTTATATAATGTTAGATCTCGTTTTAGTTTGCATTTCTTCTAGTCTTGTTATGTCAGAGTAAACTTCTATGGGGCATGGGAGTATCCCCTTAGCCCGGTTCTATTTAATATAATCAGTCATATTCCTCCATCGAACAAATGTCTTCTCTCTGTTTCTTTGTGATTATTTGGATGACCTGGTATATTCTTATGGAGTGATATGACCGTAGATCTCCGTAAGAACGAAACAATAGTCCCTTAATTGTGATTATCCTATTTTCGTCTATTTAATCTTATTCTTGTTATAATCCTTGGTGACGCGACCACCGGAGCCTTGGGTTTAAACGCCAGTTTGAAATCACATGTTTTTTATATGACCGTGGATAATGGCATGTTGGACTGTTGGGCAATGATCTGTGAACGCCGGGACCAATGGGTTCACAAGAAGTCTGACCCTTGTGAGTTTGTTCATAAGGACATGTAATCACAAGGTCATGATTTGATATTTGGAGTTTATAATTTGATTAGTTGAATAGGAACGTGGTTTTGGTGGTGATCTTCCGGACCCCAGATCTCTATTTCTTGATTAATTAAACATTATTTCAACACTTTTATTTTTGTTCTTAGTATTAACAACTCTCTCAAATCGGGATTTAATTCTTGTACTTGCGATCGGATTTGGATTTCGAATTTTCTTTTCCACCGTCCCTTGGATCGATACCTATCTATACTAAGTTGACTTGTTGTTCGCAACAAGTTGACAACCGGGTTAGAAGGTTAAACTGTATGACTTTTCCTAGTGATTGTTGCATGTACAACGACGCACATTAGTGGTAGTAATTCCTTGTGGCTCCAAGGAATTATGTTACGATGGCCATAACCATCACTTGTGTGTTTTATTTATTACATGTTCTTATTTATGGATATAGCATGTATAAGATACACACTATATATGTGGTGATTGGATAAAGTATAAGTATTTATACTTACATAAACTTCCTTAATTATAATATCAAGTCTTAGATGCTTTCCAAAAGCTTCCCACATGAAAATCTTGATCGACTAAGTGTAGGTTCCACCTCCTCGGGGTGCACCATCTATCTCATAGAAGTGTGTTGGTAATAGTGTAGGTTCCACTTCCTTGGGGTGCATTATTATCGTGTCAGCTTTTGGGTCAGGCTTGACTGGTGATTCTACATGTAGATGATGATGATGGCAAGGAGTTGCACATATCATCTATCCAAGAGTTGCATATGATGCAATTGGAATGATTGCCTACCTTGATAATTGACTATGGATGCTGGTGTAGGTCGGGTAATAGTTGAATAATTTTAGATCTTGGCCCACTAGAATATTGCACGTTGCAATATTCCAAATTGAAATTGAGGGATATCCATTTGAATAAAATAGTAGGAGTGATAGTTAATTAAAGACCTAATTAATATCGTCAAATTATCAAATCCAACCAAATAAAAAATGTTCTGAAAAATTACAATATTTATTTGTAGAATAAAATCTCAAACACAAACACGTTCAAATTGCGACCAGTCCTTAAAAATGGACAAAATGGGATAAAGTTCGACGATTGGTTAAGGACTTTGAGAAATGTTCTCATCAATGAGTGAAATATCTATGTCCTTAATAGACCAATGCCAGAGGAACCCACTCTAAATGAGCCTAAGGCTAAATTGATGCTTATTGGAAGCATACTAATGATGCCATAGACATAAAAATACCTATGCTATATTGTATGAACTATGAGTTGCATGAACAACATGAATACATGGGCATTCTCGAGATGGTAACACAACTCAAGAATCATATAAAGCAAGTATAATGTCTCCAAAGCGTTAATTGAGTACAAACTGACAAAGGGAGGTCTAGTAGAACCCCATGTGCTAGATAAGATTGGACATGTGGAATGAGTGGGATTTCTCTTAGGTCAAGAATTGACCATGAATATGATTATGCAAGTGTTGCATGAATCACATAGTCAGTTTATCACATGCTTGGCATGTTGATGGAAAAGCAAGGAAGAACAAGGACAAATTTGTGATGGTGATCAGCGGAAGTGAGTCCTAGGGCAAAAGAAAGACCATGAAGTGTTTTGAGGCTAAGCTGAAGCCCAAGTCTTCTGCACTCGATATATGGAGAATGGTAAGTATAAAAGGAATATGTCCTTTTCACTTAAAGGATAAAGAAAATAAAGTGCCACCATTATCACTTGTTTGGACATTGGAAAGGAATTATCCTCTTCATAGAGGATCTCAGGAAGAAGATAGAGATAGAGATCTCTACTTCAAGACCTGAGAAGAAGTAAGCTAGAACTATATGGAGCAAGGGTTGATGTCACTATAGTTAAAGGTTGTCATTCATGGGCACATAATAGAATTAGTGAATTGCTATTGTGTACTTGCCAAACATCATATGTTTTGTATGACAAGAACATTATGGTATTTTATGGCTATGCCCTATGTCTAATAAACTATACTTGATAGTTGAAAAGAGAAATGTGTATGACACATATATTGCATGACTTGATAACTCAAACATTGAATACCTATAGCACTATTATATAGAGCGCAAAAATGAGAAATGCATTTCTAGAATCCATATGATGATTATCTAGACTCACTTGGTTATTGAACCAATAGAGACATGCATGTCTTATTTTTTGTGTAGTATGACAAGAGTATCTTCACTACATGTAGTGGGAGATCGACTATTCCATTAGGACTAGTACATACTTATGTACATAAACCTTTTTTTGGATGAATGCTAAAGGTAGTTACAAGTACCTTATTATATTTACTGATATGATCAATAGATATTGAAATTTGTATTTAATGAAATACAAGTTTGGATCTCTTGAAGAGTTCAAGGAGATCATAAATGAAGTACATAACTAAATTGGTAAAAATAGTAAGATACCTCGATATGATTGATGTTGAAATACGTAAACCAAGAGTTTGAGGACCTTCTAGGAGATCATGATTGTGTATCATAATAAACTCCACCTGAAACATACTAATGTGTCATAAAGAAGGTATCACACCCTGTTAAGTCGTGGTGAGACTATCTAGCTAATCTTACAATTTCTTTTGGACACATGCTTAAACACTAAACAATGTACCGTCTAAAATGGTTTAAAAGACACCATATGAGATATGGAATGGGAAGTGTCTCGATGAGTCTTTTGTAGTGATTGGGATTGAAAGCTTGTATAAGAAAATAGTTTCTTAAAAGTATTTATCCACAAATCACATGAATGTCATCTTGTTGAATACTACTAATATTCCAGCCCGACAACAAAGTGTTTTTTGCTAGGATGGCTGAATTCCTAAAGGGAACTTAGTTCCAAAGGAATCAGTGGGAGTAAAAGTAGAACTCAAAACGTTCATGACAAACAAGAAAACATTGAACCTAAAGAAGTACAACAATGAACAAGGAGAATAACAAACTGTTGTGGAATCTCAAGTTCCTTATGTAAACATAAAACTCTTAGTTCTAGTAGAATACACCTTGAGTTTGAAAGATTATAATATCCTATAACTCAAGAAGGCGGTAGTTTGATCATAGAGATGATTCAACAACCTACCTAGAAACTACTGAGGGATCAGGATCTGAGAAATGGCTTGAGGCCATAAGATCAATGATGGACTATATATAACCAACAAGGTAAGACCTTGGTGGTTCCACCTGAAAGGGTAAAACCCATAGGGTGCATTTGGGTCTTTGTAAGAAGACCAACATGGAAGGCTAGATTGGTTGCAAAGAGTTTCAAACTAGTTCAAATTGTTGAAGTGATGAAGTTTTTCACTAGTTACCATGGTTAAATCTGATTCAGCCCTATTTTAGGGCTTTTTCTTGTGACATTTTGCATTTCAGCCACATCTATACTTGCTAGATTACATGTTATTTCCCCCAATATGCTTATTTCTATCAAATGCACTTATGGAGGCTTTTTGCATGTTTTATAGGTACTTTGTCCACTACTTGATGGCATGGAAAGAGGATGGGCCAATCTAGGGTTTCCTTAGGCTTGGAGGAGCCCAAAATGAGGCCAAAACCACTCCCAACCTACCCCAAGTGGTCAAAGAATTTTTTGAAGCAATACCTTCCATGGATGATCAAGTTCAAATTTTAAATGCATGGGAGAGACACCAAAACGACTGTGGTATCCCAACACGGTCGTGTTGGACATGCCCCAAGCACAAAAAATCACTAAAACTCCAGAAATTGATGAAAATGGCCAAAACGACCGTGGTGATCAACATGCCCATGGCCATAGGTTCCCACCACGACTGTGGTGACTCCCCATGACCGTGGCCATCCATGTACATATCCCTCTGATCTCCACATTTTAATTCCCACAACCGTGCCCATCCACCATGGTCGTGGTCTACCCTGCCCACCACGACCGTGGTGACCCACCACGGTCGTGCCACCCACAAAATCTACCCATTTTTCCACTACTTTCCCCATTTTGCCCCTACTTAACCTAGTGCTTCCCCCACACCTATATATACCTAGGTGGCGGCTGGGGCATGAAGCTAGCTACCTTCCACCACCTCCTAGCTCCCCAAATCGCCATCCACTACATTCCACTCCATATCTACCTCAAATCCACTCCATTTCACCATTTCCACCACCAAATCACTAGTTTAGACTAATTCCTACCCATAATCCCCTTCATTCTTCACCCTTGCACCCTAGAGGAGGGAGGAGTACGACCTGCAACTACTGGAGAGAGGGATTTCAGCCACTACTTCGAGCTCCATGGCCACCTCTATCTCTTTCTTCTCTCTTTTTGTATTTTCCATTTCTATGAGTAGCTAGGCCCCTGTGGGTGGGCTGTTTGGGGGAAATTATGTGACTTTGATACCATGTTGGGGGAAAATGATATGTAAACATTGTAATTCCATTTTTTAATGATTATATTCTATTTGCATCTCATTCTCCATGGATTGCTTATTGGTTTGTGTGTGGAATCACCTAGGAATTTAGGCAAATTGCTTATATATGTGAATTATGGGATTTGCCCCTAGGTCCAATTCGTGGATCCCTAGGTTGCCTCCCATATTCCTACATCCTAATCAATATCCCTAAACATAAGTGAGAGATCTAAGTATCTATATTAGGTAATTCTAGTGCAATTAGCATGGAGCCTTCTCAAGGCTAGAATGTGGGGGAATTGGGGTCCAAAACCCTAATCTCACCTCCCCATTACTACCCTCAGCCCCTAATTGCCCTAGTAATGCCTAGTATCGAAACCTAGACTTGATTAGACTCTAATTTAATTGTACCCAATCCCTAACCCAATTAAGCCTCGTAAGGGTAGTAGGGGGTGCTAGGGACTAGTTCCCCTATGCGCAACCTAGCATATCCATGGCCAGTTAGTAGCTTAGGTTAATTCATTAGACTCTAACTTGTTGTTTGGTTTGGATAATCTAAATGGAATCATGATGTTCATATGTCACCCCCCAACTTAAGTGATAAGTTCATACCCCTAAACAACCCACACATCTCTTTACTGCTTGAAACCCTAGTTTTGTGCTTGCTTAGCTTAATTAGTTCTTTCCTTGCTTAGTTAGCTTCTTGCTTTGCTATTGTCTTGTTCATGATAGTGTAGCTCTTTAATTGCTCTTTTACTTCTCTCTTGCTTGTCCTAGTGTAACTTGCCTTTTCATACCTAGCTTAGTCTTTCCTTGCTTGCTTAGTCTTAATCTAACCTAGGGTTAACATAGATTTCATTCTTGCCATTAATTTCTCACTTGTTCATAGTAGTTTAACAATAAAAATCACCTTTAAACCCTTAACTCTAGTCTCCACAGTAGGAACCTAGCCAAGCTAACCTAGCTCTAGCACCCCCTCTTTTCCCTGTGGATCGACCCTGTACTTGCCACCTTCCTATACTACAACACAACCTCATGCGCTTGCGGGTGTAGTGTTCTAGTAGACGTAGGTAGCCAGTTTAGGTTTATAAATTTTGAAAGCAAATTCCCATCACGTATGTTCCGACCTCGTGGGGCGCATTTAGTCGGGTCAAATCGGCTAGTGTGTTGCACCTCTAGCGGAAACGCACCTAGCTTTCTGGCGCCGTTGCCGGGGACAGAGGCGCTCAGCCTAGCTAGTTAGTTTTGCTTTGACTTTTCCTACTACCTTCATAATTTCTATTCTTTATTCATTACTCTTTGCATTCTTTGTGTATATTGGTTTACTAACTTGCTTTCTTTTGTTTGGTTGTGCCTTGTGCATGTGACAACCCACTCTGAGAAGACAAGATGTAAGGCCAAAATGCACAAACCCATCCATTTCCTCCACCACCCTACCTCCAAGGCTATCCTAAGCCTTACACACCTCCACCACCTCCATTGCTGCAACCTTCCCACCACTTCACTTTCCAACCTCAATTCCCTCCTCCACTACCCTACCTCCAAGGCTATCTTAAGCCTTACAAACTACCACCACCCCCATTGCCACAACCCTCCTACCAGTTCACCTTCCAACCTCAATTCATTCTACCACCTCCATCACCACAACCCTCTCACCAATTCACCTTCCAACCTCAATGCCCTCCTCCACCTAAAGTCCAACGACCATCAACACCGATGCCACCACCACAACTATCACATGCCCCCCCTACTTCCCATGAGTAAATGGATATGATTGAGACCCCTCTCTTTGGTGCCTATGAAGACCCATTCCTCAAGAGAGAGAAAAACTATGGCATGAGATTTCTGAGGGTCTTAAGGCTGATTAAGATCTATCATGATGATCCCCAAGGAGAGAGAATTGCTAAAAAAGACTTACGAAGCTCAATCAAGGAAAGCATTTGAGAGGATTTCTTATGATGGGGGTGAAAACATTTTGTTTTTGGACTATGGTTGATGGTGAAAGAACAACAAGCCCAGCTAAAGGCATGAAACTTAGCGCTTGTGGGAGGCAACCCACCTAGGTTTGGGATTTTTTCACCCAAACTTAAATTTTTGATACTTTTGCTTTGCTTTTACACTTTCCAAGAAAACACACACACACACTTTATGCTTGATGTTTTTTTGTTGTTTATGTCATTTTAGGACAGGTGCATTGGAAGGAGAGTGATGCATGGATGATATTGACAAGGAGGAGAACAAAAATGAAGAGAAAATTGCAAATCAGTAGAGAAGCTACGGAAAGGATATCAGCACGGCCGTGCCACACAACACGGTCGTGTTGCATGCATTCCAAAATGGGCGCGGTGCACACCACGGCCGTGGAGGCTATCCCTTGCTCAATGGACACATTGGGATCTCTCTCCCCTCTTGGCATTTATCTACCATGACTCCATGCCCTCTAGCCTACCATTCTGAGCTTCTATTTCATGTTGAGGACAACATGGTTTAAAAGTTTGGGGTGGTAGGGTGGTAAGCCTCTGTTTACCCCACTTTCTTCTATGTTCCTTGTTCTAAGTTTTTGCTCAAGATGACTAAATAGTATAACCATCTCTCATATTTGTGCATCCATACTTTGTGTGCTTGTTTTGCATACTTGCATGCCATGTAGTTTACTTTCTTGTCATTTTTGTGTAATTTTCAAAAAATTTACTCTTTTTGCCATGCATTGCATATCATGTAGATTTTTAGTAATTTTTGCATGTTTTAGCTAGGATTTGCTTGTTTGCTATTTTAAGTTCAATAATATAGGTCTAGATGTGATTGGAGGCAACTTGGCACCATTTTGGCCAATTTTGCCCAAATTTGAGATTTCTTGTCTAAAAAGTATGTTTTGACCCAATCTCTACTGTTTTGAGTAAAAATGACGACCTTTGACTAGTGCAAGTGAAATGTCATGCTTTATTGCTAAGTGATATCAATGTTTGACTTTTTACATGTGCATCACCTCTCTCATGATTGTGATTGATTTGGCTGAATTGTGAACTTGAGCAAGCTTTGAATGTTTAATGTTTGTGGAATCACTTGTTTGATATATCAATTTCATCTTGTTCATTCATGTGGTGTGATATCTAGGATGAATTATTGTATTAATTTTCATGTAGGATGTCTTATATGGAGAATCATACATGTGACCCCTCTTTGACCCGACTTTTCACTCACCATCTTCTTAGTTCTTACCCCTCCGCCTCATGAAAGGATGCCAAAGTACACATATCAGCCATGGTCACCTCCAAAAGTTTGGGGTGGCCACATATCCATCTCTCCACTTCACTCTATCCACCATATGCCCTATCTACGCCAAGGGCAAAGAAAAAGAAAAGAAAAAAAAGGATGCTCCTATTTAAGAGCATTCAAATAAAGAAAAGATGAGTGTGTAAAAACACTCCAAAAATCTTACCGCAACCCTTTCTTCCACTTTCATACCCATTGAGCTAGGAAACATCAAACTTAGCTCATTTTTCCCTTTTCCACAGCCACGTGGGTCTTTTGGTGTGATTTGAAATATAAGATTGAATGCATGAATGTGAAACAATACTCCTAGTCATCCTTGATTAACACCATCATGAAACGGTTTACATAGAACTTTATGAGAGAAATATGGATAACTTGTGTATTCTATGCGCTATATTTGAAGTTCATATGCTTTGTGCTCTTTTCCTGATTGGAGTGTGAAAGCAGGATAGGAGAGAGGTGAAATGCATGTACTTAATCATCTTTGATACCATTCAGCAATAATCACCTTTTATGTTGCATTTGTCATGTCTTGACTGTGAAAATTTTGTAGAGATATTGAGTTGGATCATACTTGAGGACAAGTATGTTTTAAGTTTGGGGTGGTGATTCATCCCTATTTTAGGGATTTTTCTTGTGTCATTTTGCATTTCAGCCACATCTATACTTGCTAGATTACATGTTATTTCCCCCAATATGCTTATTTCTATCAAATGCACTTATGGAGGATTTTTGCATGTTTTATAGGTACTTTGTCCACTACTTGATGGCATGGAAATAGGATGGTCCAATCTAGGGTTTCCTCAGGCTTGGAGGAGCCCAAAATGAGGCCAAAACCACTCCCAACCTACCCCAAGTGGTCAAAGAATGTTTTGAAGCAATACCTTCCATGGATGATCAAGTTCAAAGCTCAAATAAATGCATGGGAGAGACACCAAAATGACCGTGATATCCCACCACGGTCGTGGTGGACATGCCCCAAGCACAAAAAATCACTAAAACTGCCAAAAATTGATGAAAATGGCCAAAATGATCATGGTGATCAACATGCATGTGGCCATAGCTTCCCACCACGACTGTGGCCATCCATTTACATATTCATGTGATCTCCACATTTTAATTCCCATGACCATGCCCATCCACCACGGTCGTGGTCTACCCTACCCACCACGACCGTGGTGACCCACCACGGTCGTGCCACCCACAAAATCTACCCTTTTTCCCACTCCTTTCCCCATTTTGCCCCTACTTAACTTCGTGCTTCCCCCACACCTATATATACCTAGGTGGTGGCTGGGGCATGAAGCTAGCTACCTTCCACCACCTCCTAGCTCCCCAAATCGCCATCTACTACATTCGACTCCATATCCACCTCAAATCCACTCCATTTCACCATTTCCACCACCAAACCACTAGTTTAGACTACCCATAATCCCCTTCATTCTTCACCCTTGCACCCTGGAGGAGGGAGGAGGATGACCTGCAGCTGCTGGAGAGAGGGATTTCATCCACTACTTCGAGCTACATGGCCACCTTTATCTCTTTCTTCTCTCTTTTTGTATTTTCCATTTCTATGAGTAGCTAGGCCCCTGTGGGTGGGCTGTTTGGGGGGAATTATGTGACTTTGATACCATGTTGGGGGGAAAATGACATGTAAACATTGTAATTCCATTTGTTAATGATTATATTCTATTTGCATCTCATTCTCCATGGATTGCTTGTTGGTTTGTGTGTGGAATCACCTAGGAATTTAGGCAAATTGCTTATATGTGTGAATTTTGGGATTTGCCCCTAGGTCCAATTCTTGGATCCCTAGGTTGTCTCCCATCTTCCTACATCCTAATCAATCTCCCTAAACCTAAGTGAGAGATCTAAGTAGCTAGATTAGGTAATTCTAGTGCAATTAGCATGGAGCCTTCTCAAGGCTAGAATGTGGGGGAATTGGGGTCCAAAACCCTAATCTCACCTCCCCATTACTACCCTCGGCCCCTAATTTCCCTATGAATGCCTAATCTAGAAACCTAGACTTGATTAGACTCTAACTGATTTGTACCCAATCCCTAACCCAATTGAGCCTACTAAGGGTAGTAGGGGGTGTGAGGGACTAGTTCCCCTATGCACAACCTAGCATATCCATGGCCAGTTAGTAGCTTAGGTTAATTCATTAGACACTAACTTGTTGTTTGGTTTGGATAATATAAATGGAATCATAATGTTCATATGTCACCCCCCAACTTAAGTGATAAGTTCATACCCCTAAACAGCCCACACATCTCTTTACTGCTTGAAACCCTAGTTTTGTGATTGCTTAGCTTAATTAGTTCTTTCCTTGCTTAGTTAGCTTCTTGCTTTACTCTTGTATTGTTCATACTAGTGTAGCTCTTTAATTTCTCTTTTACTTCTCTCTTGCTTATCCTAGTGTAACTTGCCTTTTCATACCTAGCTTAGTCTTTCCTTGCTTGCTTAGTCTTAATCTTACCTAGGTTTAACATAGATTTCATTCTTGCCTTTAATTCCTCGCTTGTTCATAGTAGTTTAACAATCAAATCACCTTTAAACCCTTAACCCTACTCTCCACAGTAGGAACCTAACTAAACTAACCTAGCTCTAATGCCCCCTCTTTTCCCTGAGGATTGACCCTTTACTTTCCACCTTCCTATACTACGACACGACCCTGTGTGCTTGCAGGTGTAGTGTTTTAGTAGACGTAGGTAGCTAGTTTAGGTTTATAAATTTTGAAAGCATAATCCATCTGGATCATGCTTGTTGCAGCTTATTATGACTGTGAGATTTGGCATATGGATGTTAAAACCACAATCCTTGATTGGAATAATTAAGAGGATGTGTATGTGACATAGCCTCATGTTTTCAGAAATCCATTAATGCAAATAAAGTCTATAAGCAACAAAAGTCAATCTCTGGATTGAAGCAAGCATATCAAAGCTGGAACCTTTTATTTGACAAGACAATCAAAGGGTTTGACTTGAGTCACAATTAAGATGGAATCTGAGATTACAAAAAATTTAGTGGGAGCATATTTTATATTTCGCATAATGATGGGAAATAATGTCCTTATCCTGCAAATGTTAAAACCTAGCAAGGAAAGTACCTTCTATATGAAGGGTTTAGGTGAAGCATCCTGTGTGATAGGGATCGCGGCCTATAGGGATAGATTTGGAAAGCTTCTTAATCTAAGTAAAAGCACATACATTGGCAAGACACTGAAGGGTTCAGCATGCAAGACTCAGTGAGAGAAAACGTGTCCATGTTCCATGGAGTTAGTCTCTTAGGAACCTAGTTTCCCAATTCTTGTGAAGAATAGAACACATGGATAGATGCCATATGCATTAACAATTGGATCTATCATAAATGAAATGTTATGTACTTATCCCATTATCTCATATTTATTGGACATGATGAGAGGATATCTAGTCATCTCATATGTATTGACATAATGAGAGGACACATATATACCTACATAGAAATATCATATGTATTGAACATGATGAGAGGGTATATGTCAGATGCCAGTGAAAGTCACTGGACTACCATAAAAAAAATCCTTAAGTACTTGTGAATAACTAAAAGGATTTTTTTCTTGAGTATGGTGATAAGGAAGAGTTGGATGTAAAGAGTTATGCCAATGCAAGCTTCCAAACTGACAAATAAAGGATTGCATTATAAATTAGGGTTTGATGAGAACTATTAGCTAGAAAGGGTTCTAAGCTAATGATAGTTGTTCAAATCTACAAAAGAAGTCGATTATCTCTACGTTATAAGAACACCAAGGGATATTGCATGGATCAAGAAGTTCATATGGGTGAACTTATGTGAGGTTTCAAACCATTTATGACATAGTAGAAATACAGATGACAAAAATGGAACTACAAGTTAGGCTGGGAATCTTGGATACCATACTATGACACTTACATTTCATATGAGTAGTCGTACAATGAAGAGATGTAAAAATTGCAAAATACCAACTTAAGGCAAATGTTGCTAAACACGATATAAAAGCACTTGCACAGTAGAAACATGAAGGTAGTGTTAGGTCACTCGGGATGAGATCTGTGGGTGATTGGCTCAAGTGGGAGTCTGTTGGTATGTATTCCTAGAGATCCAATCATATGATGATTGGTATATGTCATTAGATACTTGATTTGATAATAATAAAGGCAAGCCTCCAATTTATTTTGTATATTCAGTTATATGATAATGAATTACATAATAAATGTCTAGAGAATGATATTACTCAATGATGTATGTCATCAAGTACGTGACTTGGAAGAATGAGATCATACATATACATTCTCATTATGTCCCTGATTGGTTGTTATTATGGAAGGTAGATAGACAACAATAGTACATCAGATTAGAGTGTGAGTTAGTTGATGACTAAATCTCATTAGTCATGATATGGAAATATCAAACCAAGCACATAGATACATATTAGAGAATAGTGTATCAGACAGACCCACTGTGAGACTGACACATGGAAGCCATCTTTGTGGAAGTCATAATCAACTCTCACAGTGATGGTGGTGGTTGTGGTTCTTAGTCATGAAATCATTGCACTCATTACATGTCATTGCGTACACTTTGTCATCATCAAACGCAATCCTAAAACATGGATTGTTATAGCAATGATGATTGGATGACTTTGACACATGGGGATTGACTGTAAGTGATAGATATAGTATTTGCCCCTCCTATATGGAGTATGATATCCTAGGCCTCTTGATTAGAAAGACTGAGAAAAGTATGGTCATACACATGTGAGTCAATATGTTGAGCTCACATATATCTCAGTCTGCTCAGGTTCAAGAAACAAAATTAAATAATAATGAGGATGACTGCTCCATGCCTCTAGTTCAATCTAGATATCACTGACAAAGGAACTATACAAACATTGTAACACCATACACCGAATGTTGGTTGAAGTTTCTCCCCAACGTTTCATTCAATTGGGTAGCAATGATGTGCGACTACGCACCACTCTTTGCTTGTGATGTCATAAGATAGTTATGAACATTCACTATCAATGTCGTATGGGACCTATAGGGTCACACAAATAGGAACTCATCTAGAAGAGGAGTTTGATCTTGAATGATAATTGAATTGATTACTAAAGTGTTTAGGTATTTCAGTTCACACAACAGATCAGCTGACTAGATTGCCAAATAGTCGGTTCAAGTGTTGAGACTGTTGTTTGGAGTGTCATGCTGATTGTATTGTACATTGGTTGGAATTCTGTCTGACGTGGGCTGCGAGACACCTGTCTCGCTTGTGCGAAATGGCTGTCTGGATTGGTGCGAGACACCTATCTTAGTTGCACCAAATGTCCATTTGGTTTTGTGCGAGACGCCCATCTCAGTTACACCAAACGCCCATTTTGGGGGTACGTCAAGTTGAGTACTGATTGGAACTGAATTGCCAACATATGTGTAAAAGTAGAAGGTATGAAATGGTCGTTTTGCTTAGTGAAATGACCGTCTTTCATGTGAGATGACTGTCTCACTCGGAGAGACAACCATTTCATCACACGTAGGTTGTGAAACTTCCAAAAAAGTTGTGAATATTCAAGATCTTCTTGTCCTTTCCACTCCCACTTTAGTCCTGAATTGTCTGGGGACTGGGAACCCTAACCCTAACCCCTCCTATATATAGAGGGGTACTGGGAGCTTCCTAGAGCACAACTACTACAAATACAATTGAGAATTAGTTGCTCTGACAATTGTTGTCCTCTCTAGTTGTGGTAACCATGAGAGCCCAAGCAAGTCCTACCCAATTAGGGAGGGATAGCCACGAGAGAGAAACAACTGAGGATCATTGTTGTGCATGTTGGTGACTAGTACACCAACATGAGGGACAACTCCTTCCTATTTGTTCCTATCAGACAACATGAGTTCTAGTTGGTCTGTGTAGACTACTCTAGAGGTAGGAGTATGTTGGTTGTTACTAGGAGAGCAATGTCAACTCACAGTCCGTGACAAGATCTGAGGAACTGATGTAGTAGTTGTCTGAGTCTACTATCTATGGAGGAGAAGTCAGACGAATCCGAGTGTGACTAGGAGTTGCACAACCACCGTCCAAGATAGAGTGTGCATCAACATCGATGAGGATTGTTGTTGGACTTGCTCTAGGACCAAATATATCTTTGTGAAACCATCCTTCCCACTGCATAGTTATTGACGCGATCTGCTGGTTAATGGGAAATATGTTAGTAAATTTTTTGTTTCTACTGCCTACCTGATGCCATATTTTCCTACAATATATACACATGTTTGTCAACTTACACTATGCAATCAATATTGTAGCATTTATTGTATGGAAATTATGAGGTTGTTGTGGTATGTATGCCCATAGAGCCAATCACATGATGATTGGAATGTGACATTAAATACCTAATTTTATAACAATAAAGGTAATTCTGTCTATTACGTTTGTCTCAGCATGCAATGATGACACAAGTATAGTATATGTCTAAAGAATGATGTTACTCGATGTCTTATGTCTTCAAGTACGTGAATTGAACAATGAGATCATACACATGTTCAGAGTACATACATTCTTTATATGTTCCTAGTCAGATATTACTGTGGAAGAAAAATAGACAATAATAATACATAAGACTAGGGCATGTGTTGACTTATTACAGAATCTCATTAGTCATATTATGTGATATCAAATCAAGCACACATGTACATGTTAGACAACAATGTATCAGATATACCCACCATGAGAGTGATACATGGAGACCATGGAATGATGGTTAGAATCATCTCTCATAGTGATAGTGGTTCTTAGATCTTAAGTAACTACACTCATCACATGTCATTTATGTACTTTCACGTCATCAAACATGAACCTGAATACGGATTGCCATAATAGTGATGATTGGGTGCACTGTGACACATGGGGATAGAGTGTGAGTAATGTTGATGGGATTTGTCTCTCCTATAGGAGATTGATATCCATGGCATCTTGATAAGCGAGACTGAGAAATGTACGGTCGTACTCATGTGATTCAATATGTGATTTGTGAACTCACATACATCTCAGAAAGTCTTCTTTAGTTCAAAGAACATGGATTGAATGTTGAGAGGATGACAATTCCATGCTCTAGTTCAATCTAAATATCATAGACAAAGGAACTATACGATCATGGTAGCACTAATCATGGAATGCGGGTTGAAGTTGTTCTCCAACTTTTCAAATTACTTGAGATGCAACGATGTGTTGTTAGATACCAGTCTTTGGTTGTGATGTCATAAGTTTGTTATGGACATTCACTATGAACGTAATTCTGGACCTATAGGGTCACACACATAGGAATGCATTTGGATTAAAGGATTATATAATGAAATATGTTTAATTTGATTACTAAATATTTTTAGGTATTCAATTAAACAACTGAGGTTTAAAATGGACTCACTGGACTTTAAACCAACCAGTTCAAGTCTTGAATCAATTAGTTGGTGTCAGGTCAATTAGAATCAACATGGCTGATCAATGGTTGAACCAAGGAGTGAGATGGCCGGTTCACTTAGTGAACTAATTGGTTCACACATCCCAACCAACAGGTTCATGTGATGAACTGCCCGGTTCGGTTGCCAATTTGATTGGATCAAGGATTGGTGTTGATGTCATGTTGTGCATTAATCGTGCATTGATTACCAATTTGATTCAAAATAAGAAACAACATAAAGTGATAGAAATCGGCCGAATCATGTACCAACTGACTGGTTGGGTGTGCAAACCGACCGGTTCATCATGCGCAGGTTCTAGAAAATTCATGAATTTGACCTTTTAAACTCCCGTAATGATTGGGAACCCTGACCCAACCTCTTCTATAAATAGAGGGGTATTGGGGGCTTCCTAAACACGACAATTGCCTCTGACAATTTGTTATCCTCTCTGGTTGTGGTAACTAATAGAGAGTTTGAGCAAGTCCTACCTGATATAGGGAGGGACAACAAGAGAGAGACATTGAGGGAGAGTGAATCAACCCTAAAAGGTTGACATTTGAAAGGGACAACTCCTTCCCGTTGGCTCTAGTAGCACAACGTGGAGTTCCCAGGTCCTTGTGGACTAATCTAGAGGCAGAAGGTCGTTGTCTTCTGCTAGGATGACATCGTAAATCACTATTTGTGGTGCTGCATTAGGAGGCCGATGGAGATGATTGTTCGAGTGTTATTGCTGCTGTCTGAAGAAGAAGAAGCACGATGCTACTACAAGTGTAATGTCACTGGACTAGCTCCAGGACTAGGTATTGCCTTGCAAACTTTCCTCCTAGATATATTATTGTTGACGTGATCTCATTGTCTAAGGGAATCATGCTTTAAATTTTTGTTTCTACTTCCTTATATGTTGCCCTGATTTTTCTATAGTGGTATCAGAGACATGTCAATTTATGATGTATCTAGGATTTAAATCTATATGATCAAATTTATTTTTATTACAGTGAATATTAAACTATTTAATGTGCATATCCAATTAAATTCCACATACAACTCCACGAAACTTTTATATATATATATATATATATATATATATATATATATATATATATATATATATATATATATATAGGGTAGCAATCTAGTGAGAAACATTCTACGATGAGAGCATGAGAGGAATTTGAATAACCATAAAATCATATCTTTTTTTAAATATCCAACCTTATGGATGGAAAGAACGTCATTTGATTTACCTTCACACAAAAAATCACTACAATCCAATATTTTTTACATGTCAATATATAGAATAAATGTATTTTACATCCAATGGTCAGCTTGGAGTTCAATATTGAGCCTTGAAAAGTATTTGCTTGTTGTGAATGCAATACAAGTCCTATCATGATGAAATTTTGTAGGAAGGTAACTAATAAGGCATATTTTTAATCCATACGGTTGGATAATGAAAAATTAATCTCTATGTAAAGTTATTCAAATGCCTCTCATGCTCTCACCAAGATATGTTTCACACTGGATCGTTGTCATATATGTATATATATATATATATATATATATATATATATATATATATATATGGGCGTTCATTTGTTGCCCGCGCGGGTAGCTTGGATTTTCACTACCCTGCAGCCAAAAAAGTAACTCTCCTAGCCAAAAAAGTAAGTATGCTGTCAAAAAAGTAACTATGGTGGCCAAAAAAGTAACTCTGCTGGCCAAAAAAAGTAACTCTGTACAAAATATACAGCAGATATATATAAGGATGGGTTTTTTGATTTTGGAGGGGCAAATGATATTATTTTTTACTAAAATTTTTTGGAGAGCTAGACAAAATAGTCCTCTACAATTGCGAAAAAAAATTGAAAAAAAGTGGTGGGAAGGGTAGGCGGGTAGCTACCCGCGCGAGCAATAAAGATGGGTCCTATATATATATATATATATATATATATATATATATATATATATATATATATATATATATATATATATATATATATATATGGGTGTTCATTCATTGCCCGCGCGGGTAGCCTGGATTTTCACTACCCGGCAGCCAAAAAAGTAACTCTCCTGGCTCAGAAAGTAACTCTACTGTAAAAAAGTAACTATAATGTCAAAAAAGTAACTCTGCTGGCTAAAAAAGTAACTCTGTACAAAATATACAGCAGATATATATAAGGACGGGTTTTTTTATTTTGGAGGGGCAAATGATATTATTTTTGGCTAAAATTTTTTGGAGAGATAGACAAAATAGTCCTCTACAATAACGAAAAAAAAAATTGAAAAAAAGTGGTCGGAAGGATGGGCGGGTAGCTACCCGCGCGGGCAAACCAACTAGTTCAAGTATTGAATCTATCAACCTAGATTGATTCAAGCATAGATCTTCATCAACAACATGTTGCATATGACGTGGATCCTAGGTGGTATTATTCCTTCCGTCTCGAAGGAATCATATTAGTATGGCCATAACCATTGCTTTTGTGTTTTAATTATTGCATGTTCTTGTTTATGGTTATACCATGTATATGATACGTACTATAAGTATGTGGTGATTGGATATGTACATGTATTTATATGTAAAATCCCTCAAATACAATATTAAGTCTTAGAAGGTTTACATAAGCAACACATATGAAATGCTTGATCGGCCAAGCATAGGTTATGCCCAAGCGTGGTGTGTCGTCCATCTCGTGGAAGTGTGATGGTAGATATGTAGGTTCTGCCCAAGTAGGGTACATATTCTATCATGTTGGCTTTTGGGTCAGGATTAACTGAGTGTACTTAGTTGCCTACCTTAATAATTGGCTATGGATGTTGGCGTTGTCTGGGTAATAGTTGAATTGTTTTGGACCTTGACTCATTAGAATATTTTTTGCTGCAATCTTCTGAATTGATACATGAGGGTTATCAATTTGAAAAAAAAATAGTGGGAGTGAAAATCAATTCAAGGCCTAATAAATATCATTAACTTATCAAATTAAATAAATTAAAAATGTTTTGAAAAGTTGCCATATTTCTTTGTAGAGTCTAATGGTAAACACAAACACATTCTCATTGCAACAATCCTTGAGAAAGGACTAACCGGGATAAAGTTCCACAACTGGTTAAGGATTTTGAAAAGTATTCTCAAACATGAGTGAAAGATCTATGTCCTTAAAAGTTAAGAGCCAAAGGAACCCACTCCAAATACGCCTAAGACTAAATTGGATGCTTACTTGAAGCATGCCAATGATGTCATAGATATTAAGCATATTATGATATGTTGTATGAACTATGAGTTGCATGAACAACATGATAACATGGACATTCTCGAGATAGTAACACATCTTAAGAATCATGTAAAGCAAGTAAGGTATAATGTCTACAAAACATTATTTGAGTGCAAACAACAACGGGAGTTCTAGTAGAGTCTCATGTGCTCAATGTGATTGGGCATGTGGAGTGACTAGGTTTTCTCTTAGGTCAAGAGTTGACCATAGATAGGATTCTACAATCATTGTATGAATCATATAGCCAGTTTATCAAATGCTTGGTATGTTGATGCCAAAGCAAGAAAGAAGAAGGACAAATCTATGATGGTGATTAGCGGAAGTGAGTGCAAGGGCAAAGGTAAGGCCAAGAAGAGTTCTAAGGCTAAGTTGAAATATAAGTCTTCTGTACTCAATATATGGAGAAGGGTAAGTGTAAAAGGAATCTTTCCTTTTCACTAAAAGGATTAAGGAAAGAAAGTGCCACCATTGTCACCAGTCAGACATTGGTATAGGAATTGCCCTCTTTATATAGAGGATCTCAGGAAGAAGAAAGAGATAGAGATATATAATTTAGGACCTGCGAAGAAGTAAGCTAGAACTGTGTAGAGAAAGGGTCGATGCCACTACAGTTGGAAGATGTTATTCAATGGCACATAATAGAATTAGTGAATTGCTATTATGTACCTACCATTGATGAGAACATGATGTATCTTGTATGGACAAGAATTGATGTTTCATGGAAATGCCTTATGTCTCATGATCTATACTTGATAGTTGAAGAGACAAATGTGTATGATACATATACTGAATGACTTGATAACTCTAACATTGAATACCTATAACATTGTAATCTAGAGCGCATAAATGAGAAATGCATTTATAGAGTCCACATGATGGTTATCTAAAATCTTTTGGTTATTAAACCAATAGAGACATGAATATCTTATTTGTTGGGCAATATGATAGAAGCATCTTCACTAGATGTAATGGGAGAGCAACTATTATATTAGGCCTCATACATAGTGATGTATATAGACATTTTGAAACTAATGCTAAAGGTAGTTACAAGTACCTCGTTATATTTACTGATTCTATCAGTAGATATGGTAATTTTAATTTAACAAGATATAAGGTATGAATCTCTTGAAGTGTTTAAGGAGATCAAGAATGAAGTATGTAACTAACTTGGTAGAAGTACTAAGATACTTTGATGTGATCGATGTTGAAATATTTTAATCCAAGAGTTTGAGAACCTTCTGGAGAGACTGTGATAGCATATCACAATGAACTCTACCTGAAACATAATGATGTGTTAGAAAGAAGGTATCACATCATGTTAAGTCGTGGTGTGATTATCAATAAAATTTAGCTAATCTTACAATTTCTTTTGGCCACACACTTTACACTAAAATAATGTACCGTAAAAATGGTTCAAAAGACACTGTCCTGATATGTATTTTGTAGTGATTAGGATTGAAATCTTATATAAAAAAAAATTTTAAAAGATTTGTCATCCATAAATCACATAAATGTTATTTTGTTGAATTACTACTCTTATCCCAATCTGACAACAAAGTGTTTGTTGATTAGGATGGTTGCATTCCTAAAAGAGAACTTAGTTCCAAAGGAATCAGCACGAGTAAAAGTAGAACTCCAAATGTTTGAGACAAACAAGAAAACATTGAACCTAAAGAGGTACAGTAGGAACAAGGAGAATCACAAGTTGTGGTGGAAACTCAAGTTCCTAATATAACACAAAACCTTATAGTTCTAGTAGAACATGCCTTGAGTTTGAAAGATTATGACATCTTATGGATCAAAAGGTGGTGAGTTGGTCATATATGATGAGTCAACAACCTATCTAGAAGCTATAGAGGGACCAAAGTCTGAGAAATGGCTTGAGTCCATGAGGTCCAAGATGGACTCCATGTGAACCAACAAGGTATGACCTTGGTGGATCCACCTGAAGGGGTAAAACCCATAGGGTGCATTTGGCTCTTTGAAAGAAGACCAACATGGAAGAGTGGATTGGTTCCAAAGGGTTTCAAACAAGTTCAAGGTATTGAATATGATGAAGTCTTTCACCAGTTATCATGGCTAAATCCATCTAGATCATGCTTGCTATTGCAACTTAGTATGACTATGAGATTTGGCATATGGATGTTAAAACCACATTCCTTAATTGGAATAATTATTATTGGTCGTTAGTTAAGAAATCAAGCATCTAATTAAGAAAAACATGTATGTTTAAGTATAAGAAAGGTTAGGGGCCTTACATAACCCTATACTTCCCGACCCCCTATAGAAGTATTGGTGGAGAATGGGAGAAAAATGTTAGCTCTCCTAAGAATTTATTTCCCCATCTACTCTTCCCCCACCTACTTTCCGCTTCCATTCCAATTCCACTACCTCAAAACTCTAGTCTTCTAGGTTTTTGACCATTCCACTTCCATTTTCCATGTCATTTCTTAACTTTAGAGAAGGAGGTTGATCTTGGGCTTAGCTAGATGTACTCCATCAAAACTCAGGGAGTGTCTTCTTTCTTGTCCCCTTTCTTTTGCATTTTCTTTGAGAATATCTATATAAACCTTATTTGTGGGTTGTTTGGGGTGCAGAAATATGACTTTGACACCTTGTTGGGGGAATAACTTTTATAAACATAATGATTTTATTTGTGAATGGTTATTGTAATTATCCAGTTTAAACTTAGCCATATAATTATTGTTTAACTAGATCATACATGCCAACTAGAGTGATCACTGATTAAGCTCGATTAATAATACGAGTTTACTTATGATATTTTAAAGCTAATTATAAAATCTAAATGTGTACTTATTTTGAAAATGTAGGGTTTGAGAAGAGTAAACCCTAGTTGGAAAAAAATAGGTTTTGATAAAATATAAATACATTTGGTAAAATATAAAGACAAAATTTGTTAAATAGAGAAATCTAATAAATGATTTTTCATAATAGTTTTGTAAAATGGATTTAATTGAAACTCTGGTATCATTTGCATAATATAATTGTGCTTGTTAAAAAAATTTAGAATATTTAGATTTTGTTTGAATTTGTTGGTTGATTGATGTTGTAACTCGACTGATCATGTTGCAAACTATAGTTTATCAATGTAGTGTTTGATTTTTAACTATATATTAGTAACTCCAAATTTTTAGTGGATCTCTTAAAATTTGTTTACTCTAACATAATAAATTTTCATAATCTTTGAAGGATTTATGATCTATTCAGAAAATGTTTGACAATACCGCTTAGTGACAAAAAATCTTCAGAAATTAAGGGAAGTGTAAGGTAGGGTTAATTCACAATTGTCCCAAGTACCCAAAATGGTATATGAATTGTTGGATCAAGGGCTCTAGAGGTGTGATGAATAGATATTCAAAATTCTCACAAAAAAGTTAGACCTTCAAATTATATCATTTGAAACCAAATGCTAAAATTGAATTTTAAGTCCTATCTAAACAAGCATAGTAAGGATGAGAGAGATTGAAACAAACACTTAGACAAGGTGTTCAGAGTGGTTCCAATCTCTAAACTAGGAGACCATCAATCCACTACCTAGAGAGGTCAACCTCTAGGACTTAGCAACCCATGTGTACTTATATTCCATTATAAGAGATACAAGAAGACCACCTTACATCCAATATCTAACACATCCAAGACAAGAGTCTTCAACCTACACAAGGACTTACCCACTTGATCAAGATGTCTTTACCCTTCTCCAAGGACTTACCCACACTTATATCAAGTCTTTGGCCTCACAGGGACTACCCACTCTTCTTGAATCTTCTGCCTTGTTCTTCTCCTTCACTTGGAGAAAATATTAACTCCATCAACCTTGAAGTAGAACAACAACCTCCGTCACTCAAAGAAGATCACTTCAGCCTTTGCTCTTCCTGGGGTAACTCAACCGATTAGCTAAAATCAACTTTGGTCAATAAGTCATTCGGTCAATTTATGTGAGCGTACAACTCGACCAGTGCAACCATTTCCAAATTTCCATCACAGATCGGTCGAGATTCAATCTCTATGATAATTTTCCAAAATGATTTTTAAGTGATCAAGTGAAGGAATGAAGTGTCCCTAGTTTTTCTGATCTTAGTTACAAGTCATATCATCAATACAAATGATTACAAAAATATTCAATGGTGGTTTGGAGTGTTTTTCCAAATTGCACGTTTGCATTGCTTTTGAATTGAACTTGGACAAGCTAGGGCTTGTGTAATTTGATCCTTTTCATGTACCTAATACCTAAAATAAATCTCAAACAAACATATTAGATACATATGAATGGAATTCTTAAGTCATTATCAAAAAATGGACAATGTATAACTCTCAAGTCAACATTCTCCCCCTTTTTGATAATGACAAACCATTCCTCAACATATTGAAAAGGATATATAAAGTTATACCTTATCCTTGTGGATTGCACAGGGATTCATGATTTGAACAATGTGAATTGCTCCCCTTCAATCTATGCTCACTCTTACATGCATAGTTAGTCTTTCTACACAAAGCTATACAACATGTATACTACATAGTCCTTTAGAAAGTCACATGACAAGACATACACTTAGACAAGAAAAGGATCACATAGGCAGTCAAAGCAATATGGTTAAGCTTCAAAACATCAAACTTCTCTCCCCCTTTTGGCATTATCAAAAAGTAAGGGGGTAGAAGAGCATAAAAATGGGTCTTCTCTAAGCACAACCAAAAACATACAACCACAAGATAAAACATGCAACCACATAACAGACATCAAACGGAGATGAGAGAGAAACAAGCAACCAGTGCCATAATCAAAATATGGAAAGCATATCAATAACTCACATGTTAGAACATACATAGTTTTATGATATAGAAGATTAAAATTACAACACATAAGGATGTTCTCATAGAAACTGCAAGCCAAAAAAGATGAAAACAACATGATGACAAAAAATTAGTACTTCTTAGATAATGTGTCAGATGGGTCAAGTACAAAATATCCTAGAAAGATATATATGATCAGCATCTAAAGACTAAAAAACCAATCTATGGCATCTATGCTCACTACATCATCATCATCATTAGCTTCCGGCTCATAGTCATCATTTCCATCTAAAGGTGAAGCAGCATCACCTTCATCACAAGAGCCACCAGCGAAGCCATCATCATCATTTGAACCATCCTCTCCATCATCATTAGAGGCCCCTCATCATCATCAGCAACTTCCTCATCAACTTGGTTGGGTATCTTCTCATTGGTAAAAGGACCAAAACCATGATCGGGCCACATGGCATTCTTCTCATCCCAATACATACCAAGTTCATGTAGCTCCTGGGCTTGAGGGAAAGTGGGAGCAGAAGTGTCAAGGCCTGTGAGCAGGGTAGCTATGGGGCCAACAGGAAGAGGGAGCACTCCATGGGTAGGGACAGAGGCAGATCCAACAATAGCAGAGGGTGTAGCAGTGGGTGAAGGGGCCGAGAAGAAGTGATTATATGCATAGGAAGCATAATCACCACCTAGGTAGGGTTGGTAGATAGGTTAAGGATGGGAACAGGAAAGGTTCATAGTAGACATGATAGAATAGAGATCATGATGAAGAAGCTCCTGAACCTATAGGTTGTATGTCGGCTGATGCACCATGTAACCCATGAGGGCTTCATTGGATACATGAAACGAGGCGCGGGTAGGTCGGGATGGTGGTGGAGGTGGAGGTGTCTAGGTGGAGTTAGAGGCTCCAGGTGTGTTGGAAGAAGATGTAGGCAAAAATCTTTTCTTGATTGTGGGCTCACTGATACAGCCTCCTCTTCTACAAGGTTTGTAATGAAGATCATAAAAAGGATACTTTCCAGTGGCATATGTGAAAAGACCGCAAATCAGGGTTGGGTAGGGTGGGTGGGTCCCACGGGTATTCTTCCCAGAGTCAAAGTAGGTCATACGGTGGAGAACATATCTACACCACTTGACTCTGATTTTTTCAACAGTCAAAACATAATCATTGTGGTATTCTCTGTAAATTCAGTTTGATTCTTTTTGGGGTGAATATTACAGTTGGTTTCCAAAGCGAGAATGTGGTTTTTAAGGTCCAAAGAAGAGCAAGGAAGGGTGGATTTCTTCCTATAGAGAAACAGAGGATTCTTTAAGAACTTATGTATGTCAGGGAGAGTGATATCATATTGCTTGTAGAAGGCCTCAGGGACTAGTAGGTCAAAATACTTAGAATAATCTTTTCTTCATGTGTTGGTTGCCTCAGTACCATTGAAAAAGATATTCAATGTATCTTCTGAGATAGAGAATTTCATGCTAGTGATCATGGAGGTAAGAATTACTTGATTTGTCACACCCCAATCTCACACTAACCACTAATCACGAGATTAGGGCGCGACGGAGGGATTATCACAAAAACAAATCACTGAGAACTTTTTCTTTTTAAAACCTCATAATGATATCCGGATTATTGTTGTAAACTAAAACATAATAGACTATTGCGGAAGCATTTCAATTAAATTGGCTAGAGAACATAAACAGAGTTTACAACATGTAACATTGTTTAACAGAACGTAAAACATAACAGTTAATTTACATCTTTTACTCATTCGCCATACATACTCTCTCTCACCCACACCATGTCCCAAGGACCGAGGGGGAAGGATTAAGAGACCTCTAACTAAATTAACTACATATACCTTCTACTGCCAAAAACTAGGATGGAAAGATCCTTCAGATTCCTGGAACTGTTGCTGACCTGAAAATGTTTGAGTAGAGGAGTGAGCCTACTCGCTCAGTGAATAGTTTTTCATTTAACTATCACTAAACAACTCGTCAAGTTTATTATTCAGATTAATATACAAGAAATACTACACTGAGCAGTTCTAAAACAATATAATTGAAATAACGAAGAATGTAAATATTGCATCCAAAGAATAAATACTAGAAGACTATGCTCTAGTCTTCCTTAACTCTTTCATTTATAAGGAACTCTGTGAACCTATATGATCATATTTTAGCTTATGCCCTGATCTATGCACTGTACTCTGCATAGAGACTCGTAGTGCACTACGACCACACCGTACAAGACTTAGCGACACACCCGCGAAATGCTAAGTCTGACTTCTCGTCCTGGTCTGCATAGGACTCTCAGGCGCTCAAGGGCCTCAGGCTCACAAGGGCCTCACTGCACTCTCAAAAGAGTGCACTCTAGACTCCTCCTCTAACCTGAGTACACAGGCGCAGGGAGTCAACACTGGGTTACCACCAGAATTACTCAACCGGTTGGTGTTGGATAACCCTTCTGTCCTCGTGCCACCAGAATTACTCAACCGGTTGATGTTGGACACGAGTTTCACCCCTAAGGTGCAGACCTCTCAAAGGGGTTCTACGGTGTTCAGGGCACCTAAGTTTAACATTAACATTATGGTACATTTTAAACAGAAATCATAACTCATTTAACATTTCTCACAAGGCTCACACGGCCTACCATATCATATCATAAGAAACATCTTAACTCATGTATTCAACATATATCATGTCTCAGTAACATCCCTTTCTAGGGCATGTCATATCTCATCACCTGCAATTTACGATATATGTATTGAAAATAAGAAGCCCTGTAGTATGTAGATATAAACTCAGAGAGAACAAGCATATAAAGTTAAATGCACTAGAAACATACAATTCAACAGTTAAGTATCACCACATCTCATATCAAGACCTTTCATATTACCATACATGATTCATTGAACACCCTATCCTTAGGGTTTCAGTTACCTCATTCACTTATCACATGGCAATACCCTATCCTTATATCATGCATGCAGGTAGATTTAAAATTCATAAATATCCCAAACTCAAGTCAATTTAGCACATGCATATTGAATTCATTCAATTGTACATCTTAGTGCACTGCTAAGAGTAATTTACTTCACATATGAGAATTCATACGTAACATTTGTCAATTCTCTGAAATTCTCAAAAAACATGCACATTAACCCTAATCTTGGTTTGTGCATCACTTAACTCAATTAAGAGTTAATTACATATCACAATACAATTTAATAACAATACTTGAGAATTTCTGGTAATATTTCAGAGAAATGTGCCATTTCATGTAAATATCAATTTACACATATTAACGTCAAAAGATATATGCAATTAGGGTTTTCTTGCATATTTTTATTTATTCATATCAACTTTGAAATCGTACATCTGATAATTTATCAGAAATCTTCATTGTCTGGGTTCATACCCAAATCATACCATTTTCAGACATGAATTTCTAATTTCAACATTCAAATGAGCAATTTAGGTTCCAATGAACCATATAAATCTACTGATTCAATCTGTACTGTTCAAATGCTAAATTTAATCATATAATAGTGTCTAGAAGCAGTTTATGAAATAAAAAGGTTGGGCGACGCCAAACGCTGCCCGACGCCTGATAACGTCTGTTATCAGCGAAATTCGTGCACAAAACAGAAAATATTCAAACGCCTGAGTTTATTAATGATAAATAAATGAAACCCTACTCACAGCGATTTGGGATGTCTGAATTGGTCCGGAAATGTGTCCAGGGACTGTTTCCGGGTGGATTTCAGTTGTCTTCTACCTTGGATTAACTCTATTCATGTTTCTTCTACAGCAGCTTGACGCTCAAGCTACAGGTTGACGAAAGAAACCTGATCGGCAGCTGAATCGTGGCAAGTAGCTACGGAACCTCACATGGATTTCAAATTTGGATTCAAGGGTAACTATCTTTGCTGCAAAACACACCCAAATCTGCCCCTTCTTGGCCCTGCACAACAGCTTGACGCACACCTGCAACCCGACAAAACTGCTTCTTCATGAATTGATTGGAAACAACTCGATCGTTGGCTGGTTTGTGGGTAGCAGCTATAGAATCTTACCTGGATCTCACTGCCAAGCTCGAGAGCAGCTTCTACTGCTGCTAGGCGCGCTATAGGCGGCACCTTAGCTACTGCCGTATGCAGCCGCAGGTACTGCTGCTGGCCGCCGACCAAGCAGCTAGGGTGGTCGGGCTACAGGTAGCTAACGGAGGGAGGAAAGGAGGAAGAAAGGAAGAAAAGGAAGGGGGTTTAGCTGCTGGAACAGAGCAAATAGGGGAAATCGCCCTGCGCGCTACTACGCTGAGAAAGTCGGCCTTGCGCCGCTTGAACTGTTGCCCGAGGAAAAGATAACGAAGAGAGAAAACAAAGCAAAGTTTATAAAGCAAATACTTTAGAAAAATTGCTAAATTAACCCCAGAAATTGGAAATCCTTATAACTTTTTCCTCGGAGGTCACAATAGCATGATTTCTTTTGCATCTTTTCAAGAATGAGGCCCACTACACTCCCAAGGCATGAAAACATGCTAATTACTGGTTCAAAGTTCCAATTGCATCAAAAATCACTTTACTCAACTTAATGATCTTAATTATGCACTAATCATGATACTTACAGATAAACTTTAAAACGGGTCATAACAATCTCCCTCCCTTATAAGAATTTCGTCCCAAAATTCCTAAAAGAGAAAAGGAAACTTGTTTCGCATCTCAGATTCAAGCTTCTACGTGGCTTCATCTAGGTTATGATTCCTCCATAGTATCTGTATTGGTCCCTCAACATAGAACACATTTGATCTGAGCAGTGCAGGTTTCGGGTCCATAAACCTAGGAGTCAATTTGCCTCTCTTACCAAACCTCAGCACTCCCTTCCATGGTGAAACTTTCAAATATACTTCATCACCAACCTCAAACTCAAGAGGTCTACGTCTCTTCCCAGCGTAACTCTTCTTCCTGTACTATGTAACTTGTAACTGCTCTCTAATCAATGCAATCTTCTCAGTAGTCAAATTCACTATCTCTGGTCCAAGAATCTGCTTTTCACCTACCTCATACCAACATATGGGTGATCTGCACTTTCTACCATACAGAGCTTCATAGGGGGCCATACCAAGTCTGGAATGGTGATTATTGTTGTATGCAAACTCTATAAGACTTAAGTGTTCTTCTCAACCTCCACAGAAATGCAAGATACATGCTCTCAACATGTACTCAAGAGTTTGAATGGTCCTCTCGGACTGACCATCCATCTGTGGTTGAAAAGTTGTACTGATTCTTAACTTTGTGCCCAAATCACGATGCATCTAATTCCAAAACATGGATGTGAACTTTAGAATCTCTATATGATATAATTAAAACTGGGATACCATACAACCTGACTATCTCATCCATGAATATCTTAGCCAACATCGAACATCATAGGTTGACTTGATATGAAGAAAGTGAGCAGACTTAGTCAGTCTATCCACAATCACCATATCGAGTCACAACCTCTAGGTGTCCTGGGTAACCCTACCACAAAATCCATTGTGATATATTTTCACTTCCATTCTGATATAGGAAGAGATTGCAAAGTACCTGCAGGTTTCTGATGCTCAGCCTTAACCTGCTGACACACGTTGCACCTAGCCACATACTCAGCTACATCACTCTTCATACCAGGCCACCAATACAACTCCTTGAAATTCCTATACATCTTAGGATTTCCTGGATACATATCATACATTGATGCATATGCTTCCTCAAGAATCTTTTCTTTCAAATCACTATCTCGAGGTACACACAACATGTCATGTTGATTCAACACAACATCATCTGAAACCTAAACTCTGGTCTTTACCCCATGTCATGTCATGCATGATCTGATGTAACTCACTGTCATTCTGCTGAAGTTCCTTGATTTGATCATAAAAGTAGGCTTGACTTGCATTTGTGCAATCAAACCACTCTACTCTGTCACCCCTAAGCCTAAGTTCAACTTCCGCATATCTACTAGCAGGTCTCTCTTGAAACATGCCATAGAGAATGCATCAACTATTGAACTTGACTTCCTACTGAGGACATCAGCTACCACATTCGCTTAACCAGAGTGATAGTCTGTTGTCACATCATAAAGATGGTGACGCCATGACTTAAGAACATGAACTATAGCAGCTAACTTCAGATCATGTATCAGGTAATACTCCTCATTCTATGGTACTTACTTCTTGTTATTACTACCAGAATTTATTTCATAACACACTTCACTTATTTTGTATTTCTCTTTTTGGTTCAAAACACACTTGTTACATTTCAAATTTATATCTTACTCTTTCCGAGTTAATTTCATATTGTTTATCTACCTTTCAAATTAGCTACCTTTAAACCCTGGATTACTATCAATACTAGTTTACTTTTCATAGTGCAAATCTCATGATTTTGTTTTATAGAGATACTAGTATTCAAGGTCAAATCACTAGCGACATCCCTTGAACTACTTCAACTCTAAACATTCTAGGGTTTGGTCCTTATCAGTAACATAGCATTATTGTGATGTGACTTTGCTTCCTTAGTTTGAAATCAAACTTTAGATCTCATAAGTTTTACTCAAGTCTTCCTTATCTTATCACTGGAATTTCCTTCCTCTTACTTGAACATCCAGATAAGTTACATTCTCAATTTACCCTGCTAGGGTTTCATCATCATATTGTGTGTCATTGTTTCATTCACTTAGACGTCTCTACCATGGTATCTATGTATCATATATGATGCATTCATTTTCAAAAGTACGCATTTATTCTTTATTTTTTTTTATTTTTATTTTTTTGGAACTAGTTTGTTAGTCCATAGAGACTTAGAATCCAAAGGTAGTATGTATGAATGTATTCAACTTTATAATAAAGATATACATTCCATACTCTCAATTATGTCATGCAATCTTCATTCTTTAATCAAGGTCATCATTTCTATCATTTCTCTTGATTCAACTAAATTTCTTATCCTGGTCTTATGATTTACATAAGGCTCTTTATTTCTATGTACTTATTGTATACTTAACTCTTTTCTTCTATTTTCCCTTTGCTTTGAAGTACATAAAAGTATTTTACTTTATTACATGATCCATTCCATGGTTGATTCTTACTATCTTAGCCCTTACAGACTATTCTCATATCTTTTCCATATTTTCATATTTAGAAATCATATAATACTAATCATTAAACTTAATCTGAACCTTGTCGTATTCCTTTATTACCAATTAAGGATTGCTCATATGAGGTTCCAACGTTGGGTCTCCGATATCAGTTCCAACTAATTCTTAGTTGTTCTAATCTTTCCCTTATATCTCAACATCTTAGTGTATATATATTTTTCACCATGATTCGGGTCTAAATTATCCAGAATCTACTTTTATTATATTTTTAATAAGAGTCGTTAGATCCCAGTAACGCATCCTGCCAGCCGGACTAGGCCGAACCTGTAGTCCTGAAGCCAAGAGCTACTCAGGATTAACCAACTCCTATTAATCTCAAACATGTGGAAAGAATATCCACTTAGGGCAAACTCATTTAAACATAGCTTCTGGTCTACTTAATACAAAGAATATAAACAATAAATAAACCAATTTATGACGCACAACAATATAAACAAATCATTTATATTCTATAAACTGAAAATCTAAATTCATACATATAAGAGCATTTCTAGTGATTTCCAATCAAATAAGCAATATAAAGCAAGAGTTGTATCACATTCTATGTTTAATCTTTTACTCCTACATAAATTTCCAGTTTCTTAACCCTATGGTTTCTAGGGTTTCTCTCTAGCCTATCCTTCCTCTGTATACCTGGCCAGGGCATCCAGAGAAGAATAGACAGAGTAGCTTGATACTGGTCAATCTAAGTACTTAGATACCTGGCCAGGGTACCTAAATACTCAGACTTTCCAGAGCTAAAGACACATCACTTCTTATTTTCCTCACTTATAACTTTATCTTTTGATCCTAATGATTCTTAACGACTCAACCTAAGCTCTATACTTTGCTCTCATGACCACGTCCTCTTCCTACCATCTGCAATAGTATAACAGAACACTTCCTGTTAGAAAATTACAGTTAGAAGGAAGACACTTAAGTCCTAATCCTATTGGTCTCTTATCGTCCCCTGACCTTGACTTAAAATAACCATGTACTCAACCTATGCTCTGATACCAAGATGTCACACCCCGATCTCACACTAACCACTAATCACGAGATTAGGGCGCGATGGAGGGATTATCACAAAAACAAATCACTGAGAACTTTTTCTTTTTAAAACCTCGTAATGATATCCGGATTATTGTTGTAAACTAAAACATAATAGACTATTGCGGAAGCATTTCAATTAAACTGGCTAGAGAACATAAACAGAGTTTACAACATGTAACATTATTTAACAAAAAGTAAAACATAACAGTTAATTTACATATTTTACTCATTCGCCATACATACTCTCTCTCACCCACACCATGTCCCAAGGACCGAGGGGAAGGATTAAGAGACCTCTAACTAAACTAACTACATATACCTTCTACTGCCAAAAACTAGGATGGAAAGATCCTTCAGATTCCTGGAACTATTGCTGACCTGAAAATGTTTGAGTAGAGGAGTGAGCCTACTCGCTCAGTGAATAGTTTTTCATTTAACTATCACTAAACAACTCGTCAAGTTTATTATTCAGATTAATATACAAGAAATACTACACTGAGCAGTTCTAAAACAATATAATTGAAATAACGAAGAATGTAAATATTGCATCCAAAGAATAACTACTAGAAGACTATGCTCTAGTCTTCCTTAACTCTTTCATTTATAAGGAACTCTGTGAACCTATATGATCATATTTTAGCTTATGCCCTGATCTATGCAGTGTACTCTGCATAGAGACTCGCAGTGCACTACGACCACACCGTACAAGACTTAGCGACACACCCGGGAAATGCTAAGTCTGACTTCTCATCCTGGTCTGCACAGGACTCTCAGGCGCTCAAGGGCCTCAGGCTCACAAGGGCCTCACTGCACTCTCAAAAGAGTGTACTCTAGACTCCTCCTCTAACCTGAGTACACAGGTGCTGGGAGTCAACACTGGGTTACCACCAGAATTACTCAACCGGTTGGTGTTGGATAACCCTTCTGTCCTCGTGCCACCAGAATTACTCAACCGGTTGATGTTGGACACGAGTTTCATCCCTAAGGTGCAGACCTCTCAAAGGGGTTCTACAGTGTTTAGGGCACCTAAGTTTAACATTAACATTATGGTACATTTTAAACAGAAATCATAACTCATTTAACATTTCTCACAAGGCTCACACGGCCTACCATATCATATCATAAGAAACATCTTAACTCATGTATTCAACATATATCATGTCTCAGTAACATCCCTTTCTAGGGCATGTCATATCTCATCACCTGCAATTTACGAGATAAGTATTGAAAATAAGAAGCCTTGCAGTATGTAGATATCAACTCAGAGAGAACAAGCATATAAAGTTAAATGCACTAGAAACATACAATTCAACAGTTAAGTATCACCACATCTCATATCGAGACCTTTCATATTACCATACATGATTCATTGAACACCCTATCCTTAGGGTTTCAGTTACCTCATTCACTTATCACATGGCAACACCCTATCCTTATATCATGCATGCATGCAGATTTAAAATTCATAAATATCCCAAACTCAAGTCAATTTGGCACATGCATATTGAATTCATTCAATTGTACATCTTAGTGCACTGCTAAGAGTAATTTACTTCACATATGAGAATTCATACGTAACATTTGTCAATTCTCTGGAATTCTCGAAAAACGTGCACATTAACCCTAATCTTGGTTTGTGCATCACTTAACTCAATTAAGAGTTAATTACATATCACAATACAATTTAATAACAATACTTGAGAATTTCTGGTAATATTTCAGAGAAATGTGCCATTTCATGTAAATATAAATTTACACATATTAACGTCAAAAGATATATGCAATTAGGGTTTTCTTGCATATTTTTATTTATTCATATCAACTTTGAAATCGTACATCTGATAATTTATCAGAAATCTTCATTGTGTGGGTTCATACGCAAATCATATCATTTTCAGACATGAATTTCTAATTTCAACATTCAAATGAGCAATTTAGGTTCCAATGAACCATATAAATCTACTAATTCAATCTGTACTGTTCAAATGCTAAATTTAATCATATAATAGTGTCTAGAAGCAGTTTATGAAATAAAAAGGTCGGACGACACCAAACGCTGCCCGACGCCTGATAACGCTTGTTATCAGCGAAATTCATGCACAAAACAGAAAATATTCAAACGCCTGAGTTTATTAATGATAAATAAATGAAACCCTACTCACAACGATTTGGGATGTCCGGATTCGTCCGGAAATGTGTCCAGGGACTGTTTCCGGGCGGATTTCAGTTGTCTTCTACCTTGGATTAACTCTATTCACGTTTCTTCTACAACAGCTTGACGCTCAAGCTACAGGTTGACGAAAGAAACCTGATCGGCAGCTGAATCGTGGCAAGTAGCTACGGAACCTCGCATGGATTTCAAATTCGGATTCAAGGGTAACTATCTTTGCCGCAAAACACACCCAAATCTGCCCCTTCTTCGCCCTGCACAACAGCTTGACGCACACCTGCAACCCGACAAAACTGCTTCTTCACGAATTGATTGGAAACAACTCGATCGTTGGCTGGTTTGTGGGTAGCAGCTATAGAATCTTACCTGGATCTCACTGCCAAGCTCGAGAGCATCTTCTACTGCTTCTAGGCGCGCTCTAGGCAGCACCTTAGCTGCTACCGTATGCAGCCGTAGGTACTGCTGCTGGCCGCCGGCCAAGCAGCTAGGGTGGTCGGGCTACATGTAGCTAACGGAGGGAGGAAAGGAGGAAGAAAGGAAGAAAAGGAAGGGGGTTTAGCTGCTGGAACAGAGAAAATAGGGGAAATCGCCCTGCACGCTACTCCGCTGAGAAAGTCGGCCTTGCGCCGCTTGAACTGTTGCCCGAGGAAAAGATAACGAAGAGAGAAAACAAAGCAAAGTTTATAAAGCAAATACTTTAGAAAATTGCTAAATTAACCCCAGAAATTGGAAATCCTTATAACTTTTTCCTCGGAGGTCACAATAGCGTGATTTCTTTTGCATCTTTTCAAGAATGAGGCCCACTACACTCCCAAGGCATGAAAACATGCTAATTACTGGTTCAAAGTTCCAATTGCATCAAAAATCACTTTACTCAACTTAATGATCTTAATTATGCACTAATCATGATACTTACAGATAAACTTTAAAACGGGTCATAACATGATTATTAGTTGGGGGTACAAGAGTGTCATAATTCCACAAAATATTAGTGTATAACTCATGCACCACCTTGGTGATTGTCATGGAATTGTGATAACACTGGCATTCGACACTCGGGATAACTAGGCGATGATCATAAACTAACTTGGCTACCTCATCTATGACTTTTTTCTTAGTGGGGTGAGGCTCAAACAAAGCATAGAATGGATAGGGGTTCCTAGGAAGGAGCTCCTTGTACTGATTTAAATCTTTGGTTGAGACAAAGAAGGTATCATCATAGGGAATAAGGTGAGAGTTGGACGAGGAAAAAGGAACTCCAGTAGGGTCGGCCCTCTTTCGTCTGTTTGAATCCATGGAGGAAAAATGGAGAATAATGGGAGTCTAGAATGGGGAATATCACCACCTCAGGACGTCTAACCACCTAGGGAAGATAGGAAAAGGATCTAGGAAGGTCAAATGAGGGCTATCTAGGTCTAGGAAAGGGAAGGTCAGGGCTAGGCTTGAGAGCTTGAGAGAGTTGGAGGAGGAATTGGTCAACGTTTCTCTAGTTGAGAGGGAGAATAGTCAAACGAACCCTACTTAAGTTTTGTTCTATCCTGACCATCTATCAAGTTCTGTGAGATGGAAACTCGACCGAATGGCTTTTCATAAAAGCCCCCAGCCACCAATCGGTCGAGTTGGCAACTTGACCAGAAAAAGGATTGTCCCAACATTAGAAATCTTCATTTATAGCTGTTTGAGTTCTAATTAAATTTATTTTTCTAGTCCATTTTGCATTTTAAATATACTTAGGCACGTATCACTCATTGTTGCATATTATTTAGTGATAAAATAAGTGTTTGCAAAAAATACCCAAAACAAGCGAAAAAATAAGGCATAAGAACATGAAAATTTTAGCACTTTAGAAAGCAAGGGTGATCAAGACATGAGCAAAGAATATAGGATAGAGAGAAACTAACCAGAAGGCATATTAGATTCATCTAAAGTAGTTATGAGCAGTTTCGATCCAATAAAATTAAATTTCTCTCTAGTTAATGGTTTAGTAAAAATGTCCACCAACTGTTTTTTTGTGTCTACATGTTTGATATAAATATCCTTTTTGGCAATGTGATCACAAAGAAAATTATGACGGGCCTCTATATGCTTGTCTCTACTTTGCAATATAGGATTGTAAGATAAATTGATTGCACTAGTATTGTCACAAAAGATAGGAGAAGCATCAAAATAAATGTTCAAGTCCTGGAGCATTTTCTTCATCCATAGAACCTGGGCACAACAACTCCCGGATGCAATGTATTCAGCCTCGGTTGTTGATAAAACCATTGTGCTCCATTTCATGGAAAATCAAGACACCAAGCATGGTCCTAGGAGGAAGAAAGTGTCACTTGTGCACTTTCTATCAATAAAAAATCATGTTTAATCATCATCACTATAAGTAGTAATAGTAAATTCCCTTGGCTTGGGATACTATAGTCTAAAATTTTGGGTTTTTGCTAACTACCTTAAAATCCTCTAAACAACTATAATATGTGCTTTCTTGGGATTTGATTGAAAGTGTGCACACAATCCAACACTAAACATTAGAACAAGTCTAAAGGTAGTTAAATATAGTAAACTTTCAATAATACCTCTATAGAGCTTCTCATCCACTTTCTCACCTTCTTCATCTTTATCAAGTTTGGTGGTGTTTGACATGGGGGTATCCATCGGTTTGTGTTCTCCATCCCAAAGTGCTTGAGTAGCTCACGTGTGTACTTGCCTTGGTTGATGAAGTTCCCATCTTTAGTTTGCTTGATTTGAAAGTTGAGGAAGAATGTAAGTTCACCTATCACACTCATCTTGAACTCACTTTGCATAAGATCACTAAACTCCTTTTAAAGATCATGATTAGTTCTGCCAAAGATGATATCATCAACATAAATTTGAATGATAAGAAAATTGTTAGAAGTGTGTTTGAGAAACAAGGTAAAATCTACTTTGCCCATGATATACCCATGATCTAAAAAAAATCTTTAATTTCTCATACCAAGATCTAGGTGCTTGTTTGAGGCCATAGGGAGGTTTTTGCAGTAGATAAACATGGTTAGGTAAAATTTCATGTTGAAAGCATGGAGGTTGTGCAACATACACTTCCTCCTCAATTGTACCATTCAAAAAAGAACATTTAACATCCATTTGATATAGAAGGAAGTTCTTATAACTAGTAAAGAAATAAACATACAAATGGACTCAAGTCTAGCTATATGTGCATATGTTTCATCAAAATCATTACATTCTTGTTGATTATAGCCGTGAGCCACTAACCTTGCTTTGTTTCTTACCACCTTTCCGCTTTCATATAGCTTGTTGTGATAGACCCACTTGGTGCCAATGATCTTTCTATCACATGGACTTGGCACAAGTTCCTATAGTTCGTTCATCTCAAATTTCTCTAGTTCTTCTGGCATGGCTAGGATCCACTCATCATCCCAAAAAGCATCTTGAACATTCTTTGGATCGAGTTGTGAGATGAAGGTATTGTTAGCTTGTTCTTTGTTGTAGGCAGCCCACATCTTTATTCTTTCAAAAAGATCACCTATGATTAGCTCTTTAGGATGATTCTTTGCAAAGCACATAGTTGGATCCTTCTTTTCTTCATCTATCTCCTCTTCTTGAGTGACCACCTCTTTTTCCTTTTGGGTGATTTTGAGTTTTTTCAAGATAGGATTTACTTCTTTTGCAACACATTCATTAGAAATATCCTTGGAAACAGAGGGGTTAGCATCAATAAATTTGACATTAATAGATTCTTCTACTTTAGATAGGTCAACATTATACACTCTATAAGCCTTGCTAGTAGTGTTATAACCAAGAAAGAAAGCCTTGTACGGTTTTTTATCAAACTTGTCAAGAGAATCCTTCATGTTCAAAACAAAACAACCCTAACCGGGTGCAATTTTTTGTTTAAAATTGCACTTAGTTGTCGGTTTTTCACGTGTGACTGACACCTATTGGTATTAAGCATCAGTTTTGAGAAACAACCGACGACTAAAGGTAACTTAATACCAAACGTGCGAAACAGACTCTTCCTCTTCTCTGTTTTACCGTTATTTCATTAGGGAGATTGCCGCTATCGCCGATCGTCTTCCTCCACTCTATTGGACTTCCTCGCCTCTGCCTCCACGCTGTTGCTGAGGAGCTACTATGGAGCTGTGTGGAGCAACTGTGGAGCTGTTGAGGAGATGTCATCGCTACTGTGCCGCCCCCACTGTCGGTGAGGAGTTGTTGGTGTTGCGCCATAGCCACCGTAGGGTCTGGGAGGATGTCGGTGCCATTGTGAAAATACTTGATAGAAGAATTCCTACCATACCATAGCTCATTGGGGGTTTTCTTTAAAGAAAGATGTGTGAAAATCCAATTTTGCACAAAACATGAGGTATTAACGGCTTCATCCCAAAACTTCTTTGGAGTGTCATACTCTAAAAGCATGATCCTAGACATTTCCTAAAGTGACCTATTCCTCTCTACAACCCCATTTTTTTGAGGTGTTCAAGGTGAAGAAAAGTTATGTGCATATCCAGACTCTTCACAAAAATAATCAAAGAGAATATTTTCAAATTCTCCCCTATGATCACTACAGATGGAAATAGTCTGGCAAGAAGCTTCATTTTCAACTCATTTGAAAAAGGTACAGAAAACATCAAGTGTATCACTCTTAGAAACAAGAAATAAGGTCCAAGTATATCGAGAGAAATCATCGACATTAACAAGACAATACTTGGAGACATGAAGCAATTGAGTTCTCATACGTCCAAATAGATAAATATGGAGAAGTTTAAGATCTCTCTTAGTACTAAGGACTTATTTGGATTTAAAGGAGGACTTGTTTTGCTTTCCTTGGGTACAAGGTTGGCATTTCTCATCCCTTACAAAATCCAATTTGGGAAGTCCCTTGACCAAATCCTTTTTGCTCAACTTCTTTAATTGATGTGTATTTACATGACCTAGTCGATGATGCCAAAGAGAAATATCATTTGATTTGACTACAAGGCATCTACCAATAATGGGCTTAGTATAGTCAAGCATAATTACATAAAGATTACCATTCCTAGTTCCCTTATATATGACATTGTAAGTGAGGGAGTCTAGGAGCAAGCATTCAAAAGAAGTAAATAGCAAAAGGTAACCATTATCACATATTTGACTAACACTTATTAAATTGTGATGTAGGCCATCCACAAAGAGAACATTCTTGATACACAAGGATTCACCTACATCACCCTCACCTTTTGCCTTCCTTTTCATGTTGTCCCTAAAAGTAATTGAACCTCCTTTCTTCTTTGTGAAATTATTGAAATGGATTGTATCACTTGTCATCTATTTTGAGCAGCCACTATCAACAATCCATTTTCCTTTTTCCTACAATAAAAAAGAGTGTCGGTTCCCAAATCAAACTTTAGGATCTAGTGTTATCTTGGGGACCATTTCATCTTTGGGTTGGTCCCCTTAGGCCTGTAAGGACAATAAGTAGAATAATGATCATTAGTTTTGCAATGAGAGAAAATCATAGGGTTCTTAGAGCTAGAAAACTCTCCAATGAAAAGAGGATTTTCCTTACTCTTTGTCTTACCTTTGGCCTTACTCTTTCCCTTAGGGTCTCCCCACTACAAATTCCTAACCACTAGTACCACTTTGTTTGGTAGAATGGTCAAGGATTTCATTTAGGGAGTTTTTTCCTTTGAGGAATTTCTGCAGAGAGGATCTAAGTCTATGATTGTCATCATTAAGAGATATAATAGTAGAAGACAAGCTAGCAAGATCATCTCTAGAATGAACAAGGTTGGTCTCTAAATAGAGGGCTTTAGTCAAATATGAATCCTTTTCAAGAGTAATAGAAGTAATATTATTACTAGGGAATAGGTCTAGAAGATAAATCATTAACTTGACCAAGTAACCTAGCATTTTCAGATTAAGAAATTGAATTTCCTTAAGATAAACACCCTTCTCATATCTACAAGCATTACTAATAAGGTCAAGTTCAACATTTTCAGTTTTGAGTAACTAAATCTCATTTAGGCACTTTTGGTTGTCTTCCTTAAGAGACAATGTTCTTAAGATAAACACCATTCTATACTTCAACTCCATTGCATTGGAGCTCAAGATTAAGATATTGCCCTTGCAAGGAATCAATGCTCTCAAGATGAATTTTCTCATTTTGCTCAAGAATATCAAGTTTATCATACAAGTCATCAATGATTTTACCAAACCTCTTCTTTTTAGATTTACATTCAGAAAAAGAAGAAGGATTAGTAAAAAACATGTCAATAAGAGTTTCTTTATCTAACTCATGCAAAATTATCTCAATTACCTCACCAATATCTTCACTTATGGAGGTCATGAGTGCAAGGTGGCATTATCCATCTTCATCGGAGCTTGAGCCACTAGAGGATGATCCATCCCAAACTACATGAGCTATGTCTTTGTGCCTCCTCTCCTTCTTGTCCTTCTTGTTGTATTTGTTATCTTTCTTGTATTCTTCCTCCTTTTAGGAGTTGCTTTTGTGGTGTGACTTTCTAGCCTTAGGACATTCACTCTTGTAGTGTCCTTTTTTAACACACTTGAATCACCTCAAAGTAGAGGAAGAAGATTGCTTTCCTTCAAAGTGCTTTCCCTTGGAGAAGCTGACTTCATGCTCATTAGGGCCATCATCTTCACTAGAGCAGGAGGGAGAGGTCTCGCAAGAAAGTTTTTGTTGAAGGATGAGAGCCTCCACTTGAGATTTGAACGCACTATCTTTGATTTTCATTGATTCTTTTTCTTCTTGCTTTGCTTCCTCTTCTTGTTTCTCAAGTCTTAGCTCATGAGCTTGTAGATTTCCAATAATCTCCTTGATTGGAATATCACCAAGACTTCTTACTTCTTCAATGGAGGTCACCTTTTACTCATGTCTCTTTGGAAGAGACCTCAAGATCTTTGAGTTGATTGCTCCTCTATCCAAAGTGTGTCCCAAGGAAGCTAGGTCGTTGATGATGATGTTGAGCCTTGAGACATCTCGACAACTCCTTTTTTCTTCCCCATCTTGAAGTTCTCTAGGAGGTTGTTCAACATGTAGATCTTCACCTCCTTCACTTGTTTTGTGCCTTCATAAGTGATGCACAACTTGTCCCATATCTCATAGGTTGTATCCCATGAGGAGATGAAATTGAACTCAGATGGAATGAGGGCTGCATAAAGGATTCTAATTGCTTTGGCATTGAGTTGTGCATTCTTTAGGGCTACTTCATCCCAAGTTGATACAGCTCCGGTTGGCTCCTTTAAGGGAGTGATCATCATTTCCACCATATCAAAGTTCATTCTTTGAATGTAGAATTACATTTTCCACTTCTAATAGAGGAATTCGGTGTCATTGATGACCACGGGGCGCATGAAGAAGCCTCCCTCTAGGTTGGGGGAACCAAGTAGGTTCTCACCCATCTTCACGTCTCATAGGAGATTTGTGGGAGAAGATCCTTGCTCTGATACCACTTTTTGGATCTAGGGCTCTAGAGGGGGTGAATAGAGCTTCAAAATTATCACAAGAAAAGTTAGAGCTTCAAATTATATCATTTGAAACCAAATGCTAAAACCAAAGTTGAAGTCATATCTAAACAAGCATAGCAAAGATGAGAGAGATTGAGACAAACACTTGGACAAGGTGTTTAGAGTGGTTCCAATCTCCAAACTAGGAGACTGTCAATCCACTGCCTAGAGAGGTCAACCTATAGGACTTTGCAACCCACGTATACTTATATTCCATTATAAGAGATACAAGAAGACCACCTCACATCCAAGGACTTACCTATCCAAGACAAGAGTATTCATCCTACACGAGGACATACCCACTTTATCAAGATGTCTTTAGCCTTCACCAAGGACTTACACAAACTTGCATCAAGTCTTTTTCCTCGTAGGGATTACCCACTCTTCTTGAATCTTATGCCTTGTCCTTCTCCTTCACTTGGAGAAGATCTTCAAACCTTCTTCAAACTTGAAGAAGAACAACAAATTCTCCTTCACTCGAAGAAGATCACTTCAGCCATTTGTTCTTTGAGAAAGGATTGGGAAGATGAAAAAATGGAGAGATTTACAAGGTAACATTGGGGTAGCTCTCTTACAGCATGCCTAACTCACTCATAATCAGAAAATGCTTTGTAAATAAGAGAGAGAAAGGGGCTCAAAGGGTTGTAGCACACTCAACTATAACAAGGACCAAGGATTGCATGAATGAGAAACCTTAGAATGAACTCCAAGAGGTCCTATTTATAGCTGGGGGTATTCCTTTGAGTGTGGGATAACTTAAGAATGAAAAATAACCATTTTACAACTTGCAACAGATCTCTTTTCATTTCTAACAACTTTCCAACAATTGGAATCATTTTTTCTGTGTTTTCTATATAGTATATTCAGTTGAGTTTCAATAAAGGTAACTCGACCAATCTACTAATCGACAAATCCCATTTTCACGCTATCAGTCGAGTTTGTCCTGGGGTAACTCGATCAATTAGCTAAAATCAAATTTAGTCAGTAAGTCAGTCATTCGATTTCTGTGAGTTTACAACTCGACCGATGCAACCATCTCTGAAAATTCATCACATATCGGTCAAGATTCAAACTCGATCGATTAAAGTGTTGTGACAAATTTTCCAAATTGATTTTTAAGTGATCAAAAAATGGAATTAAGTGTCCCTGGATTTTTTTCATCTTAGTTACAAGTCATATCATCAATATAAATGATTACAAAAATATTCTAAGGTGGTTTGGCGTGTTTTGTCAAATTTCACATTTGCATTGCTTTTGACTTGAACTTGGACAAGCTAGGGCATGTGTAATTTGATCCTTTTCATGTACCTCATACCTGAAATCAATCTCAAACAAACATATTAGATACATATGAATGGAATGGTTAAGTCATTATCAAAATATGGACAATTTATAACTCTCAAGTCAACATGAATAACCTAACACACTAGTATCTCCCATAACTCATGTTTCATTCAAATGAAATGAAATCCTAGAGAGAGGTGGGAGTAAGAGTTGGGAATTAAAAAGACGACAAAGTGGTGATCTATGGTTTTCTCTTCCTAGATTTGATAAAATCAAGTAAGTTGATCTTCACTAGATAGCTTTTCTTCATGAATATTTTCTTACACATCTAGATTATGTTCCTCCTATAATTTTATTATACATGGTATCAAATCACCATATTTTCTAATTATTTCTCTATAATTCTTCATTCCTAGGGGTTTTGAGTTGGAAGCAAGAAGAAAATGGTGGATTTCTCTAAGTTCGATCTAGATTCAAAAATCTCAATTGTTGGGCTATGAAATTAAATGTGTTTTACACCTTAGGTGAGTGGGTACTTCTATTTAACAATATATTGAACTAATCTGGATCCAATCCACTAAAATCTTCATTTCCTCTCTATATGTGACTATAAATCCTAAATTTGCTTTTTAGTTCTAGCTTTTATAGGATGATTGAGGTATAGATTTTTTTTTGATGTGATAAAATTTTATATAATGAAATCTTATTTAAAATGGATACAAATCATGTGTCATTTAGATCCTGAAGTTACTGCAGAAATTAGAAGAAAATATTGAGACCCAAGGTTTTCAGATATATCTGAATTTATAGTATGTAGCTAGCTAAAGAACATGTCAATATGAATCATTTTGTATATTGTTTGATCATTTTATCTGAATGTTTAGTATAGTTACACCAAATATTAATTAGCAATTTAATTAAAGTTAGAAACTTTTATTGATATCTAAGTAAAGAGGTTGAAACACTAGACTAGTGTAAATTTCAGAGTTTGTGAATAGGCAGAATGGAAATCAATAGAATTGGTTCATTTGATGATTTTACATTTTATTTAATTAGTTTATCATTGGTGTGATATTTTAGAGAATGGTTTGGAAAACTTAGTTTAGTTTCATATAAATATTTCACATATATGCTTGGTTGGTTGTGCTAGTAGAAATAGTCTTATTATCAGTTAAAGCTTATGATGATATTTATGTGAGTAAAATGGAAACCATAGTTAAGTTTCATACCATAATCTCACATGCATGTTGGTTGTACATGGGATAGTAGAAATAGTCTTCCTCTTAGTTAAAGCTTGAATTGTTGAAATTCTTATATGCAATTTGCAATACAGATGAGTTAGATAAATGAAACCCTAACAATAGTTTAACCAAACAATCAAGTATTATCGTTATAATGTTTCTCAGTATACTTTATGAAGTATCTCAATAGCTTAGTTTATAGTATAGATTATAGAAGAAGATACGAAAAGAACTTAATACAACGTTCATTTCAAAAATGTTCATAAAAAGATTTTACAGTCAAATTGAAGAGTGGATTAGACATTAGATTCCTTATACACCATAGATTTCATGTGGAGGTCTACGCTATAGTGGAGGAAATAGCATATCATCTGGAAGAGTCCAAGATGAGGTAGCCAAAGCTTACCAGAGGGGTACAGGAGTCGAGGCCCAACTTTGAAGGAATCCTTAAAAACAAAGGGGTGCCCAACATTAATTGAAGATTCCAGTGATACTCATTTCAATTCAATATTGTTTCAGTTAAGTACCTAACATTTATTGAAGATCCAGATGGTACCAAGTTCAGTTACTACTCAGTGAGTCCACCCTTGTGGAACCAATGTATTAGACAGTTTATCCAGAGTGCTTTTAACTCGTCACTTGACTACCCAAGTTTAGAGGATGAGTCTAATTTATCCAGCCACTGACATTAGCCACAAAGGCCCATTGCAAAAAAGGTAACTAGTTAGAAGACTTAGAGTCCCAGGCCTGTTATAAGTCTTGTACTGTGAGATCGTAGCTTGTTGTGGTACTTTCACATGTTGTGTTATACTTCATGTGGGTTCAAGGCATAGTAAAATTAATAAGGGATTAATCTAGCATGTTCAATTATTGATTTATTCTTTGTAGTTATATGAATTAAATTTCCATTTTTGTGATTTTGAATATTGGAATTTTATCTGATCATGACAATGTTTGTGTTTAATAGTCTAGTCATCAAGCCAACAATCATGTAATGTTGAAAGATAGTATGGATAGCTTATTATATTTCTATTATGTTTGCAATTCTAGTAAAGGATAAAGGTTTTGTTTGTTATACAAGTTTAATCGTGTGTTATGTTTTATATATAGTTCAATTTTCAGAAGAAAACAAACTAAAGGTTAGGAGCGGTGTTTAATTTTCTAGAACTTAAATTATGCCCTAATTTCATAGTCTATTAATGATTGTGGAATCTAGGTGTGATAGCTTGGTAATAGAGCTCAGGATGAGATGTCAGGGACCATTAAGTTAGTAAGGCAGAGTCATAGGTTTTGTAGTTGGGAAACGACGTGATTATATCTCTAGTAAGTCTTAGTATTTGGATACCCTGGCCCGATAACTAAATACTTCGGTTGACCTGTATCAAACTGTTGGATCTAGGGCTCTAGAGCGGGGTGAATAGAGCTTCAAAATTCTCACAAAATAAGTCATACCTTCAAATTATATCAATCAAAACTAAATGCTTAAGATCAATTTGAAGTCCTAACTAAGCAAGCATAGAAAGGATGAGAGAAATTGAAACATACACTTGGACAAGGTGGTTTAGAGTGGTTCCAATATCCAAACTAGGAGATAGTCAATCCACTACCTAGAGAGGTCAACCTCTAGGGCTTTGCAATCTGTGTATACTTATATTCATTCAAAGAGATAAAAGGAGACCACCATACATCCAAGGACTTACCTACTCAAGACAAGAGTCTTCCACCTACACAAGGACTTACCCACTTGATCAAGATGTCTTCATCCTTCAAAAAGGACTTACCCACATTTGCATCAAGTATTTGTCTTTGAAGGATTTACCCACTCTTCTTGAATCTTGGACTTGCCCTTCTCCTTCAACTGGAGAAGATCTTCACCTCTTCTTCAACCTTGAAGAAGAACAACAACAACTTCACCTTCACTCAGAGTAGCTTGCTTCAATCTTTGCTCTATGAGAAAGGGGGTAGGGAAGATGGAATGGAATAAGGGATTTACAAGCACATGGAGGTATCTCTCTTACAACTTGCCTAACTCACTCATAATCACAAAATGCTTTGTAAATGATAGAGAGAAAGGGGCTCAAGGAGTTTTAACACACTCAACTATAGCAAGGACTTAGAATAGCATGAATGAGTAAACTTGGAATGAACTCCAAGAGGTCCTATTTATACCTTGGGGTGTTACCTTGAGTGTGGAATCACTTAGGGACAAAATATAGTCGTTTTACCATTTACAACATATCTATTTTCACTCACAACAACTCTCCAATAGTTATAATCACTTTTTCTGTGTTTTCTATACAGTAAATTCGGTCGAGTTTCAATAAAGATAACTTGACAGATCCACTAAGTGACAAAACTAATTTTCAAAGTATTGGTCGAGTTTGTTCTGGGAAACTTGACCGGTGAGTCAAGATCAACTTTTCTTAGTTGATCGATGGTCAAGTTCTACGACTGTGCAACTCGACCGATTGGTCATCTTCAGAAAATCCATCACTGGATTGACTGAGTTTCCAACTCGACCGATAAACAGTCTGTGAAATATTTTCCAAATTGACTTTTGAGTGACCAAACATTGGAATTAAGTGTCGCTAATTTTTTCTCGTATTAGTTACAAGTCATATCATTAATACAAGGTGATTACAAAATTAATCTAAAATCATTTGGAGTGATTTCCCAAAATACGCACTTGCATTGCTTTTGACTTGAACTTGGACAAGTTAGGGCTTCTGTAATTTGATCCTTTTCTTATACCTAAAGCCTGAAATAAACCTTGAAAAAAACATATTAGATAAATAGGAATGGAATGGTTACGTCATTATCAAAATATGGGCAATGTATAACTCTCAAGTCAACATTCTCCCCCTTTTGACAATGAAAAACCATTCCTCCATCATATTGAAAAGGATGTGTAAAGTTATACCTTTGTCTTGTGAATTGTTGAGGGATTCATGATTTTAATAATTTGAATTGATCCCCCTTCAATCTATGTTTACTCTTACCTGCATAGTTACTCTATCTACAAAAAATAATATAACATGTATACTATATGGTCCTTTAGCAAGTCACATGATAAAGCATATAATGAACAAGAAAAGGATCACATAGGCAATAAAAGAAATATGGTTGAGCTTCAAAACATTGAACTTCTCTCCCCCTTTTGACATTATCAAAAAGCAAGGGGGTAGAAAAACACAAAAATAGGTCTTCTCCCAGCACAACCAAAGATACATCTAAAACATAAAACATGCAATCTCAAAGCATACACCAAACATATACAATAGAGAAACAAGCAATCTAAGTCATAATCAAAATATGGTAAACATGGCACCAACTCATGAGAAATAGTGAATCAAAGAGTAAGTGTACATATGATTAAGATTACAACCTAGAGAGCATGTCCTCAGAAACAACTACAAGCCAAAATGATGAAAACATGATGATAAATAGTATATCTTAGATAATGTGCCCAGATTTTTTTAGTAAAATAGCCTAGAAAGATATATATGATCAGCATATATAGACTAAAAACTAAAACATATAGACATATAGATCATCTATGTCCATAGCATCATCATCAGCAGCAGCATTAGTTGAGGATTCTGGCTCATAGTCATCATATTCATCTGAAGGTGCAGCAGAGACAACAACATCACCTTCATCATTACAACCACTAGTAGAGGCATCAGAACCATCATCACCATTATCCTCATAGGCATCCTCATCAACAACAGCAACTTACTCATCAGCCTGATCTGGCATCTCCTCATCGGTAGAGGAACCAAATCCACGATCGGGCCATCTAGCATTCTTCTCATCCCATGATATACCAAGTTCATATAACTCTTGGGCTTGAGGATAAGAGGGAGTAGAGGTGCCAAGTCCTGTAAGAAGGGTAGCTATAGGACCAGAAGGGAGAGGTATCACATTAGGGGTAGATCCATCAATAGCAGAGGGTGTAGCAGTAGAAGCAGCAGGTGGATGGGTAGGATAAAAGTGATCACATACATAGGATGCATAGTCACCTCCTGGGTAGGGTTGGTGGGCATGATAAGGATGTTCACGGGAGAGGTTCATGGTAGACATGATGGCACATAGATCCTGATGCATATGCTCATGAACCTGAAGGTTATATGCATGCTAATGCATCATGTAAACCATGAGGGTTTCATTTGATACATTGAAAGAGGTCAAGGAAGGTCGGTCTAGGTCAAACTAGGGCTAGGGAGATGAAGGTCGAGGCTAGGGTTGAGAGCTAGAGGGAGCTGGAGGTTGGATCAGTCAATTTTTCTCTAGTTGAGAGGGAGAAAAATCGGTCAAGCCTAACTTATGTTTGCTCCAGCCTGGCCATTGGTCGAGTTCTTTGACTCAAAAACTCGACTGATTGTCTCTTTAAAAATGCTCTCGACCATTGGTCGGTCGAGTTGGCAACTTGACCGATGGTCCACCTGAACCAACTTTAGATATTTTAAATTACTAGCCAATAGAGTGTTAATTAAATTTATTTTTCAAGTCCATTTTACATTTTAAACATACTTAGGCACATATCACTCATCATTGTGTACTATTTTGTGATAAAACAAATGTTTGCAACAAATACCTAAAAATAAGAGAAAAACAAGGCAATAAAACATGAAAAGCTGATTTTAGCATATTAGCAAGCAAGGGTGTTCGCAACATAAGAAAAGCATATAGGATAGATAACAACTAGATAGAAGGTGTATCAGATTCATTCAAAGCAGTTATGAGAAGTTTAGATGTAATCAAATTAAATTTCTCTCTAGCTAGAAGTTTAGTATAAATGTTAGCCAACTGATTTTTCATGTCCACATGCATGATATAGATATCCTTTTTGGTAATTTGATCATGAAGAAAATAATGGCGAACCTCTATATGCTTAGCTCTACTATACAATATAGTATTGTAAGACATATTAATTGCACTAGTATTATCACAATAGATAGGAGAAACAACAAAATGAATGTTAAAGTCTTGGAGCATTTTCTTCATCCATAGGACCTGGGCACATCAACTCCTAGTTGCAATGTATTCAGCCTCGGTGGTTGATAATGCCAATATGCTATGTTTCTTGGAGAACTAAGACACCAAGAATGGTACTAGGAGAAAACAAGTGCCACTTGTGCACTTTCTATCAATAAAGCACCCTGCATAATCCACATCACTATATGCCATAAGAGTAAAATCCCTTGACTTGGGATACCATAGTCCAAAATTTGGAGTTTTGGCTAAGTACCTTAGAATCCTCTTAATAGCTATAAGATGTGATGTCTTGGGATTTGATTGAAAGCAAGCACACAAGCCAACACTAAACATTATATCAGATCTAGAGGCAATTAAGTAAAGTAAACTTCCAATCATACCTCTATAGAGATTCTCATCTACCTTCTCACCTTCTTCATCCTTATCAAGTTTGGTGGTGTTTGACATGGGTGTATCCATTGACTTGGTGTTCTCCATCCTAAAGCGCTTAAGTAGCTCACTTTTGTACTTACCTTTGTTGATGAAGTTCCCATCTTTAGTTTGTTTGATTTGAAAGTCGGGGAAGAATGTAAGCTCACCCATCATGCTCATTTCGATCTCACTCTTTATAAGATCACTAAACTCCTTCCAAAGATCAAGATTAGTTCTACCAAATATGATATCATCAACATATATTTGAATGATAAAAAACTATTATAAGTGTGTTTTAAAAACAAGGTAGAATCTACTTTGCCCATGGCATACCCATGATCTAACAAAAAGTTCTTTAGTTTCTCATACCAAGATCGAGGTGCTTGTCTGAGTCCATAAAGAGCTTTTTGGAGTAAACTATCATGCTCAACGCCTGGGGGTTGTGCAACATACACTTCCTCCTCAATTGTACCATTCAAAAACGCACTTTTAACATCCATTTGATAAAGAAAAAAGTTTTTATAACTAGAAAAATCAAGAAACATACGAATGGACTCAAGTCTAGCTACAAGTGCATATGTTTCATCAAAATCTATACCTTCTTGTTGATTGTAGTCTTGAGCCACTAACCTTGCTTTGTTCCTTACCACTTTGCCACTTTCATCTAGCTTGTTTTGGCAGACCCACTTGGTGCCTATGATATTTCTATCATTTGGTCTTGGCACTAGAGTCCACACTTTGTTCTTTTCAAATTGCTCCAATTCTTCTTGCATGGCTAGGATCCATTCATCCTCCCCAAGAGCTTCTTTGATGTTCTTTGGCTTGAGTTGTGAGAAGAAGTCGATGTTGGCTTGTTCTTTGTGTTGGATCCTAGATGGGTGATTGGATGCTCTAAAGGGGGGGGGGTGAATAGAGCTGAATGAACTTAAAAAAAATTCATTAGACCTTCAAGATATATGATAAGATAAGGTTGCTAACTAGGTAATTTGAGTGCAACTAAAACATGCATAGCAAGGATGAGAGAGATTGAGAAAACAATAGTAGACAAGCTATTTAGAGTGGTTCCACACTTCAAACTAGAAGTATGTCAGTCCACTTACCTAGAGAAGTCAACCTCTAGGATTTCCTAACCATTGCATTCTTATATTCATTCATAAGAGATACAATACATGACCACCAACGGACTTACCTATCCAATACAAGGAGTCTTGAACCTTACCAAGGACTTACCCACTTTACAAGGAGTCTTCTGCCTTCTTCCAAGGACTTACCTACTCTTTCACAAGTCTTCGGCCTTGTAGGGATTACCCACTCTTCTTGGATCTTCCGCCTTTGACTTCACCTTCACTCGGAGAAGCTTCCACCAAGGACTTACGCACTTGAGCAAGGAGTCTTCTGCCTTCACCAAGGGCTTACCCACTCTAGCTCCAAGTCTTCAACCTTGATCTTCACCAAGGGACTCCTTCCCTTGTTCTTCTTCACCTCTCTTATCTAAGAGAGAGATCCTTCATCTTCATGGTTGAAATGAGAGATACGGAGGTGGTGGAAGTGAGAGCCTAACAAGATATACATGTAGGACTAGCTCTCTTACAAATATCCTACTCACTCTAATGAATGTAGCAAGTGATTAATCTTAGAGAGAGAGAGGAGGCTGTAGGAAGCACTCAACCATAGAATAGGAACCTCATATAGAGTTTGCATTGAATGATCAACCTTCGAATGAAGCCCAAGGGGTCCTATTTATAACTGGGGATGCCTCTTAGCCTTTGGGAACACTTGAGAATGAAAACTAGTCATTTTATGGCTTGCAATGGATATATTTTCACTTGTTGCAACTCCACAACGGCTAGAAGCACTTTTCTGCACTTTTCCGTACAGTGCAACCGGTCGAGTTTCTATATGGGTAACTCGACCGATAGCGTAAAAGACAAAGCCGATATTCAGACCATCGGTCGAGTTTGTCCTGGGGAAACTCGACCGACCAATGAAAAATCGAATTGGTCTGGTACTCCATCGGTCAAGTTCTGTGAAGTGTAAACTTGACCGATCAAAAGTCATTTTCAAGATCCAATTAGGATCGGTCAAGTTTGCAACTCACAGAACTCGACCGATGAACAACCTGATGTGAATTTTGGAAAATGGCTTTTGAGTGCTTAAACATTCGATCTAAGTGCTCTTGATTTTTCTAAGCTTAATTACAAGTCATACAATCATTACAAGTGATTTACAACATGATTCTAATGGAGTTACATCATATTACAAAAACATGCACTTGTATTGACTTTGACTTGTCCTTTCTCCAATTTGATTTGTGCAAGTTAGGGCAAATGGAGTGTGTCTATACCTAATCTGAAATCACTCAAGTAGAGACATTAGACACCAATATGTGGAATGGTTACTCATCATCAAAACACGGGTTTAGTCAATTTAGAGATGAGTCAACATTGACCTAATTGACCTTGAGTCAACACTTTATTGAATGCAGCCCGCATATTCACTCTTTCAAATGGGTCACCTAAGATCAGCTCTTTTGGATGATTCTTTGCAAAGTGGGGGGTTGGATCCTTTTTCTCTTCATCTTTCTCTTCTTCTTGACTGACCACCTCTTTTCCCTTTTAAGTGATATTGATTTATTTTAGAATAGGACTTACCTCACCTGTAACATCATCATTATGAACAATATCTTTGGGAATAGAGGGGTTAGTTTCAATAAACTTAACAATAATGGATTCTTTTACTTTAGCAAGATCAACATTAAATACTCTATAAGCCTTGCTAGTAGTGATATAGACAAGAAAGAAAGCCTTGTAAGATTTCAGATCAAACTCATCGAGAGAGTATTTTTATTTCAAAACAAAACAAGGACATTCAAAATCATGGAAAATCTCAATAGAAGGCTTCTTACCACGCCATATCTCATAGGGGGTTTTCTTTAAAGAAGGATGTGTAAAAACCCAGTTTTGCACAAAACATGAGGTATTAACGGCTTTGGCCCAAAACTTGTTTGGAGAGTCATACTCTAAAAGCATGGTCCTAGACATCTCCTGTAGTGACCTATTCTTCCTCTCTACAACCCCATTTTGTTGAGGTGTTTGAGGTGAATAGAAGTTATATGCATATCTAGATTCTTCACAGAAGTGTTCAAAAAGATCATTTTCAAATTCTCCCCCATGATCACTCGGATGGAGACAATTCGACAAGAGGCTTCATTCCCAACTCATTTACAAAAACTAGAGAAAAGATCAAGTGTATCACTCTTGGAAATGAGAAAGAAGGTCCAATTATATCTAGAGAAGTCATTGAAAATAACAAGGCAATACTTGGAACCACAAAGTGATTGAGTTCTCATTGGTTCAAATAGATTAATGTGAAGAAGTTCAAGAGCTCTCTTAGTACTAAGGACTCCTTTGGATTTGAAGGAGGACTTGGTTTTCTTTCCTTGGGTGCAAGGTTAGCATTCATCATCCTTTTCAAAATCCAATTTGGGAAGTCCCTTAACCAAGTCCTTTTTGTTCAACTTCTTCAACTGATAAATATTTACATGACCAAGCTGACAATGCCAAAGAGATATATCATTCACATTGACTACTAGGCATCTACCAACAACAGGCTTAATAGAGTCAAGAACAATTACATAAAGATTACCACTTCTGGTTCCCTTATATATGACTTGATAAGTGAAGGAATCTAGAATCAAGCATTTAAAGGAAGTAAATAGAACAAGGTAACCATTATCACATAATTGACTTACACTTATTAAATTGTGATGTAGGCCATCCACAAAGAGAACATTGTTGATACACAAGGATTCACCTGCATCACCCTCACCTTTAACCTTACCTCTCTTGTTGTGCCCAAAGGTAATCGAACCTCCTTTCTTCTTAGTGAAGTTGTTGAAATGGCTTATATCACCAGTCATGTGCTTAGTGCAGCCATTATCAACAATCCATCTACCTTTTTCCTACAAGAAAGGTGAGTCTTGGTTCCCAACTCAAAATTTGGGATTCGGAGTTATTTTGGGGACCCATTTCATCCTTGGGTTGGTCCCCTTAGGCTCATAAGGACAATAAGTAGAGTAATGATCATCACATTTGCAATGAAAACAAATCATAGGGTTCTTAGTGCCAAAAGACTCTCCAATAAAAGAGGAGGTTTCCTTACTCTTTTTCTTACCTTTGCCTTTGTTCTTGTCCTTAGGTGCTCCCCCTACAAATCTCAAACTACTAGTACCATTTTGTTTGGTAGAATGGTCAAAGATTTCATTTAGGGAGTTTTTCCCTTTTAGGAATTTCTATAGAGAGGCTCTAAGTCTATGATTATCATCGTTAAGGAATATAACAGTAGAAGACAAACTAGCAAGATCATCTCTAGCATGAACAGGTTCGGCCTCTAAATAGAGGGATTTAGTCAAATAAGAATCTTTCTCAAGAGAAATAGAAGCAACATCATTACTAGGAAAGATAGGTCTAGAAGATAAATCATTAACTTGACCAAGAAACCTAGCATTTTCTATTTAAGCACTTGAATTTCATTAAGATAAACATCCCTCTCGTCTCTACTATCATCAATAATGAGCTTAAATTCAACATTTTTAGTTTTAAGAGTTTCAAGCTCATTTAGGCACTTTTGGTTATATTCCTTAAGAGTGTTAATGTTCTTAAGGTAAACACAATTCTTACCTCAACTCCATTGTATAGGAGCTCAAGATCAAGAAATTGGCCTTGCAAGTTATCAATGCTCTCAAGATGAGTTTTCTCATTTAGCTCAAGAATCTCAAGTTTAGCATACAAATCATCAATAATTTTACCTAACATTTTTGTTTTAGATTTACATTTAGCAAATGAAGAATGAGTAGAAACAAGAATATCAATAAGAGTTTCTTTAGATAACTAATGCAAGCTTAGCTCACTTACCTCGCCAATTTCTACACTTGTAGAGGCCATGAGTGTAAGGTGGCACTCTCCATCTTCTTCAGAGCTAGAGCCACTTGAGGATGATTCTTCCCAATGCATGAGCTACATTCTTGTGTCTTTTCTCCTTCTTTTCATTCCTCTTGTACTTTCTCTCCTTCTTGAACTCTTCCTCCCTCTTAGAGCTTCCCTTGTGATGTGACATTCTTGATTTAGGTCATTCACACTTGTAGTGTCGCTTTTGGCCACACTTGTAGCATCTAGGAGTAGAGGAGGAGGAATGATTTCTTTTTAAGTGCTTGCCCTTGGTGTAGTTGGCTTCATTCTCACTAGGGCCATCATCTTCACTAGAGGAGGAGGGAGAGGTTTGGCAAGCAAGTTGTTGTTGAAGGATGACATCCTCCACTTGAGCTTTGAAGGCACTGTCTTTAATCTTCTTAGCTTCCTTCTCTTCTTGCTTGGCTTCTTCTTCTTCTTTTTCAAGCCTTACCTCATCATCTTGTAGGTTGCCAATGAGCTCTTCGGTTGGGATGTTACCAAGGCTTCTCACTTCTTCAATGAAGGTCCCCTTTGACTCCCATCTTTGGTAGAGTCTTCAAGATCTTGGAGTTGATTGCACCTCTATCCAAAGTGTAGGGAAGATGGAATGCTTTAAGAGCTTTACAAGCACATGGAGGTAGCTCTCTTACAACTTGCCTAACTCACTCATAATCACGAAATGCTTTGTAAATGAGAGAGAGAAAGGTGCTCAAGGAGTTGTAACACACTCAACTATAGCAAGGACTTAGAATATCATGAATGAGCAAACTTGGAATGAAATCCAAGGGGTCCTATTTATAGATGGGGGTGTTGCCTTGAGTGTAGGGTCACTTAGGGATGATATATAGCCATTTTAGAAGTTACAACGGATCTGTTTTCTCTCACAACAACTCTCCAATGATTATAATCACTTTTTTTGTGTTTTCCGTATAGTACATTCGGTCGAGTTTTAATAAAGATAACTCGATTGATCCATTAAGTGACACAGCCAATTTTCAAACTATCAGTCCATTTGTTCTGGGAAACTCGATTGATGAGTCAAAATCAGTTTTGCTTAGTTGATCGATCGGTCGAGTTCCATGAGTGTGCAACTTGACCGATTAGTCATCTTTAGAAAATCCATCACTGGATCGGTCAAGTTTTCAACTCGACCGATAAATAATCTATGACAAATTTTCTAAATTGACTTTTGAGTGACCAAATGTTGGAATTAAGTATCCCTGATTTTTTCTCATCTTAGTTACTAGTTATATCATCAATACAAGTGATTACAAAATTTATGTAAGGTCATTTGGAGTGATTTCCCAAAATGCGCACTTGCGTTGCTTTTGACTTGAACTTGGACAAGCTAGGGCTTGTGTAATTTGATCATTTTCATATACCTAAATCCTAAAATCAACCTTGAACAAACATATTAGATACATAGGAATGGAATGGTTAAGTCATTATCAAAATATGAGCAATGTATATCTCTCAGGTCAACACAAGCTACTCTATATATTCTTCTTTGGATGCCATGTCTAGGTATGAAAAGAGATGATGGTCGACAAAGAAATCCTAGATGTATTAGGGTTAGAAGACCATAAAGAAACAAAAGAATAAGAGCATAAAGATATAGTGCTAAAAAAATTATTTTATAATTCTAATATGACTTTATATGAATATAAATGCTCTTATCAATATGAATCCAAATATCTAGTTTTCAAAATATATTAATGGTTCTATAAGATTGTTTTATAGTATGAAATTACTTCAGATTGTTTATATTCTTTACATCAAGTAGACATGAAATTATAATTAAAAGAGTTTCCCTTAAGTGCAATTACTTCCTCATGTTTCCAATCCTCTCTTTATTTTCCATCATTCTTTTGGTGTGTACTACTCTTCCATATGTCATCTTTAACTTTTATTTATCTCTCCAGATCGTATTCTGCATTCATGAATATTATTCTATATTGCATGTCAAATATTTTCTATTATCCTTTTATTTTATCAATTTGAATTTCTAATTAACATTCTCCCTACTAGCTTCATTTATACATACACATTGGATGTCCTTCATTTCAATTCAAATGGCTCATGCAAGCGCCAAACATTGTTTTTTTCAAGCTTTTCTATTCTGCATATAATTCACATTCATATGACTTATTGAATTTTTTCATCATCTTTGTTATCTTTTAAAATTTAGTTTCATTCCATCACAAATAACTAATGGAGTACATCTGACTCAAACTACATAGTTACTCTATTGAGAATTTCAATCAAAATAGTAGTAAGAATGAATTCATTAAACTTCCTTATAGAAGTACACATTTCATGCTTTGTGGTATATCATGTAACCATCTTTCCTTATTCACACTCATCATTTCCATCATTGGTTTTGTTTCATCAGAGTTTTTATCATGAACTTATATGTATAATCTAGTTCTCTTTACTTTAATTCTTCTGAAATTTCTCCACTTCTCTGTACTTAATGTATATAGTAATTATTTTCTTCTATTTTTTAGTTGTTTTAAAGTATGTAAAAACACTTTTAAATTAGATCATATTTTCCATTCCTCATAATGGATTCTTTACTTGCCCATAATTCATATTTATAGACTTCATGTATTACTGATCATTAAGCCTTAGTCCCAATTTCCTTCCAGATACTTTTTTGTTTCTTTACTTAACATACTTTACTATCATGAGGCTTTTAACAGCTGATCCATCCCTTGTTTGTCTTTCAATATTGTGTGACTCTTTTTTTCTTTACTTTCCTTTGTTTTAAATTGATTAAAATGCTTCATAAATTATATGATTCAATCCTCTTTACCCATTCTTTCTTCTTCATTTCATATAATCCATTCTAGTTTGTGTCTTGAATATATATTCCTACTTCCTTTATTCTCAAATTAGGGTTTCTTGTGTGATACCCAAACTTTGAACATAGTCTTTAGTTTCAATTGATTCTTAGTTATTCCTATATTTCCCCCTTATTTATATTAGTGTATGCATAGTCTCGTTACATTCTGGATTTAGTTTATCAAGAGTTTACTTTTATTACATTGTTGATAGGAGTCATTATGTCTCAGTGATGCATCTAGTCGGGACATGCCAAACCTGCAGTCTTAAAGCAAAAATTGTATTTGGAATTAACCAACTCCTATTTATCTCAAACGTGTAGAAAGAATAAATATTAAAAAAAGAGATTTTGAAATGTAAGAAAATGCTAAATAATTAAGTCTCTTTGGTGATAACTAATAAAGCCTAGATATAATAAATGTATAGAGTGAATGATTAAATGTTATCCCAAAACCATCATTGCTTTTGTGTCTTCCTTAATGAGAGTAACATGGGGATGAAGTGACAAGAAAATGAATTTTAAATGATGCACATCCACAATGATAGATACATCTATTGAATGTAATGATGACATGCTAACAATGATGAATCCCGAACGGAGTAAATAAATAAGGTAACTTACTAGAAGTGTCAAATAAGAAAAAGAAATTCAAGTGATAAATGATAAGAAAGATCTTAGTAAACTTCAAGAGATCTATAGTTAGAATCTTGAATTAAAGGAAGCAAAATCATGATGCTATGAGGTTTAATTACGAATAAAGATCACATGTTTGAATGTTTATGGAAGTAGAGATTCAAGGAATGCCACTAAAAGTTGACTTGAGTAATGGTAATATGATAAAACAAGATCATCAGGTTAGTAATATGAGAAGTAAACTAGAAGTGATAATAACTCATGGTTTAAAGGTAGAAAATGAGAAACATAAATAAACAATATGGAAGTGACTAATAATAGATCATAAGAAATAAATTTGAAATGAAAGAAGTGTGATTTGTATAAAAAAAGGAGACGTGCAACTTGAGAAAAGTATGATCTAAACAAATTCTTGTGGTGATAGAAAGAATGGTGGCTAATCCATTTTAATCTCGTATATTTTAATATGGGAGACATTTATTTTTTTAGGATAAAAGGCAAAAAGATAAATAAGAAGAAGTAAGTAAGAGAAGTTGTCTAGGGTTGGTGGCGAAGGGGGGAATGGAGGCGGCGGTGAGGAGTCTAAATCGATCATACATGGGGAGGATCGGAGCAAGGGGGATGGCTGGAAGGGGGGAGCATAAAACCTTCGATCAAGGGGAACACTAGGGGTGTGAAAGTTTCTATACAAGAGATTGGTCTGAACATGTGCTATGCGGGCATGAGGGGAAAGAACATCGAAGAGACAAGCTTGGCACAACCTCAGTGGGAGAAAATTGAGATGGAGAGGGATGAGACTGAAGGAGTGGGAGGAAGCAGCGAAGAGGGTGGAATGAGAGATTATAGGAAGGCGGTGTGTGGGGATTAGGGAGGCCCAGCGAAAGATTTCACGATTGTAGTATGGCAACGGGACTTGATCCATATGATATGGAGTTTGTCTTAGATAGAGGGGTTTAAGAGATCTATATCAAGGATGAAGTAGAAGAAAATCTGAAAATCCAGTGGAAGTTTTTGATGATAGAAAAACTGATCGAAAAGATTTAGGATTTATGACTATGGCAGACAGGTTGAGGTTGCTATGGTATTCGACAGGGAAGACAAGATTCTACGAGTTGGACAAGTCATTCGATGTCATCCAGTTCTCAACAAAGAAGGTCTTCGAGTTGGCCATGACGGGGGGTCCTTGGTCAATTTTTGGGTGTTGTCTGATGGTGCGGAGATGGAGTGTGGAGTTTCAACCAAGTAACACATTACCATACCACATCACCACATGGGTCAGGATTCTAAACCTATCCATGCACCTCTAAGATCAGGTTTTCTTCAATGCAGTGGGGAAAGCGTTGGGAAAATTAGTGAAGGTGGATGAGTACACTCTCTCGAGACAAAGAAGTAGATATGTGAGGATCGTTGTGGAGATACAGACATCCCAACCGATAATGTCGGTGGAAATAGTGAATGGAGTTGACTACAAACTTGAATATGAAGTCCTCCTGAGTCTATTCCTAACATGTGGGTGTCTGGGTCACAATACAAAAATTGCACGCAAGGTAAAGGAAGGTCGGATGATGGAGGAGTTAATGGAGAAGTGTACAGGGTAGGATTGAGATGGTCTGAGGAGGAGGGGATGTGGCAGAAGGTGTATGGGAAAAAGATTCAAATCCAATGGAAGTTACCAACCAGGGTTAATATTGAACAGAATCACGGTAAGAGAAACGGTAGCAATAAATTTCAATCACTAGAGAGGGCTGAGGAAGAGGAAGTGGTTGAAGTGACATGTGGCGGCGATGTCCCAGAGAGGTCCAAGGAATCACCACTAGCAAAGGTGTGGAAGAAATCAAAAGTGGTGCAGGCTGACGAGGGGAACAAGAAGATACTCGATGATATTACGAAGAGGAATAGTGATGTATAAAACAAGCAGGGGACACACAAGGGGATTAATGGGAATCCTAAGAAGAGTGTCGTGACCCAAAGGTCAATGAAGTCCTTGTTGGGAGCAGGGCAGAGATACTTGGGAGGAGGAGCAAGCAACTGAGAGAGTGGAGCAGACCAGCATGGAGGCCATTCAAGATTCAGATTGTTACTGGTTCTCTAGAGACCACCTATAGCTTGGTCCAACCACCACCGAACCCGCCCCATGCAAGATCTCTGTTCACCAAAAGCATGGCGAGGAAGATTCTCGAAGAGAAGAGCACCCCACCCGATGCATTAGGAAGGACGACTTGACATGTTCCTTCCTCCCTCTGGTTGAAGTTACTACCCTCTCTCGATCGATGTGTGATGAACATAATAGTATGGAACATACGCAATGCTGGAGGCGATGATGCTAGCAGACTCCTCAAGGAGTTTAATAGATAGAAAAACCTAAAGATTGATATGATCCTAGAGTCACGCATCAGTGGGGAGAAAGTTGAGAAAGCAATCTCTAGGATGGGTTTTGATAGCTACCACAAGGTGGAGGCGAGGGGCTTTGCAGGGGGGATATGGCTCCTATGGAATTGGTACGAAAGTTTCATTGAGATTCTATATAACCACCGGCAATTTGTCCATTGTAGAATAGATGGAAAACTTTATTGCATGTTCATCTATGAAAACCATCACATTAGTGTTATGAAGCTGCTTTGGCAGCACCGGATCAATTTGAGTGAGAAGACTAAAGGCATGTGGATCGTGGTAGGGGACTTTAATACGATGTTGATCCATCTGAGAAGAAGGGAAGCGATCTTTTCAAACACAATGAGGAAACAAGATACGTTGATGAAGGTTGGGCTATACGATGTGAAGTTTGAAGGACCCCCCTTCACCTACAAGAATGGCCACCTATTGGAAAGGCTGGATAGACCAGTGGCCAATGTGGAATTCTTATCCAAGTGCAACAACATTCACATTGAGCACATGCCTAGAATTTGTTCATGCTTACTGCCCTCTATTGATCAAAGAGACTAAATGGGAGAAAAAGATCCCTAGACTCATCACCAAAGCTCCCTGGTCTTTGGACGAAGGGTTCAGGTAGGAAGTTTGAAGAATTTGGGACCCTAGAAAAAACTTCTCGGATGTGTGGGATGAAGTTAAAGGGGAGTTTTCTACTTGTGACAGACGCACCAGTGGTAACACCAGGAAGAAGAAGGAGAAACTCATCAGTCAAATTGCTAAGTTGTAATAAATCATGACTGCAAGCATTGATGTGGAGGCAGAACAGAAATTATAGGATCTGGTCGACGAGTTAGATAGCATTCTTAGAAAGGAAGAATGGTATTTGAAAAAAGGAGTCATCAAAACTAGCTCAAGGATGGTGACCGAAACATCAAATTTTATCAAGCGTTTGTGAGTCAAAGAAGGAGAAGGAACATTATTACCATGCTAAAAGATGAAAATGGGAGATGGGTTGATAACAAAGGAGAGCTAGGTGCGCTGGTCAGATCCTTCTACAACAACCTATTCACAGTCAGGGTCAACTTGGACGAGTAGGTGGTTAGCAATTACTTAGGAAGCTATGTTGGTCTGCCCGAGAAGAAACATAGGGCCATCAGCGCATCCCCTACTGCCAAGGAAGTGTTTCAGGTGTTGAGCAAGTGTGATCCTTATAAGGCAGTTGGTCCCGACGGTGTAGATTTTTTGTTCTTGAAGATGAACTGGGACAGCCTACCTCCTTAGGTGATGAAGACTATAGACAAGCCAGTCACGGGAGGTGAGATGGAGAGCAGACTATGTGATGCATCTATGGTCTTAATTCCTAAGGTATCAAACCCCACTAGATGTAATGAATTTAGACCTATATCACTCAACAACACCATATTGAAGCTCACATCTAAAGTCATTATTGAACGCATGAAGCCTTACATGGATAGATAGATATCCCCCTTGCAAAGTAGCTTCATCCTCGGAAGAATAATCACAGATAATATCACGCTAGTCCATGAAATAGTACACAATATGTGGAACAAGTAGTCCACACCCCTCATGGCAATCAAAATTGATCTATTCGAAGCCTATGAAAAGATGCATTGGGTATTCGTCAAGGATACCATGACAAAAGCTTGCTGGCCCAGGAACATCATCAGTTATGTCATAGAGTTAATTACGCAAGGTTAGAATTATGTTGTCTAGGATGACAAACTCCTCCCACCTTTCAAGGCGAGAAGGGGCCTGAGACAAGGAGATCACATGTCCCCTTACTTGTTTGTGTTGTGTATGGAGAGGCTAAGTCAGGCCATTGAACAAGTTGAATGAGAAGGTAAATGGGTGGGAGAAAGACTAGGCCTGAGAATCTCTCATGTCGCCTTTGCGGACGACATCATATTCTTTGCCAAAGCTTCTGTCAATCAAGTCAAGGTGATCCTGAAATGCCTCAAGGAGTTCAGCATTGTATCCGGGCAGGAAGTGTCACTAGATAAGTCTTACATATTCTTTTCCAAAGAGGTGAGCAGGCAATGCAGAAGGGATATTTGTAACGATAGTGGCTTAAAACTTACAGAAGACATGGGTAGACACCTAGGGTTACCGATTCTACATGGCAAAATCACCAAGCAGACATATACATCTATTCTGGAGAAGATCCAGAACCGTGTTAACGGTTGGACCACCCACACCCTTTCACTGGTCGGGTGTGTCACCTTAGCCAAATCAACACTTACTTCCATTCCTTCCTATGTGATGCAGTTGGCACAGTTGCCAGTGCAACTCTGTGATAGAGTGGAAAAGATGGTGTGGGGTTTCATATGGGGGGGAGGCCATAAATCTCACTCCATGTCATTGGTGGCGTGGGATGCAGTTACATCGGATAGCAATGAGGGTGGTTTAGGAGTTAAATCTATGAAGTCTTGGAATAAGGTGTTGCTCTATAAGAATGTTTTGGATCTAAAGAATAAGAGATGGGTCCCTTGGGTGGAGAGCATCTGGGCAAAATACAAAGGTCGCCTGAATAAGCCCGCCAACAATAGCTCGCACTTCTGGAAATCTATGTACTCCCTTGATGAATTCATCAACCACCATTCCTACAGACGGCTAGGCAATGGGAAAGATACAAACTTCTGGAAGGATAGATGGGTGTTAGGCGAGGGTCAGCTTGCTGATGTAGCCACCAAGATGATACCAGAAGGACTATTAGATCTACATGTATGCATCGTGGTCAAAGAAGATGGTAAGTGGGATGAGAGATTCATCAGGGAGTGGTTCACTGAACATACATCTAAGAATATCCTGAGCATGGAGGTACCCAATGGGGACAATTGTGAAGATGGGTGGGTATGGAGTGGAACTAAAGAGGGAATCTTTAGCATGGCGTCAGCTTACATGTTAACACAGAGAGGAACACAGAACAACAGAGTGGGCTGCTGGGAGAGGTTGTGGAAGTTGAAGTGCCCGGAAAGGGTGATCATCTTCATGTGGCTAGCCTACAGAGAAGATATCCCCACGAATTACAAAAGGAGGAGCAGACACCTCACTACTGATGCATCGTGTGCCAGACATAAGAAGGAGCCAGAAACCACACTTCACACTCTATGCGACTGCCCTGCGACGAGAGAGGTGTGGGAACTCAGCAACATTAGTGAGGAAATCAGGAATTTCTTCACTAGTAACCTTGAGGCGTGGATGAACCATTGTCTCAAAGCATGCAATGGAGGCCAGGAGAAGGCCATGCTTATTTTTTGGAATATTTGGAAAGAATGGAATGCGAAAGTGTTTGATGATAAGAACATTCCACCCCAGGTAACCCTCAAGGCGGTACAATATGATCTAGAGATTGAGGATGGTATTGGAGCGTCAAGCCTGGGGGATAAGAAAAACTTCAAGAGGAGTGATGGCCTTCCCAAATGAAGGATGGATGAAGTATAATGCAGACGTGGTGACCAGAAGAGGGGGAACAACCATTGCAGTAGTTTCTAGGGATGATAGGGGAGGATGGATCACTATATGGGGGACAAAGGCAGGGTGCACTCGACGGCGGTGGGTGAGCTGAAGACCATTGAAGTTGCAGTCAAGCCTGTTGAAGCTTGGGGATCTACCAGAATGATCATCAAGAGCAATAGTAAGATAACTATCGAATGGGTGGAAGGTGTAGAGAAGCTCCCCCTGCATACAAGCCCTCCATCCATCGTATCCGAAGTAGAGCTAGAAGACTCGATGAGGTTATCTTCGTACATACTAGAAGGAAGCTGAACCAGGTGGTTGATGGACTAGTCAAATATCACCTGAAAAATCAAAGAGGTCCCACAACCTATGAAAGTCCCTGGGTTGTCATCCTGCCCTTATTGGAGAGAGATAGGGCCATAGGTTCCCAATCCATTTCTCTCGGTACACATAACTAGAGGGATAGATTTTGTACTCACTTGAATGAGGCCGCAAGAGGAGGGCAGTATGAATAATAGAGCCTCCTGACTCCCCCAAAAAATAGTAAGTAATAATCAACAAGAAAGAAGTAAGAGAAAACAAGTGGTTTTTAGCAATATATGAATTTGGTTTTAGACATATAATTTGTAAAATAAATACCATAAAATGTAGTTTGTTTTACATTTGATTTCAGTTGTACATGTGCAGGAAAAATATAAAGTTGAAAAGATAATAAGTTATGATCCTACTCATTCATATCAGTAATCCAATCCAATATTGTATAATTATTGTTAATTCTAGTCTTGCATCATATGATTGCTCCAATATTGGAGTACCACAATTGTAAACTTCAAAACAAGAAAGTGAATTATATTTCATACAGATGTGATACAGACAATAGTACAGATCGAACTATACAAATTGATATTATTAGATTGGATTATGAGCAATGAGGTAACACCTTGAGAAATTATGACAAGTTTGAAAATGGTTCATTTGCTTTCTCTTTCCTCATTATTAATTGTGATATAGAAACTTCTTATTTTGTCATTTAAAAGCTTTATTTTAAATATATTGTGATTGGAAGATAAACAAAGGACTCGATGTTGCATTCAATAATCAAATAAGAAATAAAAGAGCAATTGAAATATAAGATTTTAGAATTTTAAAAAGAAATCTTTTTGTAAAAAAAATCACAATTCATTCATCATGTTGCAGAGGGTTTTGAACTTGTGACCTCTCAGTCATACAACATCAACTTTACCACTCGTGTGCCACTACATTGGATTAAAAAGAAATCTAAAATGTTCTTTTACTGCATATTTATGTTTTGAGGATAAACCCTTTTAAGAAGGAGAGATTGTAATGATCCAACTATAACTTAGCCATCTAATTAGGGCTAACTTGGATGATTACATGTTTAACTAGAGTGATCATTGATTAAGCTTGATTAGTAATATGATTATAATTATGATGTTTAAGCCTAATGCTAAACTCTAAGCATTCTCTGAATTTGAAGAATTAGGGTTTGAAAAGTGTAAACCCTAGTTAGCCAAAATTAAGGTCTCATAGTATATAAATACAAATTTGATAGGTATAAAATTTTCTTTGTAACTTGGATTTAATTAAAATTTGGTATCATTTATATAACATAATTATTCTTGTTGGTAAAGATTTTCAGAATATTTGGACTTTTTTAAATATGTTAGTCACTCGAATTGGTATTCAACCAACCATGCCACAGACAACAGTATAGCAGTGTAGTGCTTTATTTTTACTTATTTATTGGTAACTACAAATGATCTTAATTTTTTATTGGAGATCTTAAACTTTATTTCAGACAATATACTATAATTCATACTTATTGGAGGAATTTTGACCTATTCAAATAACATATGTCAGTAATGTTTAATGAGAACTAGTTCTACCAATAAACAAAATGTAAGGCAGTGTTAACTTGCAATCATCCCATGAAACTTAATTGCTCTATATGAGTAACCTAACATATTATTAGTTCTCATATTTTGTGATTCCTTCTAGAGAAAAGAAATCCTAAAGAGAGAGCAAGAGTTAGGATTTGGAAGGAGAAATAGGAGAAAGTGGCAATCCAGAATTTTCTCTTCCTAGATTTGATGAAAACAAGTAAGTTGATATTCATTAGACATATCTTGGTGAATCATATTTTACATTTCCATATTCCTTCCCTCCTATGATTTTATTGAAGATGGTATCATATCACCCGCTTTTCTCATTATTTCTCTATAATTCTTCATTCCTAAGGTTTTGGAGTTAGAAGGAAGAAGAAAATGTTGTATTGCTTGAAGTTTGATCTATTCAAGAATCTTAGTTGCTGGGCTAGGAAGTTTTACACCTTAGGTGAGTGGGTACTGTCATTTAACAACATATCGCACTAAATTTAATTGAGTCCACCAAAATCTTCAGTTTTCTCTATATGTGACAATAAGCCCTAATTTTTCTTTTTAGTTCCAGCCTTTACAAGATGATTTAGAAATATATTATTTTATTATGTGATGAATTTAGATAATGAAATCATATAAGAAATGGATACAAATTGTCTGGAATAGAATTCCTAAAGTTATGACAGAAGTTAGAAGAGAATACAGAGACCTAGGTTTGTTAGGTACATATGAATTCACATTATATAGCCTAACTAAAGAACATTGTCAATCTGAATCTTATTGTATATTATTTGATTATTTTATTTGAATGTTTAGACAAATATACCAATTATTAGTTAGCCATCCAAATGCAGTTATCAATGTTGCTTGATATCTCAGTAAAGGGAGTGAAACCCTAGACGAGTGAAATTTTGGGAGTTTGTGATTATATAGAATGGAAATACATAGAAATGATTCATTTGATGATTTTAGTTTCACTTAAATAGTTTATTATTAATGATTAGATTTTAGTGAATGGTGGGAATTGTAGTTCAAGTTCATATAAAGATTTCATGTATATGCTTGGTTGGTTGTCAGCTAGTAAAAATAGTCTTCTTATCAGTTAAAGCTTATAATGATATTTCCCTAAATCAGATGGCAGCCCAGTTTAGTTTCATACATAGATTTCATATGCATGTTGGTTGTATGCGAGCTATTAGAAATAGTCTTCTTATCAAGTAATGCTTGAGTTGTAGAAATTTCTTATATGTAAGTTGTGTTAATTGTGAATGAGGGAAATGAAACCCTAATAATAGGGTAACCAACAAATCAATTATTTTCATTCTAATGTGTCTCAATATGATTAATGAAGTAGCTTTATAGTTCAGTTTATCGTATAGATTATAGAAGAAGCTATGAAAAGAACTTAATACAAGTTAAGTATTGATCATGAGAGGATTTTAGAGTCAAATAAAATAGTGAATAGTCATTAGATGCCCTAAAAACTATAGATTCCCTATGGAGGTCTGCAAAGTAGTGGAGGAAATGACATACCGACTAGAAAAGTCTACAACGAGGTATCTGGAGCGTACTAGAGGGGTATGGGAGTCCAGGCTCAGTGTGGAAGGACTACTTAAAAGAAGGTAGTATAGCTAGGGTTAGAAGTTATGTAACCTGCCTTAAGAAAAACTCCTCAAGCTCCAAAGCTCCAAGCTTCTAGCTCCGAGCTCCAAGCACACCACTTTCGACCACCTCAAGAAAAGGAACAAGAACTATAACCACCATGGCCGAAGGGTAGGCAAGATGGAGAAGAAGATGCTAAGGAGAGAGAGAGGATGCTTACCAAAGAACAAGACCCACTTAGGGTTTGACCACCAAGCAAGAGGAAGAAGAAGAGATCTCTACCAAGGGAAAAGGGTCGTCCACCAAGCTCTCCAAGGAAGGTGTGTCGTGCACACAAGGAGGGAACAACGACAAAAGAGATAAAGGGTTCCCAAGGAAGAGAAAGGCAAGGCATATATAGATGAGGGTCAAGGTTGAACTAAGGCAAGGTGTCACCTTACCAAGGGACACTTCTCCACACGTTTTACCACCTTGCAAACCTCATGCACACGCCATGCCACCACTCAACCAAGGTTCGGCCACATGTCCAAGCTAGGGTGACACAACCAAAGCAAGGAGGTCAAACAAGGTCAAAGGCCAACACACCACCACCACCTTGGCCGATACCCCCATGGGCGATACCCCATGGCCGACACAAGGCATCCTTGCCCGATATAGGGCTCAACCAAGCAAGGAAAGGCCCAAACAAGGGAAAACAAGGCCCAAAAAAGCTCAACCAAGCTCAAGACAACTCAAGGCACAAACCTAAACCTTCCTCTCAACCCTAGAGGAAGCAAAGAGAGAGAAAGATGTCTCTCAAGGTGACAAACTTGCTCTCCAACCCTATCTTAGGTTATTTTGCAAGTAGCACCTCCAACTCTCAATAAAACACAAGCAAACCCTAATCACCACTAAAGGTGATTAGCAAGCAACCAAGCACAAGGTTTAAGAAAAACAAACAGGGTAAGCCCAAAACAGAGTTCAGGGTCCTTACCATTTTAGTTTCACTTAAATAGTTTATTATTAATGATTAGATTTTAGTGAATGGTGTGGGAATTGTAGTTCAAGTTCATATAAAGATTTCATGTATATCCTTGGTTGGTTGTCAGCTAGTAAAAATAGTCTTCTTATCATTTAAAGCTTATAATGATATTTCCCTAAATGAGATGGAAGCCCTAGTTTAGTTTCAAACATAGATTTCATATGCATGTTGGTTGTATGCGAGCTATTAGAAATAGTCTTCTTATCAATTAATGCTTGAGTTGTAGAAATTTCTTATATGTAAGTCGTGTTAATTGTGAATGAGGAAAATGAAACCCTAATAATCGGGTAACCAACAAATCAATTATTTTCATTCTAATGTGTCTTAATATGATTAATGAAGTAGCTTTATAGTTCAGCTTATCGTATAGATTATAGAAGAAGCTATGAAAAGAATTTAATACAAGTTAAGAATTGATCATGAGAGGATTTTAGAGTCAAATCAAATAGTGAATAGTCATTAGATACCCTAAAAACTATAGATTCCCTATCGAGGTCTGCAAAGTAGTGGAGGAAATGACATACCGACTAGAAAAGTCTACAATGAGGTAACTGGAGCGTACTAGAGGGGTATGGGAGTCTAGTCTCAGTGTGGAAGGACTACTTAAAATACATAGGTATCCAACATTAACCAGAGATTCTAGTGATACTCATTTTAGTTCAATATAATTTCATTAAGTACCCAACATTTACAAGAGATCCTGATGGTACCTAATTTAGTTACTTCTCATTGAGTTAGTCCTTATAGAATCACTGCAGTAGAAAGTTTAACCAAAGTGTTTTTTGTTCTCCGCTTGAGTACCCAAGTTTATAAGAGGAGACTCATTTATTCGGCCACTGCATTAGCCACCGAGGCCAGATGTGGCAAGTTCCATTGCAGACCATGTAGCTAGTGAGCAGACTTAGAGTCTTGGGTCTGCGATAAGTCTTATACAGTGAGACTATAGCTTATTGTGATACTTTCACATATCATGGAATACTTAATGTGGGTTTGGGAATAGTAAAATGAATATGATATTAATCTAGTACGTTTAATTATTAATCTATTCTTTGTAGTTATATGAACTAACTTTTCATTTGTATGAGTTTGAATGACTAGTTCCTTTTATGATCAATCAACTATGTTTAGATATCCATTTTTGGTAGTTATCAGGAGTAATTTAGATATTTATATGTTTTTGAATAACTAGTTTCTTGATAGTAATTTATTGTTCTACTTTAAATTCAATCATTCAAGATTATATCCTTGACTATTTTAGAACTTTAAATTGCTTCTTTGAAGTACCCATTCACTAGTTGAGTAGCTCATCACTCTACTTACAATATGTTTAGGCACACCTTGAGCATATAGAGATCTATATGTATGTTAGAAATCCTAACACAAGTTATATAGATGTTAGATAGCTTCAAATAGTTGGTTCCTATCACTCTAGGTCCTTATTTAGAAGTACAAAGTGATGTATATGAATGATGATTGTAATAACATGACGATGATTGTGTTTAATAGCCAAACCAACAATCATATAATTTTAAAGATAGTATAGATAGGTTATTCCATTTCTCTTATATTTGCAATCAGTTCAAAAAATGAAGATATTGTTTCTTTTACAAGTTGATTCATGTGGTTGTGTTTCATATGCAGTTCAATTTTTAGAAGAATAAAAATTTAAAGGTTAGGAGTGGCATTTAGTTTGTTTGAACTCATGTTATTCTAAAATTTAATGATCTATTAGTGATTGTGTAATGTAGGTGTAATAGTTATCTTCTACTTATATATTGTTTCTTATCTTCTCCTATGTGAATGGTGCATGATAACATCTAGGTAGTAGGGAAATTGGGTGATATGTGGCTAATTTGGGGTTTTGCTCCTAGGTCTAACTATTAGATCCTTAGCTAACTATTCTTCATCCTACATATCAATCCACTCCCTTACCTCTTAATGTGAGAGCTAAGTATCTAGGTGTGAGAAACTTGGTGCTATTGACTTGGTGCTACCTAGAGTCTAGATGGGAGATGGCATGATTTGTAATACACTCACCCTCATTTGTCATTACTACTCTTGGCCCTCAATTTCTCTAAGAATATCATCCCTAGAAAGATAGACTCGTTAGTCCTTAGTGAACCTCACCAAAACCCTAGTCAATTGAGCCCTACAAGGGTGGAGAAAGGATGATAGGGGCTAGTTCCCCTAAGCACACTTCAACCCATCCATGGCCAACTAGTAGTTTAGGGAAATTCACTAACACCCAACTTGCTTGTTTGGTTTGATAACTTAAATGAATGAATGATGTTTGCATGTTATGACCCTTGAGCCTAGCTGATTCTTAAATTAACCCCAAATGACTCTTGTTCCCCATAAACTGCTTAAACCCTTATTGTTCATGTTACTTAGCCAGTGTTGACTTAGTTTCTTTGTTTGTTAGCTTAGTCAATTTGCCTTGCTTATGATGGCCAATATTTGGTAGAGTGGTTAATGTTTGTTTATAGTTAGCTATGTCAGTTTTTGTTGGTCAATTGTTAGTGTAGCCCTCTAGTTTCCCTTTTTGCATGATTGTAGCTTAGTGCTTCCTCTTACCTTTTTTAGTTAGTCGTCTTAGATTGCTAATTCATGTTGTCCTTTTTAGTGTAGTGCTTAGTGTTTGCATTTCCTTTCTTGTTTTAGTATGATTGTTTTCCTTGCATAGCTAATTAGTCTTTACTTCCTAGGGTTAACATAAGTTTGATTATTGCCCCTTTTCAGATGCTTGTTCATCTTAGCTTAACTCAAATCCAATATTAAACCTTAAAAATCCCAATTTTCGTACTAGGAACCAAGCTAAGACAAACCTAGCTCTATATCCCTTATTCACCCTTGGGGTTCGACCCCGACTAGCACTCAAGGATCCTAAGAAAAGAATATTGGAGATAGATTGATAAAGAGGACGATTTGATATCTTTGTGATCCAAAGCAAATGGAGGCCAGTTATCAACCCTAGGTCTTCTCCTCCGAGACTATATGGTGTTCCTACGAGAACATTTCTCAGTCGACGATGGTCGTCCAAGAAAAATTCTCAACCGACGATAGTTGCCCCACAATTTTTTCCTTCGGTAGAAGACAAATCGGATTTCAGAAAGCCTTCGGTCGATTGAGTTTTTACTTTGCAGTGTGGAATACCCATTTATATTGCTGATGGGTCTGTCATTTAGATAATTGAGATCGTGACTTTCAAGGCCTCGGCAGTGTGCTGGACGGTAGGAGTCAACAAGGCATTCAGGATCCACGCACCCAATATACATACATAAAAAAAGGAGATAGAATCGGCTAGTTTCATAATTACACGACAATCAAAGTCTGATTTTGCAAAGGAACCAGTTATACATGGATTTCACGTTCAAATGCCTTTTTGTGGCACAGTTTTAGAATGTAAAAAACACATACAGATGGAGGAGAGTCGAGGAAGACGTAACCCACGGCGCTACACAAGGTTTTTAACAATAATAAAGGACAAAGAAAGAGAAAAAAAAAACGAAAAATAAAAGAAACGAAAGGGGAAAAGAGGTGAAGGAGAGAAACATAACAGGGTGGCCAAGCCCTGACGGAGATGAGAGCAACAACTGACCCGTGAGTGCGGTGCTGGTGGTGGTTTCCACCGCCCTGCTCACATTCACCGCCCCTACAGCTAAAAATAAAAGGTTCGTGCCGGAGGGGCGACAGAGAGCGAGCTACCCAGCAATCCCGCTTGGCACCATCTAGGCTCGCCCGACCCCAATGGGCTGCTTCCCTGCCGCGCCACCCAGGAGCGATTCCGCCGCCTGGTCGGGACCAGGGGTAGCGGTGGCTGCTGCGGCGGCCGCCAGGAAGGCATCTTGCTGCAGGGGCTGTTGCTGGGCGAGATTTGCGTTGTCTTCAGAGAGGGGTGGGGCGGTGAGTACCGCCGTGGCGTCCTCCGGGAAGAGGAAGCAGATTGTGCTGGACGACCTGCGGTGATGGTGGCGGGACGGCCTCTGAGACATGGCGACGACGGTGGGTTTGCAACGGTTAGTGGGGTGCTGTGGTACGCACGGAGGGCGGATGGGAAGAGAGGGGCTTGTACTGTGGTCGTTTGGAGGATTGAATTGAGGGCAAAGTACGAGGGGGCAGTTTTATAGGGAGCAGCCCCAGGGTGGGAAGTAAAGAAAGAGCAGATGCTGCGGATTAATTATGGCTATGGCACCGCTATGGGGTAGAGGAACCGGGGACGGCGATCATGATTGGTCCCTTGTCCGTGTGGAGTTACCAAATTGTCCAAGGTAAGCTGTGTTGGATGATGCGACTGATCGTCTCCTTCTCTCATTGCCATGATGATGCACTGAAAGTTTTCAATTGAACTAATGTTGTGAATTATAATGCTTCAGATGAGCTAACAAACATATTACGAATTACAGAACTTATAGAATTAGGTAAATTATGCAGCGATGTAAAGTTTGGAAATAGAATGATTACTTTCAAATATTAGATTACTATCTGCATCGATGAAAGGAAAAAAGATAATGTTAGAGGTAATAAGTGATTATGTCGTGAGTAAGATCAATTAGAAGAAAAATATATACTTCAATTTGTTTTGACTAACATTGTATTCAACTTGTAACGTTACTAAAAATATAAATAAAGAGATACATGGAATGATGATTGATTCCTAACATCGTTAATGTCACCATGTAAATCCTATGTGGTGTCACGTTGGACAGTCGGAGGGAACAAGTTCTCCTTCGGCTCACATTGCTTGCGCCACACTCCAATTCCACAATTTCAATAACCATAAACATGATATTATGCAATAGACTGAGGCATATAAACCTTATAAAATTACACAAGGATAAATTAGTATTTTGAAACATTAAAGATATAACAATGTATGCAATTCTTCCTGTGACATTTCATAAATAATAAGACAAAGTGCTATATTTAGAAAGCCAAAAGCAAAATTACAAAATCTTTCCATGACCGTCCAGACAATTTTATAAGAGGACACAAGGACAAATTTTATTAAAAAAATTAATTGCACCATGGCCCTTCTATATTCTTGCATGACTACTTTATTTAAACAAAGGACTATTTTAGTTAAAACATTAAAACTTACATATAAAACCCACACTCTTTCTTGTACAGATCGTAATCCACAAAAATACAAGAAAACACTGTATTAAAAATCATGAATGGACCTTAAATAGTCGACAAGGAGTGATTTTCAGTGCAAGAGGGGCACCGATAAACGAACCCATCTTCATTTATTATTATCCACCGGCCGACAGGGCATTCCGGACATTTCAACCGGACAAGGATTTGGGGGCCGACACCGTTCATATATAATTGGAGTGGGACCCATCCTGCATGTGCGACCCCATGCGTTTTGGTTCCTAACCCACCAATAACTTACGGCTTTTGGTTTTTTTATTTGATGGGTCCATCAACCGGGAATAAAGGACACACCCGCACCTCCTCCCCACCCTCCGTCTCCGTGGCGTGCCTCCCTTCCTCCATTATTGGTACCCTGCCCCGCCCCCTCCTTCAAGATGCATTGCCAACCCAAGCCACATGGGGAGAGTTGGGCGTAGCCTGCATGTGCTTGGTTATGTAGAGAAATCCCAGCAATCTGTTGTTGAGCTTATTTTTCCATCTGCTAAGGGGAGGTTTGTGTTACGTGGGGAGCAGCTAGTGCACCGGTATCGATGACACCATAGAAGAACTTTTTCTTGTCATGTATCCGAAGAGAGGTGTGAATTACATGAAATCAAACTAAACAAAAATTCCTTCAATAGAAATCTCTAGAACATACTTCGAAATTCTTGAGATTTCCCAACATATTTTGGGGACTTGAGAAATCAATTTTCATAGATCGACTCTAGATGGGTATATGCATTGATGACAACAATATAGGAACAGATATATGCAGTCGCATTATTCAACGCAAAATATATGAGTCTCCTTCTTAGGTCACCTAACAAGCTTTCATTCTAATGTCTGACAGTCTATTCTAGATAAAATTCACTGAACATCTTGCCACGGCATGAGGAATGAAAATTCCTGAACGGAATCGGGTTGATGAAACCTTAATCAATGTCGTTTTCCGATGTCCTCATACTTCATCAGTTATATTCTTTTACCAAAATGTGGGGGAGGAGAATTAGATGCCATGAGAGAGATTTTTTTAACTGAGATTAAACAAAAGATAATTAAAAGAATTACATTTTCCAAATGATCTTTTCTTTATTAGCCAGACTCACAATGTGGATGGGGAATGCATTAACACGAGACTTCATTCACAATGTATATTTAACAATATTAGTTGCCTCCATTATGAAAAAAGGATAATACTTGGATGAAATATGTCACTAGCAAATATTATAAGAAAAAACACACTTATAGAAAGATAACATGTGCTCAACATCTTTCACACTATTGGAGATTCATCAACGCTACTGTAAACATGTTTGAGGAAACCAACGGTACAAAGAGCTTATGGGTGGATATATTTGTCAAAACATGGCCGCATCATACATTAAAAATCAACTCTTGTATCCCGAAGAATTGAAAGAAAAAAAAATCACATTTAATTCGCCTTTCAATATCTCAGTATCTAATGGACAACAACAATTAAGTTTAATTGGGATCTAAGAGCACATTCCTTACTTTTCATATACCCTAAGCAAAGCTCACAATAAACCCAAATATCTTTGGCCTTGGGATAAGACTTACTCTGTCAAAAATGCCCACATTTTTTTTGTTGATTCTGGACATAACTTAGGTTGTGGTACACATATGTGGAAGATAAATGGCACAAAAAGGTGCATACTTGTCTATGGCGTATAGGATGTAAAACTTATTTATATGTTTGTAACTTGCTCAAATATGGCTATTTAGATCAACCTTTTATTTCCTAAGGTCATTTCAAATTATTTTAGCATCCAATCCTCTTTTCCAAATCAGATTAATTAAGAGTAATCTGATCCAAGAAAGTATTATGTTTTAGTAAATCGCCTTCTATATAATGCTAATGGTAAGTCAATTTATAAAGTTTTCAATTGGGGGTTAATTATACCAATTCACTAGTTAATTAACTTGATCCTAATTTAGCTCTCTAAAATCTTCATATGAGTATGATATGGAAGAGAACGAATTAATATAAAAATAATTCCACAAATGATTATTGAGAGTAACTAATAAATTATATGAATGCTTAATATACAAGTAAGAAAATATACTATCAAATGTTTTCAAAATACAAAATGGTGTAAACTAATTAATCTAGCCATTTACAAGTCAATAGAATGTTAAGTGCTCCCTCAATTCAACTTAGGAAAGAAGAATTCGGTTGACCTAGCTTCAACTGACTTGTCGATTGGTCACGTTACCCCCCCCAAGTTCTATTTCATTTAACCATGTACCATAGGGCTCTACCTTTGCATTACTATTTTTTCTCCCTTACTATGATTACAAAAAGACCTATAAATGACTATCTCTCCCCCTCCTCTCTTCCTCTCTCTCTCTCTCTCTTTCTTTTCCTTTCCCCTTCTGTCCCTCTTCCCTTGATCCATTCTTCATCCTTATAGACATAAAAACCCTAGCTGCCTACCTTCTCTTTAGCTTGGTTCCATGTCGTTGTAGTGGGAGAAAGCCATAGATACCTATCTCTTAGGTCACTTTTAGAATAGTTGCAACTGACCAAACACTCTGACGACCCAAGACTAAACTCCACAAACTGATGTCTTACTGGACCAACAAACATGCAACACCATGCCAAAACTCTATCGCCTCCCTTTATAATGTTTCCTTCACACATGGCCTCAACATCCATACTTCTTCTCCTCCTTTCGCAGCCCTAGGTATGGGTCATGGTTTTCCTTTCTCCCACCTTGCTCCTGCCACCAAGGATTCAAGGCATCACCTCTGACATCGATAGCCACCAATAAAGCATCGACGTCTTTGCTACCCCCACCACTAGGGCCACAGAGCATGGTTGCAATCTCTAGTGATCACATGAAAACTTACAATGCTAAACACATACCTACAACAATGAACACAGAACTACAACCAAGTATTGTCTTTGGCTATTCCCAACCATCTTGACACCTGCACCTCTTGCACTAGCACGTGCCTTGATCATCACCCTGGAACCCATGCAACCACCATGTGTAGAAGGGTCCTTGCCCTTACCTCTGTAGACCACCAAAAAACCTACAACGTCAACCTCCTAGCTACATATAAGACATGGGTCAGCCACGAACACTTAGACAAATTTTTCGTTGACATCTACCTTGCAAGAATTTCTGTAAACATTGTCAAGGACCCAATAATCTTCATTGATAGAGAGGAACTGTGAAGGTTTGATGACTGATGTTCTAAGATCTCGATACACAAAATTATGATTAGGTACTTGGAGGACATTATAGTGAAACCTAGTTTTAATCAACCTCTTTCATCTAGGATCAACCCATGAATAATTTTAGATCAATAGTAGGTCAATTTCTTCTCTTACAATTCCATTATATACAATCAACAAATAAAAGCATTGATATGGATGGTTAGGGAGTATGAATGTGGCATACAACTCATAAAAACATAATTAACTAATGTGGAAGCGTTCTCTAAGCAGTGGATTATCAAAAATCACTAAAAAATAAAACCTTTTTATCAAGAGGTCCATCAAGTAAAATCTTGCTCACATAGAATAAAAGTAACACATTTACATTCTTGTTCAAAGGTACATATTCTGTATCATCTCCTTTTGAGAATTACAAGCATTAACTGTCATGTCAAGCTAAACACAGGAAGTATAAAAATCACGAGGCACTGAGCCAAAATCTCGGAAACACTAACTACTACTCTGAGGACCTGAGAGTACAAAGACGACACATAGGACTCTATCTACATCTATACAAGGCATAACAGCTAGTGTCTCCACCTGAGACTTTACTATTGTCCCTGCTGCTGTCCTTCTCCTACTGAAGGATTCTTGTCTCTTCGTCTGCGTCCACCTAAAAATGTAGTTCCCACGGGGGTGAGACAATTGTAAATTTCCCCAGCGGGAGATATAACTCTCTGCCAGTAACATTATTATTGTAACTTAAGAAGATAAATATGCACAAAGGAATCATATTTATTTGGCAGTAGCTAATTCAATGTTTAGCAGATTAGAATATTATTCTTATCTAAAACATTACAGTTACAACTTGAAAGAGCCACATGTCACTTATTCATTAAGGAATAATGAAGAACATGTATAACATTTGTTCACTACAACATCATTACCACGGCATTAACTATCTTCAGGCTTAGATCATATATCTAATACCTGGCATTGTCATTGTGGAGTCATGGCATGTAGCCATACTCTTTTCACAAAGTGTTGGGATCTTAATCCCTCAACTCACCAAGTACATTTCCTCTTCTTAACAAGTTCATCATCATAATTATAGCATATGGGTATTTGAACCCATAACTCACCATAGGATACTTATTACCACTTGTTAGGTAACTTTTTACCTTTAGATCATCTGACCAAAGACTTCATAATTCTTGCTATACAATGTATTTTACATAGTACACAAAGCTCATTGATTCTTACTACACAAAGCATAGGAAGTCTTATAAAGCCTATAAAACATTCTCAATAAACAAACATCATAATCCATACCTGGATCTGCTTCTCATCTCATCATCCCTGCATGATTAGTATTCATGGTAACAATTATAATGCTTTCATATCAGTATCATACAACACTAAGTAGTATTATCCCTTTTTAGGGTTCATGGTTTCTCTTTTATATCAGTACCCTTCATTAGGGTGTTCCATAAATAACCACTTGGGTTCTTAAGATCATATTATTAATGATCAACCCTATAGAAACCAAAAACAGATATCACAAGTATTCAAACATACTTATATATCCTCATCATTCATCATTGAATGTGTTATCAACACAAAGTATGAGTTTCTTTCTCCTCTTTATCAGACAATGATTGAATCATAGTATATTAATTTGGATTAACCTTTTCATAAGGCATGTTAGCCTACAACCATCAAGGTGCATTACATCTCAATGTAACAATTGACATGACACATTTCATGTGTCATTCATTCCAATTATAATGAACTTAGAACACATCATGGTATATCAGAATTGGGATGTTGGATGTGATATCATTCATACCTTGATGTATCACTTCCCTCAAAACCTTCATCTTACCTGAGTTATTTACTTAGCTTGTATTAGGGTATCACCCATCCTAATACTTATGCACTAGATCATCACATTCATTATGCTATGTATTGGTCATGATTCATCTATTTTAGAAAACAACCATTGCCAAAGATATGGACTCACCCTTAAGTCAGGGACTATTCATATAAGGATATTCATAATCAACCCCTCTAGGTATTTCATTTTTCAAAACATTAATCACTATTCCATCAGTAAGAATAGGATTTCCATAATTATAATTTGAGGTTCACTTAGCATCTCACAAATATATATAGATTTCACCTAGAATCACTCATCATTAGAGTTTCATATAAAATCCTTCTATATCAGGGTTTCACCTAGTATTATGTGAAATTAAGACTCCACAACACATCACCCAGTGTTAAGGCTTCACATTATTATTAATGTCACTTCCCTATATTAGGTTTTCATATACCTTTATCCCTTTTTAGGAATTAGGGTTTACCATTCACATTCAAGTGGGGTTTCTCTTTCCTCATACCCAAATTATAGTTAGGATATACAATTCCCATTAAATTAGGGTTTCTTGCATTGTGAAACTAAGTTAGGGTTACATCATCACCCTAGATTATGGTTTCACTGAGATTTACCCTTAAATTAAGGTTTCACATAACCTTGCTCTAATTTAGGATCAAGGTACATCAATCTTTTCAATGAAGATTTCATGATCTCATATTATGAATCAAACCCTGATTACACATTTATTCACAATGAGAGAATTAGGGCTTTTTAAGTAAGCAATCATCTCTCCCATTCACTCTCCCTCTCATCCTCTCTAGGATGTTAACTATTCCAAGATTAATCTAGGTCAACTTTACTTGAGTACACAAAGCTAGGGTTAACCTTCATAATCATCATGGGTCTACATTATTAATAATCAGATAGCTAATTGACCTTTGATCATATTAGATGTCCAAATGGTCTAATCAATTAAACCATCAATTATATAAGGAATTCAAAAGAATTGACCAATTAAACTTTCAATTCCACAAAGTGATCAATTGAGTTAACCATTGAAATCTTCAATTGCATTAAGTAGCCAAATGGATTCACCATATTGGACCTCCAATTACATGAGATATTCAAATGGATTAACCATGTTTATCTTCACAATATTACTTATTTAGACCCTCAATGATCTTAGTTCTCATAAATCAATTGGTTGAAAACCATTTGAACAAGTTATACTTGCAACCAATTAGACAAGGTAGGTATTGAAACCGTTTGCACTTTGGGTCTCCAAACAGTTTGAGACTGTTTGGACTCAAATGGTCTTGAGACCGTTTGGTCCAAACCTTCTCAAAACTACATGGACCAAAAAGGCACTTCAACACTCAATCGACTCAATGTTTCAATCCATGAACCAATTATAATTTGAACCACTAAAGCATTCATCAATTGGACCACTGAATCACCATTCAATTAGACCTTCAATTTAGGGTTTTGAACCTAATTTAACTAGGTTTGATAATCAAGAAACCATCACTTAGGGTTTGAAATCAAGGATCCATCAATGGTTGACATTGTGGAATCAAATCAATTGAAATCAATAAACTATCATCATCACATGATATGACCTGACCTCAAACGGTCTTGGATGACCACAAAATAGTATTGAGACCATTTGGTTGATCTCCAAAGGTTCTTGAGACTGTTTTCCCATTCCATCATCAAAATCCATGACATTCAATTAGGGTTTTGGACCATTGGATTGATTATCAAATCAACACTTAGTTGCAATTCAATTTGGTACCTTTGGACCTTCAAACACTTAGCCATACTTAACCCTAGACCTCCAAACGGTCTTGGGTGACCCCCAAACGGTCTTGAGACCGTTTGGGTGATCCCCAAATGGTTTTGAAACCATTTGGGTCAATCAACCCAAAACATCATCTCAATCAATTTCAAAATCAGCACTTAGCCGATTAGGGTTTGCAATTAAGGAATCATTCACAATTGAAACCTTCAAGATCAACCAATTGAAACCATTGGATCAAGATCCAAGTACCACAGCATATATCTTCAAATGGAAAACCATTTCAAATGGACAACCATTTCAAATGGTCAACCATTCCAAACGGTTTGGAACCCAAACCACCAAACGGTTTGCAAACCGTTTGGTCACCAAACAGTTTGGTGAAACCGTTTGGTCCCAACATTGAAACGGTTTGCCCTAGATATTTGGGGAGGTGTGTTCTTATGATGATGTCATCATCATAAAGATCCAAACTTATGAAATCTACTGTGATTTTCATGGAGATTGCATCAATCAACCAAACTTAATTTCAGAAATGTAGAAATGATCACCAATTGATAAGGAATTGATTGCAATAATAAAATTAAGGGTTCAAGTTATAAAACTCACCTCCAGTTGAGCTCCAAAGCTCCAATATCACGGCAACAATGGTGGATGCAACTCCTTTCACTATTCTAAGGGTCGTCCTCAAGATTTGAGTGAAAAGAATTGGTTAGAATCGAAGAGGGGATCAAGTTATGAAGAATCCATGCATTGATTTTCGATTTTCACCATGGATTCAAGGTGAAAGGAGGTCAAGAACCTTACCAACAGGTTGGGGGTCGTCCTCATGCTCCTCCAAAGCTCCTTGGTCGTTTTCCAAGCAAGGGGAAAGAAAGGGATCCGAAAAAGCCTTTGTTTTGGCTTGGAAAGGGTACTTTTATAAGAAAATTGATGAGAGAGAAAATCTTTTATAAAAGACTTTTAATTCCAAAATTATTGCCACCACTTCCCCCTTGGTTTATTGAATGCAAGGGCATATATATCCCCACCGAGATCCCTTCCATTATCCATGAATTAAAGAAAAATAAATTAAGCACCTTAGCCCTTATACTAAGAATATCCATATTTGATTGGAAATTATTTTCCTTATAATAATGGTGAGTGGGATTTCACCTCCTTAGGATATGCTCGTGCCTTTGCAAGGCTTTAAGCTCATCCACACACATATTAATACAACCATTTTAATTTTGGTTGAAGGCCCTTTAATTAATACATTCATTTTTGCCCTAAATTGAATTAGGGTTTCAATTAGGATTAAATCTTGATTATTTTAATATCAAGATTCTCTCTCCTCCAACTTAATTCAAATGAGGCACCCCTCTCATTTTCTTTGCTCTACATGATTCAAAGAAACATTAGTAACCTTATTGAAGTGGTAATATGCATATTGAACCCTAGTTTTAGGATAAATTGCACATTACACCAAAACTAGTTTTTAATGCACAAGGATTGCTTTACAAGCTTAATTTTGGTGCACAAGCTTGTAAAAACCATATCACTACATCATATTCATTCTTATGATGTCTCAACATCAGAGGAACATTTTATCATGCAACATTTGCAATTTAACCCCTCAACTTGGGTAATTTGCACTTTAGTCCAAAATAAGCAAACATTGCTTCAACATTGCCCAAACAAGACCAAAATTGAAACATAAGTTTCCCATGAGCCCTAATTACTTTTACCAAGATAAGATTAAGTATCTACTCAACCTTATTAGGCAAAACATCTAGGTTTAACACATAACCCAGGTCAGGGATGTTACAATGAGCTAGTTATTTGGGTAAATGGGATTAACTAGTCTAGAACCTCCGAGCTGGGTTCACCAAAAAAAAAACTATTCTAGAACCTCACATATATACATCATATTAGTGAATACATATATAAGTAGCACCATGTATTAAAAACAGCAACATGAGTCTTTAATTAATGTGGGATGATAAATTTTGTTTTGAATAATAGTCCAAATGATATTGGAACATGTGGTAGAGATGAGTAACAAAAGTCCCTATTACATTTTTGACCACTACGTTGATCATAGTGTTGTTTTGACAACAACAATCGACTCAATAGCTTCTGAGGTCAATTTTAAAAGAAAAAATGCCCTTATAGCATGTCGGGGAATAACACTTACATCATTTAACCAGAAATGTCATGTTTGGACAAAAGAATTGACGCTAAAAAATTCCATAAAATTATATTTCGCACCAAAATGCAATGACCCTATCCCTACTTAGTAGGTAATTAAGGGTTACAAGACCCTCAATTTAATTTTAGTTATTTAATGTGAATTTGATATCTAAGTTACATGTGATGTTATATTTCATCCTTCTTTTAGATTTTGGTGTAGAATTGTTAAAGGAGAGGTGATTTGTCAAACCCTAAATCGTTATAAACCTGTAATCAACATTTTTCTACTCTCGAGTGTTCTGTGCCAAATTGGTGTAAAAATCATATTTATCTTCTTTATTGGTTTATTAACATGCCATATACCAATTTTGGTTGGCTAGGCAATATTTGGGTAGACAAAACCCTAGACTATATGAAATTAAGGTCTTTTCTTGATTTTCACTAAAATATGTTCAAATGATGGAATTATGGGAAGTAAATCCCAATAATTAATTTTTAGTTCTTATAATTGATATTAGGTTACTATTGGACTCTAGAATGAAAATAAAATCTGTGAAATATTATGGATACTAATTTGGAGGTCAAATGCTCAAGATCTGCCAAATTTTGTAAATTATTGTTCTCAAGAACAAAATTTAAAGGAAAAAACCATTTATGGAGCTCTTTGCAAAACACCCAAGCACCTGAAATGGCCTTATCGGCCAAATCCAACCCAAATTACCTCATACCCCACCATTATTATCTAAAATTTCATGGTTGAGAGAAGAAGGTGATTTTGAGGGGATTTGGTGGATGTTGGTCTAGGGTTGATCTAGCTCAAGTTCTTCCCCAAATTCAAGTGAAATCTAGTAAGTTCTTTTATTCCCTTCTTTTTTCTTCCAACTATACTTAGTTCTATTTCTATGGCTGATATCTTTCTGAAAGTGGAGCAAGAAACCCTAATCTATCCATCTTCTCTCTCTTTTCTCATACTTTCATCTAGGAAGGCTCCCAAGTTATGGATTTTGTGGTGATTTTCAACTTTAGAGAAGTTCTGTGTAATTTTTGTAAACTTTCAAAATTCATCTTCTTGGAACAAGGGAGGTGGTTTTTGACCTGATTATTATAGAAAGTGTGATTGGATTTATGCCATTTAGATATTTAAGTATGTAATAAACTCAATTTAAGATATTTCATGCTATTTTTTCCATTTTCTAGAGAATTTGGTTGATTTTGTGGTAAAATAGGAATTTTATTTTGAAATCAAGATTCATATTTATTTTATAGAGATCTGTTGATATGAAACCTTCTTTAATATACTTATTGTCTTAAAGAATCAATTTTGATGAAACTCATGTTTTCATCAGCCTTAACCCTAATTGGGAGGGTTTTGGCTATTTAGGGTGAAAATGCCTCAAAACTATATATTTTGAGACAAAATTTGATACATTAGTCTATAATGACTTATACAGTTGGAGATTATTTTTGGTTTTCTACATTCAGATGTATAAATCAAAAATCACTTTTTTGTTAAGAATCAAATGTTTTAGGTTATTTTTTCCAAGATTTTGGTGGATTGAACTCAAAGTGAGAGGAAATTATCCTTTAGCCATGCTTTTCACAAATTTAATCTACAATAAGAAGACTATTATTGTATCTTATTCTAGTTTATATACCATTTTGTCATAGTGAGCCTCAATTCAGGTTTTCAAGGCATATATGATCTAAATAGCTAGAAAAGTTGATTGAAGGTGAATGATTTCAGTTCTATAATGCATTTACATGATTTTTGTGAGTTTCAAACACATTATATTAAAGAATAATCGATGTATTTGGGTTTTTCATAATCCATCTGTATCTATGATGTTCTATTAGATAGCTCAATTTCAATCTTATTTGGATGATTAGTTCAGATAGTTAAAGCTATTCACACGTTTATAAACCGATATTTTGTGCAAGTTAGTTAGGTCAAATCAACAACATCTAATATGAAAGATCATTAGTATCATAATAGCATAGATCAATTCATTATATTCACATATGTTCATAATATTAAATTCAAGTGAAGTACAATATTGAGAATATGTAGTGTATTCCTTTTTAGTGTACCAGAATTAAATATAATTCTTCAATATTTCTTTTAGTAGTGAAAATTAGTGTTGATTACATAAAGAACAAATAATACTTTGGTTACATGCTAAATATATGAAAAACTAAGTAGATTGTTGTTTACTGAAACTAAAGAAATTAATTGTACATCTAGATTCCCTGAACACTGTAGATTCCTTGCGGAGGTCTTCTCTGCAATGGAGGAAACATGCATATCGATTGGCAGTGCCCAGGATGAGGTTGCTAGAGCATACAAGAGGGATATGGGAGTCTAATCCCAATAAAGAAGGAATCTTGAAAAAAATTAGGGTACCCAATATTAACTAGAGATTCCGGTGATACCATGTGGTACCCAACATCAATTGAGGATCCTGATGGTACATAATAAGTTACTACTCGATGAGTCATCCTTTGTCGAACCACTGATCTAGATAGTTTTAGATAGAGTGTTTTGACTCTCTGCTTGAGTATCTAGGCTTAGAGGAGGAGTTCAAATTTTTTAGCGAGTAACATTAGCCATCGAGTCCAGACATGGTGAGGCCCATTGCATATTGGGTAACTAGTTAGGAATGACTATTGATATGGAGATAGCAATAGTTTTTCAGAAGGGCCCCATCATAGAGGATGTTACTAGTGTTTTAAGGTAAAAATAGTCAGTCACAATCCTTGTCACTCTAGGTCCTTGTATAAAAAGAGTTGTAAATGATATTGTAGAAAATTGTATCAGTACTGCTAGAACATGTGTTTAGTTATTAAGACTTGTGTACTTCTAAATAATAAGGATTAGTATGAATGCTTTATTTTGTATCTTTAAGATTGAATTTATTTTAGTGAAAATAGGTTGTATACCTACGCTAAGTTAGTTCATGTGATTGAATGTGTCATATATGAGAATTTTTAAGTACAAAGTAAATAAATTAGGAGAGATGTTTGACTTTTGTTTTGTAACACCCCTCCCTAGGGTTTCTTACGTAACCAGCGGAAGCACAGCCTAATCCCTAGCATTATCCATAATGTGGGGTACTTGGCATATCAGGGAGGGATTGTCACATGCATGATCTCATATCAAGAAATAAACAACACTTGGCATTCATAGAAACATAGATTCATACATGAGTTCTTGGAAAGAAAACTACATCATGCTTCAAAAGGTATACTAAACATAAACTAGATAATCATGAAAAAGATAGGATCTCCATAGATGGACGTCCCACCAGGAAACAACTTCTAACGTCTGGGATACTCAGAATCTTCTCAAGGTGTCTCCTTCCCTTTAGATCCAACGTTTGTGGACATCTCGTCCCCAGCCATGCAAAGGAAAACAAACATGGTAAGTAAGCAGCATTGGCATGTTATAAATCATAAAAATAACATATAAATTGATTTGACATAAACATGAACATGCATTAACATTAATCATTTCTTGGCATCTTTTACATGAAGAATTTGACTAGAAGTATATGCTCCTCTCTTAATGCCCCATAAGGAGCCCATAATGCTCGGAAAGCCCATAATTTCTCGGAAAGCCCATAATGCTCGGAAATCCCATAACAAGTTGCATATAATTCTAAATCAAATTCCCTTAACCATGATCTTTCTTAGACTTTACTTATCTTCTTAATAACCTAAACTTGATCTTAATTGGGATTTCTCCCTCTTGAACATAATTGGGATTTCTCCCCATGAAGCATAATGGGATTTCTCCCTCTTAAGCATGAATGGGAATCTCTTCCCTCTTAATCTTGGCCTCATTAATCTTAATCATAATTCATAATCTTAATGTGATTTCTATTCTTAGACTTATATTATAACAATCAACATCCAATAACCATATACATTGAAGAAAAACATGTATTAATCATGATTTAACATAAATTGCATAAACACATATAATCACACTACGAAAAATATGGTCTTTAACTACAAAAAAAAATTGTAGCGAAAACCCCAAAATTTGTAGCCAAAAGCTTTGGCTACAATTATCCTTAAATTTATAATATATAGCTAATACCCGTGTAGCTAATTGTTTAGGCTACATTTTTCAAACTTGTAGTTAGTTATGCCTCTGGCTACAAATTCATGTGTAGGTAAAAATGTCCTTACACATAAAAATGTAGTTTCCATTGTAGCCAAATGTATGACTACAATTCAATTTGTACCTATAATATGTAGGGAGAGATGGCATTGGTTACAATTGTATTTGTAGTTCATGTATAGCAAAAATTAGCACTTTCTACACATGTAATTATAGCTAGTGTGTAGTGAAAGACACCATGTACTATACATACATATGTAGTGAGAGACATTATGTAGTTAGTCAGTCGCTTGCCAATATAGAGGAGTTTTCAATACAAATTTGTCAACAATGATACTTTTATTTATATTTGAACAATGAGTACACATGGGGAGGACATTGACCTGGCCCCTGTTTTACAATATGCATGGAAAAAAGACACAAGTATACAATATCTTCTTATGATTACATCTATGCACTGCAGACTACAAAGCACAATATAAAGAGGGCTCATCTTCCTTAGTTCCTCCACCTAATTCACAGTGAGTTCAACAGCCCTATGAATCTCATATTTAGTGGTGAATCTTCCAATCCCAAACATGGTAGAGGTATGTGCCATGTCCTCATCAACTCCCAGAGCTCTCAACACATAGGACTGAGCATAAGAGTTACAGTTTTCCTATTGGCAACTCATGTAGAGGTTCATGTATGGTTAGTTTTGGTTGGTGAATCCCATGGATCAGAACATATTGCCATTTCTTCTCATAATCTATATGTTTTATACTTTTGTATGTTGTGGATCTCAAGTGCCATCAAGTTGATGGGAGCATCCACTTTGCGTGAACCACCATGGATACCTACATAGAAACATACAAGTTTTGAGATATAGCTCACGAAAGAAACAAGCAAACATAGTTTCTCCTACTCATAACTTACCTATTCAATAAACTTTCTTCTCCCAGTGCATTTAAGAAAAGTTCCTACCTATACATGATGACCTCTATAGCACATAAAAATGTAGTTAAGGATTAACATTGCTGGAAAAGAAGTGAAAGAAGCATTAAGAGGACTCAAAATACCTCGATGTGAATTTGAGAGATCCAATTTATCCAAGTAACCGTGATAGAATCTATACAAAAAGAAGCCCAATACCCAAATCATGCAGAACCAAATAGAATGTAACTCATTGTAGACAAAAGATAATTGTAACAACAACCAAAATCTTGACATCATGCCTCTTTATGTTAGCAACATTTTTCATCATTGCATTAAATATAGGTAAAAAACTAGTACTAGGAGGGAAGGGAGTTGGTGTTTTACCATAAGTGTGCCATGTTGATGTATGTTCCTTAATCCAATGATGATAGACAGCCACAAGCATACCACAATCAAGTTGATTTCGGGAACATGTACTTGCCAATATACTTGCTTTGAGGTGCGAGTTATGTTGGCACAAAATGAGAGCACGTCATTGGCTGAATAACCTAAAGAATATGTTAAATAAGTAGGTTAGAAGAGTGAGTTAGAAAATGTCCTTAAAAATTGGAAAAAGCTAACAAATTGGAAATGACTAGATGCATGATATCATGATCTGTAGCCAGTACAAATAAAAAGAAGAGGGCGACAAACTAAAAACATGGGATTTTAGGCTGTTGTTGATTAAGAATAGCCATCAAATGGATCCCCTTTTTTTCATAGTATAGGCTGATAAGATGGATACAAGATCACTTTCTTCCTTCTCACATTCAGACATTCTTGAGTAAGTTCTGCATGCAAGATGAAGGTTGTTGATAAAGGGAGGTAGCTTGAGACCATAATAAGGTCATGTTGATTCAATGCAAGGTATGCATTCAAGGATACATGTAAACAAATATTAGAATCTTAAAAGGGATTCAATAGGATATCTTAGAGTATGATAGATATATTTATCCCAGAGCACTGGATTCGAAAACCTCAATCAGATTATCAGTCAGAAGATAATATATCAAACCTAGAAACAAAAACACCCATACTTGTATAATCATTTATAATAATCATCCACACAATATTAACTGCAATCTGTTTTCCTTGGGACACTTTAATTTCTCTATATCCAGATCTATGGAAGATACCTAAAACATCTACATTGATATCAATAGGTTTCCTATTATTAATAAAATTAGAAGCTTCTTGACGAAAATAAAAAGTATTTATCTTATTTTATATAATGAAAATGATGCTTATAGTTAATGTTGTAATTAAACAACTTTTATTATATCGAGTAGGACAGTAGATGGGGTATATTGTTACTCAATAAAACTCATAGTAATTCAATAGTATATTATACGCAAACATAACCTGTGTCAAAATCATCATAGTTAAACAAGCTAGTATGTTTAACCCATTTTATGATTGATAAAGTAAACTAGAGAAAGGGCAGATGTTGGATAGAAACTTTATGTTAGTTGGTTTTCTACTAGATTGAAAGAGTCGGCTGAGCGCCCAAGGAAGGGTATGATGGTCCACAAGGCATCTGAATGTGGATCCCTTGGGTAGGAATTCCGAACATTTGGAGGCCAGGGGATCCAGGAATACTATGCAGACCCGGGGTTCCTGTCATCATGAAGCAAGGAAATTGAGGCCCTTGCATTGCAGAAGGCATCAAAGGAGAACCATTCATATCAACCATCCCCATCCTGAATCCCATGCTCATACCCATGCCCATCCCCATGCCTAGGCCCAAGTGTAGCATATGTGCCAGGTGAGGCTGGCGCAGCTGTTGCATTGCAGCAGGAAACATCATGTCAGGCATACACATGCTATGGCCCATGGACATAATCTGTTGGATGACGAGAAGTATACCAGTCAGTAATGAAGTTGCTAAGCAGTCGTCACCATGAACAACTGAGACCCATGTTAAGCTGGAAGAGATAGTACCTGAATCTGGAGCTGAAGAGTTTTCAGGTACTCGATTGCTTCATCCGGCATCGACGTCTTGTCACCTTAAAAAACTATAGCATCTCAGTTGCAGAAACATTATTTACTAACCAATTGACTGGAAAACTAGAGGCAAACTAGACAGAAAGAGTGAAGGTTTACCTTGTTGCAATTGGGTATGAGCTCTTGCAGTGCTCGCATCTTCTCATTGATCATGTCCCTTCAGCGCTGGTGTGAAAAAAGAATTGCACATGTTATTGCTGAACTATTAAAATAATGGTTTCAGACATACATTGCAGAGTTTTGTTGCCTGCAATCACTTACCCTTTCGGATAGATTATGCACTTTAGCAGCTCGACTTCACTTGACTTGAGCTGTGGACTGTTTCTTCATACCACCCACAGATTCATCTTCAAGACCCTGCAGCAAATGAGATGAGAAAAAGTTTGACCACAAATTATATTAAACTTGGCAGTGTGGTAGCTTGGTTTCCCTTCAATTGATGACATGACTTACCTCACTGTGATAGCCAGATTCCTCCCCTAAAAAATTAAAGGCATAAAATTAAATGCATATGCTATTCCTAAAACAGAATGCCCTAAAAAATAGAGTTGTGCCTGTTGCTTTATGCAGCCTGTTTTTTATGTTGTGTGACCAGGCTTTTACATGGAACATTACTAAGAGAAAAGACCAGGAGAAAATGTGATAGGCCTCATTTTTCAGGGTCGCACACTGGCATGCATCAGGAAAAAAATACCTATATAATAAATATCAATGATTTCCAATATTACCTTATCAAGAAAAATTTCATGGAGGGGTGTAGCATGCACCTCTGTACTGCAGTCCCAAAGAACTCACTCAATTGATAGCAGTTACAGTTGAATTAATATGAGAAAAAAGCCAAACTTTATGGATCCTCATTTACTGATGGATCAGATCGTTCACTTGAGTTTCATTGCAACAACAAAATGATATGTAGTGGCTCCCTATTCGTGACTTAATGTGTTAATTACTATGGTACAAAGGAGCAACGAGCCAATGAAGAACTAGGTCAATTTACCGTTCTGATTATCAACATGTGGAAATAGAACACTTCACCTAATGGTATAGATACCAGCAAGGATAAAGAAAGGCATATCACCTGCAAACAGGAATATCATAAATTAGTTGGGAAGATCGAGATAGATTACATTGGCATAACTGAAGTGAAATTTCAAATTAAAATATTTGTTCTCGTTACATGGTAGTTCAGACTCTACCATACAAGATCACCAAAAAATAGACTATTGTAACTTAACGGAAGATGAAAATTAAACTGTATCATGAGGATAACTTCTAGTATAGTGTTTGAAGCTCTATAGGTTAATACATGCTTATGGTCGTATAGCATGACAAACAACATTGGTAATGTTGAAATTTAATCATTTATGCAGTAGTAATATAGTTATAAAGTGAAAAAAGTGCAAGCCATCATCCAATATTATAAATCAACTATTCAAAAACTGTTTCCATCAATTAATTGCCTTGGTTCTATATCAACGAGCTACTAGCATACAATCAAGAATCTCATTTGTAGTTGTAGAGTTGGAAAACCAAGGTTTGTCTTGGAGAAAGGTAGGAATCTAAGTGACCTACAGATGACGACTATTTCATGATCATATTTGACATTACTTATATAAGCATATTACAACTTTTTAGATAGTTGTACTTATAAAAGCGTATTACAACTTTTTAGTCACCAGAAATTATTCTTTTGTCAAACGTGGCATCGAATTCGTGCACAGTTCCTCATAAATAATTTAGTAGAAATATGGTGGAAATACATGTTGGTGATAAAGGAGCTTATTGGATATGGATCTAGATAGGTTTTCATTACCTGGAAATGTTGATGCATTCATGTTCTAACATTGCTTATTGTCATTTCTTGGTTGTTTAAGGATCTTTAAGAGATGGTTGATTTTGTTACCTACCTCATTGGTGATGGTGTAACCCTTCCTCTGAGAAGTCTTCTACTGCCCAACAACCTAAAAAAGAAGAAATGAATGTTTTAGATGCTCACAAACTAAATTTGGAGAATGTGGAACTCGAAGTTTTAGATGCCCCTATTGAGTACGGATAATTAAGATTATATTTCTGAGATGAGTAGAAATTATTCCCCATTCAATAGGGGCCTAATCAGTGGTAAAGCGTCACAAACCTTTGATGTTTATGTTAGTCACTTGATTAGGGGCCTAATCAGTGGTAAACCGTCACAAACCTTTGATGTTTATGTTAGTCACTTGATAAGAGAAATCAGAATGTGAGACAAGCACAGACATCGGGGCCTTCTTCACCTACTGCAAATCATTGAAATCCAGTTGAATCTGAATGAGCAAGACAATGGTGCAGGTGTTGCCTTTACTGAAGTTGTAGTATCTTATATTTTTGCTATGCATGAGACACTGAATCATGTAAGCTGGCATAATGACATAATGTTAAATTCTTAGTCAAAGATAGTATCATCAAAGATCAAAATGTGTGGTGTTGCAGTTAAATTATCATTTTGGATTCAGTTGATATATAGAAGGATGTAGTCAACATACATTAAGAACAATTACCTATCAAAGCAAACACATTGAAGTTTTTATATATGTAAGAGTTTTTTTATTCAGAAGTCCATCCTAATATGGGCCTGTTCAAGTCAAAATATGAATTGGCTTTTTGCAAAACAGCAGACCATAATTACTGAAATGTAATACAGAAATGCAATATAGAAATGCAGTATGAGAGTTCACCCAAAAAATGAAACTACATGGATAGATCCTATCCAGCATACACCCAGATCTCACATAGCAAGAGTGGAACATTGATCACTATAGGGACTGCTCCATATAATGATTTATATATGTCAAACAGTAACCACTAATCTTTCTAGTCACTAACAGTAGCATCAGCTGGATGTGGCTGGTCATGGTGACACCATGACACAATTAAGCATTGTGCCCTCTAATTCAGAGGGCACTACAAGTGCATCAATACCAACGAAAAAGAAGGGCACTACAAGTACATCAACATTAGTGACAAAGGAGGGCACTAAAAGTGCATTAACATTAATGATAAAGGAAGTTTGACAATGGGATCAACTTCTACTGCTATTGAATTTGTAGTTGAGCTTGACTTCAGAGATATTTTTTTGTATTACGATATAGATGGAAATTGGGAAGAATTTTGTGTCCTTTTACTATGAAACCTGATTAGGAAAACGGTTCAAATGTTCAATGCTATGACTAGTTTAATATCGTACCTTTTAGTGATTATAAACAATAGGATGTCAAAGAATCAATAAATGACCACAAGCTTCGGATGGAAATGTGGCAAAGACTATCTGAGATGGGATTCAATATACTTGTGGAGTGGACATGTTCACTACGTGTATTTACTCCATTGGGTCTCGAGCAACCTAAATAATGATAAACACTGCAAGCAGTTGCCTGTTTGTTTTGCAATTGGATCTTGGTAGCTATGGTAGATGTTGAAAATGAGGAACAATGATATATTCAGGAATATACAATACATGACATGTCAAGCTACACTCGTGGTGAGAAAATTGGTCCAAAGAAATGAATTGCCTTCAAGGCGACTGAGGAAGATGACCAAAGGAATATAGACACCCTGAGCATGAATGGAGGAAGCCCCTTGATAGTTTCTTAAAATTGAATATCAATGTGTCTATAGTCAAGAGAATCAACAAATATGTGATTAGTCTTATTTTAAAAATCACCAAGGAGAATGGATCACGGGGGCTACAAGGTTAGTACTGGAGCATACATACTAAGGTGGAGCTTTTAATGGACATAGTTGGCCTGATAGCAGTTTATGGTATCAGTGGACCGCTAATCCTGCAAGCAAATAGTATGACACAATTTTCTAAAAGTTGAAGACAATGTGCCTCCTAAATATAAAGCTCAATGCTTATGGATCAGGAAGCTGATAACCCACATGAATACATGGACATTCGATTCATTAGAAGAAGCTCCAAGAAGTTGGGGAACCTCATTGGGAAGTAGAAGAGGAACTTGGATAGTAACATAATAAGAGAGGATATTTACCTGGCTAGACCTGTGTTTGGAGGAAAAGATGAATATATAGCCTAAAAGTAGTTTCCAAAAAATTATCACAAGTTCAAAGTTATATATTATACAATTCTCATCCAACTAATCAAATACCTCATCCAATTTTGTTTATTTCCATGATACAAAAAAGAAGAAGTCAAGGAGTCATTGACTTTATATGCAACATTACAGGAAAAAAAATTAAATAATAGGTTTCTATGATCTATATAATATAGTGGAAAAGAAAAAGAAAAACGTAAAACAGTTGAACCTTGGATGAAATGTATTGATCGCAATCTCAATAGCAACAAAATAGAACCAAAAAGTTCAGGCTAGAATTTCATAAGAACCTCTAGGCACGTCATCAGAAATGTAAACCACATATCATTTTGCCCTTCAGCAAGACATAGTTATAAAGTCCACACTCTGACTTGAGAAGCTCGAGTTATTCAGGGAAATCTGCAGTTCAAGCCTCATATTCAGCTTCTATAAAGATGCATGATAGGATCAAGAAAATGTAGAATGAATGCAGCTTATAGCATCAAGAAGTGTCACTTTCATGAGTCATAAACAAACCCCTCATTGTTAGAAAACCAGCAGATAGGAGCATTACAACCTGCATCATACTGTAAAGAAAAACCAAAGAAGTAGCAGCTCCATAGCATGTAGCAACCTTCTAGCATTAGCCTCCTCACAATAACAAAGGGGTAAAGAAAACTCCATCAAGCAGTTCAAGTATATACAAAGATAATCCTTTCACAAGAGAACTATTGTGCAAGTCTAAATAGGTTCAAGAATCAAACCTAGTTCATTTAACACATAAGCTTTCCTTATGAAATTTTCTGTAATAGCTGCAAAAGACTCCAAAACACTTGAATCTTTCTCAGAGGGAAAACCAAATAGTAGGAAGAAAATAAGAAGCATATCCAAGAATCAAGCCTTTAAGAACCTCTTCTTTCAATTTGCAATCAACCTCTTGCACTAAGAAAAACGAGCCTTAGACAAAAAAAAAAGTATTGTTACTGATTGAAGAACAAAAACAAAGCATCAAAGTTTAGACAAAAAAGAAGTGATAAAGAAACTTTATCCAAGAGACTTGTGACAGTCCTGATACCAAGCCATAAAGAATTAGCATATCTTTCTTTAAACAAGTTCAACTTGACCTTGTTCATTTTACACTAACTCGAAAGGAGTACATGTAAACCCAATTCAACATTGAAAGAGATAATTAGGAGGACAATGACAATGACGTCAAGACCATCAATTTTGTCCTAGGGTGCTCAATCTCTAATCTCCACGACCACTTTAGATGTGGCTCAAACATCCTGAAATAATAATAGAGTTACACCTAAATTTTTATACCCCTTACTTCTAAATTTTTCTATTTCTTCTAGTATTGACCACATTCAGTGTGCTGCAGTCCAAATCCATTGCTCTTCTTCCACCAAGGAAGCAATAACAATAGCCCAGGACAAAATAAAGAATCTTGTTGTCTGTTTTTAGAACCAATCAGCGAAAAATATGAGGCCACCATACAACCCATAACAACTATATGTATAGACTATACAACTTTAACAAGAAAACACCCTTCAAGTTAGAGCAAAATATGAAACTTTGACGGCTTTATCTAGAATTAACTTATCACACTGAATTTTTATTTTTTGGTGAACTATCACACTGAACGTTAGAATTGCCAAATAAATAGATCAGCCACCATCCAACCTCAAATGAGAATAACATAAGAAAATATGATTCAAAGGTGATCTCCGAGACTGATTGTAACTAATACAAATATTGGTTTCAACTAGAAAACCAAAAGAGCTTCTGAAATGCACAAATATTGCAACAACTTTAAGCAACCAAGTTATAGTTGGATAGAGATAGTGTACTCAAGACAATTTTGAGATGGTTATCATGAGTAAGCATAAAATATCATAAATTTTCTATGACCATGCGTGGTTAGAATCATGTGCTACCCTACTGCTATGATACATACCAAAAAGAGGCACAACTAACCGTAGGTACAATTTAGAGCCTTCCAGCTTTCACATACATCTACCAAGGAGCTTGTATACAATATTGAGAATATGAGAAAATATACCGGTGGAGGTGATAGAGTGACGTGTATTTTACTACGCGCTTAAACGCAAGTATACGCGTCGAGTAATATAGGCCTTGTGAGGCCCGAGTCGAACTCAGGGATACGTGAATTACTGGAGACTTCTACTAACTAATCGCAATCAGCTAGGCCGATTAACAAAGTATGGTTTTGTTGTTCAAATTTAAAAGAAAAATAAAAATCAAACAAAGAAAATAATCGATTAAAGGTTAATTTAATCAATTCAAAAGGATATCTTTAGGATGGCGGTTTCACCGCGGGTCAACATTGTATTAGGTTTCATATAATTCCTCACACTTCTCTCTCTATCCGAGTAGTGGCCTGAAATCAGAATTACCCACTGTCGTGGTGTAATTCACTACTTATATTTAGGTTGATTCCACCGTCATAGTAATCATTCCCCTAAACTAAGTGCATTATAAACGGTCTCTCAGTTCCCACCATTAATTTTACAACTCCTTTGTCAAGGGTTTTATTGATTAATGTAGAATTCGTCTCTTTTCAACCGTTAATCCTTCTGTCGAAGTGATTAAGGGTGTTAAATTATTATTTTGGTGATCAAGCATAACAATAGAAATGGAGAAAACGAATTTATACCACGGATTTGAGAGAAAAATATGAATTATTGATATAAAAATGTCATACAATGCATTCCCGGGCTACTCCCGGTCCTAAAGATTGAGGGTTTTAGCCTCTCATGTTCATCTCACACGAATACATGGTAGAAATTGGGGAATTCATAAGAAAAACGGGAAATAAATGGGAAAACCCCTGAACGGAGAAGAACCGGTGGATCCTTGGCGTAGAACATGAGCTTCCCCGCCTGTCGGTGGTGGAAATCGTCTTCGGCAGTGTCCGAATCACCCGGGATGAGCTTCTCGGCCTCCGTTCTCCTTTCTCTCCTCCTCGGCACTCGTGCAATCCAAAATGAGATGATCTCCTCGTCTGGGCGGCCGTCATTAGGTATAAGTCCCTAATTAGGTCGTCAAATAACAACAGCCGTCCGATCGAGATCAAAACAGATCCAACGCATATCTGCCGGCGTCGATACCATCGACGTGGGTCGATGGTATCGACCCCGCGGATTAGCGGCAGCTTTCCTTTCTTTTATTCTGAGTGTCTGTGGTGATCTCGATACCATCGACTTGTGTGTCGATGGTATCGACTCCTTTAGCGTCGGTTGTTGTCGTTTAGCGACGCTGTAGCTCCCCTTGTGTCGATGGCATCGACTTGGGTCGATGGTATCGACAGCTTCCTCGCCAGCAACTTGAAGGGATCTCGATACCATCGACTTAGGTGTCGATGGTATCGACTCTATATTGCTTTTCTCGGCTGACAACCTGTGGCTTGGTCGATGGTATCGACTTCCGTCGATGGTATCGACGGAAGCAGATACTTGTTTTTCCTGAAATTTCACAACAAGCCCAAGTAAATCCACACAATTTATAATAAGATGATAAATAATGCTCAAAATAGTAAAACAAAGGGGACTTGATATAAAATGATGGCAAAGACCAAATAAAGTGAATTATGCAATAATATCCATGAAAATGAGTAATTAAAGCACAAAACACATATGAAATAGGTCTCTAAATGCGACTCAAAATCATCGCATCAAACTCCCCTAAGCTTAAACATTGCTCGCCCTCGAGCAACTAATCCTTAGAATAGAATTGCAGATGTCAACTAAAAATCAACACAGCACCCCACATCCCACATGACTCCCACTGAACGTTCTCAAACCGGCCTTTCCTAATCACAGAATAGTAATTACCCTACAGGCGACAATAATCATCAATAAAAGAAATTATCCTTCAAACCGATGAACACTATCACATAAGGCAGTTAACATAATAAAATTTACTGATTCAGCATTAGTGCATCTTGTGATCGCCTACACTACGTTGCTCGCCCTAACTACCATCTACATGGAAGCAGTTCTCCTGATAAACATGAGTGAGGAGAAAATCACGGTGGCCTACCGATCTGAGCAACGGGTGGATGGAATGGGTGGTTCATGGAAGAATTTGGAAGTATTACACAGTTTCAAAATGCATACAACAAAATGCCCTAAATGATGCAAATGCCCATTGAAAATGCCCTAATGCTTAAAATTAGGTGGAATGATGCATGCACTAACCTTCCACCTCAAAAAGAGATAGAAATCTAATTAAGCCACATCATGTACTCAGTTTCCTTGTTATGCAAGTGATATCATGCTCCTTTCTCCCTCTTATTCCATTTCCTTCTAAATTTTTTTTTTTCAATTTTTTTTCAGATTTTCAGATTTTTTTTTCTTTTTCCTCTTAGCCCACATATCCATAATTGCTTGGAGATACATGTGTTAGGCTATTTTCTTCATGATTGGAAATCTTTGTACTATTTCGAGGGTATGGAACAATTTAGATCACTTTTCAAGACAACTGAGGTACATGGTGTACTTATGCATGAAAATCATGAAAGTTATGAGTGCAACTACATGACATGCACCTAAAGGTAATGTGCATGAATCACTATATATATATATTTTTTATGCAAAAGTATGGAACATATCAATGCAATTCCTATCTAAATGCTATGCACACAAAAGGAATTAAAACTGTACTTTACTTCCAATTCTTAGGTGGATTATGGAAAAATGAAGTGGAATGATCACAAGATTAGATGATTGGACCTTAGAAGAGTATTATGTGTCCCTCCTTACTGACATGTGTAGTAGTTCAAAGGGTTCTCTCTCTTATATCCAATTAAGGTCTCATTACCATTTGATTAGGTTAGGCTCCAACAACCGTTACTATCCACTTTTCATGAGTCAACAGGGGTGTGGGTGTGACATATTGCTTTAGAGTTGACATAATCAATCATTTTCATAGGACAAGTTTCCCAAGGACAACCAAATTAAGCTATCCAAAAGACACAAAAAATTTTAAATTCCCTTAAATTCCCATGAATACACAGTGAGATGACAACTTTTACGACATCCACAGTTACACTAGATAGCACGTGGATCCTACCAAAACTAAAAATGCAAGAAACAAATAAAAATGCTAAAAAACTTAAAAACAACAAAAGAAAATATAGAGCTGTTCCATCTACCCCCTAAGCTTGAATTCGACTATGGCCTCATAGTAAAAAACAATCTTAAGAGTGGAACAGAGATACCCTGATCAATCTTGTGGAGGCGGAGGCGGGTACTGCGGGGGTCGTGGGGTCCGTATTTGCTCTGGATGATGTGACTTCATTTGACCAATAACCCCGTCTTGAATAACTGACACCGACACTGCTGTGTGCCCGTCGATACCATCGACGGAAGTCGATGGTATCGACTCGCTGATTAGGGAAACTGCCTCGCGAGTCCGGCCGCCACCTTTTTCATTTGAAAATGTCGATACCATCGACGGACCCGTCGATGGTATCGATTCTACTGAGTCGATTTCTTCTGAAAATCTCCAGAGATCTCGATGGTATCGACTGGCATGTCGATACCATCGACCATTATTGTGCAACCTTCCTGTAGGTATGTCGATACCATCGACGGGAGCGTCGATAGTATCGACTCAGAGCGATTTCTGCAGTTGTCAACCTGAACCTATGTCGATACCATCGACCAGTGTGTCGATGGTATCGACCCTGCCTGTGCCTGCACATTAAACAAACAGATCAAGGTATCTTCTTTAAACTAAAATTTAAACGAAATAAAAGCAATCTATGACTCAAATTACACTATCCTAATGTACCAATGGTTGGGTTGCCTCCCACCAAGCGCCCTTCTTTAACGTCTTAGGCTAGACGTTATGAAGCTCATCATCTTTTCACATTGGAGACTGCGCTTAGAGGATCATGCGGTGATTTGAATTCAACTCGATCTCCTCCAATTCCCAAGGACAAAGTATCTCTCCCTAAGGCAGTCACGACGTCCGCTGTTGCTTGAAACGATCTTCCTAGAATAATTTCACAGCTTTGGAGTGGTGGCATATCCATGACTACAAAGTCCACCGGAAATATAAATCTATCCACTTTGACTAGAACATCTTCACATACTCCATAGGGTCTCACAGTAGACCCATCCGCCAATTCAATTGTTGCGGCTGACCTCTTTATCTCTTTTAACCCCAGCTTTTGAAATGTCACCAAAGGCATGAGATTTATGCTAGCGCCGGAATCACATTGCGCTTTAGGGAAATGTTGACCACCTATTGAGCACGGTATGTAAAAACAACCTGGGTCCTTTCTCTTCTTTGGTGAACTCCCGTGAATCATAGAGCTCACCGTCTCATTCATCCAATAAATTTCATCGTCTTTTATCCGCCTCTTCTTAGTGATGATTTCCTTGATGAACCTCCCATAGGCGGGTACTTTCTCGATCATCTCCACTAATGGAATATTGATGTGGAGTTTTCGAAATATCTCCAGAAATTTCTTAAAGTGACGATGCTCTTTCTTTGACTTAGAATTTACCGGATCTAAAACATCAGCTGCATCAACACGCCTGTGAGGTGGCACATAAGAGCTTTTCGGGGGTACCTCCCCTAATCTTGCTTCAATCATTCCCTCGGACGTGGGCCTTGACGAGATATCCTCAATGGTAGCAGCTTGTTGTGGATTCTCTTTCACATTTTCTGTATCTGCACATGCACAAACAACTTTCACTTCTTCATCTTGCCTACATGGAGATATAGTATTCACAACTCTTTGTGATTTCCTGAAGAAAGGGTTTCTACCAGGCAATCCATAGTAAGTGTGTGGATATGGTATTGTTGGTGTTGCATTCACATTGAAAGTCATTTTTCTTTTTTCTACAGCTTCTTGCACTTGAGATTCCTCCTCATTGCTCACCACAGACATGTACTTGACCTGATGGTGTGCTTGGGCCACATTTGCATTCTCTGCTGGTTTCTGTTGATTGGCGTGCTTGATGGCCGCCACTTCACTTGAAATCTGAGCCACGGTGGTCTCTAATGCCCGCATTTGTGCTCCATGGCTTTGCAGCGTCTGCCCAAATTTGGTTAGAATGTCACCTTGAGATTGCAATTGCTTACCAAACATGGCCATCATCTCTTGGTTTTGCTGAACCATTTGACTTAGCAATTCAGTGTTTTTGTCCTTGGCTTTTTGCTGTGATTTGGCATCCGGATCCTGTAGAAAATTATTCGGATCCTTCCATGAAAACTTCTTATCCTTCCTCCATGCATAATCATTGTTCCTATAGCCTTGTTGTTGCATGAATTTTACTTGGGCTTCCTCATCCTCAGATGCATCTTCTTTAGTTAGCAGCTTCTTGGCTAGGAGATCTAGCTTGTTGTTCAGCTCCCTAACTATTCTGGATTCACCAGCAGCCTTGACCTGTTCCACTGCACCTCTGTCGCCCCATGACTGTTTCCTAGCCATGTTCTTTAGTATCTCCCAACATCTGGTGTCCGTATTATTCAGAAAGAATCCGGATCCGGCTGAATCAAGATTACTTCTATCATGCTCGGAGAGAGCAAAATAAAAGATTTTCACTTGTGTTTCCCTATCCAGCCCATGATGTGGGCACCTCCTCAACATAACCTGGAATCGCTCCCAGGTCTCAGAATAAGTCTCGCCTGCTTGTTGAGTGAAGTTGTGGATCTTTCTTATCATGTCATTGGTCTTTTCGGGCGGAAAGAACCTCTCGAAGAAGACCTCAACCATGTGTTCCCAAGACTCCACAAATTCTTCATCGAGGTTATGTAGGCACTCTCTTACTGCTCCTGCCAAGGAACTCGGGAACAGCTTGAGGTACAAAGCATCCTGTGGAAACCTGTCTATATTCACCATGTCACAGTTTTCGACGAACTGGCTGATATGTGCAACAGGATCCTCGTTCTTCAACCCATGAAATGCATTTGATTTTACCAAGTTAATCAACGCTGGATCGATCTTGTATGTCGGTATGTTGATCCCCTTTTTCTTTATAGGCCCCTTTGAAGCTGATGAAGAAGACGCTTTGATCTTCTCCCATATCGTCTGTGGTTCGGCCATTTCTTCTGCTTGCTCTTACTCAGATTCAGAATCTATGTCGGTTTGGTGCTCTTGCTCGTAGTAATCCTCGTCCTCTGGTCCCGGAAATGGAACCTCAGGTGTGCGATTCGCGTAGTCGGTACTATGCGTATGCACCATGCAAAGTACCTGAAATATGAAAATCGGGGTTCAGTACAATGCTGTGAACGAGTAAACACAATTATAGAGAAATATAGGAATTTTTAAAATTGTTTTAAAATAATAAAAAAATGTGGCCTAGAGTGGCCGCTATTAGCACTCAAAGTGCCAATAATTTGCCGTATCCCCGGCAACGGCGCCAAAAACTTGATGTGTATTTTACTACGCGCTTAAACGCAAGTATACGCGTCGAGTAATATAGGCCTTGTGAGGCCCGAGTCGAACTCAGGGATACGTGAATTACTGGAGACTTCTACTAACTAATCGCAATCAGCTAGGCCGATTAACAAAGTATGGTTTTGTTGTTCAAATTTAAAAGAAAAATAAAAATCAAACAAAGAAAACAATCGATTAAAAGTTAATTTAATCAATTCAAAAGGATATCTTTAGGATGGCGGTTTCACCGCGGGTCAACATTGTATTAGGTTTCATATAATTCCTCACACTTCTCTCTCTATCCGAGTAGTGGCCTGAAATCAGAATTACCCAATGTTGTGGTGTAATTCACTACTTAGATTTAGGTTGATTCCACCGTCGTAGTAATCATTCCCCTAAACTAAGTGCATTATAAACGGTCTCTCAGTTCCCACCATTAATTTTACAACTCCTTTGTCAAGGGTTTTATTGATTAATGTAGAATTCGTCTCTTTTCAACCGTTAATCCTTCTGTCAAAGTGATTAAGGGTGTTAAATTATTATTATGGTGATCAATCATAACAATAGAAATGGAGAAAACGAATTTATACCACGGATTTGAGAGAAAAATATGAATTATTGATATAAAAATGTCATACAATGCATTCCCGGGCTACTCCCGGTCCTAAAGATTGAGGGTTTTAGCCTCTCATGTTCATCTCACACGAATACATGGTAGAAATTGGGGAATTCATAAGAAAAACGGGAAATAAATGGGAAAACCCCTGAACGGAGAAGAACCGGTGGATCCTTGGCGTAGAACACGAGCTTCCCCGCCTGTCTGGGGTGGAAATCGTCTTCGGCAGCATCCGAATCACCCGGGATGAGCTTCTCGGCCTCCGTTCTCCTTTCTCTCCTCCTCGGCACTCGTGCAATCCAAAATGAGATGATCTCCTCGTCTGGGCGGCCGTCATTAGGTATAAGTCCCTAATTAGGTTGTCAAATAACAACAGTCGTCCGATCGAGATCAAAACAGATCCAACGCATATCTGCCGGCGTCGATACCATCGACGCGGGTCGATGGTATCGACCCCGCGGATTAGCGGCAGCTTTCCTTTCTTTTATTCTGAGCGCCTGTGGTGATCTCGATACCATCGACTTGTGTGTCGATGGTATCGACTCCTTTAGCGTCGGTTGTTGTCTTTTAGTGACGATGTAGCTCCCCTTGTGTCGATGGCATCGACTTGGGTCGATGGTATCGACAGCTTCCTCGCCAGCAACTTGAAGGGATCTCGATACCATCGACTTAGGTGTCGATGGTATCGACTCTATATTGCTTTTCTCGGCTGACAACCTGTGGCTTGGTCGATGGTATCGACTTCCGTCGATGGTATCGACGGAAGCAGATACTTGTTTTTCCTGAAATTTCACAACAAGCCCAAGTAAATCCACACAATTTATAATAAGATGATAAATAATGCTCAAAATAGTAAAACAAAGGGGACTTGATATAAAATGATGGCAAAGACCAAATAAAGTGAATTATGCAATAATATCCATGAAAATGAGTAATTAAAGCACAAAACACATATGAAATAGGTCTCTAAATGCGACTCAAAATCATCGCATCATAGAGCTTTTACCTTTTCACTGAACTATAGAACCACCTAACAAAGAACTCATGAATAGATACAGATTGACCTAGAGCTATACAGAAGGAAGAATGATAGGAATTCCTGAAACATATCTGAAGCACTTTGGTGAGTCACATAGGAAACCGGTACCATATCCAAAGATAAAAATAGATAAAAAGAATCTGTTGAAATCTATCAAAGTGGGAAGTTATACTTCTCTTTCAAGGAGATCCAGATGCCACTCATCTTGGTCATCCATGCGTCTACTCCAAGTTTAAGGATGGCCTCCCCACGTATATATTAGATTAGATGTAGTAGAGATGCCATTGGAGAAAAACATTAGACATGAGCAGAATTATAAACAACTCCCTCACAAGTTTGATCAGAAATGAATAATGATTCAGAGGTTGACATTAGTAAAAGAATCCTTACTTAAAACCATGTTGGATATATATAAAAATGGATATATATCATGAAGCTTTTGTGAAAACTGGTGCTCCGATCAAAGCATACTGGTCAGCGAGATGTTTCAAATTATTTTTCAACCTGGAATTTATAAGCAAACATAGAAATACTCAATTCCTTGGCAAAACTAGATTTTTATCAATAGGGGCAGAATAACAATCATTTTCCTAAAAGCATGCTCAAACTGGCAAAAGAAAATTTCTTTATAGCCTCGTACAACCAGTGCAATATTGTTGACCTATGACATCACAACTAGATGCTTACAAAGTCAAAATCGCATGATACTTTACCAATGCTTGGATCCCCATCTCAGTTGATGAATTGGCTGTCTAAGTCTCCTCAAGTCAACTTACAAAGCCTGCAGAAGAATGGGATGAATAAAAGAACTCCTCTTGATAAAAGTAAAGATTGAGAGAGAGGGGAAGCATTGTCAATGTTCATAGAAGAGATCATTTTTCATACATCAGTAGTAACTCTATTATACAAATAGTGTACATGTACCACTTCTTGCTGGAAGAGCAGAAAAAATATAGGGAAAAAAATAAAGACTCGAGCAGAGATAGGTATAGACGTCAATTTTTCACACAGTTGAGCTGAGGAACCAATGCCTCTAAGGAAAAAGGAGTAATGGAACAGGGTGACTCGTACTTCACCTTATACCACTTAAACCTTAGGAAGAATGATAGAGAGGTAAATCATTAATGGTTTCAAAGATTGAGCATGGGTTTCTTTATTTAGTAGCCCTTGGGCTGATTCATTGGGCCACCTCTTCCAGATGGAAACTGATACCTTTAGCTAATGTAATACGTATATGTGGAAATAGATGCCCCCTGCAGCCCTATAGACTGTTGTTTGAGCAATAGACTGCTGCCTTTTAAGTAGAATATGTAGATGTAGATGATTTGGCAGGAGTATACCTCAGTAGTTATGCTTCAGCATTGCTCCTCACATGTTTGATGCTTCGCGAGGTTGGGTTCGAACAAAGAAAGATGTATGGGAGAGTCCGGAGGAGATAAGGATGAGAAGGAGAAAGGGCGATCCGATAGGGGGTTTTGAGGGGAGAAGAGAGTGAGACATAGAACACGATGGGTAGGGATCAGGAAAAGGAAAGACTCTGTAGAAAATGTAGCTGATTTTGCTAAATCATACCTCAGAATTTGTGCTTCAACTTTGTTCCTCACCTTCACCTTTATGTTTCCTCACAGGATTTAGTCCTTCCAGCGCCTTGAGTCCGATGATCTGCAAGATTGGGTGCGAACACAGTAGGAAAGATGGGGGTGTAGGATGAGAAGAGGATGAGAGGGGAAAATGGCGAATAGATATGGGATTGTGGGGGAGATGAGAGTTTATGGGGAGAACAATGGGTAAGCAGGGAAGGGGGCGCTATCGGGATGGATGGGGGTGTTGCACGTGAAATAAATCACGCCAATACAGATGGCTGGAGAGCAGTGCGCGTAAATATACAAAATTCAAATTTTCAGGCGTGTTAGTAATTTGGCAGTGAGGGGAGATGAGTTAGGAAGAGTTTTAATTTGTAGTTGATTCATATATGTAGTGATTTTTTGTAGCTTTTATAATTGACTATAATTGTTTTACTTACATTTTTATAGATTGTAAAGATAAGTAATTTTAGCTACAAATAAAATATATATAGTTAGAATAATTGTAGCTAAAGACCATTTTTTTTGTAGTGTCATTCAATAAATCAAGTTTACTATGCCAAGGGCATGGCCCGCTTACCTTGAACTAAAGCACCTAAGTCAAACCTAGTTTGACTGATTGGATTACCTCAAATACCTTAAATTGACATGATTATCCTTCATCATACATCATTAAACCCTAACTTGCTCATATAAATATTGAGATATGAAAACAGCAAAATCAGTCGATAAAAACCACAAAATCAGATTCCTCATCAAAAATCCTTTCCAAAACATATTTTTGCAGATTTTTATGATAATCAGACGATTTAATATGAATTTCTAAAGAATTCACCAATCACAAATCAAGATAAAACCACGTATATAAATATACATCCAAATCCGGAATCAGTGGCCCAACTTCTGATTTGTCCCAATTAGGCTCAGCCAAATCGGCAATGAGTCTTGCCTCAACGATCAAGGAACAGGGCATGAAAACCCAAAAATACCCTTGCGGGTGAAAAACACCAAAACGGGCGGACAGGGGTACCAAGGTCATATCAGGACCTGGATTTCTCCCCGCTTGCTCCATGGCCAGAGCAGCACCAGGAGGCTCATCTCCGGTCAGCACCTGAGAAGGCATAAAGATGCAGGTGGCATTTGAGATCCTTACTGCATCTGTAGTACCAGGGCGAGGCTATTGAGCCTAAGACCAGGCCCTGATGTGCACAGGAGCTCCAGACTTCTCTTTGCAGTCATGGCCATAGATGTCGGGCACGACCATAGCTGCCAAAGGACAGAAGTCGAGAAAAAGGTGCGGGATAGCCTAGAAGGGAAACTGGAGATGACCCGCAGAGTCAGGTTGTGGTCGAGAAAGAAAATGCCAACTGGAAGGGCCACAAAATCATTGAAACTCGTCGGAAAAACGTGAGGAACATAGGAAGTACGATCGAAGTCTGGAATCAAGAAAATCGGCAGTAGCAGCCCAACCGATGATTGAAAATCAAACAATAGGTTCAGGAGATGCTCCAGATTGGTTTTCCCTAGTCGGATGGGCACTGGAGTTCCATGGCGGTAGGGGTCGGCGAGCACCAAGGCCGCCCTATAGGATGCGGCGACTGGAGAAGAACCAAGGCAAGTCGATGCTTGTAGAAGCATGAGGGGTCGTTGTGGATCATTTTTTATGGGTCAATTGCCTAGGGAGAGCCATAGGAGACTGAGGCATAGCCCAGGACGCCGGATATGTACTTCGCGTTGGGCCCAGAGTTAGGGGAAACGGGGACTATAATTGAGCATGGAGGAGGAGGTGGAATGGTGCAACCCAGCTTTTGGAGTCCGCAAACATGGGTTAAAGGCATTAGATAGGTGTCTATAAGTCCATGGCGAGAGGAGGGTTGGCCGCCATTTAGGCATTTCATGCTTGGGGCACGAGAGGATATGAGTTAGGGTTTGATCGGATCAGGGCTATGAGCCGGATGCGTTGGCGAAGGAATCAAGCAAAACCGTTGAGAAACGACCGAGATTGAAGGCTCGCATTGAAGCCGGTCTGTAACGGTTGTTGCTCGCGAACTAAGCGGAGGAAGAAGAAGACAAATCAACCGTTGATCGATGGTCGAATGGTGTTGATGACCCACGTAAGACCAAGGTAACGTGTGATAGAGTAAATGATATGAACCATAGTGTTATATGCGTATAAATGCTAATTTTGATTAAATGATAATGAAACAATATGTAATTCTCCCATAATCAATTAGAAGGGTCATTTGAAGTCCAAATGAGTTCAAATTTCACCCATAGGTTAATGAGGTGCACTAAAACACAATTGTTCAGTTAATTTCGTATTTTAGCCCATCATCTCACCTAATTAGGAAAAAATGCATTCAATACACTTAAGTGAATATATTAAAGCATTTAAAGCTATTCATTAATCACCAAATGAAGATAATTCATGTAATCAGTCCAAACATCAACAATAAACCTCTTGAGGAATATTAAGCAAGCTTTTATGCATAAAACCACTAATGATAATAAGAGAGAGGAAAATTGATATAAAAACATCCATTTCCATTTTCTAATCAAGAGTGCATAAATGTGCAAGGAAATACTTTCTAAAATTAAACCATGGGTAATAAAGTAAGTGAACATAATATTTCTTCACATGAAATGAAATTTTAAAGCTAATATAGGCAAATTGCATAAAGTTCCTCAACATTTATACTATTAGAAAAAGAGCATGTAGAGAATAAAATATTTTGAAAATTTTCATAAAAAGATTGGGGTGTTACAATACTACCCACCTTAAATAAATTTCGTCCTCGAAATTTCCTAGGGCTTCTACCCACCTTAAGGGTTTCACATAAACTTGCAAAGTTTCCATACAAATTTTCATTATAGGAGGCATATAAAAACAAAGCATTATGATTCAACATAAATTACCTAACTACCCTTCCTAAGTCTCATACCTACTCCTTAACATTACACCTAACTCATTACACTTAGGGAATCTATCTCTCACTTACCATGACTACATCTTCATAGTTGTCTAACCTTAGGTCGTATATCCTTCATCTCTTTATATGTGGTGATCAAGCACATATTTAGAAATGTTGGATCTTTTTATGTTACATCTCACCAACTTATTTGCGCATGTGTCCCATACCACACATGCAATTAAGAAGGTAAGACACATAAAAAATCACATTAAATGACATTTTCCTCAAATCTCAATCGGGTGGCCCTTACCATTGAGACAAGGAGAAACATGTCATCACCTAGGGTTTGGTTTCAATTACATGAGCATGCTAGCATGTACTGCTCTGATGACGTGAGGGCTCTAGTCATCTTTAGGGTTCTCTAGACATACTAGAACACATAATCATGTTTTCTACTTCTATTTCTTCATCCTAGGGTGACTTGCATGAATCCTTATTGTTGCCTTAGTGGCCATCTATTTCTTGCTCTGATACCATTAATGTAACACCCCTCCCTAGGGTTTCTTACGTAACCAGCGGAAGCACAACCTAATCCCCAGCATTATCCATAATGTTGGGTACTTGGCATATCAGGGAGGGATTGTCACATGCATGATCTCATATCAAGAAATAAACAACACTTGGCATTCATAGAAACATAGATTCATACATGAGTTCTTGGAAAGAAAACTACATCATGCTTCAAAAGGTATACTAAACATAAACTAGATAATCATGAAAAAGATAGGATCTCCATAGATGGACGTCCCACCAGGAAACAACTTCTAATGTTTGGGATACTCAGAATCTTCTCAAGGTGTCTCCTTCCCTTTATATCCAACGTCTGTGGACATCTCATCCCCAGCCATACAAAGGAAAACAAACATGGTAAGTAAACGGCATTGGCATGTTATAAAGCATAAAAATAACATATAAATTGATTTGACATAAACATGAACATGCATTAACATTAATCATTTCTTGGCATCTTTTACATGAAGAATTTGACTAGAAGTATATGCTCCTCTCTTAATGCCCCATAAGGAGCCCATAATGCTCGGAAAGCCCATAATTGCTCGGAAAGCCCATAATGCTCGGAAAGCCCATAACAAGGTGCATATAATTCTAAATCAAATTCCCTTAACCATGATCTTTCTTAGACTTTACTTATCTTCTTAATAACCTAAACTTGATCTTAATTGGGATTTCTCCCTCTTGAACATAATTGGGATTTCTCCCCATGAAGCATAATGGGATTTCTCCCTCTTAAGCATGAATAGGAATCTCTTCCCTCTTAATCTTGGCCTCATTAATCTTAATCATAATTCATAATCTTAATGTGATTTCTATTCTTAGACTTAGATTATAACAATCAACATCCAATAACCATATACATTGAAGAAAAACATGTATTAATCATGATTTAACATAAATTGCATAAACATATATAATCATTCAATAAATCAAGTTTACTATGCCAAGGGCATGGCCCGCTTACCTTGAACTAAAGCACCTAAGTCAAACCTGGTTTGACTGATTGGATTACCTCAAATACCTGAAATTGACATGATTATCCTTCATCATACATCATTAAAGCCTAACTTGCTCATATAAATATTGATATATGAAAACAGCAAAATCAGTCAATAAAAACCACAAAATCAGATTCCTCATCAAAAATCCTTTCCAAAACATATTTTTGCATATTTTTATGATAATTAGACGATTTAATATGAATTTCTAAAGAATTCACCAATCACAAATCAAGATAAAGCCACGTATATAAATATACATCCAAATCCGGAATCAGTGGCCCAACTTCTTATTTGGCCCAATTAGGCTCAGACAAATCGGCAATGAGGCTAGCCTCAACGATCAAGGAATAGGGCATGAAAACCCAAAAATACCCTTGCGGGTAAAAAACACCAAAACGGGCGGACAGGGGTACCAAGGTCATATCAGGACCCGGATTGCTCCCCGCTTGCTCCATGGCCAGAGCAGCACCATGAGGCTCATCTCCGATCAGAACCTGAGAAGGCAGAAAGATGCTGGTGGCATTTGAGATCCTTACTGCATCCGCAGTACCAGGGCGAGGCTATTGAGCCTAAGATCAGGCCCTGATGTGCACAGGAGCTCCGGACTTCTCTTTGCAGTCATGGCCATAGATGTCGGGCACGACTATAGCTGCCAAAGGACACAAGCTGAGAAAAAGGTGCGGGATAGCCTAGAAGGGAAACTAAAGATGACCTGCAAAGTCAGGTTGTGGTCGAGAAACAAAATGCCAACTGGAAGGGCCACAAAATCATTGAAACTCGTCAGAAAAACGTAAGGAACATGGGAAGGATGATCGAAGTCCGGAATCAAGAAAATCGGCAGTAGCAGCCCAACCGATGATCAAAAATAAAACAATAGGTTCAGGCGATGCTCCAGATTGGTTTTTCGTAGTCGTATGGGCACTGTAGTTCCATGGCGGTAGGGGTCGGCGAGCACCAAGGCCGCCCTATAGGATGTGGTGACTGGAGAAGAACCAAGGCAAGTCGATGCTTGTAGAAGCATGAGGGGTCGTTGTGGATCGTTTTTGATGCGTCAATTGCCTAGGGAGAGCCATAGGAGACTGAGGCATAACCTAGGATGCTAGAGATGTACTTCGAGTTGGGCCCAGAGTTAGGGGAAACAAGGACTATAATTGAGCATGGAGGAGGAGGTGGAATGGTGCAGCCAAGCTTTTAGAGTCCGCAAACATGGGTTAAAGGCGTTAGATAGGTGTATGTAAGTCCATGGCGAGAGGAGGGTTGGCCTCCATTTAGGCATTTCATGCTTGGGGCACGAGAGGATATGATTTAGGGTTTCCTCATATCAGGGCTATGAGCCGGATGCGTTGGCGAAGGAATCAAGCAATACCGTCGAGAAACGACCGAGATTGAAGGATCGCATTGAAGTCGGTCTGTAACGGTTGTTGCTCGTGAACTAAGCGGAGGAAGAAGACAGATCAACCGTTGATCACTGGTCGAATGGTGCTGATGACCTGCGCAAGACCAGGGTAACGTGTGATAGAGTAAATGATATGAACCATAGTGTTATATGCGTATAAATGCTAATTTTGATTAAATGATAATGAAACAATACGTAATTCTCCCATAATCAATTAGTAGGGTCATTTGAAGTCCAAATGAGTTCAAATTTCACCCACAGGTTAATGAGGTGCACTAAAACACAATTGTTCAGTTAATTTCGTATTTTAGCCCATCATCACACCTAATTAGGAAAAAATGCATTCAATACACTTAAGTGAATATATTAAAGCATTTAAAGCTATTCATTAATCACCAAATGAAGATAATTCATGTAATCAGTCCAAACATCAACAATAAACCTCTTGAGGAATATTAAGCAAGCTTTTATGCATAAAACCACTAATGATAATAAGAGAGAGGAAAATTGATATAAAAACATCCATTTCCATTTTCTAAACAAGAGTGCATAAATGTGCAAGGAAATACTTTCTAAAATTAAACCATGGGTAATAAAGTAAGTGAACATAATATTTCTTCACATGAAATGAAATTGTAAAGCTAATATAGGCAAATTGCATAAAGGTCCTCAACATTTATACTATTAGAAAAAGAGCATGTAGAGAATAAAATATTTTGAAAATTTTCATAAAAAGATTGGGTGTTACATGTTTATTCATTAATTATGTCCTAATATCATAATAAATATTTAAAGTAAGATTTGGGTTTAAGAATAAATTCTCATATTGGACACATAGCATCTGTTTTCCTTGAAAACTAACTCAACTTGTGACGACAAACGCCATCAATTAAGATAACAAGTGTCATCAACAATAATAAAACATGCGGAAGCGATCATTAGCAGCGGATTATTGAAAATCATTAAAAATTAAAACCATTTGCAAAGAGATCCATTCTATGGAAAACTCTTTCAATAAGAACCATTATATTACATTCACATATTGGTTCACATAGTACATTCTCTGTACGATTTATTCTCGAGGAATATATATATATATATACATCATTTGCTTTATGAAAAGCTCAAGTAACAAAATCTTCGAGGCATCATACCAAAATCTCAGATCGATAATAAAAACACTATTACTGATTCCTAGGACCTGAGAATACAGAGACGACACATAGGACTCTATTTACATCTATACAAGACTCGACAGCCAGTATCTCCACCTATGGATTCACTGTTGTCCCTGTTGTTGCTGCTGCTATTCTTCTCTTTTTATGGGGTTTCTGCCTCTACCTCGTCTGCGTCCACCTAAAAATGTTGAATTCCATTGGGGTGAGACAATTATAAAATTGCCCCAGCGAGAGATATAACTCTCCGCCGAAAACATTATTATTGCAGTTTAATAGAAATAAACTGAATAGTGGAATCATATATTCAACAGCAGATAAATCAATACCTATGCAGATTAAAGCAACATTTCTATTCAAGCATTTAATCTATAACTTAATAAAGCAGCATGTCTCTTATTCAATAAGGACTTGAAGAGCATATATAACATTTATGTATCTAGAACATGCTAAGCAGAATAACATCAACTAGTGATTCTTGTATTTCAATCTTCTGCAAATACGCTACATGGCTGATTACATTTTACAAACATTCTTAAGCCCTGAGGAGATGAGATATACCGCTCATACTCCAACCGACCCCGATTACGTAAAGCATCGGTACCACACAAGGTCAATGGGAGAGATGGATTCCATGACCTCATCTGTCTCGGTCAGTATGAGATGACTTTAGCAGAGACATCATGTGTCAAACTGCAATTAGCTTTCCAGGGTATATTGGCATCTTCGCTATAGAGTTATATCATGTAGCATATACTGTCTTCAGGGTTATGGCCCGTAGCCAATGTCTGGTATTATATTGAGGAGTTATGGCCCGTATCCATACTCTTATTGGGGTATGGTCTGAAACCAATCACGTACATAGGACATAGCCCGTAGCCATTCCTATGGTGCATAAGGATATATTTACCCAATTACCCCCACATATTCAAAAATATGCGTTCTGAGTAAAACTCGTTTCACCATTCAGCTAATTCTGATGCTGATGGATCTGTGGTCAAGGCAACTACATTCTATGGTATCACTTGATTAATTAAGTACATTATCATATTCTTTTAGCATCAGCCAAGTTTTCAAACATAACTTATTAAGGCAAGTGCTACAAAGAAACATGTAATGTTTTCATCAGTTACTTCTCAGTCTTTATAAGACATTGGGATCTCAGTCCCTCATTTCAATACTGGGAATTATCATCCCTTCAAAATCTTAATACCTTAATTATATGGATCTGGGTATTCAAACCCTTAGCTCATCACTGAGCACAGTTACCACTTTTTCAGGTAATTATCACCTTCAAGTCATTTGATCAAGGTAAACATGATACTTGCTACACAAGAATCTCTTATGGCACTTGAGGCTCATTAACTCTCTTGTTACCATTTACTAAGCAACAAGGTATATTATGGCACACAAGGCCCAATAAATAATTTCAATGAATAAAGCATCATAACTCGTACCTGGCAATATTTATCATCTCAGGATACCTACATGGTTAGTATAGATGATAACAGATATATCAATCATATTTCAATTCCATGCTATTCAAGGGTAACACCACTATTCCCTTACCAGGGTTAGGGTTTCCCATTTCATATCAATCAGGGTTACTCATTCCCTTTACACAATTAGGACCAATGAGTTATCATTTCATTGTCCAAGGTTAGAGTTTCATGCTATATAATATAACCCAAAATCAGGGTTTCACATACCTTTACCCTATTTTAGAATTAGTGTTTACCATTCACATCACATCAGGGATTATGATATACTAACACCCAATTTAGGGTTAGGTTTTACTATTCCTCCCAATTAGGGTTTTATATTCCATTACCCACAATTAGGGTTTACTATTCATTCTAATTAGGGTTTATCATTAGGATACCCTGAATTAGGGTTACACATATCATTACCCTAAATTCATATCACATCATCCTCCTAGTTTAGGGTTTCACTCAAACTTGCCCTAAATTAGGGTTTGAGTTCATTAATCAACTCAATTAGGGTTTTATGATCTCTTTATCAAGGATCATACCCTAATTGTATATCACATTTATTTTGAATGTGTTAGGCTTAATTTCTACATGATTATCATTCATGTATGAATCTTTCTCTCTCTCTCATCCTACTCAGGATGTTCACTACTCAATTCTTGATTAGATTGAGCTTACTCTTTATTCGAATACATGCATTTATGGTTAGCATGATGTATTGAATTATTACATCATTATGCATTAATGATTAATCCCATTAAGGGTATCAATTATCTAAGTACATCAGGTCTCCAAATGGTTTAATCAATTGAACCTTCAATTATATGAGGGATCCAAAAGAATTAACCAATTAAACTTTAAATTTCATTAGGTGATCAATTGGATTAACTAATTAAATCTTCAAATGCATTAGGTATCCAAATAGATTAACCATATTGGACCTTCAATTATATGAGATATCCAAATGGATTAACCATATTGATCTTCAAAATATTTAATTACTTAGACCCTAAACGATCTTAGTTATCAGAATTCAATTGGTAGAAAACCATTTGGGCAAATTGCCCTTGAAACCGATTGGACAAGAAAGGTGTTGAAATTTATTAAACTTTGGGTCTCCAAATGGTCTTAAGACCGTTTGGTCCAAACCCTCTTAAAACCGAATGGACCAAAAAATTCTTTCAACACTTAAACAATTCATGATTTCAATAGATGAACCGATTAACAATTGAATCCTTAATTTCTTCATCAATTGAACTATTGAATCATCCTTCAATTGGACCATCAATTAGTGTTTTGAACCCAATTGATCTAGGATTTCTACTCAAGAAACCTTCAATTAGGGCTTTGAAATCGAGGAACCATCAATGATCAGCATTGTGGAATTGATTCAATTGAAATTAATGAATCATCATCAAATTTTTGATATGACCTAACCCCAAACGGTCTTGAGGTCATTTGGATACTCTCCAAACAGTCTTGAGACCATTTGCCCCATCCTATCCTTGAAATTTGTGAAATTCCATTAGGGTTTTGATCATTGGATTGATCATCAAATCAGCTATTAATTGCATTTCATTTGGGTATCTTTGGACCTTCAATTACTCAACCATACTCAACCCTAGACCTCCAAACGGTCTTGGTTGACCTCCAAACGGTCTTGAGACCGTTTGCGTGATCTCCAAATGGTCTTGAGACCATTTGGGTTAATCAACCCAAAAATCTAAATCAATCAATTGGAATTTTGGCACTTAACTCGATTAGGGTTTGGAAATTGATGAACCTTCAACTAATGAACCCTTTAGAATTAATCAATTAAATTTAATGGGTCATCAACCATCATCATTAGAATCAAATCCCCAAATGGTCAACTGTGGTTAACTCTTCCAAATGGTTTCAAACCGTTTAGTTCCTAACGGTTTGATGAAGTCGTGTAATTCCAAACGGTTTTGTTGAAACTGAATGGACAACTTGTTGAAACCGATTGGAATAGGAATTCCTTGGGAAAAGTGTCAAAGATGATTTCATCATCATCTACCTTCGTCCCTGTAACTTATAGTACTTCTGATTTCATGAATTTACCCATTACAACAAATAATTAATCAAGAAGATGAAGGAATCAACGAAATTCCAAGATTGATAGTTGAATAACAATGTAGAGGGGTTCAAGTTATATAACCCACCTCCAATTGAGCTTCAAAGCTCCAATATCACGTCAACAATGGTGGATGCAACTCCTTTCACTATCCCAAGGCTCATCCTCAAGCTTTGAGCGAAACGGAATGGTTAGAATTGAAGATGGGATCGAGATAAGAAGAAATCATGCATTGTTTTGTGATTTCCACCATGAATTCAAGGTGAAAGAAAGTCAAGAAGCTTACCAACAGGTTGGGGATCGTCTTACTGGTACTTAAAAGCTACCAAGGTCATTTTACAAGCAAAGAGAAGAATTGGATTTGAAATTACCCTTTCATTCTATGGATAAAGGAGCATATATGTGAATTTTATTGAAAATTCATTTACGAGAGAGAAAGTAGGAATTATCTCTTCCTTTTTCTTGCCACTTGCCCCCTTATATTCCTTAGAGATGAGTCTATAATCTTTTCCTCTTATTCCCTTCAATTATCCATAATTTAAAGAAAATCAAATTAAGCACCTTAACCCTTATAATATTAATATCCTAAAGTTCATGGATTTTTCTTTTTCTTATCTTAATGTGAGTGGGTTCTCCACTCACGTAGATATTTCCTTTGCCTTTGCAAGGAACAAGGACATCCAAATATATGTATTTTCAACCATTTCAATTTTTATTGAAGGGCAATCCAATTAAAATAATTATTTTTGCATTAAATTAAATTAGGGTTTCAATTATGCTTAAATCTTGATTATTTTAATATCAAGATTCTCTCTCCTTCAAAGTAGCTCAAATGAGATGCCCCTCTCATTTTCTTGCCTCTAAAAGATGAGAAGAGTTATTAGGGGTCTTTGGAAGAGGTAATTTGCATATTGAACCCTAGGTTTTGGGTAAATTGCACATTACATCAAAACTAGGTTTTAATGCACAAACATTGATTAATTAGCTCTTTCTTGGTACTCAGGCTTTCACTAGCCATATCTCTGCATCATCTTCATTCTCATGATGATTCAAAACATGAGGGACATATTATCATGTAACATTTGCAAATTAACCCCTCAACTTGGGTAAATTGCACTTTAATCCACAACAATCAAAACATTGCTTTCAATATTGTTCAAAAAGGACTAAAATTGAAATATAAATTCCTCTTGAGCCTTAATTACTTTTCAAAAGATAAGAGCAAGCATCTAATAAACTTTATTAAGCAAAACACCTAGGGTTAAAGCATAACCCAGGTCAGGGATGTTACAAATTATCCACCCCTTACAAGGATTTCATCCCCGAAATGTAAAGACCAAGTCTCTACTATAAAACATGATAAACAAGTACATCAAATGTGTGGTAGCAGAAGAAATAAAAACTTGACTATAATCACAATGTATAAGGAGTACATTACAAAATATTTTCCAAATGGGGTACATCTTTATACAAGAACAAGGATCTAGGTAGAGGAAGACTTAGACTAAGCCAATATTGTCTCCAAACAAAACAACTAAATATATAAAGGCAACTATGATCATGCAAGCTATATGTTCCCTTTTCTTCTTGTCCTATCCTTAGCCTTAGGTTCACCAAGCTTCCATGCGCACTCTGATCCTAGCCTGGATGGTTGGGGTCATCCAGCAAGAGAAAGATAAAAGTATGTGTTATTCAAGAGAATTAGGACAATTAAATAATCTAAAGCATTGCAATATAGAGATTCTTTACAATAAGAGATTTCAAAAGAAACGAGGCAAGTATAGGAATAAGAGAGAGAAAACTGCCATAAACAATCACCACAATAATAATCACATAGCATGAATATATTAAGACACAAAGTCATCTCAATGTAGGGTGAGGCACCTACCGGGCCTCACCAGTGGCAGGGGGACTAAAACCCCAGTGCCTATATAAAGTGGCAGTGGGACTAAAACCCCAGTGCCTAATATATAAAATGGCAGGGGGACTAAAACCCCAGTGCCCGACAGGAGGACTAAAACCTCAGTGCCCTATGGGTGGTTTGTACTCATGTACACTACATTGTCATTTGGCCTAAAATACATCATGCTTAAAAGTCACTTGGCAGTATTGATAAGTATAACAAGATTTGCAACATTGCAAAATGGGAATAAAACCCAATAAATAAAGGAGCCAACATAAGCAACAACAATATACAATGTTTCCAAGTATTTCAAAAGGATGAGCCAACATAGGCAATAGAAAGGTTCACATAATCCAAATGAATGAGTCATAATGGCAACAAAATCATCAAATAAGTAAAGATCCAAATAAAGGCATTTAGGAGGATATCAAGCCTAGAACATAATGTTTGTAGGGTTGGATAAGATCCCAACTGAAGAGTAGGTTTATTGCACAATATACATTCCACATAGATTTTACATTCATCATAGATGTTCACATAAATATGATTCACATACCTGTTTTACTTCATTACCACCACATTCATCAATCTGATTGTATCACCATTCCATATTTCCCTAGTTGCAAACATTATCATGTATTAATATTTTTAAGGCTTAAAGCATATGAAAAACCCTAATTTTACAAAACCATGATTTAAGGTTCAAAACCTAGTCTAATAGATTGGTCATATTCTCCTGAATAAGAAAACATATTTTATTTTCCAATTTGGTGTTAAAATGGGTTAATTATATATTTTAGAACATTTTATACACTTAAAAAGTCATTAAAAGCAAACTTAGAAAAAGGAATCCAAATCATGACTCAAAAACCATAAAATCAGGTACTCCATGAAAAATCCTTTCCATTGACTATTTATTTGCATTTTTCTGACCATGGATCGATTTACTATGAATTAAGTAAAATTGGCCAATCAGAATGCAAGAAAAATCCATGTAGGCTAAAAAGGCTTGCGCCAAGGGCGATTGAGCTGAGGGCGAAATTACCAAAATACCCTAGGTCGGGAAATGAAATCAATTCAAAGAGCAAGGACACTTTTGTCATCTTTACATCTCGATTAATCGTAGCTGAGAAACAAACCAAAAGATAAAAAGACGAGAATGCCCATACCCGCAAACAATGGCCCAATGGTAGGAGCATGGGTGCCTTGGTCATTGCCCGACCAGGATTGTCCTCGCCCCAAGCCATGGCGAGGGAGCAACCTGGAGCTTGAGCTCCATTGCTTCCAGATCACACCTAGGCATACAGTTGTCGACCGAGACCAAGAGTAAATCCCCTACGACCTCGCGAACACAAAGAGTTGTTGTGCTTGATCCCGTGAGCCCAAGACCACCGGAAATAGGCTGCGGAATGGCTGGAACATAGGAGTAGGTCAGAGCTCAAAAGCCAAAGGAAAGCGCGATAACCCGGGAAAATGAGGTCAGGGAAAACTTCATGGATGGGTTGCGAGTTGAACCCAGGCTTCGATGAGTGCAGAGATGCACTGAAGCTCAGAAACCACCAAGCACCATTGAGGTTGACGGCGGCTTTACAGGCTACGACATCCGGGGGCGTCGTGAGGCAAAACAAAGAAGCGAAAAGGAAAAGGGGAGGTCGAGGATGCTCACCCAGGAGGCAATCGAATAGAAGTGGCCGGAGGAGGATTCCCTTGGCCGAGGTCGCCAGAGAAGCACATTGAGTAGGATGAGGAGGAGGAGGCCAGATGGGAACAAATTGAGAGGGGAGGAGAAAAGGTTGAGGTCTAAGGGTTCTCATGGTGGTCGTATATAGGCGAGTGAGAAGCTAGGTCTCACTTTGTAAGTCACAGCAGAGAGGGGGAGATGAGCCCTGTTGGGCATTTATCGTAGAAGCCACCACAACGGCCGAGCAAGGGATCAAATGGATCGGCGTGAAGAGACGAAGCGAAAGGAACTTAAATCGCGAGAAACGGAGCTCTGTGGAGGGAGAACATCCTCGAGGGAGTCATGTGGTCAGGACTATTCAGTTGGTCGGAGGTTGAAGGAGGGTTCCTAATCGTCAAATGAAGATCTCATTAAAACAGGGCCGTTGGATCGAGCGCAAGGGCTGACTGACCGTGTGACACGAAAAATAAACAAAACATTGACGTTACACATCAAATGAATGATATCAACTCATGCAATATAGTTATACTATATTGAAGGCTTATAAAATGGATTTGAAAGGTCAAATGAAGTCCAAAAGCCACCAAATGTGGACCATAGTTTCATATTAGCATTTAGAACGATGCTATGAAATTAGATTTCATATTTATATCCAATAAGGCCCTTAATAAATATATTGCTCATTAAAGTGTATATAAATATATTAAAAGGTGTGCATTAATATGAAATGACTATATTAATGCAATTAGTGAGTCAAATTCGAGGTGATAGATATATATGAGTATTAAGAGCAAAATATCAACCTTAAAATATGTTTTCACACATTTATCTTCAAATTGGAGGAGAGAGAAGGTAAAAGGGTAAATACTCTCATAATTAATTCAAATACACATTATTATTAATATATTTATCCAAAAAAGCTCCAAATTAACATTATATACTTATTTTCTCTCTTAAGTGTACATTTTGCATATTAAGACCCCAATTATTTCATTGTGTGGGTTATTTGTGCAAACAGCGCTCTATTTATATAAATGAGGGAAAAAGGTAATTTCAACCTTGAATTGTGCTCAAATTGCACAAGGAGTCCAAAAAGAATATAAAAGAAGGGAAATTTATGAAAATGGTCCAAATGGACTAGAAGGCAAAGAAAAGATCAAAAGTGGGTAAATTGTAGGGAAGACCCTGAGATTCAGTATGTTACAACACACCACCCCTTAAAGAGGATTTCGTCCCTGAAATCACAACAAGAGGAAAGAGAGGGTGAGTGTGCAACTTCCCAACCTTAAACACTAGGTTATAAACCTTAATCTAGGGTACAACACAAAATCTACATGAGTCAGGTGTTACTAAGGTTTCCACAAAACCTATAGCCTTTTATCAAACTCAAATTAACATTTTTTCCTTATTAGCATAATCTTCATCATGAAGAGGTATCATATTATACTATCACTTGTGCCACATTTTATTCAAAACAATTACATATCAATATTATATCATGTGTATTTCCCTCATCAAGGGTTTTAAGCCAATTAGGGTTTACTAAGCCATTTCAACATTAATTAATGTATTAGGTCAAAAACCTTAATAACATGAATTCGTTTTCCATTATCCTCTTAAAACTATCATGTAGAATTATCACAAATTATTTTGTAGAAAAAGTTAATATTTTCCAACAAGTTATTAAGCCTATAATAATTCCAAATAATGTTCATATTGCACATTGTCATATCATCTTTCATACTCATATCCATTCCATCATTAATCATTGTCGTCCATTACACTTCATATTATAAATTATACATATTTTACTTCACATTAGGCAGATAATGAATATTTATGTGAATCCAATTATTCATTATCATGTTTGAGTCATTATACTCATTTTAGTGAATAGGATGTAACACATTAAATATTAATGAATTAATTCATATATCAAGTTATGATGAGGTGTTAATTAGAGAACAAGGTGATATACCTTACATATATTGATAATTTTGTGACTATAATCCCTTTATATGCATCAAGGTATATTATGTGATGATGACACCTAATGTCACTAATGTATCATGAAAGGCATTAAGGGTATATATATGTATATGTTGTCAAGGCTATATGATTACATATTAGGGTTTGGGTCAACATGATCATTACATGTTAAAGCATCCTTAGGGTGCATTCTCCATACACATTTTACCATTAGGGTGGCATAGTCAACATTATTATGTGCATCAAGAATATGTGAACGTTCAAGCATATGAACTATCTCTATATGACTTAATATGAATGCATGTGTGTATAAACAAACAAGTTGAATTACATGTATAATGTGTTTGGTAAATTATTGTTCACATAAGTTATTATGTACATATGTCCACATAGATAGGGTTTCTAACTCCAAAGGTATTTGATTTTGCTTTTAATTAGGATTCCATCCCCCTAAAAAGGGATTTCATCCTCGAAATGAGATTTGCAAAACCAAATAGGGTACGAACAACATTATCCTCACTTAAAAAGGGTCAACTAAGTCAAACTAAGCTAAGGGTAAAAGGTACATAAAACTCAACACTATAAGGACTTACTAACCAAACTTCAGGGTGTAACATAGGGTACACTAAACCCTAAACATAGGAGTATAAGGTATTTAAGGATGATTTTTGTGTAAGAGATCAAATCATCACTTATGGTTTTCCTAAGGTATTCAACAATTAGGAAACATTCCGAAAGATAGACTATTTCGAGCTGTCTATATCAGATCAGGCCAGGCCAGGTCATATGAGCTCAGGTGTCCTCGTTACCAAGCTAGTGGGGTGGAGGAAAATATTGCCAGCCCCCAAGCTCTGACCCTTTCTAGACACCATCACTTCAACTTCTTGCTCTAGTAGCTTCTCAATAGACAATTCACCAAAAAGTTGACAAATTTTATTTCTAATTACGAAATTATTATGTTTCTAAATCAAACTTTCATTATAGGTCAACTCTAAGGTGAAAAACTTACTAAAGAAACTATATATGATAAGGGTTCTATCTAGGAGACAATTTTGAATTAGTCAAGAATCCTACTACCTTGATGCTCTAATACCATGTTGTCAAGACCAAGTCTCTACTATAAAATATGATAAACAAGTACATCAAATGTGTGGCAGCGGAAGAAATAAAAACTTGACTATAATCACAATGTATAAGGAGTACATTACAAATTTTTTCCCAAATGGGGTACATCTTTATACAAGAACAAGGATCTAGATATAGGAAGACTTAGACTAAGCCAATATTGTCTCCAAACAAAACAACTAAATATATAAAGGCAACTATGATCATGCAAGCTATATGTTCCCTTTTCTTCTTGTCCTATCCTTAGCCTTAGGTTCACCAAGCTTCCATGCGCACTCTGATCCTACCATGGATGGTTGGGGTCATCCAGTGAGAGAAAGATAAAAGTATGTGTTATTCAAGAGAATTAGGACAATTAAATAATCTAAAGCATTGCAATATAGAGATTCTTTACAATAAGAGATTTCAAAAGAAATGAGGCAAGTATAGGAATAAGAGAGAGAAAACTGACATAAACAATCACCACAATAATAATCACATAGCATGAATATATTAAGACACAAAGTCACCTCAATGTAGGATGAGACACCTACCAGACCTCACCAGTGGCAGGGGGACTAAAACCCCAGTGCCTATATAAAGTGGAAGGAGGACTAAAACCCCAGTGCCTAATATATAAAATGATAGGGGGACTAAAACCCCAGTGCCCGGCAGGAGGACTAAAACCTCAGTGCCCTATGGGTGGCTTGTACTCATGTACACTACATTGTCGTTTGGCCTAAAATACATCATGCTTAAAAGTCACTTGGCAGTATTGATAAGTATAACAAGATTTGAAACATTGCAAAATGGGAATAAAACCCAAGAAATAAAGGAGCCAACATAAGCAACATCAATATACAATGTTTCCAAGTATTTCAAAAGGTGAGACAACATAGGCAATAGCAAGGTTCACATAATCCAAATGAATGAGTCATAATGGCAACAAAAGCATCAAATAAGTAAATATCCAAATAAAGGCATTTAGGAGGATATCAAGCCTAGAACATAATGTTTGTAGGGTTGGATAAGATCCCAACTGAAGAGTAGGTTGATTGCACAATATACATTCCACATAGATTTCACATTCATCATAGATGTTCACATAAATATGATTCACATACCTGTTTTACTTAATTACCATCACATTCACCAATCTGATTGTATCACCATTCCATATTTCCCTAGTTGCAAACATTATCATGTATTAGTATTTTTAAGGCTTAAAGCATATGAAAAACCCTAATTTTACAAAACTGTGATTTAAGGTTCAAAACCTAGTCTAATAGATTGGTCATATTCTCTTGAATAAGAAAACATATTTTATTTTCCAATTCGGAGTTAAAATGGGTTAATTATGTATTTTAGAACATTTTATACACTTAAAAAGTCATTCAAAGGAAACTTCAAAAAAGGAATCCAAATCATGACTCAAAAACCATAAAATCAGGTTCTACATGAAAAATCCTTTCCATTGACTATTTATTTGCATTTTTCTGACCATGGATCGATTTACTATGAATTAATTAAAATTGGCCAATCAGAATGCAAGAAAAATCCACGTAGGCTAAAAAGGCTTGCGCCAAGGGCGATTGAGCTGAGGGAAAAATTACCAAAATACCCTAGGTCGGGAAATGAAATCAATTCAAAGAGCAGGGACACTTTTGTCATCTTTACATCTCGATTAATCGCAACTGAGAAACAAACCAAAAGATAAAAAGATGAGAATGCCCATACCTACAAACAATGGCCCAATGGCAGGAGCACGGGTGCCTTGGTCATTGCCTGACCAGGATTGTCCTCGCCCCAAGCCGTGGCGAGGGAGCAACCTGGAGCTTGAGCTCCATTGCTTCCATATTGCACCTAGGCATACAGCCGTCGACCGAGACCAAGAGTAAATCCCTTACGACCTCGCGAACACAAAGAGCTATTGCGCTTGATCCCGTGAGCCCAAGACCACCGGAAATAGGCTGCGGAATGGCCAGAACATAGGAGTAGGTCAGAGCTCAAAAGCCAAAGGAAAGTGTGATAACCCGGGAAAACGAGGTTGGGAAAAACTTCGTGGATGGGTTGCGAGTTGAACCCAAGCTTCGACGAGTGTGGAGATGCACTGAAGCTCAGAAACCACCAAGCACCAGTGAGGTTGATGACGGCTCTATAGGCTACGACATCCGGGGGTGTCACAAGGCAAACAAAGAAGCGAAAAGGAAAAGGGGAGGTCGAGGATGCTCACCCAGGAGGCAATCGAATAGAAGTGGCCAGAGGAGGATTCCCCTGGCCGAGGTCGCCAGAGAAGCACATTGAGTAGGTCGAGGAGGAGGAGGCCAACTGGGAACAAATTGAGAGGACAGTAGAAAAGGTTGAGGTCTAAGGGTTCTCACAGTGGTCGTATACAGGCGAGTGAGAAGTTAGGTCTCACTCTGTAAGTCGCGGCAAAGAGGGGGAGATGAGCCTTGTTGGGTGTTTATCGTAGAAGCCACCACAATGGCCGAGAAAGGGATCAAATGGATGGGCATGAAGAGATGAAGCAAAAGGAACTTAAATCACGAGAAACAGAGCTCTGTGGAGGGAGAACATCGTCGAGGGAGTCCTATGATCGGGGTTGTTCAGCTGGTCGGAGGTTGAAGGAGGGTTCCTAATCGTCAGAGGAAGATCTCATTAAAACAGGGCCATTGGATCGGGCGCAAGGGCTGACTGATTGTGTGACATGAGAAATAAACAAAACATTGACGTTACACATCAAATGACTGATATCAACTCATGCAATATAGTTATACTATATTGAAGGCTTATAAAATGGATTTGAAAGGTCAAATGAAGTCCAAAAGGCACCAAATTTGGACCATAGGTTCATATTAGCATTTAGAACGATGCTATGAAATTAGATTTTGTATTTATATCCAATAAGGCCCTTAATAAATATATTGCTCATTAAAGTGTATATTAATATATTAAAAGGTGTGCATTAATATGAAATGACTATATTAATGCAATTAGTGAGTCAAATTCGAGGTGATAGATATATATGAGTATTAAGAGCAAAATATCAACCTTAAAATATTTTTCACACATTTATCTTCAAATTGGAGGAGAGAGAAGGTAAAAGGGGAAATACTCTCATAATTAATTCAAATACACATTAGTATTAATATATTTATCCAAAAAGCTCCAAATTAACATTATCTACTTATTTGCTCTCTTAAGTGTACATTTTGCATATTAAGATCCCAATTATTTCATTGTGTGTGTTATTTGTGCAAACACCCCTCTATTTATATAAATGAGGGAAAAAGGTAATTTCAACCTTGAATTGTGCTCAAATTTTTTTTGATGACGAGGGAACCACTCCCGCACGAGCGCCACTTTTGTGACCCCCGCAGGCAGCGTAAACCCCCGGATGCCCCCCCCCGCCCATACAGGGACCACCAAGTAGTCGCATCATTGGTCGGCCAACGCGTGGGCTAATTCACTTCAGTGGAACGCTGGGAGTCGAACCCGTGCCCCCTCGCAGGGGGCTTGCGAGCCGCACCACCCGAGCTATTCCACCCCGTAAAATTGCACAAGGAGTCTAAAAAGAATATAAAAGAAGGGAAATTTATGCAAATGGTCCAAATGGACTAGAAGGCAAAGAAAAGCTCAAAAGTGGGCAAATTGCAGGGAAGACACTGAGATTCAGTATGTTACATGAAATCATCAACAAAAACATTTAAGAGAAAATAGTAGGGTATTTCCTCCTCATCTCTTCCTATAGCTCCCATGTAGCTTCTTCAACACCACGATGATGCCAGAGAACTTTCACAAGACATATATCTTTCTTTTTCAGCCTTTTGATTCTCCTATCAAGAATGAACACAGGTCCTTCAACATAAGATATATCATCATTTAGTTCTACCTCCATAGGTTGCAGAACTAACTCTGTGTCAGGATGACACTTCCTCAACATAGAGATATGGGACACTGGGTGCAATTTATGCAGCTCAGGTGGTAACTCCAGCTTATAGGCTACCTTTCCCATCCTCTCAATGATTGGATAAGGCCCCATAAATCTAAGAGCTAACTTTCCCTTCTTCCAAAATCTAAGGATACCTTTCCAAGGTGAGACCTTGAGGTATACTCTGTCTCCAACTTGGAATTCTAAAGGTCTATGACGCTTATTAGTGTAAGATTTCTGTCTATCCTGAGCCGCTTTCAACTGTTGTTGTATTACTTTAATCTTCTCAGTTGTTTGCTACACTAACTCAGGACCCAAGAGTTGGTACTCCCCTATTTCATACCAACATAAAGGAGATCTACAACGTCTACCATATAATGCTTCATATGGTGCCATCTCAATACTCTGTTGATAGCTATTATTATAAGCAAATTCTATCAAGCTCAGGTGTAGATCCCAACTTCCTACGAATTGAAGGACACATGCCCTAAGAAAGTCCTCCAAAGTTTGTATGGTCCTTTCATATTGTCCATCTATCTGTGGGTGAAAGGTTGTACTAAACCTTAATTGTGTACCCAAAGCTTTATGGAGTCGCTCCAAAAAATGACTCGTGAACTGGGGACCTCTATCAGATACAATAGTAGCTGGAACCCCGTGCAAACGCACTATCTCATCTATGTATATATGTGCACGCTTCTCAGTAGTGTAGGTTGTTTTGACAGGAATGAAATGTGTTGTCTTAGTCAACCTATCAACTATCACCCAAATGGAATCATGACTTTTGGCTGTTCTAGGCAAACCAACCACAAAGTCCATGGTCACATGATCCCATTTCCATTGTGGTATGGGCAGAGGTTGCATTGTTCCTACGGGCTTTTGATGTTCAGCTTTAACTAGCTGACACACTGGACACCGCATAACAAACTCAGCAACATCCTTCTTCAAACCAGGCCACCAATACATATCTTTCAGGTTATGATACATCTTGGTGCTTCCTAGATGCATAACATACATCGAAGAATGAGCTTCTTCTAGGACTAACTTTCTTAAGTTATCGACATCAGGTACTATCATCCTACCATGATAACAAGCTACATGATCATCTGAATCATGGAAACCATCTCGTTTCTCGCTACCATACTCTGACCTGGTCTATTGAATCACAACATCAGCCTATTGTGCTTCTTTAATCTGCTGTCTCAGGGTAGGTTTCACTTGCATCTCAGCTAACAACCTGGATAACAATGATATTTTAAGTTGTATATTATCTTGCCTTAAAGAGATAATCATATCTCTCTTAGAGCACACTAAAGAGTTTAACTATACTTTATCTAAGGTTGGTGTTGCTGATTTTCTGCTTAAAGCATTAGCAACCACATTGGCCTTCCCTGGATGATAATCAATTGTACAATCGTAGTCCTTGATTAACTCCATCCAACGGCGTTGCCTCATGTTTAGATCATGTTGTGAGAATATATATTTTAAATTCTTATGGTATGTGAAAATCTGGAATGTCTCTCCATAGAGATAATGTCTCAAGATCTTCAAGGCATGGACAGCTAGCTCTAGATCGTGTGTCGCATAATTCTCCTCGTGTTTCTTAAGCTATCGAGAATCAAAAGAAATCACTTGTTTATCTTGCATCAACACACATCCTAGACCGTTCTTGGATGCATCACAGAAGACTATGTACCCCTTCCCTTGCTCAGGTAATACTAACACAGGAGCACTTGTTAACCTTTCCTTCAGTAGCTGAAAAGATTGTTGGCACTTGTCATTCCAGACAAAAGGAACCTCTTTCCTGGTCAACTTGGTTAGGGGTAAAGCTGTAGAACTGAAGTTCTTAATGAACCTCCTATAATAGCATGCCAGTCCTAGGAAACTGCATATCTCTGTCGGTGTCTTTGGATGTTCCCATTGTAGGACAGATTCTACCTTCTTAGGATCAACACGAATACCTGAGGCAGATATTATGTGTCCAAGAAAAGAAACTTCTGGTAACCAGAACTCACACTTGCTAAACTTAGCATACAACTTAAGCTCTCTTAGCAAAGTCAAAGACTGACAGAGATGCTGCTCATGCTGTTGAGCTTCTCCGCTGTATATCAAGATATCATCTATGAAGACGACTACGCACTGATCAAGAAAAGGTCAAAAGATTCTATTCATGAGTTCCATGAATGTATTCGATGCATTAGTTAGTCCAAACAACATAACTATGAACTCATAGTGACCATACCTTGTCCTAAAGGTAGACTTAGGTATGTCACTCCTTAATACGCAACTGATGGTATCCCGACCTCAGATCTATCTTAGAAAAGATAGTTGCACCACGCAACTGATCAAACAAATCATCAATCCTTGGCAGAGGATACTTGTTCTTTATGGTTACTTTATTCAACTACCTATAGTCAATGCATAATCGCATAGACACATCCTTTTTCTTAACAAAGAGGACTGGAGCACCCCATGGTGAAGTACTCGGTCGGATAAAACCCTTCTCAAGCAACTCCTATAGTTATTTCTTGAGCTCTTCCATTTCGGCATGTGTCATTCTATACGGCGTTTGTGCTATCGGTTGCATACCCGGGATTAGATTAATTTCAAAATCAATTTCTCAGGGCGGTGGTACACCTGGAAGTTCTTCAGGAAATACATCTTCAAATTCCCTGACTATCGGAACTTCATAAGGATTAGGACTCTCCATTTTGGTATCTACCACATGATCTAAGAATTCAAAGCATCCCTATCTCATCAACTTCTCAGCTACTATAGCTGACACTAAGCAGTTTGGAAGAATCTTTCTATCTCCTTGAAAGATCCATGTGTCACCATCATCTGTGAACACAGTCTGCTTGGAACCACAATCCAAGACAACCTTATTTTTCTCTAAGGTGTCCATCCCAAGGATTATATCAAAACCCTGCATCTCAAGTGGTATAAGATCCACTTGAATGCGATGATCAGAAAAGGAAAGAATGCAGGAAGAACACACCTCCCGCAACACTGCAGATCTCAACAAAGGGGTTTCTAGCATCAAACTATCTGCTCTATGACTGATAATCATGTTGTAGTCATGTATCACTTCTCGAGTGATAAAGGAATGCGTAGCACCCGGATCAATTAAAACATATACAAAGTAGGATAAAGACATATTAGAATAAAATAGTTCCATCTGACCTGTCACAACTCGTGGATTAACCATTGCCTCGGGTTGATTCATTGCATAGAATCTCGATGTTGCCTACTATTGGACCTGTGTTCTATTATTGGATGCAGAAGATCCTTCCTGGGATGCCTGTCCACATCCTCGAGTACCACTAGAAAATGGCTTTCTATGAGAGCCTTGTTGACTCTATATCGGGGGTTGATTCACCACTACATTCCCCGTTGGACAAACTCTTGCCAGATGTCCTACTAGTCCACATCGATGACAAGTTCTATTCTCTTGATGTGGTCTAGAGGGTCCAGTTACTGATGTTGATGCTATGCTAGGGGCTCTACTCAGAGGAAAACTACACCCTCTACCCCTACTTGACATCCACTGTGTCTGGGTATTGAACCTCTATGGTGTTGCCGATGCAGAAAACCTTGGTTTCTTGAAACCCTCGAACCTTTGTCCATGAAAATGATGATACACTTTCTTATTATTGGTCTGTCGCTTCTAAATCACAGACCTCTCTATCCGTCTTATAGACTCCATGAAGGTGGCAAACCTCTCCCGATTCTCTAAAGTAGACACTGGAGTGGTTAATTCAGCATTCAGCCCCTTCTCGAAACGCCGAATCCTCTCCTCATCAGTAGATTCCATATGTGGACAAAACCACAAAAGTTCCATGAACTTAGCCTCATACTCGCTAATGTTCACTTGTCCCTGCCTAATCTGTTCAAACTGAGTAATTTTCTCATCCAGAAAAGTCTTGGGAAAGTATCTACTGACGAATTCTCATCGGAACTCTTCCCATCCAATTTCCACACCTAGCTCTTGCCTTCCTCAATGGTCCACCAGTGACCAGCACTACCTTTCAATAGGTATACAGCATGTCTCACCTTCTCATCCTCAGGGATATTAAGGATTCTAAAGGCTTTTTCCAGCTCGGTCAGCCATAAATCTGCATCAGCTGGATCAGCCGTACCAGCATAATCTATGGCCCCAATCCGGCGAAGTCGTTCAAAAGTCTTGTCGGCTCCATGTCCTTCATTGTGGGTTGGTACCCTCAGTGCTGGTAGTGGCATCCTATCTGTCATATGAGTCATGGCTGCCATAAACTGTCCAAACATGGCTTGGAAGGTTGGGTTCCCCATATCTACTTGATTGAACTGGGGTTGTTCAGGTACTGGCTCCTCCCTATTCTGGTCTCTTGCACCTGCTCCTGGTGCAGCAATGATGCTCTCAGCAACATGTTCATCATGTGATCCAGACATCTTCAAGTTCTTCTTCTCCTATATGAGCAGAAGACACTATCAGATAAACTGGAAAACATTAGAACAGACTCAACGACCTTAATCCTATGTCTCTGTAGACTCAGCGAACCTAGAGCATTGATACCACTTAACTTGTGACGACAAACGCCATCTATTAAGATAACAAGTGTCATCAACAATAATAAAACATGCGGAAGCGATCGTTAGCAGCGGATTACTGAAAATCATTAAAAATTAAAACCATTTGCAAAGAGATCCATTCTATGGAAAACTCTTTCAACAAGAACCATAATATTGCATTCACATACTGGTTCACATAGTACATTCTCTGTACCATTTCTTCTCAAGGAATATATATACATCATTTTCTTTATCAAAAGCTCAAGTAACAAAATCCTTGAGGCATCATACCAAAATCTCAGATCAATTATAAAAACACTATTACTGATTCCTAGGACCTGAGAGTACAGAGACGACACATAGGACTCTATTTACATCTATACAAGACTCGACAGCCAGTATCTCCACCTGTGGATTCACTGTTGTCCCTATTGTTGTTGTTGTTCTTCTTCTTCTCTTTTTATGGGGTTTCTGCCTCTACCTCGTCCACGTCCACCTAAAAATGTTGAATTCCACAGAGGTGAGACAATTATAAAATTGTCCTAGTGAGAGATATAACTCTCCATCGAAAACATTATTATTGCAGTTTAATAGAAATAAACTGAACAGTGGAACCATATATTCAACAGCAAATAAATCAATATCTATGTAGATTAAAGCAACATTTCTATTCAAGCATTTAAGCTATAACTTGATAAACCAGCATGTCTCTTATTCAATAAGGACTTGAAGAGCATATATAACATTTATGTATCTAGAACATGCTAAGTAGAATAACATCAACCAGTGATTCTCGTATTTCAATCTTATGCAAATACGCTACACGGTTGCTTACATTTAACAAACATTCTTAAGCCCTGAGGAGATGAGATATACCACTCATACTCCAACCGACCCCGATTACGTAAAGCATCGACACCACACAAGGTCAATGGGAGAGTCGGATTCCATGACCTCCTCTATCTCGATCAGTATGAGACTACTTTAGCAGAGACATCATGTGTCAAACTGCAATTAGCTTGCCAGGGTATATTGGCATCTTCGCTATAGAGTTATAGCCTGTAGCATATACTCTCTTCAGGGTTATGGCACGTAGACAATGTCTGGTATTATATTGAGGAGTTATGGCCTGTAGCCATACTCTTATTGGGGTATGGTCCAAAACCAATCCCGTTCATAGGATATAGCCCGTATCCATTCCTATGAGGCATAAGGATATATTTACCCAATTACCCCCACATATTCAAAAATATGGGTTCCGAGTAAAACTCATTTCACCATTCAGCTAATGTTGACACTGATGGATCTGTGGTCAGGGCAACTACATTCTATGGTATCACTTGATTAATTAAGTACATTATCATATTCTTTTAGCATCAGCCAAGTTTTCAAACATAACTTATTAAGACAAGTGCTACAAAGAAACATGTACTGTTTTCATCAGTTACTTCTCAGTCTTTATAAGACATTGGGATCTCAGTCCCTCATTTCAATACTAGGAATTATCATCCCTTCACAATCTCAATACCTTAATTATATGGATCTGGGTATTCAAACCCTTAGCTCATCACTGAGCATAGTTACCACTTTTTCAGGTAATTATCACCTTCAAGTCATTTGACCAAGGTAAACATGATACTTGCTACACACGCATCTCTTATGGCACTTGAGGCTCATTAACTCTCTTGTTACCATTTACTAAGCAACAAGGTATATTATGGCACACAAGGCCCAATGAATAATTTCAATGAATAAAGCATAATAGCTCGTACCTGGAAATGTTCATCATCTCAGGATACCTGCATGGTTAGTACAGATGATAAAAAATATATCAATCATATTTCCATTCCATGCTATTCAAGGGTAACACCACTATTCCCTTACCATGGTTAGGGTTTCCCATTTCATTTCAGTCACGGTTACTCATTCCCTTTACACAATTAGGACCAATGATTTATCATTTCATTGTCCAAGGTTAGAGTTTCATGCTATATAATATAACCCAGAATTAGGGTTTCACATACCTTTACCCTATTTTAGAATTAGGGTTTACCATTCACATCACATCAGGGATTAGCATATACTAACACCCAATTTAGGGTTAGGTTTTACTATTCCTCCCAATTAGGGTTTTATATTCCATTACCCACAATTAGGGTTTACTATTCATTCTAATTAGGGTTTATCATCATGATACCCTGAATTAGGGTTACTCATATCATTACCCTAAATTCATATCACATCATCCTCCTAGTTTAGGGTTTCACTCAAACTTGCCCTAAATTAAGGTTTAAGTTCATTAATCAACTCAATTAGGGTTTTATGATCTCTTTATCAAGGATCATACCCTAATTGTATATCACATTTATTTTGAATGTGTTAGGCTTAATTGCTACATGATTATCATTCATGTATGAATCTTTCTCTCTCTCATCCTACTCAGGAAGTTCACTACTCAATTCGTGATTAGATTGATTTTACTCTTTATTCGAATACATGCATTTATGGTTAGCATGATGTATTGAATTATTACATCATTATGCATTAATGATTAATCCCACTAAGGGTATCAATTATCTAAGTACATCAGGTCTCCAAATGGTTTAATCAATTGAACCTTCAATTATATGAGGGATCCAAAAGAATTGACCAATTAAACTTTCAATTTCATTAGGTGATCAATTGGATTAACCAATTAAATCTTCAAATGAATTAGGTATCCAAGTAGATTAACCATATTGGACCTTCAATTATATGAGATATCCAAATGGATTAACCATGTTGATCTTCAAAAGATTTAATTACTTAGACCCTAAACGATCTTAGTTCTCATAATTCAATTGGTAGAAAACCATTTGGGCAAATTGCCCTTGAAATCGATTGAAATTTGGGTCTCCAAACGGTTTGAGACCATTTGGTCCAAACCCTCTCAAAACCGAATGGACCAAAAAATTCTTTCAACACTTAAACAATTCATAGTTTTAATAGATGAACCGATTAACAATTGAATCCTTAATTTCTTCATCAATTGAACTATTGAATCATCCTTCAATTGGACCATCAATTAGGGTTTTGAACCCAATTGATCTAGGATTTCTACTCCAGAAACCTTCAATAAGGGCTTTGAAATCAAGGAACCATCAATGATCAACATTGTGGAATTGATTCAATTGAAATTAATGAATCATCATCAAATTTTTTATATGACCTGACCCCAAACGGTCATGAGGTCGTTTGGATGATCTCCAAATGGTCTTGAGACCGTTTGCCCTATCCTATCCTTGAAATTTGTGAAATTCCATTAGGGTTTTGATCATTGGATTGATCATCAAATCAACTATTAATTGCATTTCAATTTGGTATCTCTGGACCTTCAATTACTCAACCATACTCAACCCTAGACCTCCAAACAGTCTTGGTTGACCTCCAAACGGTCTTGAGACCATTTGGGTGATCTCCAAATGGTCTTGAGACCGTTTGGGTTAATCAACCCAAAAATCTAAATCAATCAATTGGAATTTCAGCACTTAACTCGATTAGGGTTTGGTAATTGATGATCCTTCAACTAATGAACCCTTTGGAATTAATCAATTAAATTTAATGGGTCATCAACCATCATCATTAGCATCAAATCCCCAAATGGTCAACTATGGTCAACTCTTCCAAACGGTTTGAAACTGTTTAGTTCCTAACGGTTTGATGAAACCGTTTAATTCCAAACGGTTTTGTTGAAACCGAATGGACAACTTGTTGAAACCGATTGGAATAGGAATTCCTTGGGAAAAGTGTCCAAGATGTTTTTATCATCATCTACCTTCGTCCCTGTAACTTATAGTACTTCTGATTTCATGAATTTACCAATTACAACAAATAATTAATCAAGAAGATGAAGGAATCAACGAAATTGCAAGATTGATAGTTGAATAACAATGTAGAGGGGTTCAAGTTATGTAACCCACCTCCAATTGAGCTTCAACGCTCCAAGCTCATGTCAAAAATGGTGGATGCAGCTCATTTCACTATCCCAAGGCTCGTCCTCAAGCTTTTGGAGTGAAAAAGAATGGTTAGAATTGAAGATGGGATTGAGATAAGAAGAAATCATGCATTGTTTTGTGATTTCCACCATGAATTCAAGGTGAAAGGAAGTCAAGAAGCTTACCAACAGGTTGGGGGTCATCTTCCTGGTCCTTCAAAGCTCCCAAGGTCTTTTTTTAAGCAAAGAGAAGAAGTGGATTCGAAATTACGCTTTCATTCTATGGATAAAGGAGCATATATGTGAATTTTATTGAAAATTCATTTAAGAGAGAGAAAGTAGGAATTATCTCTTCCTTTTTCTTGCCACTTGCCCCATTATATTCCTTAGAGGCGAGGATATCCTCTGTGCCTATTATTCCCTTCAATTATCCACAATTTAAAGAAAAGAAAATTAAGCACCTTAACCCTTATAATATTAATATCCTAAAGTTAGTGGATTTTTCTTTTTCTTATCTTAAGGTGAGTGGGTTCTCCACTCACATAGATATTTCCTTTGCCTTTGCAAGGAAAAAGGACGTCCACATATATGTATTTTCAACCATTTCAATTTTGATTGAAGGACAATCCAATTAATATAATTTGTTTGCATTAAATTGAATTAGGGTTTCAATTATGCTTATATCTTGATTATTTTAATATCAAGATTCTCTCTCCTTCAAAGTAGCTCAAATGAGATGCCCCTCTCATTTTCTTTCCTATAAAAGATGACAAGAATTATTAGGGGCCTTTGGAAGAGGTAATTTGAATATTGAACCCTAGGTTTTGGGTAAATTGCACATTACATCAAAACTAGGTTTTAATGCACAAACATTGATTAATCAGCTCTTTCTTGGTACCCATGCTTTCACTAGCCATATCTCTACATCATATTCATTCTCATGATGCTTAAAAACATGAGGGACATATTATCATGTAACATTTGCAAATTAACCCCTCAATTGGGTAAATTGCACTTTAGTCCACAACAATCAAAACATTGTTTTCAATATTGTTCAAAAAGGACTAAAATTGAAATATAAATTCCTCTTGAGCCTTAATTACTTTTCATAAGATAAGAGAAAGCATCTAATAAACTTTATTAAGCAAAACACCTAGGGTTAAAGCATAACCCAGGTCAGGGATGTTACACAACTTGTCTCTTGTGGAAAAAAATGGCTCCACTTTTACTTCCCTTAAAAAATCTTCACCGTTGATTTTGGTGGGAAAACTGACCCTAGAGTTGTTCTGGACAGTGTCACATCTATGGAGTTAGTTTTGGTGACATAACCGACCCTAAATATTGGTTCTATAGATTCAGTTTTGGTCATATTTACCAACCCTACAACCTTTGACAATATCACATGCTATGGAGTCAGTTTTTTGGTATAATGGATCCAAATCTTAGGTATGTGGAGTTGTTTTTTTTTTCATATAGACCCAAAATATCAAGTCTTTGGATTCATATTTTCTAGCACAATCAAACCTATATCTCTAAAAGTTGAATACATGGAAAGTGGTTGTTTACCTTCACATTTCCTAGTTTAAACTGAAACATTAGGGTATAATCGAAGCTAAGCATGTGCCTTTCCACCACTTCATTCTCTATCACGGACCCTTCTCTAAGTGTAATGCCTGGGCCCACTTCCCACGACTCTAGTAGAGTTTTAGGAATGACGACTGGCCCCACAAACCACCACTAGCCTTAAATGCGCACTTTGTCCACACTGACGTGCAAGCCAGGATCAACTTCCCGACTGGTCATCCATCCTAGTACTACTCCAAGCCGAGCACGCTTAACTATGGAGTTCTTTAGTGATGGGCTTTTAGAAAAGGAGGTGCACCTTGGTGATATGGGTAGTACAATCCTTCCTTATAAGATCATCATATCTGAGGCCTCAAATCCTGAGATGTTACAATCTCCCCCACATAGACTCTTGACGTCCTCGTCAAGGATCAATTATATGGCCTCATAATCTTTCCCCATTTCAGTGTAGACCCAAATGTCCCATGTACACCCAGCTCCCGATCATGGCTACCAATGCAAGGGCGGCTCCATTAACTCGGATAGCCCTTTCCAACATGCCTGGACACTACCAGTGCATGGGCGGCTCCATCAACTCGGATAGCCCTTTTCAACATGTGTGGACCGCACGGCTCAAAGGCTGGCATGCCACAGGCCCATGTGGGCCCCACCTACTGGAGGGGAATTGGATCTAATACCATTTGTAATGCCTGGGCCCACTGCCCACGACTCTAGTAGATTTTTAGGAATGACGAATGGCCCCACAAACCACCACTAGCCTTAACTGTGCACTTTGTCCACATTGACGCGCAAGCCAGGATCAACTTCCCGACTGGTCACCCATCCTAGTACTACTCCAAGTCGAGCATGCTTAACTATGGAGTTCTTTAGTGATGGGCTCCTGGAAAAGGAGGTGCACCTTGGTGATATGGGTAGTACAATCATTCCTTATAAGATCATCATATCCGAGGCCTCAAATCATGGGATGTTACACTAAGCTCCTTACTTGCGCTCTTTGATGCCTCCATTTCCTCCATCCTCCTTGCCATGCCATGTGTTCCACCATCATTTCTCTTCATTCCTCCTCACACCACTGACAGTTGTCACTCTATTGACGTTTCAAATAGATGACGACGCATCATCATTATAAGCCACCCTCCATTGTTGCATCCTTCCTCAACACCTATGTAGACTCATCAGTGTCATCATCACCTCCTTCCATCATCGGCATTGATTCCTCCTCCCTCAAGTGTGTGTTCATTTCTCCATGCCACCACCCTGGTGTTCCATATTTCCTCCACACACGCTGATGCACAAGTCCTGAGTGAGTGTTTCGTTCCTGCACATGTGCCACCTCAAATCCTAGGTGAGGGTTTTGTTCCTCCACACTATTGTTGGAGTCCTGACTTGGCCGTGGGTGTTTCCTCCACACCACCTCTGAAGTCCTAAGCATTGGTGTTCTCTATTGTTCATCGGTGTTCTTTATTCTGACTCAACCTCTATGTAAGTATACTCTCTTCCATTTAATTTTGATAATAATGATGTTATTTCTTTTAAATGCATGTGTCCAATAATGATGTTAATTGTTTGAAACTGTGTGTGGTAAATGTCGATGTTAATTGTGATATATGTAATTTATTTTAAAAAAATGCATGTGTTTTATCATTGTAATTGAGTCAATGTTGACTGATTGATATAATAAATTGTGAAATTTTGTATAATTCATTTTTTATTAATGCATATTTTGTTGTTGAAATATTAATGAATTAAGGACTTAGGGTTTAGGGTTTATTAAGTTAACCCAGATGGTTTTAAGGGTTTAGGGTTTAATAATAAGATTAGAATATATTAAAGTTTATGGTTTAATAAAATTACTAGATTTAATTTTTGGGTTTAGAGTTTAGTGCAGAGATGCTAACCAAATATATTAACATGATAATGGTACATTTATATATTGACTTGGATTAGAAACTCATCCAAAACTTTATTCATTGGGAGCAAATTTTAGATAGTCCCAATTTGAGACTAATTCTGAACTTTCTAATCTCACTTACAATGTAAGTGTATAATGTATGTTTGGTTTTTAGGAAAATATTTGTAGTATTTACCCATCTATTCTCTAGGTACATATGTAGGTGGATATTTTTCATTTACATCGGTATGCTTGATGAATTGAGGGGAAATGTTTTTGAAACTTTTTCTTATAAACAAAATACACATAATACACTTACTAGTGAGATTAAGTGTTTAAAATAAGATACTAGTACACATTAATAAAAACTAATTAGTTTTCAACCAATTCCAGTTGAAATTTGCCATGTCTTCATCCATCTTGTGTATGAGGGAATGGGGGAACACCACTAGCCATACCTCATACATAATATAATGAAGTCAAAGAAGAAGAGGGTGGTTCTATGATGGGGTGGCAAAGATAGCTGGTTGTCTATAACAAAGTATATTAAATTTCTATTATGTTTTTCCTATTTGGCTACATTTGAATTTGTTTTATATAAATATACAATTTAATAGATCCATAAACCAAAAAGGAGGAATCTGAATGGTAGTCCTCCTATGCCTCAGTCATCTTTCATTTCAAAATCCACATTATATGAGTTGAGAAGTAAATGTAAATGTTTGTGCTAATACTTAGGCAATAAAAAACCAAGATCAAATATGTTTGTCTGCTACTCTGGTCACCCATCCTAGTACTACTCTGGGTTGAGCACACTTAACCATAGAGTTCTTTAGTGATGGGATCTGTGAAAAGGTGGTACACCTTGGTGATACGGGTAGTTCAATCATTCCTTTTAAGATTATTTTATTTGATGCCTCAAATCCTAGGACGTTACACTATCCCACACTAAGACTCTTCACATCATAATCAAGGCTCAAATATATGGCCTCATAATCTATCCCCATTTCAGTGCATACCCAAATGGCCCATGTACACCCAGCTCCCCACCACGGCTACCAGTGTAAGGGTGGCTCCAACAACTAGGATAGCCCTTTCCAACATGCCTAGACTGCATGGCTCAGACTGGCATGCCACAGACCCAAGTGGGCCCCACCTACTAGAGGGGAAGTGGCTTTGATACATTTGTCACCACCTGAGCCCATTGCCCATGGCTCTAGTAGAGTTTCAGGAATGACGAATGGCCCCACAGACCACCACTAGTCTTAACTGCATGTTTTTTCATCACTCACGCGCAAGCCAGGATACACTTCTCGACTAGTCACCCATCCTAGTACTACTCTAGGTTGAGAATGCTTCGTCACAAAGTTCTTTAGTGATGGGATCCCTAAAAAGGAGGTTCACCTTGGTGATATGGGTAGTTGAATCATTTCTTTTAAGATCATTTTATCTGATGTGTCAAATCCTGGGATGTTACAATCTCCCCCACTTAGAGTCTTCATGTCCTCACCAAAGCTGAACTATATGGCCTCATAATATATCCCCATTTCAGTTCAGACCCAAATGGCCCATGTACAACTAGATCCCGACCACGACTACCAATGCAAGGGTTGTTCCATCAACTAGGATATCCCTTTCCAACATGCCTAGACCGCATGACTCAAAGATTGGCATGCCACAGACCCAAATGGGCCCCAATATGACCTTTATGCAAATGGCTTGCTCTATCTAGTTAAAATTAGTAGGTTTACCTTTTTGATAGAGCTAACATCCTACTTGACCTACTTAATGGCTCTATGACTTCGAAATGTGACTATGTTGCATGAAATTGATCTAGTATAACTAGTCATGATCATATATTATTAAAACTTGATGGAAATCCAAATATCACGTTTCCCTAACTCCAAATAAGAAATGATATCTTCTTTATATCTAATCTAATGTGGATTCTTCACTTAGATTTGGGGCTTAATGTCGATATCGGTGCTATACTGATTCATTGCATGCATGTTCAGACTTTGGAAGCTATGTTTGAACTAAGTAAAACCTAGACCTAGGAAAGCATCCACATGACCCTTATGATGTTTATATTATCAAAACCCCTTTGATCTAAAACACCGTGCTATATCTTTTCTTTGTGAGGTTCTTGTGGTTTGGACCATCTCTAGGAATCTTACTCAAGAATCATAATTGTTTAGGTACACTTAATCTCTTGACCCTACTACAATATTGGCTTGTTTTATGTATGCTTGTATGAATGTTTGGCTAGATAAATACTTGCTTGAACTACTGTTCCCTATGAATACTACTTTCATGTTGATTATACTACATTGGCAAACCTTGAACATAATTTAGAGAAATTTGTTATATACCCTAGTGTACCTGCCTGAAGTTTTGAGGTAAGGACACCAGGTCTGGCGTCTTACTTGATAAGGAAAACCATTATAATACAAGGGTTACCTCTTGGTGATGACCTTGAGGCCACTTACAGATAGGGTAGCTAATGTTGAGCACACTTACAGACTCTTACAATGAGAAATTAGTCTAAAGGTGTTACAACCCCAATTTTTGGGTTCATTTGGTGAGAAATGTAATTTCTCATATTAAAGATATTGGAACAAATGATGATATAATACCCTCAAGTTGGTGATTAGGGTTTTCCTATGGATAAATGAGGAATTAATAGTAAATGGAATACAATTATGAATTAATCCTGATAAAGTATGAGTTGTCAATTTGAAGGAAACTAAAGGTGGTAATTGAGTTTAATGATCTTGAAGTAACTTAAAAGAGATAAAGATGGTAGTTTTAGTATAAAAGAGAAATGATGGACTTTAACTATGCTTATGATGTTGAAATTAGGATTTGTGAAATAAGAGGGCATTAAATGTGATAAAAGCATTATGGAGGCTAAAACCCTAATAAAACCATAAAGTGGCCTAGAAAGCTTAAGGTGGAATCCAAGTCTAGCTTTAGAATGTTTTGGATAAACTATAATGCTTAGATGTCATGCATTAATTTTAGTATATTGTTGATTGCTTGTTACTTGTTCTTTATCATTATTGCTTGGACAACAAGTCGCTCTGGATCAGGTATGTGGTTAATTATGGTTAATCGCATTAGTTTCCTGAGGGTTTTCCAGATGTTTCCTCATATTGAATGCAATCTAAACTGTTGGATGTTCATACTTGCAAAATTATAAAGTCACTATGGTTATCACAATTATAAAGAACTGTGTATTCTCACACCTACATGCCACCCTGATGGAAGATGCCATAAAGGTCAAGCCCAAGAGGGTAGACCCATGGGCACCATGAGAGGTGACCCCAGACACCAAGCTCGGGAATGATAAGGTGGACTGTGATGAATGACTATGGAGAACCATGAGAGGTGACTCCCAGGCACCAAGCTCGAGATTGAGAAGGTGGCCTTAAGTCAATGGCAAAAGAGAAACCCTAGAGGGGTATTCCAGGGTTAGGGCAAAAGCGGTGGAGAATGACACATTGAAAATGTAAATTGTTTTGTTAAATAATTTGATTGTGATTATTAAATTGTTAGCCATATCTATGAAATTTTGGATGTCCCCACATACCGGCATATTTCGATATGCTGACCGACGTTTTGTTTGTCGGCATTTTTGGTACAAGCTTGAAAAGGACAAATAGTAAAGTGTGATATGTGAAATTAATTAAGAGTTAAAGTATAAAGGAGGATCAGTTAGAGTAGACTCCTGATGCGGATAGATGTAGATATCCTAGTTTTGAAAAGGTATGCAAAGTTTTAATTTTATACCAAATTCTAGTTAGTTAGTAGAATTTCATAATTATTATTGATTATTTGTTGAACATTTGATCCTGTTAATTGAATAATGGCTCTGACCTTCGGGTCTCCCTTAATTGGGGGTTACCGGGAGACAAGGTCGTTACAATTAGTATCAGAGCATAGGTTCCTCACTTAATCTTTAATAATTATTAAATTTTACAAATTCCATAGAACCAAGGGAGTTATTAGAGGATTGTCCAAAAGATTGAGGTGTCTAGAAAAGGATCACGTTCGGGGGCTGGCAATATTTTCCTCCGCACCGCTAGTCGGAATACGAGGACTCTCAGATTGTGTGACTGTCTGGCCGATGTCTTAGGATATGACTCAAAATAAGATACCTTTAGGACTCTCTCATCTTGTTCATCCCTTCTCAACTCAAAATTTGTTAAGGACCTTAAGGATTAGGGTTTCCTCTCTTCTCCTCACCCTCTGGAGGTATGGGTAAGGTTAATAAGGTCTAAGGAATCCTCCACCAAATTAATGAAAAGCATGTAAATAATATGTCATTGACATAAGCTTAATAAATTAAGCGCAAACTAAAGAATAGATACATGCTTAGGTTGTATGATACGAGTTGTCATGGACCTCAGGAGAGACCTGAGGATAGACCTCCTTGTCAGGAGGATGAGTAGAGAGATTTAGTCTTGGAGGTAGAGACCTCCATTAAAAGTAGAGACCTGGCACCTCCTCTGAGGATGATGTTAACCCTAACCCTAAGTGGAGGTTAGAGAGAGATGACATGATGAGTTATATGTCTTGGTTGACTGGGTGGACATGACTTTGGAATGCCATATGAGCCATGAGAGGTGGGATGATCTATCACCTTTGGAAACCCAACCCTAGGAAGGGTCGTGCATGTTTGAGTGAAGGATAGCTCCTTCATTGATGAGGTTAGTGAAGAACCTATAGAAACCCTATAGGCTTATGCAAGTAGGGGATAACATGCACCCTGAGCACATCAGTAGTATGGGTAGTAAGTTAAAATTGAGGCCAGAAGGACAGGGTGGATGGCTTATGAGATAAGAATAAGGGGCTATGGATAATCATGAGCAAACATAAGGTTGAGCATAGGCTTCACCCACGTGGAGGTATGCCTACGAGCTTGATCCTTCATGAAGAGAGGACCTCTAGTAGTACGGCTAGATGTGGAGTTAGCCCTAGAGAGAGAAAGCAGGACCCCAGCAAGGAGGTTGGAAACCTAAAACCCCGAGATATGAGGAATAGTGGGGAGTTGAGGATGATGCGACCTAAGCGGATGATAGTGGTTGCCTTATGCTTGACCCCTGGAGGCTGATGATATCTTGGTTGCCTTTAGAGGAACCAAAACCCTAGAGAGAGGGTGATGCTTCTAGTACCTATGTGCCTATGGTATAAGTGGTTACTTGCTGAGATGAGACAAAGAGTGTCTTACACCCTGAGGAGGTTTAAGTAACCAGTTGTAAGGTAGTATACCTAGTTGGTTTCCCTTGAGGAGGACTCAACTCTGAGGTGTTGCTCATATGAAAGGATCATGGGAGTAGATGACATACCTTGGACATGCTTGATTTGTGGTTAAGAGATTGAGCATGTAGTCGGACACCCAAAGGTGAACCTAGGGTTCCTAGGCCTAAGAGGGGAAGCAGTGTATCCGATGCTCATGATGAGATTTGAGTCTCTATAGTTTCGAGCATGGTACTCCTCATGCATAGAGGTAAAGGATACCCCTTAAGTTAAGGGTATGTTTGATGAACCCCTCACGACTAAGTTGATCTAATGTTGAGGAAAGAGAACAAGTATGACCTAGCATGGTTTAATAGGTGGTCTTCTTGTGCCCTAGTGGTTGTTGGGTTAGGCATGCTCATGTGAATGTAAACCCTAGGGACGGTTGTGACCTTGTTGTCAATAGTTTTAGTTTCCTCCCATCTTGGGAGAGGGACCCTTTTGTAGGGTGTATATCAGTTTTGTTGGTTTCGAGGTAACCTAAAGAGGTCTCATAGGATCTTGAGAAGCTAAGTGAAAAGTACACAGTATGAGAATGAACCTGTAGACCCATAGATATCCATCTCTAAGTGCATGTGGATGTGTTACCATGTAGGTAACTGGTATGGGGCCTGACCAAGGAAGACAGGTCACCATGACCCCTATGAAGGGATGAAAGTCGGCCCATGAATGCAGAGAGAGATGATGAAGGCTTGGGTAAGGTTCTAAGTTGAACATGTACTATAACAAAATCCTAAGTCTATCCTAGGGTTAGGTAGGGATAAGACTAATGGAAGTAGGAGTTGCCTAATTCCCTAGTTGCACATGACCATAGGGTTGGGAGGTAACAGCTATCATTGTCTGAGGGCCATGGGTTAGGAGATTGATCACCTTCATGATCTCATGGGACCCAAAGGGCAGATGAGTAGGGCACTCTCTGGATGCATAAGGGAAGAGGGATGACCCCAAAAGTGCTGGCACCCTATAGACCTAGAGGAGATGACCAAGGATTGTGTGTAAACCCAAGTAGGTTCGAGACCAGTTTTCTATGGAAGTAACTTTGATTTCATAATGCTTGTGATGTAGAGACATAAGTTGCACATTTCAACTTAGAATTGAAAGTGTACGGGTGATGTGGGATGTATCATCTCTACTCTTGGAACAGGAAGAACTTTGTGTTTGGACGGTCGCCAAATGCTTATTTCCTCTTGTTATCAGAGGGAGAGATGGGACAATACGCATGCCATACACAGATGATGCAAGTTGGAACGTTGCTACAAGGTATGAGGACAGAGATGATAACATACCTTGGTGGAGTGAATGATACATGGATGGTTTACAAACACTAAGAGAAAGTAGTGTAGTCAGCTTATGAGGATGTTTTATCAGGAGCTATGTGTAATTTACAAGTTAACCAAGGTTGAGTTTGATCACAATGAGGATGAGCTGAGAGCTTCTCGATGAAGACCAACTTAGAGTTTGAGATGAGATGATAAGTATAATGCATGGAGGTGTATGTTACCTAACACCTAAGGATGAGAAGTGGTAACGAATGCTCTAGTTGAGATATAGCTGCCTAGTTTAGCTAGAGGCTAGAAGAAGTTGAAGTTGTTTGACTAACCCTAAGTTTGGAAAGAGGATGTGTTTCGGCTAACACACAGATGTAACAAGATAGGTTGAACAAGTTAATGGTTGTTTGGTTAGCCAGTTTAGTCCTTGATATTATGAAAGGATGGTGATAGAACCTCAAATACACTTCTTTGGATAGGAAGGTAATAAAACCCTGATGAGAATGGTTTAGGGTTTTCGAGGAATAGATCTTGAGGAATCATGACGTACAGGAGATCATGGTTTAAGATCACCAAATATCATGATACTACAAAGATAGTAAGTGATAGTAGTACTTGGGATGCTTAACATGAAATTGCATGTAGCATGTGGCCATGCAAGTCAGGAGGTGAAGGACGCACACCAGTAACCCAGTGCATGGATATAAAGTATAAAGAGTTCCCGAAAGGGAATGGGAGTTCATCACTATGGATGTTGTGAGTCTCCCCTAGACCAAGGAAGGTCAATATGCAAAATGGGTTATGGTAGATCGCCTTACCTAGATAACATGAGAAAGAAAGAGTACTGTCAAGGGACATATTTGGTTGAACTACTTAAGAGAGAAAGATGGTTCAACTACACCATGATGCAAGTTCAAAAGTTCTTGAGTATGACCTAAAGGTTCACTACCATGAGTTGGAAGTAGATACATGAAGAACTCGATGATAGTATAGTTTATCACCCCTAACTAATGGTTAGTTTGATCCAGACTAGAGGGTCTGATGAGAGCAAGTGTGCTTGTTCAGGGTGATACAAAGAGACAGTTCTTAAGATGTGATGTTAACCACCATAGCCTTTATCGGGATGCAAGAAGTTATATAGGGAGGTTGTGTCGGTCACCACTTCATTAAGATGATGTTGGTAAAGGAGGCCTCGCGAAGGTCAGAAAAGAACCACAGTGTGTGCAGATGAAGTCACTTTGATCGTGCAATGACTGAGAGAGAGCCCAGTGGTGACATGAGTCACGAGCTGCTGCAAAGCAGACTGACATGCAGTTCATTGTGGGAGAATATGTGATGTGAAAATCCGACCCCTCTAAGCTATAGCTGAGAAAGTTGAGTCCCCGATATATGGGTCCAATTGATATGGATTGGTGGAGATGGTTGTGTTTAGCCTTGCCCCTCAGGATAACATGATGTGTAATGTGTTCCATGAGTCTGATCTAGAGCACTATGTGAGGTACCCAAGCCATGTGATGAGCCTTGAACCCATTCATCTTTTGAGAGGCTAAAATATCCTGAGTCACCTATGAGGGTACGATATACCAAGGTAAGAAAGAACTCATATGGAAGAATATGAGATGATGAAGGTTCTTGGGAAGCACCATGGAAAGGGTGAAGCCACATAGGAGCCGTGATGGACGTATGAAAGGCTTATCCTGAACTGTTTGTTTGCTTGATGGAATTTTGAGGACAAAATTCTTGTAAGAGGGGAAGGATGTTACAACCCCAATTTTTGGGTTCATTTGGTAAGAAATGTAATTTCTCATATTAAAGATATTGGAACGAATAATGATATAATACCCTCAAGTTGGTGATTAGGGTTTTCCTATGGATAAATGAAGAATTAATAGTAAATGGAATACAATTATGAATAAATCCTGATAAAGTATGAGTTGTCAATTCGAAGGAAACTAAAGGTGGTAATTGAGTCTAATGATCTTGAAGTAACTTAAAAGAGATAAAGACGGTAGTTTTAGTATAAAAGAAAATGATGGACTTTAACTGTGCTTATGATGTTGAAATTAGGATTTGTGAAATAAGAGGGCATTAAATGTGGTAAAAGCATTATGGAGGCTAAAACCCTAATAAAACCATAAAGTGGCCTAGAAAGCTTAAGGTGGAATCCAAGTCTAGCTTTAGAATGTTTTGGATAAACTATAATGCTTGGATGTCATGCATTAATTTTAGGATATTGTTGATTGCTTGTTACTTGTTCTTTATCATTATTGCTTGGACAACAAGTCGCTCGGGATCAGGTATGTGGTTAATTATGGTTAATCGCATTAGTTTCCTGAGGGTTTTCTAGATGTTTCCTCGTATTGAATGCAATCTAAACTGTTGGATGTTCATACTTGCAAAATTATAAAGTCACTATGGTTATCACAATTATAAAGAAGTGTGTATTCTCGCACCTACATGCCACCCTGATGGAAGATGCCATAAAGGTCAGGCCCAAGAGGGTAGACCCATGGGCACCATGAGAGGTGACCCCATACACCAAGCTCGGGAATGAGAAGGTGGTCTATGATGAATGACTATGGAGCACCATGAGAGGTGACTCCCAGGCACCAAGCTCGGGATTGAGAAGGTGGCCTTAAGTCAATGGCAAAAGAGAAACCCTAGAGGGGTATGCCAGGGTTAAGGCAAAAGTAGTGGAGAATGACACATTGAAAATGTAAATTGTTTTGTTAAATAATTTGGTTGTGATTATTAAATTGTTAGCCATATCTATGAAATTTTGGATGTCCCCACATACCGACATATTTCGATATGCTGACCGACATTTTGTTTGTCGGCATTTTAGGTACAGGCTTGAAAAGGACAAATAGTAAAGTGGCATATGTGAAATTAATTAAGGGTTAAAGTATAAAGGAGGATCAGTTAGAGTAGACTCCTGATGTGGATAGATGTAGATATCCCAGTTTTGAAAAGGTATGTAAAGTTTTAATTTTATACCAAATGCCAGTTAGTTAGTAGAATTTCATAATTATTATTGATTATTTTTTGAACCTTTGATCCTATTAATTGAATAATGGCTCTGACCTTCAGGTCTTCCTTAATTGGGGGTTACCGGGAGACGGGGTCATTACAAAAGGCATGCAGTTGATATAATGGATAAAGAAACCTAAAACATGATTTGTATAAAAGAAAATCATTAAGTGTTCTTGCCTTGTTTCTAGTTCTTATTTCTTATTATGTTTCTAGCCAAGCAACTTTTGTAGTACTCATTGTAACATCCCTGACCTGGGTTTAGGGCTAACCCTATTTTTTTTTGCTTAAATCAACTACTTAGAACTTTAAGATAATCCTATAAGATGTTTTTTTATCATGTGACACACTTATGTTTCAAGTATGGTCTTGTTTGAATATTGTTTGAGCAATGTTCTTTTGTTTTGAACCAAAGTGCAATTTACCCAAGAAAAGGGATTATGTTGCAATACATCACATGTTGGATGTACCTTAAGTGTTTTAATATCATAGTAGAGAGAATGATGCTAACTCGTGGCTTTTGGAAAGCCTAAATTCCAAGTTTGAAGTTGTTTGATTAATGCTAGTGCCTTGTGTACCAATTCTGGTACAAATTGTAATTTAACCAAAATGTAGTGTTAAGATGCAAAATTACCACCTCTAGATTATCCTTACTCCCTATATGTTTCATTTTGAGGAAAGATAAAGAAGAAGGCACCATGTTTGAATCATGTTTGAGTGATGGTACTCTTGGTGATGAAAGACCAAGAAAGGATTGAATTTGAAGCCCTTACTTGAGTTGTATCAAGTTATAGATTGATATGGGAGTGTCTATCGGACAAGGGGCCAAAGAGGGGATCTCATATCAGTTTGTGGACTCTTGTCAAAGGTCATGACGGCCTAAGAACCTCAAGGAGGTGATCCATGACGAGTTAGATGTTCCTTGCAAAAAGTTGTATCGGTTTGCACATTTGTATGATAAAGATGAGATATCTTATCCAACAAGATAAGGGATGGCTGAAATATCATCTCTAGACACTACAAAAAAATGGGTTTTCAGTGAAGGTCATTTGTGAATGACCAAAACCCTTCAAAAATATTGACTTTTTGTGAAGGGCCGTCCTACACAAATGAAGTAGTTTCCTTCAGCCGAATTCTTTATAGAAAAGACAACTAGTGAAGGCTTAAAATCCTACCCGAATGCAAAAATTCTGTCACCAGGTTCCCACCAAAAAATTCCCGCCCCACTAATTAGTAATTAGAAGTTAAAACGGTTTTCTTCCCTTACGCTCACGTTTCCCTATTTGATCGCCCACTGCGGACAACGGTTGTTGTCGCCCGAGCAACAGCGCCCCAACAGAAGGAGTGGCCGCCGGTGAACTTTTGTCTGGAAGAAGCAGCTGCCATGGTGAGGTCGCCCTGCTTGATCCCATCTATGCCCTAGCCGCTCTGGTCGGCCATCCCTCAACCTGCCCCTCAAGCAGAAGTTGTTCCTCTCGTCCAAGGTCGGCAAGCTTCTTACTTCCTCGAAATGAACCACCGAGTTCGTATCTTCCTCTCGTCACTTTCTCTCTCCTTCTCTCACCTCCGCCACCTGTCCTTATCCACAACCATCACTTCTCCGATCTGATCTGTGGCCTCCGCTCTGGTTTCTGACTGAGGTGTCTAATTTCGCTTGTCGCAGGTACCGGCATCGAGCTGTAGCGGCGTTAGCTTCGTCCCTCGGGCGCAGCAAGTGAGTGATCACTACAAGACATCCTGGTAAATGACCACGCCTTTTTATTTACTCTTAAAAAAGTGTGGCACATAAAACTAATACCAGCACACGAATTAGCCCCCTCACCCCACTAACCTGCCCCTCTCTCCACTACCTACTCACCGAAACACGCTCCCATTTCCCATCCTCGTCGTGTCCTAATCACATCCTTTCTTTCCCTCCACAAATTTCTCAGTGACGCGCACCACGACTCGACGGATGGATGCAATAGAAGAGATGGTGTGGTTTGTGGCGAATGGAAATCTTAGTGGAATATTGTCCAGAAGGTGGAGCATCTGGGTGCCTACTATTGAGATACAGCGTGACGAACCAGGGAATGATAATCACCATCGGCTTCTCAACTCAGCAAAAAGCAACCAGACTGTGAAGTATAAGAAAAGGTGTGTCCTTTATGTCTCGTTGGATTCCTATGCCTTGATTATGATTTGGGGGTTTTCATTTAACCCGAATTCTCTATAGGGTTTTTTTTCTGTCGATTTCGCTTACTTTCTCCTTCCAAGATGTAAAGTAGAAAGAATTTTTCAAGAAGAACACAAAGGATTACACAGCAGGAACAACTAGTTTTCACCTAAAATTTCAAGAGTTGGATGACCCCTCCACGGTTGATCTTTATCTTCATGAAGGAATCTGCCAACAACCTTGAAGATCTGATATTAAATTAGCAAGCGCCAGCTGAAATCGAGAACCATCTCGAGGCTTATAAGGTAGCGCCAGTACAGAACCATTTAAATCTATACAAATTTACATGAAGAAAATATTTCCAAAAATGTCTTTTTTTATGATTAAGATAATTCCCATCTTGATATTTCCACTGTCTTGTTGGAAGAATGTGGGATAGGATGGATGTCTAGCACAACCACTGTCTTCTTTAGGTAAGCACTGTGTTAGATAAAAATATTTTGCACTATCATTATTGTTAGGAGATATCAACTGATACAGAGTTAGGTATCTGGTTCTGAAATAATTTTGTCAAGTATTTGTGGTGAAACGAATTTTTGATATGAATATTCTTGTTGTTGCCTCACCCCCTACATTGTGTTCGTATATTGTCCAAATACAATCTTTTTCCATATAAGTGTTGAAGAGGTGTTCGTTTGAATCATCTTGGAAATAATATATAGCGCCTCTTGTGACATATGCAACTATACCAAAAACACACACTGAATATATATATCTACTGTAAGTAGTCCTTACTATGATGACTATGCCGCTAAAGTGAACATAATAAGTATGTCCTTTGGCATATTGATTGGTTTATAATATTATGTTTAATTTCTAAGACCCACAGACATTTTCATATCGACACTATAACAAAAAAATCCCAGTGATATCAGTGTACGACTATATGTATAGGTGATATGAAAAACTTAATATAAATGAAAGATTTGTTGGTGTGTGATAAATGTACTTGACGTGACAAATGATTATAAAAGCTTAGTACTTAGTTTGTATAGATAAGAACTTGGATACTTTTTTTGTCAAATATTAACACCAATTCTACCCTACATTGCTTGTTAATTGACTACTTACTGAGTTCATTCTATATCAACAAAACAAAGAAGGTATCTAGATTGGTATTTGTTGAAGAACCCAATCAATCACACTGCAACATTTATAACCATGTTCTTTATTTCACATTAGCCTCAACCATCTTCCATTTGAAATGAACCCTTGAAAGGATATTTTAAAATTTTCCATTGACCGCAAACTCCAACGTCATGCTCAAAACTCCCAAGACTTTTAAATTATAATATTCTTTCATATATTTTGTAAGATAAAACTTCTATTGTAAAAGAACGCCATCCTAGAATGCTCAACTCTTGGATAATATATGCTATTTTGTTTTTGGGTACCATAGAAACCACTACTATTTGTATTTTGATAACCATTAACCGATAGTAGATGTCCCCTTTGTAGTTTCTTTCCATGTATTTAAGTACCTTTTCAAGGTGAAGTTGACTTATTATAGTGGTCGCAGTGGATTGCAATGGGAAACTATGCCTGCCTCCTAAGTTGAATATTCTTAAGTGTTGAGAAATCATTATAACAAAAGGGGGAAAATATCCACACTTTCTTTTCCATACTTTAAACATCATGACAGGAGACATACAAATTTTGTTCTTTTTACTAATATATGTAAACGACTAAAAATACGTAACCCATTAGCTATTCCCACTTTCACGACTTCTCTACTATTCCCACCGCCAACGCTCTAATGGGCTTAATTCAAAGCCCTCCCCTATTCTAAACGTATAGGACCCAGACAACTTATAAGTAAATTATCCTGAGGAGACAAAGATCCCATATAGAACCCCAAGCAATCTAACAAGCACACACAGTCACACAAGGTAGAGTGGACCTATGGGAAATTGATTAGCTTTATTGTTCGTTGTCTAGGGATAGAAAAAGAAATAACACCTCCACTATACTAGGAGGGGGTGAGCGCCCTCCCTGGGAATGGAGGGGGATGCATTTATGATATTTGAAATGGTATGCCACAACCTATCTGTTTCCTTAGACTCCTATTTATTTTGTCCCACAAACCAACCCTCCCGTCTTACGTGTTGAGCTTCTTTTCCAGTACAGTTTTGGAGAGTTGCTCGGATTCCTTCTCACATGGGGAATATGTTGCATCTACGATAGTTTCTCTATGACCGGAGGATTTTCCCCTATCATATCCCACACATGCCGTACCCACCACATCGAGGTGGTGGTACCATCTTCCTCCTATGCTCCAAGCAATTACCGAATATATGCTGAAACGACGATGACTAGAGCAGATAATCTTGTCTGTCTTACAGGGCGCTTGGCGAGATCGTGGTGTCCATCACAGGAGTCGGCACCACGGACATATTTTCTTTACTTCTCTTCACTTCATGTCTTATGAGAGTTTTGACAAAATCTGGGTTTGGAAGGGATCATGTTTTGATGCCATTGTTTATCACTAAAAGTGGCAAAGGTATGAAAAATACTTTACAACATTCCTATATTTATATAACCTTGATGTATGTCTAAATGTTGAAAATTCTATTATGACACTGTCCAATACCATACTATGTTGTTTCTCTGAAATGTGTTCTGAAATGATAAATTAAGCAAGTGCAAAACAAAGTTATGATACCCTCTGTGATGTATAACACCAAATTGTTAACCATATGGATTCTAGGAAATCCTGCCCTGATGCAACACATACGATGTTCAACTTTTATCTGCAACTAGGTTTGGCGAAGGAAAGAAAAAATAAATATATACACTTAGCCATGAATAGGTAAAGTTCAAATCCTACTTTCATTGTATATATTTTTTCCTCCCTATCAGACTGCTATAACGATTGCCTAAACACTCAAAGAATGTTAATTCTTTGTTAATACCTTGTTTATGTTGGTTCAAGTCTCAAAAATGTTGAGACAATTAAAACAAGTGTATTGTTTTTATTGGGTGTCCCTTTCTTTGAATCTATATACGTCCTTTGTCCCAACACCAAGTGCCTCTAGGTTCTTTCTTTGCATCAAGCCAACATAGAGAAACATCATTCTATTAAATACTTTCTTCCAAGTGTGTTTTATTTGGTTCATGTGTCATATATGCATGTTCAAATGATTTTATTTTTAGTCGTGCTTCATGGAATTTAGTGTTTAAATATACCATCTAGTTTGAAGCATGTTCAAACTCTTTTAATGCAGTGCTCAGTTCAACACCTTTTGAATTTTGAACCTACAACTTGAATTTTTCTAAAAATTGGTTCATAAATCTGCAGATTTAGAAGAAATGGCACATCCCTTGACTGTCTGGAAATAGGAATTTTGAGGGCAGGGTCCATCCCTTGACTCGAGCCAATTATCTTGCTTCGCCGCCTCTTGTAGTAGCATATGCTCTAGCAGGAACTGTGAGTGACTTTAATATGATATTTTCTCATGATCTTACTTTTGCTTTTTATTGAAAAGAACTGAGCATAAAACCTGGGTTCTTTTGTTGTATGTTTTGTTGCCGAAGAAACATCACTAATAATTATATGATATACTCCATATATATGAAAATTTTCTGTCTATGATGGAGACATGTAACTGATTTAGGGGCACAATGATATTTACATTTGTACAAAATAGTAGTTTACTAGGAACATATGTGTCACTGATTTAGGTTTGCTTTCTAGTCTGTAGAGCTGTTGGATTCAGCCCCAGCCATATAGCATTCATCAAGAAGTGACTTTTGTTTATTCATCTGGTTTTGGTTGTTGCGGTGTTGTATTATCATCTTCTTTCAACCCCATAGCTTTCAGAGTCTCATCCTCGGTTCTGTAGAGAATGGGTATAATAGTGGAGGTCTTTTCTTCTTCTTCTTCTTCTTCTTCTTTTTCTTCTTCTTTTTCTTCTTCTTCTTCTTCATTTTTTAACAGATCATATTTATATAAAATATCTTGATCTGGAATGTGTAAGTCCATTACTTTTCTAGGTCGTGTTCCTATCCAGGTATTGTCTGAATTATAGACATTCTCTCTTTTTGAACTCTGTGGTAGTCCTAGGTTGTAAACCATTTCTTTTTGGAAAACATTCAATTTTTTGTAATTGATTCTGAAATTGGCTATGATGGGGATCTCCTTCATGAGAGAGGGATCTGCGTATTGCTGCTTAAACCAATCTGGAGAGACATAATCTTTAGCTACTCCTTTATGTTTGATGATATATTTATCATTATCTTCTACACCCAACAAATAACTCTTAGGAGCTAAGAAGATAGCCATCTTGACATTGTATTCGAGTTTAAACTTACCCAATACCTTTGAAGAGATCATATCGTCAGGAAGAGGACTTCCTAGAACTACAGAATCAATATCCGTATAATAACAATCTTCTTTGGACGTGTATGGGTACATATAGATACGAGCACATGCTGTGATAGCAGCCGCTATTTGAACAGCTGACATCTTAGGGGGTTTCCACTCATCATCGTGAGAATAATGACTACTGCTAGTATATTTAACTATATAGTAATGATCGGATAGCCTATCAGCTGATTGAAAACTATTCATTTTCAATAACTCGTCATATCTCTTTTGTTTGCAGATCTCTGTTACAGTACTTTCCGGATTCATACCAAATCTACCATAGAGGGAATTCATTAATATTTTATATATAAATGACATAGCCTCATCACCAGCTTTCTTTTCTTCTAGTCTTCTTTCATAGAGATGTGAGATGAATCCTTCGAAAGGAATTGTCTTCTTCTCAAACAAATAACCCCTCAAAGGAATTATACGGTAACCCAAATCACGCGCAAACTTCAGCTCCTCACTATAAAAGACCCCTTTGAATCTACCTGTAGGAAAGATCAAAGTTCCACCAGATTCCTCAGTGACCACTGAGCAGATTTGAGAATTCATTTAATTTTGAAATTCACTTGACCCTCAAACCTAATCCCGTTTGAAGAATGAAAGCTCAATTTTGACAGGAAGTTGGAATAGGCATCGATTGTTATTAGGGTCAACAAATGTCAATTCTGACAGGAGGTTATTCAAAAGCAGTCAGTTTTACCAATTTGTTGAAGCGACATCTGCTATACTACATGTTGTGTAAGTGATAACATAGTATAACTGGTAAATACAACTTTTCTGGTGCATTTGACTGTCACATGGAAAAAGGAGAAAATAATGTAATGGTAACATATTCTGTTAGTCAAATGTTTAATGGAAAGATTGCACCGCTGTCTCTAAATTTCTGTGAATCATAATAGAAGGATTCACGTATTCAGACTTCTGAAAATTAGGAAAATATAGAAGTCGTAATGAAGGATCCAATATCTCTATATAAAAATTGTAGGACGAGATTATCTATACTGGTTCACTTGTGTTCTTTGCTTCTAGTGCAGAATGAACAACACTGGAAACGTTACTATTTTTTTTTTGCGTCGCAACTGGCGTCAAGTATGGCCAAGATCTCATATCACAGCCAAAACGGTCTACATATTTCATAATTACAAAATGATCTACAGCTCGCTAGATAGGACTAAGACAGAAGCATAAAGTTATCGACTGAGCAACAGAATCACAAGGAAAAGAGAAGCATATCTGCATCCAATCTCTGACTTGTTCAGCTCATACTAACAAGTAGATTATCCGTTAACAAAAATAGGACAAACCATAACTAGGATAAAAATCTTTTACCATTAATAAGAAAGAGTTTGACCGTTTAAACTAAGGATGACGAGGGGAAACACAATCATCTAAACACAGTATCTTCTGATAAACTGGCTATTGCTGTTACTCCAAATCTGTCCCACATATGATATTTTTGATCTAATGTATTGATTATTTTATAGTTCAGCTTAATATATTTCTCTTTGGTTACATTATGCAGTTTGGAACAAGTGCATTTGGGGCCTCTGCTCATTATACTCGTAGATTTTCATCTAAATCACATGGGCGTATTGGTGGTAGAGTTGGAAGGTAACGATATATTTCTTTTGCATTCAACTTTGTAAGCTCTAACTATGACTTTCCTAAGTCATAATATCTAATATATGATTAGGTTCAACTTCATAATTTTATTAATGCATATTTTATGACTGTGCTTGGCTTGTGGCCCATTGGTATTGAGTCAAGAGTAAGTTAACCTCTCTTTCTATCTGTTTTAGCTGCCTTTCATTTCCCTTAAGCAACAACTATCTCACTCCTTTTTATTTGACATTTGATGTGGAACTACCCTAAAAAAATGGACCATATCGAGTTATGTCTGCCAAAGTTTTTTCTGTTTAAAATTTAGCTTGATCTATCATTTTTACAAATAAATATCCACCCATCTTCATTGAATGTACATTCGTGTTCTGGCCCCGACAACTATTACAGTTTCTATCGTAGTTCTTACATGTGTCTGGTGTGGGGGTATAGAGGAGATACGGTTCCCAGATTCTATTGGGACAGATGTGTACTTTGAACATAACTTTAGTAGGCTGTAATGACCGGTGTGGTTTGAAATGTAGTTTTAGTGGCTTGTTACGAAGTGACTAATAAAGAATTTAAGATTCTATATACAAAGAGTACAGCTGAATACTTGGTACATTCTTTTCATATTTCAAGTTCTATATTAATATTGACGGCTGTGCTCAGGAACTGGAGAAATTTCAATTGAAAGACACCATCAATACGCTTCCAAACCTACTGGATTCTTCTGGTAAGATCTTATATAACTACAAAATGTTAAAGTAAATGTGATCTATTGTAGAAAAAATAAGTTCACTTTTTTTCTAAATGCAGTAAGCGACGAAGGTGGAGTGTTGTTGGACAGAGGAAACTCTTTTTCCTGGGACGTGCTCTTCTTCAAAGATGTTCATTGGCTAAACAAGTGATAAAGTCAAGATGTAGATATATATTTATATTGAAATTTGTATCGATTAAAGGGGAAAAGGCCCATGTCCTCCCCTATGTGATGAACAATTTTTCTATGTGAAATAAAAAAGAATGTTTCAAAAGAGTGATTTGTTATGGTTGTTGTGTCTTATTAACTAAATTAGTTTGTTAAAATATTCTTTGTTCCTGATAGAAGCCACAAATGTATTACTTCATGAAATATAACAAAGCTAAAACCTCATTGACAAATAAGAAAATGTAGATCACAATTGTAATTCTTAAGTATATTCGTGAAGGCCCTAGAACCTCATTGAAAGATGTTAAATTAGCCTTCACAAATATATTTGGGAGGCTTGGGAAGTCTTTTTGTGAAGGTCAAATAGTCCTTCAAAAAAAGTATTTTTGAAGGCCCTAGAACCTCATTGAAAGTTGTGAAATTAGCCTTCAAAAATGTATTTGGGAGGCCTGGGAAGTTTTTTTGTGAAGGTCAAATAGTCCTTCAAAATAGTATTTGTGAAAGCTAGAGTCTCTCATCAAAGTATTTGTGAAGAGGCTTTTAGATTAGGACTTTTTGTGAAGGAATGCCCTTCAACTGAATTTTTTTTTGAAGGAGTTAATGTACATTTGTGAAGGAATCATCCTTCACAAATAACCAAGTTTCTTGTAGTGAGATTATCCTCAAAACTTTTGCATGTCAAGATAAATGTGAGTTCATGCATGGACATGTGTCAACCATGCATGGACACGTGTCACCTAGTAGTATATGGTGATGACACCTCTTATACACTCTCTTTCATGAACCCCAAGTATATATACCTCTCCTCTAACCTACTAATGAAAGTTTACGAACCCCACAACTCTCTTTCTTTGAGATATCATGCATACCCTCTTAGATATCATGCATAGTAGCTTAAGGATCAAGGGGATCTTGAGCACCATGCTTAAGTTAAGGTCATGGTCATCTTCAATATTGGTTGAAGTATGATTCTCGAGCTATAGCTATTCCTCTCTTTTCTTCCTCACCAAGTGCTTAACTAGGGTGCTTCTTTGTATATGGAGGAGTTGTGAATAAGTCTTGGACCTTGGATAAGCTCATCTTCAACCTTAGGAACGTGAAGATTTGGAGCTTGGAGCTATGAAGTTGTTCTTGAGGCGGGTTATATAACTTGAACCCAACTTTGTTATTATTCACCTTCAATATTGTTGAACTTGTTGATCTACTTTCAATTTCGAATTCCCTTGATTAATTGATGTTCCTTTGAGTTCCAAAAGTATCTTAGGAATGTTTTCCATTATCTAGAATAGTAAGAACAAGAGTCTAAAGGTTGATGATGATGAAATCATCATGGCCCAACCCGATATTGGGTTGAAGCACCTCTAACCCGATATGGTAAGGTGAATAAACCCCTAGCACGATACAATGAGGATGCATATACTTTATAAATGATACGATGATGGAGAATACAGCTTGTTCATGATATAGTGTCAAGTATACTCCATGTGCACAATATGAGATCAAGTATACACCCTATGCATGACATGGAGTCAAGCATATGTCCAACCCGATATAGAAAACCCTAGAGGATAAGTATCCTGACATGTTGATATGAACACACCATAAACACGATATGGTGAGGAGTGTATACCTCATGGGCAATATGAGAAAAACATATACACACCATAAGCACGATATGGGGACAAGTATTCACTTCCTACACGATATGGTGTTAGGGTTATACCCTAACCCGGTATGGGTTGAAACCCTAGAGGGTGATATGGAACCCGATATGACAAACCCAAGATGATGGGTAACTCGATATAAAGATGAGTGATACCTCATGAATGATATGAGTGATACCTACATATACTCCATGTGCACGGTATGAGGTCAAGTCCTACCTCATGCACGATATGTTGTCAATTGTACACTTTAACCGATATGGTGTTGAAACCATATATGATGGAATGAAACTCGACACACTTTGGAAATTCATACTTCTATCATTTTGTAATGGGTTGATTGTGAAGGGTTAAACCAGATATCCAACTTGTCACTCAGATAGATGATAGGACTAATCACTTGAAGGAATGAAAGGATATGAGCATAAGGGTATAACCTGATATGCTAATCTGATATAGCAATCCAACATGGTAACCCGATATGGTGAGGTGAATGTCCTACTAAAACGACACCATGATGAGGCATATACCATATGCCTGATATGGTGCACACTTTGTGCATGATATGGTATCATGTATACCCCTTATACCCGATATGGGGTCAAGCATTCAGCTCATACACGATATGAGGTTAACTTGAGAGGATAAAATCTAAGTGATAGCCAACCCAATATGGGTACACGTTATGGTATTAGGGGATACACCCTAAACACAATATGATCATGAGGCTACACCATATGCCTGATAGGGATACCCGATATGATGTTAAGGTTGTATCTCAAGCACAATATGATAGCTTACACACATCTTGATACCCGATATGGTGGGAAAACTTCAATTGTATATATACTTGATTGAGTGACCTATGTTGTGTGTTGTGTTAAATGCAACATTAAAATATATTGAGTTTAGTGCAATTTGATAATGGTGATCTGATGTACTTTAAAGAGGATAATAGAGCCAACTTAGTAAAAGTATAATGCAATCAACATCCTAGTGAGGATGAAAGAGAAACTTATATTTGAATAACAATTGTGTAATGAATATATGTTGATACTCCTAAAATGAGTGGAGTATGAATTAGGGTTTGATTCTTGATAATATGATCTTGAATCCTTAATTTGATAATAAAGGGAAAACCTAACCCTAATGAAGGGTGATGGTAAGAATTTACAACTCTAATTGGTTTGATTGTGAAATCATAACCCTAATAATGGGAAGGATGTATTTTTCTTATATCACATAGTGATGAAGTGAATTTGAAACCCTATTTGGTTAAAATAGGCAATCCTAACCCTAATAATGGGAAGGATGTATAGTAATGTCATATACTGCTAGAGTTTTTATCATGAAGTGCAACTATTCAAGAATTATGAGATAATGAGCATAGCCAGGTATGAGTTATGATGTTTTATATGATACAGATTTAAATGAGCCTTGTGAGCCATGTTAAATATTTGTATAACAAGTATAATGATTATACAATCTGATATCTTAAAAGATAGTTGTTTCCTAGTGAGAGGTGACAAGATATTTAATGAACCATGTGAGCTATGTGAAATACTTGTAAAAAAAATGTGATGAATGCCTTGGTCTGAGGACCTAGAGGTAATAGTTACTTGTTACAAAGGTAACAATGCTCAGTGATGATCTAAGGTTTTGAATACCCAGATCCAATAATCATGATGATGATGATGATGTTATGAGATGAGAATTCCCAATAATGTGATAAGGGACTAAGATCCCGAGTGTTATACATTCAAAGTGTTCCAAAGATTATAAAAGTACTACTCCTTTCTTTATAGCATATGTTATAATTCATGTTTGAAACTTGGTTGATGTTAAAAGATATTGTAATGTACCTAATTAATCAAGTGGAATTTCATCATGTAGTTGCTCTGACCATAGATCCATTCAGTTCAAAAATTGTTGATGGTGAAATTAGTTTAACTCGGAGAGTATATTTTTGAATATGTGAAGGTGAAGGACAAAGTATATCCATACATCCTAATGAAGAACTGATGTAGCACCTTCTTGATTTATCTCAGGATGATGTGAATCTCTCAACCAAATGAGGAATTGATGTGTAAATCATTCTTCATTATTATTATGTGTTGTTGGGATTGATGATAATCTCCTGACCAAGTGAGGAATTGATGTATAATCTTCCTTTTCCTTATAATTTGGGAAAGTTAAGTGGTCTTCTCCCAAAGAGAGTGTATGATACGGTTGTAACTCTATAGCGAAGATGCCTCTATACCCCAGCATGCTATTTGCAGTTGACACAAGATGTCCTATCAGTAGCTGACATGAGATGTCATGTTAGTTGTCTCGTACTGACCGAGATGGGTGAGGTCTTGACAGCTGGCTCTACCATTTACCTTGTATGGTACCAATGCTTAATGTAGTCGTGGTCGGTTGGAGCATGAATGATATAATTCATCTCTTCAGGGCATAAGTGTGATTGTAATATGTAATCAACCGTGTAGCGTATTTGCTTAAGGATCGAATATGGAAGACATTGGTTGATGTACACTTCTTTTATACATCTTAATTGGATAGATGTTATACATGTTTCTTTATATTCCTTGTAAAGTGAATAGATGATTTATTGCTCTACCATAGATAGATGCATTATTTTAAGAGAAGAGATTACTCTGTTCTGCTTATAACATTGATTAATCTTGCTTGTTAATATAAAAGAACCTCTGCTCAAATTTATACTACTTACCTGTGATAATAATATTATTGACAGAGAGTTATATTTCTCGCTGGGACAATTGTCTCACCCCATGGGATCCAAAATTTTTAGGTGGACATGCACGAGGAGGTAGAGACCACTCTGTAGAGGGAGAACAACAACAACAAGGGTAGCAGTAACAGCTCAGGTTGAGTGTATTGTCTGTCATGTCTTGTAGATAGAAGTCATATGCGTCGTCTCTGTACTCTTAGGTCTTTGGAGTCAGTACGTAATGGTTTTATGAACAATCTGAGATTTTGGCTTGATTGCCTCAAGGTTTATGTTGCTTATCTATAGGTTTTGTCAAAGCAACCATTATATGTTGTCCTTGAGATGAGATGATACAGTGTATGTACTATGTGAGCCATGATATGTATAAAGTTTTGGTTCTTTCAATAAAAGTTTCCTGAAAGAGGATCTCCTTGCAAAATGATTTTAATTTTTAGTGATTTTGTTAATCCTCTATTTATGGTTATTCCGCAATTATTACTGGTGATGGCTTGATTTGATGTCGAGTCATCACACTCATAATCTTTCATTACAAGTTTTCATAGCATACTCAATGCACTCGCATTGATATATTTTGTTTATCAAATTTGTAGTTTCCAAATGAAGATACACTGCACTCAAGACTCTAAGATCATAAATGAAGCATCAATGGGGTATTATTGATCTAGATATGGGTGCATATCTCTTAACTCCATGTTTACAATCTTTTTATCTCTTGTTGTTACAACTTATATATATATATATATATATATATATATATATATATCTTGTGTGAAATATCTGAGCCATTCTACATACAGACGCCCAATTCCACTTGCCTTTGTCTATGTAGCCATTAGGAGTGTAGACCTAGGGTAACAAATAGTTCCATGACAGTTGTTCTGGTATGATTGGCAAAATACTTCTATATTTGAAAATATGGCTATGGTAAGGATCTATCAATATAGCAAAGTCTAATACAAATTTTTTATTGATTTATATATATATATATAATAATTATAAATGTTTTTACAACCACTTATATATGATGACCTTAAATTTTAAAATATAAAGTATTGGATTCTTAGTTTCTTAAGTCATTAAGCAGGTGGAATCGCAGACTGAAGATGTAGTTGAACATTTCTCTAATTTATTGAAATATTTTTCTAGTGTGGGAAAGGATATAATTCTAGTTCCTTTTGATTCCATGTAAGTTTCTAATATTCAACACAATTTTAATATCGAGTATTTCTTTTGTACTGGTGTGTTTTAATGTTTGTTTTATTCTTACTCGAAGCCAGACATTTGAAATTGCTAGTGATTGTCCCAACCTTGATGATTGGTAATTATTTTGACCCACTAGGAGAAACATTAAGGGAACACGAACTCAAACTCCCAACTATGGAGTAAGTAAAAAAAATTATTCGTTACCACAGTAATTATTATGTTTCATCATGATATGCCTATTTAGCCAACTATCTTAATCACTTAATTAATCGGGGTGTAAAAATTTTCGGTGAAGTTGGAGGAAAAATAACTTCAAAATCAAGGACAACGAGTCGAAAGAATATCAAGGTAGCTAATTTTATGACAAGGTCTCATGTCAACTCTCTTTATAGTAATCTATTGACATTAAGTATAACTCTTATGTTTATAGTGTCCTATACATAACAATGACTAGGCTTCAGTCTATTATGTAATGAAATATATGCAAATCATTGTCAAGATAGCAATAGATGGCATTGGGACTATGGATTAGGTAATAAAGTATAACATCATAAATTTACAATTGAATTTTAATCATTTTATAAAATATTAGCATGTACATTTCTTCTATAGATCTTTAACACTCAGCCTTATACACTTGAGAATTCAAACAAACTTTGAGAAATAGTGGCCAGATGCTTTTCTAAATGAAGTCTCCATGGTATTAGATTGAATGTATATGTTAGTTCCATTTATATACTTAGTTTAAAACTCTTAATTTCAAATTTACTTTTGTATCTAACATGAATTTAAGATATTATCTCAAACTTGATTAATACAATCTTTTCTTGCATTTTGTGAATGTTGTGGACTGTGAATTATGAGGATTTTGAATGATGTGGAATGTGTGTGAATGTCTCAATTAAATATGTGATTGAATTGTTATTTTGGTGAATGTTTGTGATTTGGTAATTGATAAATGTATCAATTCATTCAAATAGAAATGAAAACGAAATCTAGCAAGTTACTTCATATGTATTTTAGTCTTGCATCTTTCTATTGCAGGTTGTCTTTTTATTATAGGTTTGATCTTTGTAAAGTAGAATTCTATTCTACTATAAAAAACATAATCATAGTGTCATCTAATGTAAAATTTGACCTTATAGACCTCTAGGGATAGTTAATTTAGATAAACCCATGCTAAAAAATATTCAAATTGTAACTGATAAGATTGACCTTGGAAACCTTTAGGGTCATTTTTTTTAAATAAATGACCGCATAGACCTTTAGGTTCATTTTTGTTAGATAAACAGAGGCCATATTTGTGTTCAAATTTTAACTAATAATATTGGCCTTTAGGTGCATTTTGAAAATGGATAACCTTATAGGCATATAAGGTCAATTATGAAGATAAACCGAGGCTCTATTTATTTCTAGATTTAAACTGATAAAATGTACCTAGAGGGTTGGTTTTTTTTAATAAATGACCTTATAGACCTCTAGGGTCAGTTATTTTAGATAAACCAAGGTTGTAGTGGTGTTCAAATTTTAACTAATATTATTGACCTTGTAGACTTTTAGGGTATTTTTAAAAAAATAAATGACTTTGTAGACCTTTGGGGTCAATTTTTTAGATTAATAGAGGTTGTATTTGTGTTCAAATTTTAAATGATAAGATTGACCTTTATGGTCAATTATTTTTAAATAAATGACCATATATCCCTATAGGGTCGGTTATATTAGACAAACCAAGGATAAATTTGTTTTTCAAAATTTAAAATAAGAAAATCAAACTATATGGTCGGTCTTTTTGAAATGAATAACCTTATAAACTCTTAGTGTCGGTCATGTTGTAAGATAAACTGAGGCTAACTTGTTTGCTGATTTTAGCTATTCAGATTTCTATATAGGGTCAATTTTTATAAATATAAAGGATACAATAACATTTTTGTTACCCCAAGTCTCTATTTTTTGCTAATCAATGCTTACCTATAAGGTTGATTTTCTTTGGATGTAGAAACCCACACTATGATGCAAATTCTATAGAGTTGTCCACTTAAGAGTTTCTTACAAAGAAACAATGTAGGCTTTAAAAACATGATGCTAAAGACTATCATTATACTCCTAAGGATCTCCACCAAGTAAAAATGTTTCCTCAACTAGCCCTAGTGTATGTAGAAAATAGATATCATGTAAGGTATCTCCCAGTCCCATAGACAGAGAGGTTTTGAAAAACTACACACAAACAACTCGATTAAGGGCATGGTCAAGATTCTAAATCATAACTCTAAAACATATGTTCAGGTTCAATGCTTCTGATCCATGCATGCTCAGTCCTCCAGAGGCATGCATGAAAGTCAACAAGGAAAAGGGCATAAGGTGGGAACTAGGGTTAAGTCTATCTAAGAGTGTATTAGGTATTCTACACTCCATTGTGATTGATCTGACTTCTTATTAAGAAGGAGATAGGAACTAGTCACCAGGATAACCAACTTCCATGTAAATAAATATTGAATTACAATTGGGAGGGTATGGGCAATGTGTCTATTATTTCATAGGATAAATCACCTAGGAAAAGTCCCTAGTTTTTTACCTAAACTAGTACTATAATCACCAGCCGCAAGTGGACACATCTTATCATAGTGTAGTTTAGGATATATTCCGCAACACAAGATTTTTAATAGTAATCTGATCAATGTAACCACACAAGAACTAGTATTAAACATTAAATTTTTTTACTAAACTAAGATTGCAATAGTTAAAAGGCAAGATTAAGGTTGTAAATATCAATGGATGGAAATGTAGGAAAATATGGCATTAGTTATGGAAGTGGAAACAAAAATTTTACTCACCAAATTCCCCTTGACAAATGGATTTGTTAATGACTATGGATTGGGAAGGAGGGTTGTCAAGAGATATACCTGGTCATGGAACAAGTTCAGTGACAACTCTTGCGACAGTGTGCTTCTTTTCAAAGTTGCCATCTACAATTGTCAAGGCAGAACCACCACAAAAGATGGTGGTTTTTGTCCTCCTAACGGGTGGAAATGGCCTCCTCGCCTATATAATGGTCCCCACAGATCACCAGGAACTCCATGTTGCGCTACTAGAGTCAACGAGAAGGAGCTATCCCTTCGAATGTCGATGTGATAGTGCTGACTTGATCTCCCTTGTTGTATCTCCCTCGTTGTCCCTTCCTTTTATGGGAAGGACTTTCTCAGGCTCTTTGGTTACCACAACCAGAGAGGACAAAAATTTTCAGAGCTTGTTATTGTATCTCTATAAGTCTAGACTGTCCCCCCCCCCATGTTTAGGATGTCCAGGTTTATAGTTTCTAGTTCATCTAGGAGTCGAAGAGATGAAATTTTATGAATTTTCTGGAAGCCATGAACGGTGAACCGGTTGGTTCACTTTTGAATTGGTCGGTTCATAGGTGAAATGATCAGTTCAACCCTTGAACTAATCAGTTCACTAGCTATCCTAATTTCAATCACATTGACATTAATTATTTGATTAATTCACAACATGATGTCAACATCAATACTTGATCCAATCCTATTGATCATTGAACCGAGTGATCTAGGTGATGAACCAAATGTTTCACTTTTGAAATGGTCATTTTATTTCATGACACAGTCATTTCATTTCATGAAATGGTTGTTTTAGTTGTGAAATTCTCATTTCATTTTCCAGCTCAGCCAATGTACAACCAATGTTGTTCAAGTTGAATACCTAAATAATTTAGTAATCAAGATAAACCTTATTCATGAGTAAACTCCTTCTCTTGTTACATCCTATGTGTGGGACCCTATAGGTCCCAAATTACATTGGCAGTGAATGTCCATAACTAACTTATGACATCACAATCAATGAGTGGTATCTAGAAACACATCATTTGTACCCAAGTAATCAGAAAGTTGGAGAACAACTTCAACCTACATCCATGATCAATGTTATAGTGATCATATAGTTCCTTTGTATCTAATATCCAGATTTAACATGAGGCACAAAATCATCATCCTCTTCAACATTCAATCTGTGTTACTTGAACTAGAGCAGACTTTCTGAGATGGATGTGAGCTCGCATATCATATATTGATTCACATGAGTATGGCCATACATTTCTCAGTCTCACTTATCAAGTGGCCCAGATATCAACTCCAGTAGGAGGGACAAATCCCATATAAATCACTCACAACAAATCCATGTGTCATAGTATACATGAGCATCACCTTTATGGCAACCCTTATTCAAGGTCAAGTTGGATGATGCCAAAGGGCAATAAACAACATGTGATAGGTATAGTGATTTTAGGTCTAAGAACCACCATCATTATGAGAGTTGATTTTGACTACCATTAAATGGTTCCATGCATCACTCTCATGGTGGGTCCATCTGATACATTTTTTTAGTAACAAGTATCTATGTGCTTGGTTTGATATCATTTATCATGACTAATGAGCTTTTGTCATCAAGAAACACGCATTCTAGTCTTATGTATTATTGTTTTCTATTTTGCATCCACAGTAATATTCGAATAGCGACACAACAAGAATGTATGTAGTCTTATCATGCATATGATCATGTTGTTATGGTTCTCAACCTAAAGACATATGTCATTGAGTAACATCACTCTTTAGACATCTATTATGTTTCTGTCATCATCTCATGATTGAGGCAAACATAATAGATACAATAAGCTTTATCATTATCAAATCAGGTACCCCAGTACAATCATTGTATGACTGGCTCTCTGGGCATACATACCAACAGACTCTGACTTGAACTTAGAGCCAGTCATCCATGAATTTTATTCCAAATTATCTTAACATATCCATCATGTTTCTATTGCACAACTGCTTTTGTAGCGATTAAACAATGTTTGCTTTAAGTCGATATTTTGTAAGTTTATCACATCTCCTCATTGTGCAACATCACGTATGATATGGATGTGTTGTAGTATGCTATTTGAGATTGCCTATCTAGTAGCTTCATTGTTGTCACACTATTTATATTGTGTCATCAATGGTTGGAACCTCCCACAAGTTCATGTACATGAACTTCTTAATCCATACAATATCCTTTGATGTTCTCAAAATAACAAGGCACTCAAATTCTATTGTAGAATTAAACAATTGTTTCTTGCTCAGAACTTTTCAGACTTACAGTTCTTGTTTTAAGTTCAAACAAATATTTAGATTGTGATCATTAATTTTCTTTGTCATTTTAGAAGCTTGCATTGGTGTAACCCTTTACACCCAACTCTTCCTTATTACCATAACCTAGGAACTGATCCTTTTAGTGTTTCTCAAGTATTTAAGAATGTTATTTATGGAAGTCCAGTGACTTTCACTAGGATCTGATAGATATCCACTCGTCATGTCCAATACATACAAGATAACAGAATAAGTACATATCCTCTCGTCAGGGTCCAATACATAGGAGACAACAAGATGACTACATAACATTGCATACATGATAGATCCAATTGCGTTTACATATGGCATCTTACTCTTTTTTTCAATCTTCATAAGAATCGAGACACTTGACCCTTGAGAGAGTGATCCCAGGGGACATGCACATATTTTCTCTCATTGAGTTTTGCATGTTGAACCCCTTCAACATATTATCAATGTATATGCTCTATCTCAAGTCAAGAAACTTTGCAAATCTATCTCTATAGATCTCAATTACTAAGATTTAGGATGCTTCACCTAAACCATCATAGAGAAGGTACTTCTCATCAGGTTTTAACATTTGTAGTATAAGGATGTTATTCCCATCATCATGTGGAATATAAATATGCTCCCACTAAATCTTTTGTAATAATAGATTTCATCTTCATTTCAACTGAAGTCAAACTCTTTGGCTATCTTGTCAAATCTAAGATTCCTTGTCTGAGATCCTTGCTTCAACCTAAAAAATGACCTTTGTAGCTTACAAACTTTATTTGCATTATTGGATTTATAAAACCTTTAGGTTGTGTCATGCACACATCCTCATAAATATTCCTGTTAAGAAATGCAGTTTTAACATCCATATGCCAAATATCATAGTCATTTTAAGCTACAATGGTAAGCATGACCCTGATGGATTCAAGAAGGATAATTGGTGAAAATATTTCATCATGTTCAACACCTTAATCTTGTTTGAAACTCTTAGCAAACAATCTACCCTTCCATGTTGGTCTTCTTGTTGGTCTCAAACTTTTCATTGTAACCTTCCCATTATACCTCTTTAGGTTCAATGTTTCCTTTCTAGTCTCAAACTTTTAGAGTTCTGATTTTCTCCAACTAATTCCTTTGAAATTAAATTCCTCTCTAGGAATACAGCCATCTTGGAAACAAAACATTCTTTTTTTCAGATTGAAATAGAAAGTAGAGTTCAACAACATAACATTTATGTGATTTATGGAAAAATCTTAAGAAACAATTCTCTTATAAAAGCTTTCATTCCTAATCCTTATAAAATACATATCAAGACACTTCCATTGCCATATCTCATATGGTGTCTTTCTAACCAATTATGACAATACATTGTTTAGTGTAAAGCATGTGACAAAAGGAAATCAGAAGATTAGCTAGATTTATCGATGATCACACCATGAGTTAACAAGGTGTGATTCCTTCTTTCTGATACATCATTATTTTTTAGGTGGAGTTTATTGTGATACACTACCATGGCCTCCTAGAAGGTCCTCAAACTCTTAGTTTTAAACATTTCAACATCAGTCATATTGAAGTGTCTTAATACTTTTACCAAGATGGTTATGTACTTCATTCAAGATCTCTTTGAACACTTCATACTTGTATTTTGTTAAATACAAAATATCATATCTACTAAGATTATTAGTAAATATTATCATAGCAAGAGGGGTTACAAACTCAAGATCATCTTGAATAAGAAAGGTTTCACAATATATCAAAATGATTGCCACTAAAAAGGCATAGAATTGTAATAAGAAATGGTAATGTCAAGAGATGCCTCATTATGGGAAAGTTTACATAAAGTCATATAAATTTCTATATTTTAGTAGAAATTGCACATACCTTATTATCATATCTAATGGTTAAGTCGATAGATGTTCTTGGTCCTCAATGTCGAGTATTCATCCTTGGAAAACATCATGTATGTTAGTCAAACCAAAGTATATATATATATATATATATATATATATATATATCCCAATTCTAATCACCAACTTGCATGTTAGTGTTTTTTATTTTACTAAATGAAATTACAATTTGTTAGATATCTCTATCCATGTTGAGTCACGTAAGCAATATATGTCTAGTTTATATATATATATTTGTGGGTAATAATACACATTCTCCAAGTTTAGGTCTTTTCATTCATTTTCTTTCTTTAAAATATCATCAACTAGGTCAAGGATGCATCCTACATGAGATATTATTCAATCAGAATACCCTCACTAGAGGATTCTAGGATTTAAATCCTACAAACATTAATATATGAGTAAGTTAGTAGGAATATGAAGTCACCCATACTTGTATTTTCAAAGCTAATATTTTTTGTATATATACTTTATCTTTTATATTGATTTATTCAGATTGTACACAATAAATATATCATAGTGTTTAAAATGCATGAGAATAATTATAATATTATAATGAATTCACTTTCAAATGCTACATGATTTCTGAATGTTCACTTAAGAATGGATTCATACACACATACTAATACTAATATGACAAATTCTTAGGGAAATATTTCAAGCAGATTAGATCATTGTTAGACTCATCACTACCACGTGTTCCAATATCATTTAGCCTATTTTTCAATACAAACTTTATCATGCTACATAGTTTATAGATGTATGGCATTCTAGACTAGTTAATGTCTTCTACCCGGGTAACCATTTCATACTCCATGATTGTTCATATTGATGATTTTACTAGTTAATTATATATTGTGGAATTATAAGAGAATAAACTTACCTATAGTTAAGATCTTTGATGATGATTAATTATCCAATCATGTATGGAAGAGTTTGATTACAACTAGGTTTCACAACGATATGCTTCAAGTATCAAATCACAATTTCAAGTATCGAGACCTTATACCTTCACTCATCAAGCCTTTGCAGTTCCTTTCTACCCCTCAAGATTCTTGGGTCATTGACTGAGTTAGAAAAAGTTCTTTCAAGGGAGATGTCATTGGCATGCATATCAAAGTGTTGGTTGCTAATTTGTATTGAATATGTAGTTAGGAGGTTAAAGTTGCAAGTTTATTGGTGGTTTGTAGATTGAAGGGAAAGGACCCTTCTACACACAGTTCTCACATGATCTAACATGCTTGACGTATTTCCTAAAGTATTTGTCATATTAGTATTAATATGTGTGTACGAATCTGTGCTTAAGTGGATACTCAACAAATCATGTAGTCATTATAAGAATTCAGTATTATCTTGTAATTCTTCTCATGGATTTTAAACACTAAATGTATATTTTTATGTATCCAATTTGAATACATCAATATAAGAGAGGAATGATATAAATAATATTAACCTTGGGAGGTTAAGTATGGGTGCCTTTATATATGTATAAACTTACTCTTATATGAATGTGTGTTGAATATAAACCCTGGACTCCTCTAATAAGGGTATTTTGATTGAATAATATATCATGTAAAACACATCCCTGACCTAGTTGATGAAATTGTGATATATGATATAAAGAGAGAGAATGGATTACAATACCTACACTGGAAGAATGTGTATTATTAGCCACACACATATATAAACTTGACATACTTGAATTATGTGACTAAACATGGATAGAGATATCTAAAAAATCATAAGTTAACTTAATAAAATGAAAAACCTTAACATGATGTTAGGTGATTGGAATTAGGATACGAGATACATATATAGCTAGGATAGGAGTGTATGCATATGTGTACTTTGGTTTGACTAACATACCTAATGTGTACCTAAGATACTCTAACTTTGGGGACCAAGTATACCTATTGAGTTAATCATTAGATATGATGATAAGGTATATTCATTCTTCATTTAAATATTGGCATGTATATGAGTTGACATAAATTTTCCCATTATGAGGCATAACTTGAAATTATCATGCCTTATTGTGGTTCTATTTCTTTTTTATGGAAATCATTTTGAAATATCATGAAACCTTTCTTATTCATGATTATATACGGTTTGTAACCATTCTACTATGGTAATTAATATTGTTGATGCAACTGATGAACATATGTCTTGCCTTAACATTTTGCATGTGGTAATTTAATTAATGTATATGTGTATTCATAACTATAATTCACTATAGGTCATGCTTTGGGTGTGCTAATCCAGCATAGTTATATACAAAGGCGTGATATTTTTCCCAGGGTGTGCTATTCCACCCATTCCAATCTTAGGCCAATTATCCCTCGTGTCTTGGCCCTACTTTAGTTGATTTGAGTCTACTTTATCTACATACACTTGTTTTATTTTATGAGTTGATTAATTTAAAGACACTCCATGATGCTTTGTTGTTCTCTAATACCTCATTCTATTATTTAATCTTATAGAACTTGCCTACTTACTAATTGCCCGCTGTTAAATGGGAACCTCCTTCTTATTCACTCATTTGAAATGAAAATTCCTAAACATGTTTATTATGCAAATACTTAGTGTTTACTAACCCACACCATTATTTATCTTGTTATAGATGTGTTCACCAAACCAACCATGTGTAGGTATTTTAGAGGACAATGACTTGTGAAGATCATTCTAGGAGTCTAAAATTGAGGATAGCTTGAGATGGTCAGGTTAACATCTGTATTAGTCCTAGTAATAAGTGAGATGTACCTTTCTGTTTTGTAATGACACCCTTGTGGTGAGTAACAATGCATCGATTATAATGAGAATAATCTTGTAATAATTAAATTTTCTACTTCTACTTAAATATTATGTACATATATCATACTTATGAAATTCAAAACCATCTTTTCCATCATTCACACAAGTGTGTTTGAATTGGATGAATTTATTCCACAATTATGCAATAGTAGATCCCCTCTCAGTTTCCACTCTTTATAGTGTGGCCTCAAAGCTTGTACATTTTTGGTGCATCTAAATATTTCAAGTTATCCTGCTATGCCCCCACCTTCCGGTAACCCCCAATTAACGGAGACCGATAGGTCGAAGCCGCACCCATAATTTCCGGATCAAAGGTTCGACATATAACCAAGAATAATTATTAAATTTTAACAAGCTATACTGAAAAGCTATAAGAAAATAAACTTTTGCATACCTTTTGAAAATTTGGATCTCTAAACTTCTATCCACATATGAATTTCTACTCTAACTAATCCTCCTTGTATTTCAATTTGTGAAGTCACAATATGTCGATTTACTGTTTGTCCTTTTGGATTTGTACCTAAAACTTCGACAAACAAAACGTCGGTCAGCCGAAGCTGGTATGTGGAGGAAACAATAATCTTACAATTATTTATAACAATGTATTACAGGCAATTACCATTTAACAAACAATTTTACGTTTTAAATATAACTGCATGATCCATGCATTCCCTATCCTCTGCGTTGTCCCTGTAGTGGACATGGATGTATATATATATATATATATATATATATATATATATATATATATATATATATATATATATATATATATATATATATTCATGGTGATAATCATAGTCACTTTATAGTTGCATGAAATAAAAGGCATCCAACAGTTATTTCCAAGCAACTGATAAAACGTTCGGGAATCACCGTGAAACTAGAGTGATTATTCATAAGTGTAACCACATACCTGATTTGATGATTTCATAAGCATTAAGGAATTCCAACCAAGAAAGCAATCCAAGTAAGAAATTCAACAATCACATAATTCCTGAAAAGAATATATACTCTATTTACTACACACTTTATCAAGAATCTACTTTATTGACTTGGATTCACTTTCTAGGGTTTCCAATCCGAATTAAGGTTTCATTAATATTCATTAGGGTTTCTTAGATCAATTTCTCAAACTTTATTCCTTTTAGGTCAACAACCCCAAAATACTCTTTCTACTCATATAAACCCTAATTGCTCAAATTATCCATTTTAATGGTCTTTTATACTCAAATTGACTTAGGATCACCATATCTCTTATTTATTCATGGATTTGAACAATTAAAACAATTAAAAGACATATTCACCTAAATTAGGGTTTTCAAGCTCATTAATGCATATTCATGCACGAAACCCTAAATTAAGCCAATTATATAAAAATATCATCTTTTTAGATCCTATTTTCACTTTTATTAACAAAAGGTTAATATTGGATTGAATTATCCAAAGAACATCATTAAATACATTTATCATCAAATCTAAGGGTTTTTCATTACTTAAATCATTAAAGATGATAACTTTATGTACTTTTCAAATTTCAAACATATTTATGCACATAAACTCTAAATTAAACTAATTATGTGCAAAGTTCATCCTTTTCGATCTTAATGTACCTTTTTACAATTAATAGGTCAATATCAACTTTAATCACTCATTAAACTCTACTAATTTCATTAATCATCTCAAAGTAGAGTTCCTTAACCTTTTATTCATTAAAATTGATAACTTATACTACTTTTTGAATTGTAATGGGAATTAGCTTCTAAACATATTTTTATTGAATTCTTCTCATTTTTCTGAGCAAAATGCATATATTATTTGTATCCATCTGAGCTACCGATTATTAGATATGAATTTTGCAAATTAGACTTACTTGGCCAATCCGAGAGCGCCACGTCACCCCGCTCCATGCAACGTTGTCAATTAGGAAATATTTTCAAAAGACGTGATTGCCCTTCACTTAACTAGCGCGCCCTTTGTTACGCCGAGGGTAAAACAGTCCAATGCCAGGTTTGTCTTCAACCTTGCGATCGGCTGCGTCTAAGCCGCCGATGGCTCCATCCCACAGCTTGTTCTTCCCCCCTGAGGCTCGAGGATCACCGCCAAAGGCTGCCCCAGATCCGCAGCACCTTGGCACACATGATGCGCCCCTAAGCCATGACCAAAATGGCCCATTATGCATGAGGTCCTTCTTTGGTTGCTGTCACACCTACTATAGATCTGTAGCAAACACGAGCATGCCCCCTCTCCTTGAGGGACTGGCTACCATCAGGGATGATGCCCTCACCTTCGATGCCCCTCCCCACACTCAGGTCGCTCCTCATCTCATGCCCATGATGGCGGATCCATGCGGGCCAGACCTGCACTTCGCAGCCAGCTTGTAGCCACCTTATGGTTGTTGTGTCGGGGTGAAGGCAAAGGGATGACCACCAAGCTTTACTCCGGCGGTGTGGGAGTATCGTGCTTCCACCAAGACCGCTCCATGTTCCCTGGTTCGCTCCAGGATCTTTCTACTATCTCGCGGTTAGGGTTTTGACGAAGAAGATGAAGAGGAAGAAGAAGAGAGGGATGGTTGCGTGGAACTCCCTTTGAACACGACCTTGAACTCTACCCCTTATATAGGGGAGGGTATCCACGCCCCCAAGACGCTCATACAAGGGGAAACAAGCCCCTTTCCTAATAGGAAGCAATTTCCCTTAAATAAGAAGCAAACTTCTCTCTCTTCAACATCCTTTTAATAAACCATATCTCTTGGATAATTAGGGATTCGAAAATCCTCTTACTTAATCTCTTTTATACTTTTATTCTAACCAATAGACACGGAATTCTATTTCCTTTAATAGAAATTACTTTCCTTTTTAACAATACCTCATAATTCATTAATAATGTATCACATTATCCTTTTATTTTGCAAATTTGGTATTTTCTCTTTCTTTCCTCTTTATTGGGGCTCCTTGGACCCCAAGAAACTCTATTATTTCGAAATCCTTTTTATTGGATACTCATTATCCTTCTAGATGCATCTAAATGCATTATTTCTCATTATCATGTTTATTTCTTATGAAAATATCTCTTTTTGACGATTTCTCTTTATTTCTCTTTTATTTTCCTCATTGGTATTCCTTTTATCATTGGTAATCCTTGGGATACGAAATTCCACCAAGGATAACCCAATTATACCTTTTTCCACTTATTTCCAACATTTTAACATTATTTTCAATTTCTTTCTTACTAAAGAGATACTTAATTAATCTTTTCTTTTCTTATTGCTTTCTTTTTGCAACTTTGGACTCCTTGGAACCCAAGGAACCAAATAGGCATGAAATCCATCCTTGGATTACATCTCTTTTCCTTCTAGAGGTTTCTACCTCTTTCTTTTCTCAAATATTCAATTATTCATTTACTAATTGAATTTTCTTATTATTTGGGCCCAATAGCCAATAAAGCCCACAACACAATCATCAAGGCTATTGTAAACAAAATCCATTTATTCGAACCAAATTATATCATTATTTGTGCAAATATCTTTAATATGAGAAATTACATTTCTCACCAAATGAACCCAAAAATTGGGGTTGTAACATCCTTCCCCTCTTATAGGAATTTTGTCCTCAAAATTCTATCAAGCAAACAAACAATTCAGGATAAGACTTTTCCATGTCCATCATTGGCCCCTATGTGTCTTTACCGTACTCATGGCGCTTCCAAAGAACCTTTATCATCACATATTCTTTTCTCTGAGTTCTTTCATCCTGGCGTCTATAAATTGTACAGGTGACTCGGGCCATTTCAGCCTCCCTTGGGGCTCACTAGGTTCATTGCTCAGCACATGGTCGGGGTACCTCACATAGTGCTCTAAATTGGACACATGGAACTCATCACACATCACTTTATCATGAGGGGTAAAGTCAACCATAACCTTCTCCACCAATCCATCTCAAATGGACCCATGTATCGGGGACCCAACATCCTTAGCTGTAGCTCAGAGGGGTTGGATTTTTCATGTCACATATTTCCCACAGTGAACTACATGTCAGTCTACTTTGCATCCGCTCACGACTCTTGTCGTCTCTAGGCTCCTTTCAGCCATTGCACGATCAAAGCGACTTCATCCACACACACTGTGGTCCTTTTCTAACCATCACGTGGTCCTTTCACCAACATCACCTTACTAAAGTGGTGACCGACACAACCTCCCTTGCAGAGCTTCTTTAAATCCCAATATTGGCTATGGTGGTCATCATCACGTCTTTCTTAGGACAAGGACTGTCTCTAGGTATCACCCTAAATGAGCACACATGCTCTCATTAGACCCTTTTTTCTGGATTATACTAACCACTGGTTAGGGGTGATAAACTGTACTAACATCGAGTTCTTCATGTACTTACTTCCACCTTTTGGAAGGGAACCTTTAGGTCAAACTCAAGAACCTTTGATCTCGCATCATGGTGTAGTTGAATCATCTCTCTCATGAGTAGTTCAACCAAATGTGTCCCTGGACAGAACTCTTTCTTTCTCATGTCATATGGGTAAGACGATCTACCATACCCTATATTGCATCTCGACCTTCCTAGGTCCAGGGGAGACTTACAACATCCATAGTGATGAACTCCCTTTCTCTTTTGTGGACTCTTTATCCTTTATATCAATGCACTGGGTAACTGGTGTTCATCCTTCTCCCTTGACTTGCATGGCCATATACCACATGCAACTTTATCTTAGGCATCTAAAGTACTACTTTCACTTATTATCTTCATAGTATGGTGTATGGTGATCTTAAAATCATGATCTCATGTGTGTCATTATTCCTGAAGATCAATACCTCAAAAACCTTAAACCATTCTAGTCGGGGTTTCATTACCTTCTTTTCCAAAGAAGCGCATCTGAGGTTCTACCACCATCCTTTCATTGCATCAAGGACTAGACTGGCTAACCAGACAACCATTAACTAATCTCATTATATCAAAGTGTTAGCCAAACATATATTCTTTTCCAAACTTAGGGTTAGTCTAACAACCTCTTCTAGCCAAACTAGGCAGATATATCTCAACCAGGGGATCCATTACTACTTCACCTTCTTGTGTATTAGGTAACATTGAAGACATACATTTTCATGTATTTCACTTATCATCTCAAACTCGAACTCTAAGTTTATCTTCATTGAGAACACTTTGAGCTCATCTTTCTTAGTGATCAAACTCAACCTTGTATGACTCATATTTCATGATAAAAACATCCTTATAAGGTGACTACCTCATTCCTCTTAGTGTTTGCAAACCATCCATGTATCATTCACTTTACTCGGGTATGTTATCTTCTTTGTCCCCATTTCTCGTGGAAACATTCCAACCTACATCATCTCTTATCCTTGGTGTATGGCATGTGTAATGTCCTCTCTCTCACCCCCATAACAAGAGAAAATAAGCATTTGGCTACATTCCAAATACAGAGTTCTTCCTGTTCCAAGATTAGAGATGGTACATCCCACCTTTCCAATACACCTTTAGATCTAAGTTGCAACGTGCCACATATGTCTTTACATCACAAACATCATGATATCAAAGTTACTTCCATGGAAAATTGGTCTTGAACCTACTTGGGTTTACATACAACCCTTGGTCATCTCCTCGAGGTCTATAGGGTGTCGTCACTTTTGGGGTCATCCCTCTTCCCATATGCATCCAGAGAGTGCCCTACTCATCTGCCCTTTGGGTCCCATGAGTTCATGAAGGTGATCAATCTCCTAACCCATGGCCCTCAGACAATGATAGTTGTTACCTCCTGACCCTATGGTCATGTGCAACTAGGGAATTAGGCAACTCCTACTTCCATCGGTCTTATCCCTACCTGACCCTAGGATAGACTTAGGATTCTCCATTTATAGTACATGTCCAACTTAGAACCTTGCCCAGGCCTTCATCATCTCTCTTTGTATACATGGACTGACATCCATCCTTTCATAGGGGTCATGGTGACCTGCCTACCTTGGTCAGGCCCCTTACCGGTTACCTCCATGGTAACACATCCACATGCACTTAGAGATGGATATCTATGGGTCTACAGGTTCATTTTCATACCATGTACTTTTCACTTAGCTTCTCAAGATCCTATGGGACTTCTTTAGGTTACCTTAAACCAAAAAAATTGATATACACCCTACCAAAGGGTCGCTCTCCCAGGGTGGGAGGAAAACTTCACCTTAACAACAAAGGTCACAAACGTCCTTATGTCTAGGGTTTACATCCATATGAGCATGCTTGACCCTAGCAAGCCATTAAGGTACAAGAAGACCACTTGTTAACCCATGCTAGGTCACACTTATTCTCATCCTCAACATTGGATCAAGATCATACCTTCCTTTGTCATCAACTTAGTTGTGAGGGGTTCATCATACCTTCGACTTAAGGAGTTTCCCTTTTTCCTCTATACATGAGGAGTATCATGCTCGAAACTATAGCAACTTAATTCTCGTCATGAGCATTAGGTACACCACTTCCCCTCTTAGGCCTAGGAACCCTAGGTTCACTTTTAGGTGTCCAACTGCATGCTCTATCTCTTAACCATGAATCAAGCATGCAAAAAGCATGGCATGAACTTCATGTCATCCTTCAACTCGAGCAACACTTAGAGTTGGGTCCTCCTCAAGGACAATCAATAAGGTACAAGGCCTCACAACCTGTCACTAAACCTCTCCAGGGTATAGAGAACTTCTTCTTCCTTTCTCGAAAGGTAAAAACTTATACCATAGGCACATAGGTGCCAGAAGCATCATCCTCTCTCTAGGGTTTGGTTCCTCTAAAGGCAACCAAGATATCATCAGCCTCCTAGGATCATGCATGAGGCAACCTCTCTCACCCATGTAGGTCGCATCATCCTCAACTCTCGACTTCTCCTCGTATCTCGGAGTCTAGGATTCTAACCTTCTTGCCAGATTTCCTACTCTCTCTCAAGAGCTAACCCTACAACCAACCTCACCATTAGAGGTCCTCTCTTCAAGAAGGATCAACCATGAAAGCATGCCCCTACCTAGATGAAGCCTATGTTCAACTTATGTTCGCTCAAGGTTATCCATAGTTCTTTATGTTTATTTCATAAGCCATCCTTCATACTCTCCTGGTCAGGGTTTCAACCTTTTGCTCACACTACTAACGTACCTTGGGTGCATGCTATGCCGTATTCGCATAAGCCCATAGGGTTTCTATAGGTCCTTCACTAACATCATCATCGAAGGAGCTATCCTTTACTCAAACATGCACGACCCTTCCCAGGGTTGGGTTTCCAAAGGTGCTAGGTCACCCATTGATCATATGGCATCCCAAAGGCATGTCCTTTCAAACACCCAGTCTATCATGATATCTATTCACCACTTCATATCTCTCTAACCAACACCTAGGGTTAGGGTTATCATCATCCTCAGAGGATGTGCCAGGTCTCTACTTGCAATGGAGATCTCTATCTCCAAGACTAACTTTCTTTCCTTATCCTCCTGACAAGAAGGTCTAGCCTCAGGTCTCTCCTGAGGGCATGAAAACTTATGTCATATGACCTAAGCATGTATCTATTCCTTTACGCTTAATCTATTAAGCTTATGTCCATGCCATCTTATTTACATACTTTTTCATTAATTTGGTGGAGGATTCCTTAGACCCTATTAACCTTACCCATTCCTCAAGACGGTAAGGAGAAGAGAGAAAACCCTAATCCTTAAGGTCCTTAACAGAATTTGTGATGAGAATGGATGAATAAGATGAGAAAGTCCTAAAGGTATCTTATTTCGATTCATACCCTAAGACTTTGGCCAGGCAGTCACACGGATCTGGGAGTCCTCGTATTCCAACTAGCGGTGCGGAGGAAAATATTGCCAGCCACCGGTCGTGATCCTTTTCTAGACACCTCCGTCTTTCGGATAATCCTCTAATAACTCCCTTGGGTTCTATGGAGTTTGTAAAATTTAATAACTATTAATGGTTAAGTGAGGAACCTACGCTCTGATACCAAATGTTATGACCCCACCTTCCGGTAACCCCCAATTAAGGGAGACCGAGAGGTCGAAGCAGCACCCATAATTTTTGGATCAAAGGTTCGACATATAACCAAGAACAATTATTAAATTTTAACAGGCTATACTGAAAAGCTATAAGAAAATAAACTTTTGCATAGCTTTTGAAAATTTGGATCTCTAAACTTCTATCCACATATGAATTTCTACTCTAACTAATCCTCCTTGTATTTCAATTCTTGAATTCACAATATGTCGATTTATTGTTTGTCCTTTTGGCTTTGTACCTAAAATGCCGACAAACAAAACGTCAGTCAGCCGAAGCTTGTATGTGGGGGAAACAATAATCGTACAATTATTTATAACAATGTATTGCAGCCAATTACCATTTAACAAACAATTTTACATTTTAAATATAACTATGCGATCCATGCATTCCCTATCCTCTGTGCTATCCCTGTAGTGGACTTGGATGCTACTTTTCTTATAGTAGATCCCCATTAAACCCCTCATGGTCCCACCCATAGGTGAACTAGTTTCTAGGGTTGAATCACATGGCACTACCCATAAGTATCCCACTCCTTAACTCATGGCATGCTAAAGGGTCTCATGGCACTACACTTAGTAGCCCAATTTCTAACCCACGATAACCTAGACCTTACTCTAGGTTACCCCCTTTTTAGCCTTTACAAGCCAAAGAGGTGGATTCAGATCTAATCCAGTTATATATATATATATATATATATATATATATATATATATATATATATATATATTCATGGTGATAATCATAGTCACTTTATAGTTGCATGAAATAAAAGGCATCCAATAGTTATTTCCAAGCAACCGATAAAATGTTCGGGAATCGCCGTGAAACTATAGCGATTATTCATAAGTGTAACCACATACCTAATTTGATGATTTCACAAGCATTAAGCAATTCCAACCAAGAAAGCAATCCAAGCAAGCAATTCAACAATCACATAATTCCTGAAAAGAATATGTACTCTATTTACTACACACTTTATCAAGAATCTACTTTATTGACTTGGATTCACTTTCTAGGGTTTCCAATCCTAATTAAGGTTTCATTAATATTCATTAGGGTTTCTTAGATCAATTTCTCAAAATTTATTCCTTTTAGGTCAACAACCCCAAAATACTCTTTCTACTCATATAAACCCTAATTGCTCAAATTATCCATTTCAATGGTCTTTTATACTCAAATTGACTTAGGATCACCATATCCCTTATTTATTCATGGATTTGAACAATTAAAACAATTAAAAGACATATTCACCTAAATTAGAGTTTTCAAGCTCATTAATGCATATTCATGCATGAAACCCTAAATTAAGCCAATTATATAAAAAGATCATCTTTTTAGATCCTATTTGCACTTTTATTAACAACAGGTTAAAATTGGCTTGAATTATCCAAATAACATCATTAAATCCATCTATCATCAAATCTAAGGGTTTTTCATTAATTAATCATTAAAGATGATAACTTTATGTACTTTTCAAATTTCAAACATATTTATGCACATAAACTCTAAATTAAACTAATTATGTGCAAAGTTCATCCTTTTCAATCTTAATGTACCTTTTTACAATTAACAGGTTAATATCAACTTTAATCACCCATTAAACTCTACTAATTTCATTAATCATCTCAAAGTAGAGTTCCTTAATCTTTTATTCATTAAAGTTGATAACTTACACTACTTTTTGAATTGTAAGAGTAATTAGCTTCTAAACATATTTTTATTGAATTCCTCTCATTTTTCTGAGCAAAATGCATATATTATTTGTATCCATCCGAGCTACTGATTATTAGATATGAATTTTGCAAATCAGACTTACTTGAGCAAATCCGAGAGTGCCACGCCACCCCACTCCATGCAACATTGTCAATTAGGAAATATTTTCAAAATACGTGATTGCCCTCCACTTAACTAGCACGCCCTTTGTTACGCCGAGGGTAAAACCATGCAACGCCAGGGTTGTCTTCAACCTTGTGATCGATTGCATCCAGGCCACCGATGGCTGCGTCGTGTGGCTTGTTCTGCCTCGCTGAGGCTCGAGGATCGCCGCCAAAGGCTTCCCCATATCCGCAGCACCTTGGCACACATGATGCACCCCTAAGCCATGACCAAAACGGCCCATTATGCATGAGGTCCTTCTTTGATTGTTGCCGCACCTGCTGCAGATATGCAGCTTACATTAGCGTGCCCCCTCTCCTCGAGGGACCGGCAACCATCAGGTATGATGCCCTCACCTTCGATGCCCCTCCCCACGCTCAGGTCACTCCTCATCTCGTTCCCATGATGGCGGATCCATGTGGGCCATACCTGCACTTCCCGCCCAGATTGTATCCGCCTTACTGCTATTGTGTTGGGGTGAAGGCAAAGGGATGACCGCCGAGCTTTACTCTGGTGGTGTGGGAGTATCGTGCTTCCACCAAGACCGCTCCATGTTCCCTGGTTCGCTCCAGGATCTTTCTACCATCTCACAGTTAGGGTTTTGACGAAGAAGATGATGAGGAAGAAGAAGGGAGGGATGGTTGCATGTAACTCCCTTTGAACACGACCCTGAACTCTACCCCTTATATAGGGGAGGGTATCCACGCCCCCAAGACGCTCATACAAGGGGAAACAAGCCCCTTTCCTAATAGGAAGCAATTTCCCTTAAATAAGAAGCAAACTTCTCTCTCTTCAACATCCTTTTAATAAACCATATCTCTTGGATAATCAGGGATTCGAAAATCCTCTTACTTAATCTCTTTTATACTTTCCTTATAACCAATAGACACGAAATTCTATTTCCTTTAATAGAAATTACTTTCCTTTTTAACAATACCTCATAATTCATTAAAATGTATCACATTATCCTTTTATTTTGCAAATTTGGTATTTTCTCTTTATTTCCTCTTTATTGGGGCTCCTTGGACCCCAAGAAACTCTATTATTTCGAAATGCTTTTTATTAGATACTCATTATCCTTCTAGATGCATCTAAATGCATTATTTCTCATTATCATGTTTATTTTTTATGAAAATATCTCTTTTTGAGGATATCTCTTTATTTCTCTTGTATTTTCCTCATTGTTATTCCTTTTATCATTGGTAATCCTTGGGATACGAAATTCCACCAAGGATAACCCAATTATACCTTTTTCCACTTATTTCCATCATTTTAACATTATTTTCAGTTTCTTTCTTACTAAAGAAATACTTAAATAATCTTTTCTTTTATTTTTGCTTTCTTTTTGCAACTTTGGACTCCTTGGAACCCAAGGAACCCAAGAGGCACGAAATCCATCCTTGTATTACATCTCTTTGCCTTCTAGAGGTTTCTACCTCTTTCTTTTCTCAAATATTCAATTATTCATTTACTAATAGAATTTTCTTGTTATTTGGGCCCAATAGCCAATAAAGCCCACAACACAATCATCAAGGCTATTGTAAACAAAATCCATTTATTCGAACCAAATTATATCATTATTTGTTCAAATATCTTTAATATGAGAAATTACATTTCTCACCAAATGAACCCAAAAATTAGGGTTGTAACATATCCTCTATTGTTCTTACATATATTCCTTGATTAGGATGTTAGGTGGCTTACATATGTTGTTGATGTACCTTCCCTTGATCATGGAATGTCAATTAAGGTTTCAGTCCTTGTCTTTTTTGGTCACTACCACTCCCAAACCACTTCCTTGGATTCAGTTATTACTAACCCTAATTGATGAATACACATTCATCCTGGTTTTTTCTACATTTTCAACTTAGTTTTGCATTCATTTCCATCATTTTACTTTCTAACTAGCTTATATTTAGGTTTTCTTGATTTTATGTTAATTTGTAATATTTTGATTCATATCCCCAATATTTATTGTGGTTTAAGCTTCATATCTTCATGGCAATAAATTTTTGAATAAATAGACCAAATTTACATTGATATGTCCCTTCATCAGTTGATGATTCTATTGACTAGTTCTTCATTGGTGCAGACCCTACGACACACACAAATAGATGAGCATAGGTTCACTTGGTACCAACATCTACCTTTACATTGATTGACTACCAATGAAAAGTTCTACTCATGTTTTGGTGGAAAACTATGTAATCCCATCGGTTCTCTTAAAGTCTTCCCTTCAAATTATTTACAGATCGACAATACCCCTCCCACCTTTCGATGGAACTCCAACACCTACATACCAATGTCTAGAAAACTGACGAAAGCCCTCTATGTCACCTTCAATTGGAATTCTTACGCTTGGCTATTAATGATTTCCTTCTAATGTTAGTTTAGCACTTGCCTTTCGATGGTATTCCTACACCCTACCTTTGATGGTATTTCTACACTCACCTTTTGATGAAAGTCTTACATGCCACTTTAGATGGGATTCTAGACCCCGTCCACTTATGTTTGGCCAAACTTTATCGATTGATCGTTGATCTACACTCAACTATAGACAAAACTTCAACTTACATCTTGAAATGGTACTCCTACCTCTTTGTCTATTGATGAAAGTACTGAATGCCACAAGACCCGCCATCTTCCTTGCAGATCCACCTCTTCACCTTCATGGAAGCCGACCACTTAACTGCAAGGCGACTGGGAAGGGTCCCAAACCCTAACTCCTATAAATACAAGGCAACAACTACCAAGGGAGGAATCTTTCATTGACGTTGACATGCTGCTAAAACCAACTCCCAGTCTCCACCTTCAAATACCATTGATCTTTTCCATTGGTTGATGAAATTCAATAGAAAACCTTCACCTCCACTTTCGTCAGGTATTCATGGTTTAAACCTCAAAAGTGGTTGTTCTTGTGGTACTTATTTTCTTCAATTGACAGTGCCCACCCTCATGAACTTGTTTATCCTCGTTACCGTAGACTAATTCTTAAACATATAAGGAAGATGACTCCCCAAGACCTTATCTAATGAACTTTGAGGAGTAATATTGCTAGTGTGTCGACCATCTTCATCCCTGACCTTGAAACATGGGTGTCTGAATACCACAACTAATCTTTCTTTTCCTACTATGATGATGATTTTCTTCTATTATAAATCTTGTTACTGTTTTGATGAGCAAATAGTCCTCTCATTAGAGTACTTGGAGTAGCCCCACTGTCTGATGTTGTTCTCTTACTTGCAATTTTTGTTGTATGGACCATTATACATTTAGAATCAATAATTTTCATACTTGTACACTTTACATAGAGGAACTCAGGTAGAACAAGGAGATAGAGATATCCAATTTAGGACCCAAGAAGAAGTAAGCTAGAATGTGTGGAGAAAGAGTTGCAACCACAACAATAGGAATATGTCATTCAACCTGATGGGCATGTAAAAGAATTAGTGAATTGCTTTTATGTACTTCCATTGATGAAAACATCATGTATCTTGTACGGACAAGAATATTACAAATAAATTGATGTTTCATTTTAAAAGATAAGTTCTTGTATGGAAAAGCTCGATGTCTCATGGTCTGTATTTGATAATTCTGAAGCCAAATATATATATATATATATATATATATATATATATATCATACATGTTGAATGACTCAGTGACTAAAACAATGAAGGACTATAGCATTGTCACCTAGAGCACATAATTAAGAAATGTATTTCTCGAATCCATAATGGTGGTTGCCTAAACTCTTTTGGTTAATGAACCAATAGAAACATGCAAGTTCTAATTATTGGGCAGTATGACCAAAGCACTTTTCACTAGATGTAGTGGGAGAGTGGGTATTCTATTAAGGCTCTTACCTATCTATGTATGTAGACGTTTTTGAATAAATTCTAGAGGTAGTTACTAGTACCTCATTATATTTATAGATAATATTAGTAATTGTGATAATTTGTATTTAATGAAACACATATATGAATCTTTTGAAGTGTTCAAAGAGATCATGAATGAAGTACATAACCATCTTGGTAAAAGTCTTAAGACACTTCGATATGATTGATGCTGAAATATTTTAAACCAAGAGTTTGAGGACCTTCTAGGAGATTGTTGTTGTAACATACTGGATCTTGGTATTGGATTTAAGTTTTGAGCTATTATACACATTAAAAATCTGTTTTGCTCAATTCTCATTCTTTGTTGAACTTCACTGAATTATCTTGAAATTATGGCGCCTAAGTGCAATTTATCCTCATTTTGATCCGAACATTTGATTTTGGGACCTACGATTGAAGTGTTGGGCTTAGTATGAATTCTGGGTATAGGAATCACATAAAAACATAATTTTGGTTATTAAGTAATTACATTCATATTAATTTAGAAAATAAATTTATTGGACATCTCGAGATCATGTATGTCAAAGATAATATTTTTATAATCTAGAGGAGACCAAACTAATAGCATAATTAAAATATCAGGTTAAATCATTTATAACTTGAGAGTTATAAATTTGTGAATATTAGACATTAAAATGTACTAAGAACCTATTAAAGTGCTTGGTCCAAGCCCGACTTTGACCTACCTTTTTCACGCATGCACACGGGCGTCCGCGACGGACGTTTCCTCAGACCCAACTCCGTCCAGGGAATCCCCCTCCCTTACTACCTCACTTTCCACCGTCTAGGATCCTCTATGTTTGGCGTTCACCTCCAGATATTGTCGGCCTGTCAATCAATTGTGAACTGAAAGCCAGAGGCTATTGAAGGTCGGCAAACTGTAAAAGAAACGACCCTTCCATTGAAAGTCGATGACCTACAGAAGAAACAGCCGATGAGCCTCACGCCGCCTCCAAGCATATATCGCCTCGCCTCCACTCTCTAGACTTAATCCCTAGCAACCACAAACCTATATAACCCTCTACATAGGATATCGATGAGAGATAAGCCTTCAACATCTTGGACCTGACTTCCATCAACGCCGCTCTACCCGATCACCTTCCTTTTATGCTTCAATGCCTAGCAGGGCCTCTCGACAACCACCTATACCATCAGCAACCTACCTCATCATCATCTCCAGCCAGCGCTCCTCACAAACACCACCTGCACCTCAGATCTATAGATGAACTCGCTGCCGACATGAAGCTTCCAATTTAACCAGCCACCACCACGCCGGTGCCACCCACCTACTGCCGCATCCACTGAAACGTTTCCAGTCACGACACCCTGCTGCTGCGATGGCTGACAATTTGAGGATGATCACCCTACCTCTTCACGACCTTCTTGTACTTCATGTGAATTCAGGAGTAAGATGAACACTACTTCCTCCATCTATGGCCTGATGAATTTCAGATCGTCATCTTCTACCTGCAACTCCTCATCGCACCTGCACCCCAGCCACAACACCACCTGCAATGATGCAGCGAGCCCAGACACTAGCAATTGGGAGTGGCTCCTCTCCTCCATCACGATTCTAGCGCCATGTCATATGAACACCCTTCCACGACAAGTCGATGGCCTATGCAGTCTTCGACCTGCCTGAGATATCACCAACATCCCTCCTCCTTGTGTTCCTCTTAGTTACTGTGCTGACTATTTGTGCTACGCGAAACCTCAAGCGCCACCACTACCTCGCTACCTATCAATTACATGTTGTTGGTCGCTTGCCTCCCTCAAACTGCGGTGTTGCCGGTTTACAGTGGGATCATAGATCATAATCGCCACCACTTCAGACCACACTAACATCTCAGCCTTGTCGACATAATGACCCTAAAGATCAGAAGTCATCCTGTTGCATATCTCCTTCTTTGACTTGTCCAACCGCCACCAGCACGAACGGTCTGCTCTAGATCCCAGACGCTGCTCTCACCTTTCTAGCCACTACGGGGCCATGCATACGTAGAGATCTCACTGCAATGACTTGAAAGTTCATAGTCAAGGAACGACATCCAACCGGAAGGCCAGTTTCACGATCGGTCTTCTCCAGTGTCATCAGAGGTACTTAGACGTTCATGTGTTGTTCCTAGTTTATTGCTATCATTTCTTTTCCTAATCTTATTCTCTAAGATAACGATAATAGTAGATTAATAATAACTAATCAACTAAAAGGAAGGAAGGAAGAGGAGAATCTCACGAGTCCATAATAGAGTTAAATAAATAACTATAGAAAAATATGCTGCCACATTGGAACCACTAAGAAAGTCTCACGTGGTGTTTTCCCATGGAAACTTAGATAAATAAAGTATATTAATCCATATCATGATTATTGAATGGGTCTTTTTTACATTTACCCAAATACATAGATGAGTTAGGTGGTGACTTAGACAATGTAATCAGATAATACAATATATAACTAGACATTAAGGACAAATCAAGAAAAATACCGATTTGTATGATTTAATATTTTAGACTATATTTTTCAAAATGATTAGCCTTATATGCTTACCTTCTCTGGTTGATTCATATAATAATAGTAACCACCTAAGTAAGGAACAAACTCAAGAAATTAGGATGCTAGAAACAAGTAGGGAAAATTGGGCCCCATGGATACACATTTTCCTTCTAAGAACCTTATCAATATAAAGATACAACGTTGACACTCTAATATAAGGTGGTATGTATATATGAGTATGAATTCATCAATTATATATGTAATGAACATGAATGATAAGTAGTATCCTTTATAAAACCATATGTACAAAGATGACACATACATGATCAAGAATGAACTTAATGATTATGATGAAATATTATAATGAAAAGAAAATAATAATCACCAATAATCAACTCACTAATGGAAAATCACATTTTCACCTCACAAAAATCTAGAAAGTGATTCCAAGCCAAAGAACCATATAATGACTCAAGATATTCTTTTTTCTAGATCTCGCAACCATGGGGCAGTATAAATCCCAATTGTGAAAATGTTGGACTCTTGCTTGATATAAGGTACTAAATTCTCTATTCTTTTATTGAACTATTTGCCTCCCTCTTGAGTTTCATATATATAATATTTACAAACTGGTGAACACATATTATTATTAGTCTTTCCCTTTTTGTTGAAGTTCACCGCGACTAGATTTTGAATATTGAATAGTATTGAGAAACTAAAATATTTTTAGATTTTGATATTGGCACAAAAATTTGAAATATTGGCTAAGATCTTTGGCTCACTAGTTTTGGCGGGTCACAACCCCCAACCCTGCATAGTGGATAATGGACATTTAGAGGTCCCCCAGTACTGGTTACCCCCACAGGCAAAGTGTCATTCTCTCATAGAGGGGAGAACATTAGGCACCTAGCCACTGGCGAAAACAAAATATTAGATTGATTGTTCCAATAGAGAAATCTTTGTAATTTGAATAATTGGATATCTTGATACTAGTCTAATGAAAAATTGTTCCATTTTGAAATCTTGATTCTGGTATCTCTTTATCATTTTCTAGTTGCCTCTTTGAATTATTGTATCTTTTTGTAATTAGCATGGTAACTAGACTATTCTTGTGTTATCTCCATAGTCCACCAAGCAATCTTACCTAAAGTGAATATCACAACATTTTTTTAAAAAAAATAGCTCAATAATGGATTTAGTACCATCATAGCTGACCTTTATTTTCCCTTCAATGGGGTCCCTGTGTGGTTTTGTTCCTCTGGGAGCTCATGGGAAGGTGATGCAAAGAAAGAGACATGCAGGAGTTGTCCTCTGTTGAAGACTAGATAGGAGTCAATTTTCAATTTAAATCTTGTAATATTATCTTTAAAGCTTCCGCGACTCTGATGTAAAAGCATGATTATAATAAAGATTGTTTATGTTTTTGATATTATTTTGTAAATAATCGACTGTAAAGATCGAGTCTTTACAGTTGTAGTGTATCACAATAAACTCCACTTGAAAAATAATGATGTATAACAAAGAAGGAAACACACCATGTTAAGTTATGGTGCGATCATCGATAAGTCTAGATAATCTTCCAATTTCCTTTTGTCACATTCTCTACAATAAACAATGTACCATCTAAATTGGTTCCAAGGACACCATATGAGACATGGAAATGGAAGTGTCCTGATGTGTCTTTTAAAAGGATTAAAAATGAAAACTTATAAAAGAAAATAGTTTCTTAAGCTTTGTCCACAACTCACATAAATGTTATTTTGTTGAACACTACTTTATATTCCAAGCTGACAACAAAAATGCTTTTTTGCCAAAATGGTTGTATCCCTGAAGAGGAATTTAATTCTAAAGGAATCAGTGGGAGAGAAGTAGAACTCAAAAAGTTAGAGATCATAACGGAAACATTGAACCTAAAGAGGTATGGTGGGAACAAGGAGAATTGCAAATTGTTGTGGAATCTCAAGTCCCTTATGTAACACATAAAACTTGTGGTTCTAGTAGAACTTGCCTTAAGGTTGAATGATTACAATATCTTATGGCTCAAGAAGTTAGTGAGTTGGTCATAGATGATGAGTCAACATCCTACCTAAAAGATATTGAGGGACCATAGTCTAACACACGGCTTGAGGCCATGAGATCCAAGATGGAATCCAAGTATACCAATGAGGTATGACCTTGGTTGATCAACCTGAAGGGGTAAAACCTATAGGGTGCAATTGGGTCTTCAAGAAGAATACCAACATGGAAGAGTAGATTGGTTTCAAAGAGTTTCAAAAAAGTTCAAGGTGTTGAACATGATGAAACCTTTTCAATATTTGCCCTAGGTTAAATCCATTAGGATCATGTTTCCATTGTAGCTTGTTATGACTATCAGAATTGGCATATGGATGTTAAAGCCACATTCCTTAATAGGAATATTTACGAGGATGTGTTCATGAAAAAACCTAAAGGTTCTATAAATCCAATAATTCAAATAAAGTATGTAGGCTACAAAGGTCAATATGTGCTTTGAAACAAGCATCTCAGAGCTAGAATCTGTAATTTGACAAGATAGCCAAAAAGTTTGATTTTAGTCATGAATATGAAATTTGTGATTACAAAAGATTTAGTGGGAGCATATTTGTATTCCACGTGATGATGGAATAACATCCTTATACTAAAAATGTTAAAATCTGGATGGGAACTACCTTCTCTATGAAGGTTTAGGTAAATCATCCTAAATCTTAGGAAATGAGATGTATAGAGATAGATCTGCAAAGCTTCTTGACCTAATATAGAGCATATCAATTGATAATATGCTGAAGGGGTTCAACATGTAGAACTCAAATGAGAGAAAATCTATCCATGTCCCATGGGATCGAACTCTCAATTGTCCAACATCCAAGTTCTTGTGAATAATGAAAAAAAATGAGTAAGATATCATATGCAATCACAATTGGATCTAAATAGTATGCAATGTTGTGTACTCATCCCATTGTCTCGTATGTATTGGACATGATGAGAGGATATGCACTTATCTAGATATCTCATATGTATTGGACATGACAAGTGGATATATGTCAGATCCAAATGAAAGTCACTGGACTGCCATAAACAACATCCTTAAGTACTTAAGAAGCACTACAAGGATTGGTTCCTTGGTTCTGGTAATAAGGTAGGGTTAATTGTAAAGGGTTACACCAATTCAAGCTTCCAAAATGATAAACAAAATTAACAATCAGAATATACATTGTGTTTGACCTTAAAGTGAGAACTGTAAGCCTAAAAAGTTCCGAGCAAGAGACAATTGTTTACTTTTACAATAGAAGTCGAGTACCTTGTTGTTTTGAGAACATTAAAGGATATTGTATGGACTAAGAATTTCATGCAGATGAACTTGTGTCCAGCCCAGTACAGAGTGAGTTGAACACCTATTCCTCCATAGTGATCTGGCAAGTTTTCTCTGGGAGAAGTACTGCAAAGTTATGTAGGTAGAAGATAGTTGGCACCATGAAGACTTAAACCACCTCTTTGTTTTTTGTGATAATGCCCATTCCATTAACTCCTTGTGGATGGATCTCATCGTGTTTGGTGTCTTTTATCATTTGGAATATCTGGAAATGTAGATGTGTTGCTAGACATGATGGTTGCAGATTCAGCCTTGATATTGTATGGAAGGTTATATTGTTTGATGTGAATAGACAAATCATTGGTAAGCATTTCAAGAGAATAGATTCCCCCTCTTTCTATAATGTGTTGACAACAACCGGTATTGTCACTCTGAATATCAAGTTGAGGTATGTTTTTCTACTAAGATGGAAAAAGTCAGACCTGCCTAATCTTATGTTGAACATTACTGTGGGGCGTTCCTCTTATTCAGATGGCAGCATGCATTGGTGGACTATGAGATGCATTAGAAACAAACACGGGTACATCAGTTGGCTTTTATATACTGGTTCATTGGTAAGGACATGCTTGAAGCATACACGCAAGGTTGTAGCATTGCTTTGAAAATGGCAGATGACAACAATTTGACCCTATCAATTATGGAGATTGACTATAAGTACCTTGTGACTGCATTTAGGGAACCAGTACATGCCCCTGAAGGTCTATCTTCTTAGTAAGAGAAATTAAGCAGGTGGTTGATGAGTATGCCATTATCGGCCATCATTGTCATAGAATCTTCAACTCGATTCCCAAGCAACTAGGTCATTGGGAAAATATTAATAGAAACAATTTCATGGATGGTGAACTTTGCTTTTCCCCCTTGAAATTTAGAGGACTTGATGTACTAGAAATAAGAGATACGCCATACATAGTGACCAAGTGGATATATACCAAATGTACAACACTTATTTTTGTGTCTTGTGCAATTTATTCCTTTTTATTTACTTTTCTTTTTGGGTCGTGCAGTTTTTTTCTTTTGGTTGAAGGGATATGAACCACACCTTTATAAGAGGTAGATGTATTTATGTTGTTGATTTTGAGGCCTACATAAGGAGGGTGGGATGAATAAGATGTCCTCCTGATATAATTAAAAAAAATGGGAGGTTCCACCCATTGATGATACTATAGAATTACTATGATAGCAATGGATCTACTGGATAGGAAAAGAATCTTAGATAGAATACTACGTCACTTCCATCTCATACGAGAGGTAGTACAATGAGGAAATGTGAAAAACTTACAAAATATTGACTTGAAGCAAACACTGCTAACCCAATACAAAAGAACTTACACAACAAAAACATGATAGATATGTTAAGATCACATGGAAATAGATTCATGGGTGATTGTCTCAAAATGAAAGTAGGAGTTTGTTGGTATGTATGCCTAGAGAGCCAATCATACGATGATTGTAATTGGGCATTTGATACCTTATTTGATAATAATAAAGGAAATTTTGTCTATTATGTTTGTTCAATCATGAGATAATGACACAGACATAATGAATGTCTAAAGAATGATGTTACACAATGACATATGTCTTCAGGATGAGGACCTAAACAATGAGATCATATGTATGATAAGAGTACATACATTCTTCTTATGCCCCTAGTCAGATATTATTGTGGAAGAAAAATAGAAAATAATAATACATAAGACTAGAATATGTGTTGGTTGATGAAAGAATCTCATTAGTCATGATATATGATATCAAACCAAGAATATAAATACTTGTTATAGAATAATGTATCAGACAGACCCACCATGTGGCTGAAGCATGGAACCATTGAATGGTAGTCAGAACTAGATCTTATAGTGATAGTGGTGATTGTGGTTCATAGACCTAAAATCACTACACTCATCTCATGTCATTTGTTGTACTTTGACATCATCCAAGTGGACCTTGAATAAGAGTTTCCATAAAGGTGATGCTCGGGTACACTGTGACACATGGGGATTGGATGTGAGTGATATAGATGGGATTTGTCTCTCCTAGTGGATTTGATATTTGGGCCACTTGATAAGTGAGACTGAGAAATATATGGCCATACTCATGTGAATCAATACATGATATGTGAGCTCACATGCATCTTAGACAGTATACTCTAGTTCAAGGAATACAAATTGAATGTTGAAGAGTATGACGATTCCATGTCTCAAGTTTAATATGGATATTAGAGATAAAGGAACTATATGGTCCTATAACACTGATCATGGATTGTAGGTTCAACTTGTTCTCTAACTTTCCAATTACTTGGGTAGCAATGATGTGCTTCTAGACACCGCTCATTGCTTGTGATGTAATAAGTTAGTTATGGACATTCATTTCCAACGTAATTTGGGACCTATAGGGTCACAAGAATAGGGTGCACTTGGAAAAGGAGTTTACTCATGAATAAGGTTTAACTTGATTACAAAAGTGTTTAGGTATTCAATTTGAACAACATTGGTTGTACATTGGATGAGCTGGAAAATGGAATGACCATTTCATAAGTGAAATGACCATTTCATGAAATGAAATAAACATTTCACAAGTGAAACTGTCATTTCATGAAATGAAATTACCTTTTCAAAAGTGAAATGATTGGTTCATCATCTGGATTTCTCGTTCAATGACCAATACGATTGGATCAAGAATTGATGTTGGCATCATGTTGTGCATTAGTCGAATAATGAATACCAATATGATTAAAAATGGGAAAGATAGTAAACTGATTGGTTCAGGGGTCTAACTGACCGGTTCAGCTATGAACTGTCTGGTTCACCATTTGTGTCTTCCATAAAGTTCATGATATTTTGTCTCTTCGACTCCCAAAAAAACTAAAAACCTAAACCCTGGCCATCCTATATAAAGAGGGACAGACTAGGCTTTCATAGATACATCAATAAGCTCTGATAATTATTGTCCTCTATGGTTGTGGTAACCAGAGAGTCTGAGCAAGTCCTACCCATAAAAGGGAGGGATAACAAGGGAGAGACAACAAAGGAGAGCAAATCAGTGCTAGAATGTTGATGCTTGAAGGGACAACTCCTTCCAATTGGCTCTGATAGAACAAATTGGAGTTCTCAGTGGTCCGTATGGACTACAATAGAGGCAAAGAGGCTGTTGCCACCTTGTAACATCCTCAATTTCATAGCTAAAGTAAGTCTTTAATGTGGGTTTTTTAGTAAAGGCATGCCAAGGGACGTAATGAATGTAATCAATGCTAGGTATGTAATTAAATTCACAAAATATGTAATACAAGCCATCTGATCAACCAATACAAACATAATGACTTAAATGTGTATGATTGTAGTCGGTTGTATATGAATATAAATGAATTATTCCTATGAACAATAAGGTGATGAATATATAATATGATGAGTCCAGTTCATGACTTGAGCCTTAGACCTAGCTTAGGTCTTCATGTTATGTAACTAAAGAAATATTGATCACATGTGTAATACATGGGCTTCAATTGAGAAATTATATGGGTTGAAGACTTATTTTCATGATTTAGAATACAATTAAAGTCATGGACCCTTTGAAATAATAAGGGATAGGCCATGTTCCCTAGAGCCCAAATTCCAGCCCTATTGGACCAATTAAGTTTTACAAATAGGTCCTTGGAGTACAAATTGAGAATTAAATATTTTGTGGTCATAATGAATGCTTAAAATATTTTTAGTAGAATATTAATTGGAGTATAAGATGGTGGGAGAAATTTTAGATGTTTTTGATTTATCTAGTGGCCTAGGTGATTATATTAGTAATTATCTAGTTTTTATTTAAAAGATAGTTTTGGATTGTCTATCCAGTTAGATTCTACCTAGAATCTTTCTCATGTAAATATGATGATAATATAGTGCTTGTATTAAAATTTGGGATCAATTATAACTATGAACTAGGATATTTAAATATTTCTTTGGTTTGGACTTTTATCAAAAAGAAGATGAAAAACAAAATAAAAAAAGGGGCGACTCCCGTCCGTATCGGACCAGAGAGCCACGCCCAGAAGAACATGGGGCCGAATAGAGCCCCAACAAAAGGGGGGACCTCACCCTTGATCTTGCTATTGGGGGCTATAAAACCCACAGATTCCGGTTTATGAGGGAATAACAAGCTCGATCTTAGGGTTTCGCTTGAAACTGAGAGCGAGAGGAAGATAGAGTGTGAAACAGAGCCATGGTGGCGGCTAAAGGTAGAAACTAACCATTGCATTCTTGGCCTTCTTGTAATCAGAGATGGTGATGCCCAAGCCGAGGGATCGGATGGTGGTAGGGGACGCCTGACCGCAAGCTACGGAAAGCTAGGCGTCTAGATCAAGGTTGTCGAAGGCAGATCTTCATAGGCGGCGGCCTATCCAGGAAAAACAGGGGACCTTCCTCTCGTTCGGGTACATGGGCGAACAAGAAGAGTGTTCCTTCTAGATCCGTGACCCAGGAAGCAAGGGAAAAAGGGGACGTTCATCACAGTCCTTAGATTGTGAACCAACTGTTGGGATCAATTCAACTTCAGGTATATTCAAAAATTCATATCTTGAGATGTAGAGCTCAGTTTTGGTCAAACAAGATACGCACAGAAAGATCATGATGATTTCTATCACATACAAATACTTCCAAATTATGATTTTGATATCAGATATTTATGAAAAATAGTGTATCCAAAACTATATGATTTTGACGTTTGGTCAATTAAAAATAGTAAACGCATTTAGAAATTCATACAAATTTTACTGAATGTGTATTTTGATATGTTTAATTTTACTTCAGAGCTGGATATTTCATATATGAAATTTTAATGAGATTTTTAATGTAAACCCTAATAAGGGTATTTTGGGTATTTCACCCATGATCTAATTTTTAAATGACCTGATATTTTAATACATGATCATTCCTACATTATATGAATACTTTTCTAGAGATTTGATGAAGTTTCTTGTGCTATTATATTAGTATTTAGTTTTAGATGAGTAGCCATTATGAAAGAATAATAAATGATTATCTTGAGACAATAAGTGACATATATGCCTAATTAAGTCTGATGTTATTTATCTAAATGGTTTTTAATTTGATTTCATAATGTATCCAAGTAAGATTAGTATATATGACTATGTTTGAGATTTTCTTCTTATATGATTTATATGTTCATATTAGTGCATAAGACGATTTATGTCTTATTTGAGTATAAAGATAATATTTATTATATAGTATGAGTTTTATTTTATTTCAACAGCAAGATTTAATGGTGATATTAGGTTTAAGCTATGTTTAGTCTAAGTAACAATCCTAAGTTGGTATATAAAGTTAGGATGATGGAGTTTTGAGATTTAGAAATAGAAAGAGGGAATATAGGCTTGGACTGATAAAACTATGATGATATCCAGGTTATTAAAGTTATGGAACTTAGAATCGAGACTTCCTTATCGATGCCATCTGTATAAGAGATAAGTGGTCCATGTACATGAGTACTCATAGTTTATGTTAAGTATGTTTACATGTCTCCTAATAAGAGTTTCATGATATATGTGATTTAATGTTCTAAGACTTCAATATTAATATTTACAAACAATATTATTCTCATATTTCTATCTTTATGCAAGTGTAGATACCCAAAGTCTAAAATAGTGATATGTTGCTCAAAATAGTTGTGACTCATGGACCAAGTCCATGAGAAAGTTGAAGAATCATATTCCTATAAGATTTCTTAGAAATGTTTGGAAGTAATGAATACGATTTCAAGATAAGATATGCCAGTAATGTACCCATACTTAGTTGATGATTTCAAATAACTTTGTATGTAGAATGTAAGTACACATATGTTATTAGAATTTCTCATATTTATAGTCATAGTTATGTAGTAATATTTCAAGTAGAAACATGCCATTAAGATTTCATACATATGTAGAGATCTAAGAACTAGATTCCTTAGAATAAATAGTATATCTAGAATACAAGTACAATGTAAGAATATGAATTTGAAAATATTAGGACACAGTGTACTAATAAAAGTAAGTTTGGGATCAGGAGGTATTGTAAAATGAGTTTATAATGGCATTATAAGATATTGACAAATTAAGTAATGATTAGGTTGCAAGACAATATTTTATGAGATTTCTATTCTGATATTTAAGGTTTAACATGTAAGTTTTTATGCAAATATTAAGGTTCAGGGTAACATCATATTTAACAAGAAGGGTTGAACCACCTTGTCAAAATTCATATTTTTAGATATGTTGTACTTAAAATACGTTTATGAACCTGACATAAGATACTTTGTATACCTAGTAATTCTATGAGCATTTCAGGTCCTTTTTCCTAAGCTATTTATCATATAATTGGTATAAGTGAAGTAATTTGACCAAATAAGTGTTTTAAAACAAAGTTTACCCCGATAATGAGATACATGTTCAAATCCAGCAATGAATTTAGTTTAGAACTTAAGAATAAAAAGATTTCGATTCAGACTTAGACTACTCACTATATGAGTAGCCAGATTTTGAATAAAGGTAAATGATATGGGTTATAGACCCAATCTCAATTATGTAGTAATTGAGATACATGTTTACATTCAGATATAGATTCAAATTCATATTAAGCTATAGATTCAGATTCAGATTCAGATTTCAGATTTAGAATTCAGTACATGTTTAGTACTCAGTTTCAGATAAGTTCAGATTCAGAGTTTAGTAAAGATAGACTTAAGATAATTAATTTGAAACATTCACATAATGTATTATATAATAAGTCCTCACCAGAGAGTCTCGGGATGATTCAGAGGGTACGCTGCGCCATACACTGCGGGTGTCACAGAGGGCACATTGTGCCAACAGAGGGTGTGTTGCACCATAGAGGACACTTTGGTGTCAACAGAGGGTGTGTTGCACCATAGAGGACACTTCGGTGTCAACAGAGGACTTATTGTATAATGGTGGCCACAAACAGATAAAAATCATAAGTAAAAGATACTTTAGATTAGAGTATGTCTGTAATCTCATCTACAAGCGTGATGAGAGGAATTCATATAAGATATTTATGATCCAGATACTTTGGCATAGGCCATGAGACCCAGAGTATAGGTCTCCAGAAAAGATAGAATAGAAAATAAGAGTTTAAGAAATGAGAGATAATATGTTTCTAGATTTAATCAGAGTTAAATTTTCTTTTCATATTTATGATGTTCAAGAATATTTTGTAATATTTCAGTTCTTTAGCAATGTATATTTTAGAATACTCATGCCACTTACTCTAACACCTATTTTTCCCAATGCATAGTTGGGGACGTGATGTCTGCATGATTTGGAGCAGTTGAGGATCAAAGGAACAAGTAAAGGTCTAGGGGATTTTACAGCCTGCCTAGTGGGGTGCCATCTATCTAGATGATCCTGAGTATTGATATCTTCTTATTATGAACTTATGCATACACATGATGTAATGTTACGTTGACAAAAAGCTATGTATGAATCAGTTTTACAGTTTTGCAAAGTGTTCCATTTACTTTTATTGCAATGGTTATCATGTTTGTGACACTCCCAGAAAAGAAAAAGAAAAAAATTGCTTCTGCTCATGTGATATAAAAATTTGGGTGGTACACACCTACTACGAGGACAACAACCACCATTGTCTGTGGTGGTGCCACCCCGACAGTTGTCCATGTGCAACTTTGGAAAGAAGCACACCGCCACAAGAGTTATCACTGGACTTGCTCTAGGATCAGGTATATCTCTTACCAACCCTCCTTCCCAATCCATAATTGTTGACAGATCCATTTGTCAAGGAGAGTATGGTGAGTAAAATTTTTATTTCTACTGCCATATCTGATGTGATATTTACCTACAGTGGCATCAGAGCCATACCAATTTACTATGTTTTAGGATTTCATCGATATGATCAGATTCTGGTTTAATCATTTGTTTATTGAATACGAGACTAATATTAAAATGATTAATGTGCCCATCAGATTAAATACTACATACAATCCTTATATATATACATATATATATGCCGACAAGGAGTGGTTCAAGTGGTCAAGCACGGTGTCCCCTAACAAAGGGACCCGAGTTTGAATCCCAATTTCCGCCTTGATTTACCACCCTCCTGGGCGTTCGGCCTCCGCCACGGGCATGGGAGAAGGGGGAATATTTCTCTCTTAATCCCAATATATATATATATATATATATATATATATATATATATATATATATAACAATCCCAAATTTGTATCTATTTTTTATGATATTATGCATGGATCGGGTAATAATTTTATCGAAAACTTACAACAGCTTGCCAAACAAAGGCTAAAAGAAAAAAAAAAGTAGAGGTATGACGGGCATAAAGTCTACAATTGGACTGAAAAGGGCATAAGCCTCGGGCAATTTTGCATTTTCATTTTAATAATTTAATAATGAAGAAAATTCTTTTTTTAATATTATATAAGATTTTTAATATATAATTAATGTATATAATTAATGACAAACAAAATAGAAAAAAGATAATATAGAATCAATATATATATATACGATTTATATGCAATTAGCACACATCACCCTTAAAGTTTGTTTTGATGGTGGATTTTAGCATGTTTATAGCCAATAAACCCCTAGATCTTTGCACTTGTTAGAATGGTTGTTATTCCTATTTTATATCTTGATTTGCATACTGAGCATATTTCTTCTTTTCCATGTGTACAAGTATTAATGATTTCCTTTTTATGATCGCCTCGAATGTAACTCGAGGTTTCCTTATTACAATGTAATATGTTAAATAGAATTAGGATAGTTTAGTTTTTTGTTAATGGTGAAGAAGACATTCTGCTCCAGACCAACTGACTATTTTAGAAGGAGAATAGATCGATTGGAGGATCGAGGAAGCCAGAGGATAGGAGGAGCTGACCGATTGGTTGGTGGCCCAACTGGTCGAGTGGAGGTGTCCATGCGTTGCCTAGACCACAAACTAGATACTAATCTGAGAGACCAACCGACCGGCCAGGTGGTGAACCGATAGGTTGAAGATTTTAGTCGATTGACCCGGATTGGTTTGAGCACAAATATTCATCAACCAAAGGTTGCTAACATATGATGTAGACTTTAGGTGGTCGTAGTTCCTTGTAGCTCCAAGGAATTACATTAGCATGGCCATAACCATGCTCATGTTTTATAATTGCATGTTTTCATTTGTGGGATATAACATGTGTATGATATGTACTATAACTATGTGGTGATTGGATATGCATATATATATATATATATATATATATATATATATATATAGAGAGAGAGAGAGAGAGAGTTAGGCTAGAATACACTCAAGTGTATAGATCACACCGTACACCCCAATGGTATTTGCCTATCTAGACCATATATTTGAAAAATCTAATCTATTGATCTTCATTGTTACAATAATAATAGACCATATACAAAATTTGAGCCCATTTGGATGAGTGCAAGTCACTCATCCAAGGACAACAAAATAAACACACATAACTAATTTGAAATACATAATTTTTACATCTTTTAGATGCATGAGATATAAGTGTCCAAATGAGCTCAATTTTATTAATAGCATGTTCTTAAGATATTTAAGAAGATCAATGGTTTAGATTTCCAAAATAATTTCAAAATGATGGAAAATGATTGAGGTGTATAGCATCTCCGGTACACTCGAGTGTATTCCACCTTAACTCTCTCTATGTATATAAATTATATATATATATATGAAATCCTTCAACCAGATATTAAGTCTTAGATGCTTTCCATAAGAAACACACATGAAAAGCTTGATCGACTATGCATGAACACGCCAAGCATGGTACAATGTCTATCTCTTGGAAATGTGATGGTAGTCATGTGGGCCTGCCAAGAAAGGTGCATTATTGTTGTCTTGGCTTTTGAGCCAGACTTAACTAGGTGATCTTAATGAGATTAAGTACCTAGAAGCCTGCAGATGACTATGGCAAAGAGTTGTGCATTCCATCTATCCAAGAATTGCATCATATGCAATTGGAAAAAAATTCCTACCTTAATAATTGGTTTATGACGCTAGCATTGTCTGGGTAATAATTCATTATTTTAGGTCTTGGATCACTAGAAGGTTGTACATTGCAATATTTCAAATTGATAAGTGAGGGCTATCAATTTGAACAAAATAGTGGGATGATAATTAATTAAAGGCCTTATTAATATCATCAAACTATTCAAAATTGTTTTGACAAAGTTGCAAATTTGTTTTTGAAACTAATGGAAAACACAAAGTTGTTCTCTTTGCGATCCATCCTTGAGAAGGACAAGTTGAACGGGAACAATTTCCATGACCGGTTCCGAACTTTGAGAATCATTTCAGTCAAGTGTGCAAGCTCTATATCCTAGAGACACCAGAGCGAAATGAACCCACTCCCAACATACCTAAGGGTGATAGGGATGCTTACTGGAAGCACTCTGAAGATGTTGTTGATGTCAAGTTCCTAATGTTGTGCTCAATGAACTATGAGTTGTAGAGACATCATAAGAACATGGAAATTATTGTGATGGTTACACATCTTAAGAACATGTACCAAACCTAGGAAAGATAAGAGAGATATGATGTCTCCAAGACATTGTTCAAGTGCAATATGGCTCGAGAAGATCCAATAGGTCCCCAAACTCTCAAGTTTATTGGGTATGTGGAGAACATTACAAGACTAGGATTTTCCTTAGGCCCAAAGTTGGCTACATACGTGATTCTGCAGTCACTGCCAAAATCCTATAGCTTATTTTTCATGAACTACAACACGAATGATTTTGACAAGCTGTTGTCAGAATTACTTGGCATGTCGAGGACAGATGAAGTACATATGAAGAAGGACAACCCAAATTTGTAATTATGATCAGCATAGGGAAGTCCAAGGGCACACGAAAAGCTAAGAAGAGTTCTAAAGCTAGCGAAAAGCCAAAGTCTTCTATGCTGAAAGCTAAGGGATGAGTAAATAAGGAAAGAAAGCGCCACCATTGTCACCAGCCTGGACACTGGAAAAGGAACCACCCTCTTTACATAGAGGAACTCAAGAAGAAGAAGGAGATAGAGATATTCACTTTAGGACCCAAAAATAAATAAGTTAGAGCTATGTGGAGTAAGAGTTGCTACCACTATAGTTGGAATATGTCATTCAGCCTGATGGGCATGTAATATAATTAGTCAATTGCTATTATGTACTTGCCATTAATGAAAACATCACGTATCTTGTATGCACAAGAATATTATGAATAGATTGATGTTTCATTTTAAAAGATAAGATCTTTTATGGCAATGCCATATGTCTCATAGTCTATACTTGATAGTTCTGAAGACAAATACAATGAGTTGGCCCACGTGGAAGGCTTAGATGATGCAGCCTTTGCCGATTTTCCAGACGAGTCCCGCGTGGATGGTGTTGTTTTTTGGTAATCACTGATGTGTCAATGCCTGATTGGTCGGGATAGAATTGTCTTGCAACTAATGTAGATATTAATGGTAGATTGGATGATAATGAACCTATATATGAAATTGCTTAGAAAAACATGTAGAATCTGAATAAAATTGTTTTGTGGACTAATTATGCTCCCTGTTCTAAAAGTATATGCAATACATGTTTTGATGTGTCTAATATAAAGGAAAACCTTGATTTCCTTTAATATGATAGTTAATTCATTTGTTTTGAAATAATACCTGATCTTGTCATGTATGATGAGTAAATCCTTTATAATGATGAATAATGGATGTTTCTAGATTATTAATCATGACTTGTATATTTATCATTTTGAAACCAATGCGAGTATCTCACTATGATCTTAATGCTAAAGATATGATCTAGGTATCACGGATAACCTAATATGTTCAAGATGATGATCAGGGTTTCACCTAATATGCATAACTAAAGGTTGTAATCTTAAAAATTCATGACGTGATAGAATTAGGGTTTGTGACCCTTATACTTATTACAAACATGAGATGGCCCTAAAACCTAGTTCAAGATTGAACCTATATCTAATTAATATAATGTGAATACATGGTGACACATATATAGTATGCATATTTCAGATAATGTTGGTTGAATGCTTTGTTTCTTGGATGTTTGGATGCACTCTTAAAGTACATGAGATACTTTGCATGATTTCTACATTGGAATAAGGTACATGGTCACGCTTATGAATATATATACCAATTCTCGAGTTTGTTGAGGTTTCTCAAAGAGATTGAATGAATGATAACTGTTTGCTTGTTTATTTACTTCATGCAAATTATAATATCCCTATGAGTATCATGAAAAGGTAAATTATTAATATTCTAAACCCTAGGTTAGACTAGACTTAAGGGTAATGGACATGAGTCCAAGGATGGATAGTGATTACACCTGAGATATTAGACCAGATATGGGTTGGAATATGAAAGCAAATGTATGTTCTTATGTGCAAATAAAAGATGTTGAATATATGTATACTTGGGATTACTGGATGAACCCACGTACCAGTATAGAAATATACTAATTGTGTATTTGTTTATCAGCATTTTAGGTACTTGATATACTTGATTCGTGGACATGAGGTTACAGATGAAAGATATTGAAGATACTAAAGTGAATCGAGGAGGGTTAGTCATAGTGGTAATTATCCTCACATGTATAAGTTAGTTCTTTCTAAAAGTTATGTAACTCCTTAGAGGAACTCATTATGAAAATATGTAAACATTTGTTATTAATGGAAATTGTTTACTATTATGTATTATTTGTAGAATCTAATCCTAGAATTTATGAGTAATGATCTTCGAGTTTAAGGTCCTTTGGACACTGAAAATTGTGGGTCGTTATAGTACTGATCATATCCTTAATATGGTATTGATTCCTTGTTCTATAACCTAATAACCTATACACCATGAAATTTCTATAAGTCTATGTCTATTACTTCTTTACATGTTTATTACCCTAACTACATACTCAAAACAAAATCCAACTAGGATTGTTGCTTACACTCACAACACCTCTGATGTAAAACCACTTTTAATTCTAACTGCTAAATTAAACCAAAATCACATATTATAGAACAACTATATGATGATATACTGATGCGAACTAAATTAGTCATGTTATGAAATAAATATGTGAGTATATACATCATGATCTGAGAGAAAATGTTACACAACTGTCTATTACCCAAATAATGACTCCAAATGGCTACAAGGTTAATGGTGAGAGAATCTAGGTGTTCGTCCCTAGCATGGTATTATCAAAGCACAAATGTGGAAGTGAAAAAGCTTAGCATACATGAATAGATAACAAGATAAAAGCACCAATCACAATCTCATCATTCAACAAGGTATATTAAGCAACATCCTTTAATTACAAGATTCAAATACATATTGAAGAGTCAAATTGTACAAGCATGCTCATGTACAGTAGAGATCTTACAATAAGAACACCTGACATAGATAACCAAGCCCATCAACTTCTAGCCATTTGTGAACCTATAAAATATGTGAAATAATACATGTCAACACATGAGGTGTTGAGTATTGGGCTAAAAGATACATATACATAAGCTTTGCATAATTTGAAAAGAGTTGTAGAAGTAGACAAACAAGAATAAACAAGTCAAGTATTTAGCAAAATGAGAGCCCATGTTTTATATCATTTCACTCCAATTATAACATCATTTCATACATTCATTAATATCATGTATTCGTATGGCATTTTATGGACAACTTCTCATTGGAAGAGTTTACGAGGGTGCTCACGATTAGCTAACCCTTTTATTGACTGGTCCGCCCTATCTTGATAACTCAAGTAGGATGCCCAACCTTATGTCCTTACCCCAAAACTTTAGGTAGGTGCATGAGGTTTGTACAATGGATTTATATATTATGATTGCAAGTTATGAAACAATGATAGTGAGATAAACATCGAGTACAATACTAGAATACTACATGGAAATAATTGAGAAAGTAAACAAGCATACATATGTATCACATTTCAAGCAAGAAATTCATAATCATAATTATTTAATGCCCGTACCTGATTTCAAAGATTTCATAAACCTATCATTGACCACCTAGATCTCAAGAACCACTTGGTTAAGCACAACATTGCATACATGTATTAGATTCTCATCATTAACCCTAACTAGTTCAAGTTTTAGGGTTTTGGCCAAGATAGGTTAAAGGTTGGTTAATTACACATTTGATGATCTTATAATGATTTAGAGGTCACCAATAAGGTGTGGATAAAGTTTCAAGTCGTTTTGATGTTCAAAGCACTTTATATGATCATTTCAATGTTTGAGCCATTATGTACAATATAGGGTTAACCGACTCTCAATAGGGAAAAATAAGATGAAAGTTCATACAATCATGAGATTTGGACAAGATATTAGATTAGATCAGAAAGATAGGACATATAAAATCTCATTCACATATGGGTGCATGCCCCTCATAGTCTAGGTATCATTGTCCCAATTGGTATTAACACATCAACATACGTTCAATACCCAACATACAAGACTTATACCACTAGGGTCCATCATATGACCAAAGTGGGACATCCACATATAAGAGATCAAAAATCGAATGATCAAAACTGATTTGATAGAGGGGGTCATGGTAAAAAGATTCGCATGAGGATTAAGGTACAAGAACCACAATTCATGTCACATAGGTCACATTTGGGCAAACTATGGTTTCAAACACCATAATAGGGCAAGAAGGTGGATAATAGGCATTAAAGTAAACACACATCACAAGATAAATGATATTAGGGAACCAAAAAAATTTGACACACAACTGGGATCATATTCATCATTTGATTGGAGTATAATCATTCAATGTCATACATGGGTCACATCCATGTTTTCATGGCTTAAGGACCAAAGAAGAACATAAAGAGATCACGGGTATGAAATGTGTCATTAAGGGGCCATGTGTTACTGATTCCCATATAGATTAATCATTATGTGTCATTAGATAGCAATATTAACCAATTAGAACCAAGTTCATCATTAAAGTCTCATAACAAGTTGCATCCATGTGATAGAGTCAATCGTATGGCAAATAAGGTGATTAGGACCCATATTATATCAAGATTACATAGAAGATATTTATTTGATGATTAGAAATGCAAGGATGCATAAAAGATCCCATTGTTATCATGATTATGCATTAATCATGGTAAAAGTAGTCAAATATCACATATTTATCAAGAAAGGAGAATTAGAAAAAGATTCAGGGTCTGCAAGTATGTTCATTATGTAGGGCTCATTGAGAAAATAAAAATAGTATATTACATTGCCTAATTTTCTCAATAGAATAGGGAGATATCAATTTTTGGTTACTTACATCAAAAATATATAAAAATTGGCATCAAAGACTTTGGCTAGAGAGGGAAGGCATTACCTTTCAACAAGTGGCCAATTGGTTCTGTGGATCTAGGATCCAACAACCTCATCTCGTCCATCCTTTGCACATGTCTGCATGGCAGTGGGGAGGTGAGGTGGCGGGAATAGACGCCACATGGCTAGCACCCATTGGTGGTCCACCCACTGACTAGACTTCTCTTTGACTGGTCCAAGGCAGGAGGAGTGCAGGAAGTTCGGGATCTAGACCCTTTCTCCTTGATCCACCCTATATCCAATGAAGATCAACGATATTTGGGTTCTTCCCTCTCCTCATCCTGGTATCGACGACACGTTGGAGCAGCTTGCCCCACCGCTCACCAGAGCCCGACGGTGGCTCCACGCCTTGTGAATATATGACCCAAACGGCCCAGAGATGCGGCCAATTTTGGTCAAAAGAAGACCATCTGCATCCCATGACATATATGCCCAAAAGGAGTTGTCACAAAGGTAGTTGTTAGGGGAAGGAAGGAGAAAAAGCAAGGGGTGAGGTAGGGAAAGAAAACGAGGGAAAATATAGGGGAAACGAACAAAATGAAGAATGAGGGAGTTTTGAGTAGTCAATTGCTCAAAAGCATCAAGAATGCATTGGATTGGTTCCTTCAAAAGTAACTTTGCTATAGTGTATGGACCAAGGACGGGGATGACCTTGGAGTCATCAGATCAAGGGAAAAATTTGTGGGTCAAGATATGATGGTTGTAAACAGTTGAAAAGAAAAAATATTTATTGGTGACTTGGCCAGTTGGTCACCCCCTTTTTTGGGCGGCACATCCCAATTTGGGCCTAATAAGATAAAAAAAAGAGGGTAATTTGATTCAATTCATGATTTAAAATGAGGTGATTCAAATGACCATAGCTTTGGTCTCATAGCTCTGATTGAGGCAATTCTTGTGTCATTGAAAAGATAATTGAGTTCTCTACAACATGAAATACATTAGAGAATCAAATAATTATAGTGAAGAGGAAAAATTTCAGTTTCTAAGTAGTGATGTGTTAAAGCTTATCATAGTTGTTCAATATTTTGAATTATTTCTATGCCTTGCAAAAATGGCCACTCAAGTGATCAAATTGGAATATCCTAATACTCAAGATATGTAATTGATATCAAAATGAGTAGGTTGATTCTCATTTGGAGTGATAAGGTGGATAAAGGAAGAAAGAGAAATTTGATTTATCACATCCTTCCCTCCTCAAAAGAATTTTTCGTCCTCAAATTTTGTTTATGATCATGCATAAGAATTAAACTCCACATCCCTCATATCTTGGTATCCGAAATTAGGTGTCAAGGCACTCCCCCATTATGGGGTGTATACTTATGTTATTACCATAAAGGGTGTACCCCTCCCCATTAGATTCATGTTACTTGATGTTTTATCATATCATGACATCATCTCAATGTTAGGGTTCCTCATCCCGCGTCCCTGCTACAAAACGGTTTTGTTCATTTTAATCATATAAGATCAAGGTGTGTTTTCAAATTCTATATTATCAATTTCTCAAACAAACATGTTCATCATCATGACTTCAAAATGAGATTACCATTGAACGTGTATTTCATCATTATACTATATTTTCTACATTTTTAGTTTTCCCAAAATTTTACCAACTCTAGTCAGTATGTTCATTTTTTTGGGTTTGGAGTCAAGAAATTTATTCATCATGTTTGTTAGAGTTATGATGCCAAGAGCATCATCATATCAAGTTCATCATTTCAAACTTATATCTTTTGTGTATAGTATGTCTTCATATTAGGTATATCTTCTGAGGGTGACTTGTCATACACATATCAAGTGCTATCTTAAGGAGATTCTTTAACGTATGAGGAATCATTTGTGGGGCAACATTATTATCAACATTGAATTTTCATAATTATATTACTTTTATATAGAGAAATCCCCATAGGCTTGAACCACTCAAGTTAAGACCTCTCTTTGTCCAACATGGCATGCTAACAACAACCATCTACCCGTAACAAACATTTCTACCCAACTATCAAAACAAGGACATACACTGGATTCCTTTACATACAACCACTAACCCAAGTATGAGGTTGATCATGGAGATCACACATTTTTTGAGAAATTTGGTATCTTGTTTGTAATTTTTGGACAAACAAGCTAATTATTATGAATTATTGAAGTTCTTAGAATTTTTGTGAATATGTACCTTTCTGGGCCAATCTTTGGTCGCCACGTGGCTCCTTGCATCAGCGATTGAGGGTGCTTCAACCGGCCAAATTAGGGTGCCTGAACCCGGTTCTACCTATGATTAGGTATGGTTCACACATGGATTCGGACTGGTTCATGCCCCTCTTCTTTTCCCCCAATCGTGATTGGCCCAGAAAGGTAAATATTCACAAAAATTCCAAGAACTTCAATAATTCATAATAATTAGCTCGTTTGTCCAAAAATTACAAACAAGATATCAAATTTCTCAGAAAATTATGTAGAAAGATATGAAAATATAATATTAGGAATTTTATGTACTAATATTAGTGATATCATGTAATTTGTATAATGCTCATATCATGTGTTATAAATATCAAATAATAACCAAAAATTATGAGAATGCATCAGTAACTCTTAAATGTGTTTTAGAATCCATGTGACACCATATACAATCATGTTATGACACATAATCATGTAATTTGCTTAGAATATCTCTTTTGAAGGTACGCCATTACCTCTTACTTGTCTTATTATACAATATGCTTGCATTATATGTGTAGTAAAATACTTGGAATTTGGTATTGGTTGAAATGATTGTTCTTGAATGATATGTTGCTTGATGTTTTTCATACTTGTATGGCTATGAACACATGAAACATAAGATATATGATCCATCATATGCTAGAACTAAACTCTTTGGTAGTACAGTGCATTGAAGTGATCTAACTCTTTGGTAGGAGATCACATTGTATACATGATCTAACTCTTTGGCAGAAGATCATAAGGCCTAAAAGCATCTATCACTTTGGTGGCAGATGTACGATATATATGATGGAAATATGCTTAAAATATGTGTTCTCTTTTGTTAATAAACATCTTTGTGCAAGTATATGCTTTTTCTTATATTTCTTTATAACTTCCCAGTATTAGTTTTATCTTATTGCCAAGCTTAGTCATGAGAGGTATATAAAAAGACATGTAGGCATACTCAGTACAATATTTTTGAATATTGTGATGACATGTACCACATTAAATCTTTTGTTTAGGTTGTGGACATATAATTTTGAAGAACCAGGATATTTGCGAGTTGTGTGGCGAGTTGATGTACAGATGGACCTGTTGTCTTAAGATCATGTTGTTTAGTGGTATTACATGTATATGTAGAAGTTTGTTGTTCAATGTGTAAATCAAATGTTGTAATAATTTATTATGTAATTATATGTTGAATGGTGAACATGTGTTGTATGGTTTTATTATTGTTCATGTGCATGTGCTACTATTGTTTCCTTCTGACTTCCTTTGATTTTCTTCTTCTTAGCCTAGTGTGGGGTGTTTAAATTGGGATTCTCACTGAGGTGAGTGTTTCCATTTAGACGTCACACATCAATTAAGTTTTAGAAAATCTGGGGACGTCACACCAAAGGTCCTCCTTTGTAAAGGGGTTGAGGCCTATGTTGATCCTAAGCATATCTCACTATCCATATCTCAATACATACAATACTCGGCACAAGCAAGCCTCCCAACCCATTAGCTATGTTTAGCACTTCCACTAAGTCACATGTACCGTACAAGGTTCTAGGTTTATCTAGGGTTGCATGATCAAAAGTCATTCCATATGCTTGAGCATACTTGAATCATACTGCATCAAACATAGTTCAACATGAATCAAACTCATATCATCAACATTGACATCATTATCAACATCATCATCGATGTCTTCTTCATCATCATCATCACGATCATAATAATCATCATCTTCGTCGTCGTTGTCATCATCATCGTCATCATAGGTCATCTAAACTACTTACTAGACTAACCTTTATCATGGATCTATACAACTCTAGAGACCTACATTCTATTATCTAAACTATGATCTAGTTGATGTTACATCTCTTTTTCTTAGGTTACATGAAAACTCACTGCCTTTCTGTGTGTGGTAACATTTTTTATATGTACACATATTAATATTTGAAATAGGTTTTCTCCAACATCGAAATAGTTAATGCAAACCACCACACTCCATTTGAATAAATGCAAAACCAAAATCAGTTACTACACTCATTAGGTAGTCTAGTACCATGACACCTAGAGAACTAGCAAGAACATGGTGCAAACTTGAGTAGCTACCCTAATCACATGTCGTAAACATATGTCTAGGGTTGTGGTAAGATCTCCCTTTTCTTTCCCTCCTGAACCTACATCCCATACTATAGGACAAAAGGAGGAGAAAAGAGAGGGTCTAGTGATTAAACAAGCGTACACCTAGTTCTAGAACATCTTGGTTCTAACCTAGAGGCTAAGTCATTTTAGTCCACAAAGGACATATTATTAAGTTTATCGGGTTAAGGTATAAAGTTGTGTTAAGTTTGTGTTTCATGTGGGCAATTGTTGGTGTAATTATTATTCATGCTCTGATACGATATGTCACGGAAAATTTTATTATCCAAATCCTAACTCCAAATGACTACACAGTCAATGACTCTCCCTAGCATTGTATTATCAAAGCGCAAATGCAAAAGCGTAAAAGTTTAGCATACATGAACAAATAACAAGATGAAAGAAACAATCACAATCTCAACATTCAACAAGGTATATTAAGCAACATCATTTAATTACAAGATTCAATTACATATTGAAGAGACAAATTGTACAAGTATGCTCATGTACACTAGGGATCTTACAACAAAAACACCTAAGATATCTCACCAAGCTCATAAACTTCTAGCCATCTTTGAATCTACAAAATATGTGAAACAAGATGGGTCAACACACGAGGTGTTGAGTACTGGGCTAAAAGATACATATACGTAAGCTTTGCATAATTTGAAAAGAGTTGCAGAAGTAGACGAACAAGAATAAACAAGTTATGTATTTAACAAAGTGAGAGCCCATTTTTTATATCATTTCACTCCTACTATACCATCATTTCATGCATTCATCAATATCATGTATTTGTAAGGCCTTTTATGGACAACTTCTCATTGGAAGAGTCTATGAGGGTGCTCAAGATTAGCTAACCCTTTTATCGACATGGTCCTCCCTATCTTGATAACTCAAGTAGGATTCCTAACCTTATGTCCTTGTACCAAAACTTCAGGAAGGTTCATGAGGTTTTTATAATAGAGTTTCTATATTATTTTTGCAAGTTATAAAACAATGATAGTGAGATAAACATTGATTATAATACTAGAAAACTACATGGCAATAATTGAGCAAGTAAACAAGCATACATATGTATCACATTTCAAGCAAGAAATCCATAGTCATATAATTATTTAAAACCCATACTTGATTTCAAAGATTTCCTTAACCTATCCTTGAGCATCTAGATCTCAAGAAACACTTGGTTAACCACAAGACTACATACATGTGTTAGGTTCTCATCATTAACCTTAACTAGTTAAAAAATAGGGTTTTGGTCAAGTTAGGTTCAAGGTTGGTTAATTACATGTTTTATGATATTACACTAATCTAGAGATCATTAAGAAGGTGTAGAACAAGTTTCAATTTGTTTTGATGTTTTATGCACTTTATATTATCATTTCAATGTTTGAGTTATAAAGTATTGCAATCATAATTTAGACGTATTTAATGTGTCTTCCTCACATATAGGACACGCTTTGGATCCTTTTACATTATACCCATAGAAATTCCCATATGGTGGAGAGTCATTAGTCTAGAACAACATAGCATGAAAACAAAATGCCTCTCTATGAAAATCATCATAGGTCATCACAACTTCAACTTGGAAGAATGGTCCATCTAAATGCACATTGGCATGTTTAGACAAATAAGAAGTTGCAGGAGATAATCTCCTAGTATACAAAATATAGTCATGAGATTTGTACAATATATCAGTTTAGATCAGAAAGATAGGACATACAAGATTTCATTAACATATGGGTGCATGTCCCCTATAGTCTAGGCATCATTGACCCAATTGATATTCAATACCCAACATACAAGACTTATGCCACTAGGGTCCATCATATGACCTAAGTGGGACATCCGCATATAAGAGGTGAAGAATAGAATGATAAAGCCTTATTTCATAGGGGGAATGATGCTAAAAAGATTCACATGAGCATTAAGGTACAAGAACCAAAATTCTGGTCACATTAGGCAAACTATCAATAGGGAAAGAGGGATTACTGATACCGAATAACTAATAAGATTTGATGCACAACTGGGATCATAATCATCATTTTATTGGAGTATAATTATTCAATGTAATACATGGGTCGCATCCATGCATTTCATGGCATAAGGACCAAACAAGAACATAGAGAGATCATAGGTGTGAAATGTGTCATCAAGGGGTCATGTTTTACTAATTACCATATATATTAATCATTGGGTGTCCTTAGATAGAAAGATTAATCAATTAGAACCAAGTTCATCATTAAAGTCTCATAGCAAGCCACATTCATGTGTTAGAGTCAACTGTATGGAAAATAAGGTAATTATGACCCATATTAGATCAAGATTACATAGAAGATACTATTTTGATGATTATAAATGCAAGTATGCATAAAAGATATCATGATTATGCATTAATCATGGTAAAACTAGTCAAATATCAAATCTTTAGCAAGAAAGGAGAATTAGAAAAAGATTAAGGGTTTGCAAGTATGTTCATTGTGTAGGCTCGTGAAGAAGATTATATTGGATCGCCTAATTTAGCTAAGGGAATTGGGAGATATTTATTTTTTTATTATTTGCATCAAAGCTATATAAAATTTGGCATCAAATACTTTTTCCAGAGGGGGCAGGTATTACCTTTCATCAAGAGGCCAATTGGATCTGTGGATCTAGGATCCGACGACCGCATCTTGTCCATCCTTTGCATGTGCTCGCATGGAAGTAGGGAGGTGAGATGGTGGGTGTGGATGCCATGTGGCTAGTGCCCATTGGCAGCACACTTGCTAACTAGACTCCAATTTTCCAAGGATCTAGACCTTTTCTCCTTGGTCCAACCTTGATCCACTGAAGATCAATGACGTCTGGGTTCCACCCTCTCTGCATCCTGGTATCGACGAAATGCTGGACCAGCTTGCCCCACCGTTCGCCAGAGCCTGATGACGGTTCCACGCCTAGAGAGTAGATGACTCTGAATGTCCTGGAGATGTGGTTGATCACCACCAACACAACACCGTGAGACCAACCATGGTCAAAAGAAGACCATTAGTAGCCCACAGTCCAGACTCCCAAAAGGAGCTGTCATGGTAGCAACCGTTAGAGGGGAGGAAGGAGAAGAAGCAAGGGGGCAAGGTAGGGAGAGAAAATGAGGGTAAACAAAGGGGAAACGAATGAAATGAAAAATGAGGGATTTTGGAGTAGTCAATTGCTCAAAAACATCGAGAATACATCATATTGGTTATGTCAAAAGTAACTTTGCTACAGTGTACAGACCAAGGAAGGAGATGACCTTGGAGCCGTCAGATTAAAGGCAAAATCCGTGGGCCAAGATCTGATGGTTGTAAACATTTGAAAAGAACAAATATGGATTGGTGACTTGTCCAGTGGGGCTCCCCCTTTGTTGGGCATGTTTCCCAATTTGAGCCCAATAAGCTCAAAAACAAGGTAAATCGATTCAATTTATGACTAAAATTGAGGTGATTCAAACAATCGTAACTTTGGTCTCATAGATCCGATTGAGGAGATTCTTACATCGTTGAGAAGATAATTGAGTTTTATACAACATGAAATACATTAGAGAATCAAATAATTGTACTGAAGAGGAAAAAATCTAGGTGCAAAGTAGTGATGTGTTTAATCATGTCATGGTTGTTCAATATTTTGAATTATTGCCATGCCTTGCAAAATCAGTCATTCATGTGATTAAATTAGAGTATCCTAATACTCAAGATATGAAATTGATATCGAAATGAGTAGGTTGATTCTCAATTGGAGTGAGAAGGTGTATAAAGGTAGAGAGAGAGAGAAAGTCAGGTTATCATAGAAAACATTAAACATACTCACACACATTAATAGTACTAACATATACTAAATCATTGGAAAAAATAGTTAAAATCATATTCCATACTTAAAAGGCATGTTATCTCACAAATAATCATTAGTGATCTTACATAATGAGCACTTAGGCCCAATAATAAAATACTAATATATTTATTCATGTTACAATGTGGAAACTTTGAAAAATGTAAGCACATTATATATCAGGGTTTAGATAAAAACCTCATATTATTTATAATAAAAATATTCATAAAATACTTACATGCCATTATTAGGGTTTTCATAAAAATAAATAGAACTCAGTAAAACATATTAAAATGCATCTCTTGAAAATTATTCGCTAATTTGTGAAATCATTTGCTATTTTTAATTAATTTTACAAATCAATTACATGTCTTTTAGTAATATAACTATAATAATTATCTAACATACAAAACCATTTTAGTCCATTTCAAAAATATTGTAAACATTATATGCTTCCTATAAATACCTTCTTTAGTAAATTTGTGTAAGTAACTTGAGGGATATGCTTTTTCACATATAATACCTTTCTGATAATTTATAACCATATGTTCATGATCCAACAACCCCTACACTACCACATATCACATGGATTGTGGGTTGGTTTGGTTGTCATGAGAAATGGGAGGGACATGACTCCATCCTTCTTAGCCCAGTCATCTCTCCTTTCTCCTGCATGTTGCTTTGTTTCTAAAAGAGTCACCGCCACCTGGGCTACCTCAGGATGCCTAGATCTTGTCATGGGAGGGACCCTAACAATCACTCATAGCACACGTGTCTGATGTTCTCACCTACATAATGGCAATGTGGTCACATGGATGGATATGGTGGGGGTTCTAGACCCCAAAATCTATGTCGAACACCATTGTTGCCTCTCCTCTTATCTAGATATTTCTCAATTTGTTCGTGCTAAAACCCAAATTCACTTGGCCAGATATTTCTAGTCTGACATCCTCGACTTTATTGCCTCCATTCTTTCTTGGTTTTACAATCAGATCTTCCTGGGTTTGGCCTCTGGTTGATTCACTATTCCAAAAGAATAGGATTTTGTGAGGCTTTTTTCTTTCTTTCCGTTGAATATGTGCCCCTTCATTGAACCATCTATGCTCAATGAGCCAGCAACGTGGTCATGAACCCATGGTTCGACCTGTAATTTTCTTGTTTCAATTTTAGGTAAGCCTTCACATACTATGATCCTTATAATTTCTTTTAAAATTTCTATAAGCTACTCCTTGCACCCAATTAGTCCCAAAATTTGATCAACACTTCATACTAATATTATGTACTTTAGAATATTTCTCTTTATCGAACTCACTACCGAAATTACTCCATTATAGTGTATGTGATTCACTTGTTCCATTGCCTAGATCACAAACTACATCATCAATGCAACACTAAAATTCACCAATCCTACCATCACTTATATATCATAAGGATATTTATACTAGTCCCAATTTCATCTACATGCATACAAGAGCCTGCTATAGAAAAATTCTTGTAATACCCTTGGGCATGTTATCTAATCCTTTGATAATTTGATTGTCAAAAAACATGAGGACAACCTTGGTCTTATCAGATGAATCTACTATATATTTTCTAGTAACAATATAACATCACATAGTGGTTAAACTACTAAAACACCCCTTAGGTTATACATATGTACAATGGGCTACAAATGTATGAAAATTGTGGAACTTGTCATATTTTTCCAAATCTTATCCTATGAGGGATTTCCTGGATAGAACTAACATCGACATAGGTGGTTCTTAAAATATGTGGTAACAACTTCACTTTTTAGTGTCCCACAATTTGCATGCAAACACCAAGAAAACATGCACTTCAAGCATATATCCAAATATCAAAGTATTCAACATAATCAAACAACAATATATGCATGTATATATATATCCTAAAGTGTCACCAATCATATTCAAGACATATTAATCTAACATATGTCCTAAACTAGGGTTTAGGTTCATCTCAGGTTTGGATAAGGAATAAGGGTATCAAACCCTTATTCCTCTACATCATGAATCATTAGGTTTATAAACATTAACTATTAGATCTATTGTTACATTGTGTTATGAACACCTAGATTCGATTATGTGAACTAATAATATAGCAAGTTATAATCTTTGGTTTCAAAACTATAATCATCATATGTATGATTATGATCTAGAAACCCTAATTTCTCATCATCCTACTCATAGTCTTCTTAGATATCATTATATTCAAAATATTAAATTGTGTATCAAAGAAACATGTATAACATGATTAACTATCTATTCATCAAAAGCTAGGGCTTGCTTTGTATTAATTACTTCATGATCATGCATTATCCCTACTTTTAGAACTATGATCAGATTCAGGACTTCAAGATATTTTATTTAGATTCTACTCATTCTCCCGATCAATTTCATATATAACATCTATTTTTCGAGCTACCAATTAATTTCTACATTATTTTCAAGATAAGGCTAATATCATGCTTCATGCCCCTCCACCAGATTTAATGTTGTAGGTCTTTGTACATCTTAGTCATGTCGGGATGAACTGTGTACTTTGACCCATGTGCCTCACTGAGAATCTTTGTCTTCACAGCTGACTGTTCAGGAATCCACATCCAGTTTTTGTATCGAAGACCACCATCAAGACCCACAAATAGATGTATTTGAGGCTTTGATAGGGGGAGAGGAGAGATCTACAAGAACGGGATTAACTTTCTGTGCCTCAAGAAGTTCAAAATGCAAATCAAGCGTGATAGAGATGGTGTTGACATGTATATGATGGGATAGAAATTGTGGCTTCCGACCCACTAGGTCCTCCATATTTCTCCACTCAAGAACAGACAAAGATGCACAGACTGCCCTTTTTCTACTAAGGGCATCTGCGACTACATTGTCCTTGCCCAGATGGTAGTTGATAGTGAAATCATAATCCTTCATATACTCGATCTATGGGTGTTGATGTAGGTTCAAGTCCTTCTGAGTCAGGATGTACTTTGGGATTTTGTGGTCAGTGAAGATATCAAAGGTCGTCCCGTACAGGTAGTTCCTCCATATTTTGAGAGCATGAATGATTGCATCTAGTTCTAAATCATGTTTGGGATAATTAAGATCATTGGGTTTTAGTTGTTTGGGTGCAAAGGTTGCCACCTTTCTGTGCTATTGTAGGACACATCCTAGCCCATTTCTTGATGCATCAGTGAAGATCATGAACCTTTAATTTCCAGATGGTAGGACTAGAATAGGAGCCGACGTCAACTTCTACTTTAATTCCTGGAAACTGGACTCACAAGTAGTTGACCAGATGAAGTGCTCATCCTTCTGAGTTAGCTTAGTCAAAGGAAGTGCCACTTTGGAGAAGTTCAGAATAAAGCGACGATAATATCCAGCTAGACCCAAGAAGCTTCGGATTTTAGAAGGATTTTGAGGAGGTTTCCAATCAAGTACATTAGATACATTGGTGGGATCAATAGATATGTTATCCCCAGAAATGACATGTCCGAGAAACATGACTTTATCAATCCAGAATTCACATTTAGAAAGTTTGCCATAGAATTGCTAGGATCGAAGGATTTCAAGAACTGCCTTTAAGTGTTCCCGATGTTTTTCCATAGAGTCAAAATAGATCAGGATGTCATCGATGAAGACAACCACAAATTCATCAAGATAAGGTTGGAAGACTTTGTTCATCAGGTTCATGAATACTCCAGGTGTGTTGGTCAATCCGAATGGCATCACTAGAAATTTGTAGTGTCCATAACGAGTTCAAAAAGTAGTTTTAGAAATATCAAAATATTTGACTTTAAGTTGATGGTAACCAGAGCGAAGATCAATTTTTGGGAAAACTTTGGCAGTGAGAAGCTAATCAAAGAGGTCATCAATGTGAGGGAGAGGATACTTGTTTTTAATAGTGGCTTGGATCAACATGTGATAGTCAATACACATTCTCGTAGAACTGTCTTTCTTTTTGACAAAGAGAATAGGCACACCCCAAGGGGAAACACTAGGATGGATAAAACCCTTGTCGAGAAGTTCTTGTAACTATTTCTTGAACTCCATAAGCTCAATAGGAGACATCCTATATGGTGCCCTAGAAATTAGAGTGGTTCCAGGAAGAAGGTCTATGGAGAACTCAATGTCTCTATTTGGAGGCATCCCAGGAAGCTCCTCTGGAAATACGTCGAGAAAATCACGTACCACCTCTAGTCTTTCTATAGGCCCATTGTTAGGGATAGTCTCTGAGACTAATGTGAGGAAGACATTACATCCTTTAGAAATGAGATTTTTATCTTTAAGAGAATAAATTATAATGTTACTATAGAATTTGCTTCCTCGAGGGATCACCACAGGATAGGAATGAGGCTGAGAGAGAACTACCATCTTGTTTCTACAATTAATGTGAGAATGATACGTGTATAGCCAATCCATACCAAGTATAATATCAAAGTCTTCCATAGTTAAGAGAATGAGTTCAAAGGGCATGTCATGATTTTTGAATTTTAGAGGTAGGACATCAGTCTTCTATATGGTAGTGAGTATTTTTCCACTAGGAGTAGACACATCCAGGATATACCCCAAGTCCCTAATATGCAGGTGTAACATAGATGCCAGATTTTGAGAAAAAATGTATTTGTGGATCCAGAATCGCTAATGCTTTAATGGGATGATCATTTAGCAATACAGTGCCTACACAGGATAATTGAGTTATGAATAATTTGAAGGTTTGAACAAGATATTAGATTACAAAAATAATTTTGATTACCTTCAATAAGCTGGTTGGGATTTTCTTTGGCCTCTTCAGCAGTCACTGCAAAAACTCTGTCATTGCAGTGTCCCTGAGGAGAGAACCTATTGGAGGTTTGCCAAAGATAGACAAAGTAGGGCACTTGGCGAGGAAATGACCCTCTTTCTTGTAGTTGTAGCAGACCAAATTGGTATAGCGACAAGGTCCATCATGCCCTCATCCACATGTTTTACATTTTTGCGATAGTCCTTTAGCTGGTTATAGTTGTTGTTTTGTCCTCTTTTTCTTGAACCTCCTCCTTTTCCTGATCCATTATTGTTATGGCCAGGGTGTAACTTCCTAGACTTAATCCTCTTCAATGGTGGTTAAACCTAAGTATCCCATGCTGGGAGGCTTCTACACACCCTATTCTCTTTCCTTCTTGAGGGTCATGTCTAGGACTTCATCTATGCTTTTGGGACGGGAGTCTATCACTAGGGTTTTCAGATGGATGACAAGGCAGTCGACATAATGCTTCACTAGTGGATCTTTAGTCTTAAAAGGGGCATAACATTCTAGAAGCCTAAACTTCTGAGTGTAATCAGCCATAGAGAGACTACCCTACTTAAACTCGATATACATCTTCTCCTTCCTATTCCTCTCAGCTATAGGCATAAAATGGTCGGTGAAGAGTGTTTTGAAGGACAACCATCCCATGTAATCTACTTCTTCTCCCCTTTTTCCGCCATAGTTTTCCCACCAAGTTTTTACCCCTCCCTTAAGCAAATGGGTGGCAAATTTGATATTCTTCTCACTGGGTACTTCTAGGGTACGGAAGGCATTCTCCACAGACAAGATCCAGGCCTAATCCTTATCCATGACCTCAGACTGGTACTCCCCTCAAAAGGTATCAGGATTGAGCTTGATGAAATCTAACACAGTCTTCTTCCTAGATGAACTAGGTTCAGGGGTTCCTTTTAGGGCAAGGGTCTCCTCGAAGTTTAGAAGAATTTTATTTTATTCTTCTCACCTTTCACTGGCCACACTATCGGGATCAGGTACCTCAGAGGTTTTAGGTTCCTTCCTCTTCTTAGAGTATGACTCTTCATAAACCTTGGAGTTACGAGCCTTGGGAGGCATCCTGAAATTAGGTGGAATATATTAGATTTATCATCATTCTTTTTTTTTAATTGTATGATATTTCATTATTCTTATTAATTAGTTATTAATGATTTTAATGTTATGATTCATGGAGGATACCCTAAAATCCTTATCAGTCGTTCCTTGGGACTTTATAAATAGAGTGACTCTTTCCCTAACATTATATCATAAAGGTAAGAGGGAAATATTTATAAACAAAGATGAGGGTGAAATTTTTCCTATAGAAAAGATGAGAGGGAATGTCTATAGATGAGAAGGGTCCTAATTAAGGTATGCCCAAGAAGTAGGGGACATTTAGGATATCGGCTAGGTATACTTATACTACCATATAGGTAGCCTCACAATTTCCAAGCTAAGTGGCTCAAAGACTTTTTCCAGACCCATGGCAGATGCTATCCTAGACACCTCCACCCTTCACATCCCTAACTCAAGGACTACCCTAGACTCATAATAGGGTGAATGAAGTTCATGTGACCATGATGTGTGAACCTGGATCTGATACCAACTGTGATGACCCCTATTCATGTACACTTTCCAAGTTGACATTCCCTACATATGAGTGCACTCATATCTAATATATGTCAAGAAGGAAAATATAAGGGATTGTGATTGTCAACTATTTATAAAAAGAAGACAAATCATATTCACAAACATAATTGATTAGCCACACAAACATCATTCATTGAAGATAAAGTCATACATATATTATTCAGGAAAGAAGAAGAGCATAGTTCTATTAATTGAAAGTACATAGGATTTAGAACATCCTACACATCATCTAGAAGAATAAATATCTATCTAACTGAAAAAGAGATAGGAATAGAAATCTAGCTAGTATATCCTCCATGCCCATTTATTTGGTAGCTTTAGGTACTTTGAGGTGCATTATTTGTTCCTTGTACCTAGAAATTATGAGAAACAAAATCATCAACATAAGTTGGTACATGGCTCAAAATACAGTACTACGATTGCATAATTCAAATACTTGAAGAAACAAAAGAAAGATAAGAAAATCATTATTTAAGGTGTAAAATCAGGTAAATACATCTTTTATACATATCATTAGATGCAGTTGTACTACAAATTCTATTAGCACTTATCATACATCTAGTATGGGCAAATTACTTTATCATACATCTAGCATGGGAAATTCATCATACATCCATGCTAGGCAATATATCATGCATCCATACTGGGCCATTTGTGTGCTAGTAGCTACAACTCATCAACAGTTCATTTATGTTCCATTTAGATTTGGTGAAGCATTAATACTAGTAATCATCCAACAAAGTATAACAAATAAGTCACCCAAGATACATCATATATTATGCAACCATGAAAAGTAGTCTTATACTTAATAAATGCCACATACCATTTTGATTAGATCTGGGATCCAAGAGTCTAGAGGAATAGTAAATAGATCACACTAAAAGGAAATAAATACCTAATGTCATTATGTGTTGTCAACACCTCATATAAGGGTCTTTGACTCACTAGGGTTTCCTTTTAGTGTCATTGGCTCGGATCAGAGTATTTGGAGGGTTTGAGAGTGAATTGGATGATTGGTTCTTTCCTTACTCATCATTTTTGAAGGAGAGAGAAAATAAGCATCATTCATGTGATACTAGTGTGAGCCTATTATTGATCTTCATTTTAGGGTTTCAAGTCAAGGGAATTAGGGTCAGATCAGATACTTCAAGGTCTTACAAATATACAGTCATTTATTTTCATATTTATTTTTCACAAATTAAAGATAAAAAGGACATAAAACAAAGTCATAAAAGAATACATAAATCTAGGGTTGTATTTAGGTACATTTGATAATTTATATAGGTTCTCCTCATTTTTATAAGAATAGGGGTATTTTGTGGGAATTTTTCAGACATGGGAGCTATTTATAATGGGTTTTGTAAGACTGGCCAATTAGGTAATTTTCTAGAAGAATAAATGAAAAATAAATAAAAAAGAACAGGGTGGTCGGCCTCAGAGATTAGAGGAGGGATCTGGCTCCATGGATCCTCTCCTTAACCCGCAAGCCAGCCTCGGTCAATAGGGTCAAGGGCAAGGTGCGAAAGACACAAATTCCCATGAGGGTCACATTTGCATTGTGACAGGGCATGGGCAAGGTGGGTATCCTACCCACTTGATTGTTTCTCACGCCATGGTACTAGAGTGTGATTGATGTAGGGCAAAGGTGGTGATGGCTTGGGGTAGCTCGGTGGTTTTCTTGGGTGTGTTAGGAATTCCTTTGAGATCGCGAGGTCACAACGATTGCAGGAAAACAAAAATAATCATCGGAGGTGGATTATAGGTATGGTTCCGATCAAGCATGTTGGGATGAACTGAAAAGGGGTATTTGAGTGTTACCTACCCTCAGGATGGATTGAGGTATCAACAAGCTTGTGTGAGGTTCCCTGATGCTTCTCGAGCTTCACTGATGCTTGGGTGTGCTCTGGTACCTTCACCGACGTGTCACACCAATTGGGTCCCAGGTGCCAGTCGACCGAACTCCTTGGGGCTTCGTGAGTCTAGGTGAGGGCTAGGATCTCTTCGCTGAGGTCTTGAGATTGTGTGGGCATCGAGAATTGAGTGACACTGACCCACAAGGTGAGCAGAGCTCCAGGTCAGGTGTAGGTGGAGGTAGCTTGAGGGTGGAGGTGTTGAGGCAGGTTCGTGAGCAATTGGAGGTTGAGGATGATTAAAGGAAGGTAGGTGGTGCTAAAGGGACCCTTAAATACACTACAGAGGAGGTGTAGGAGGAAGCCCTAAAATTTTCACCACCGTCAGGTGAGAGCAACGAGAAGGGTGGGGATCGTTCTCGCTAACCAGGAGGATAGAGGTGATGTGGTGGGGGTCATTCGGCTGATTTTGGCCAGAGGAGATTATCCTCCAATTATCTCATGTAGATAATGCGGGAGTCGGGCATGCTAGAAAGTGATCGGGTTGTCTAATCTATTGCAATCAAGGTCGAGCCTCATGGGAGGTTAGGGATGACGTCCCTACCATTGGATCTTCATCCAATCCACGGTGGTTAGATTGGGCAGCTGAGATATCTTATCTCATAAAGTCTTCCACACCTAAGATAAAGGGGCGGGTGTGACACATAAATGTCACACAATAATCCACAACTTATGTCATTGGCTTAATAGATGGTATTATATGCATATAATTTCAATTTCTCATAACTCCCAAATGGTTTATCCAATTGTAATGAAATTTTAGTGGAGCTTCAATATGTCATTACCCTACTATGGTATAAAATTGAGGGTCAAACGAGAATGTTTGTTATGTAAATTGACCATGTACCCTAATACATGGATTTCATCTACTATGCAATTAGGGTTTGGATTTTTATGAAGTAAATAATCACTTTTAATCAATTAAGCAAGGGAAAGGGTTGAGGGTATTATTAGAAATAACAAAATCACAAGAGAGAGAAAATATAAGTAAAAACTCACTTTATCACACTATCCGATTTCCTGCACCATGGATTCATCTTCTACCAACATCCTGGAACCAAGGACCCAAGGTGGCCGACACTCAGATTACCATGGTTGGCGCTTAAGTCATCGGTAATACTTGACTTTGCATTGCCGATTGCAGGCTTCTCATGGTTGTTTCTATCCCCAAGCGCCACTTGCCTTCTCCACAACTTGGTTTCCATCTTCAACCTCTATGAGGAGACTGGGAAAGCCCTCAACATTGATCTAGGCTCTTCCTGTGGCCCTTACAGGGAAGATAGAAGCATTGGAGAGGGAACATATAGGAGATATAGTATAGAATCCTATGTATATATACTATGTTCAATCTGCTAGTTTCTTCATCTCCAATATTTGTTTTGGTTTCAATATTACAAACTTGACAATTCTAAGTTTCCTTTATACACACACAGACATATATATACACACATACCCATGTATATATATACTTTTATCTCTAAACGTCAATCCTCATGATTCCCACTTTCCTTCTTTCTCTAGTTTCCTTCGTTTTCTTACTCTTTGCATTTCAATACCAAGTAATACTAATGCAAAAGTTAACTTGGTGGTTGGTTAGGAATGGGTTAAAGCATCTCTACTTTACTTAATCCTATAATGTCACATTGAGCCAATTTGGTATCAAAGTAATGCTTCTAGATATCCCCTTCTTCTTTTCAAATAAGGGGACATAATTTAATTATTATAAGCAAGTCCCTCTTAATTCTTGATTTTCTACATGCTAATAGGATAATCCTTCAGCTATGAAGTTTGGATGGTAACTCACTAATACCTTTCCCAACATATATATAATTTCTAGGATTTATTGAAATAACTCTCATAGGCAAAACTTGCCCTTAAGTATTTCTTTAATTCACTTACCCACATCACAAGGTCCTTTTCTTCTCAAATTATAATTATCTTAGTTTCCTCATTATATTTAAATATTCCAAAAGTCATATTAAAATAACACTATTTGATGCCTGAAATCTTGTGTTGCCAGTCAAGATTAGATAATTATTCTGTTGATTATCCAAATTACAAATTATCTTAGATCTTAGAAACTTGCATATTATCTCATATTTCTATTATATAACAATTGACAAAGTTAGTATCATTTCTTTATGCACGAAATATCTTATTTCTTAAACTTGTGCCACAAGCAGCCATTTTCAAAGACATAGTCTGATGGGCCTCACTTGGGTCATGGATTGAACCCAGGCCACAAAGTGGATAACTTTATTATTCTATCAATTACAATAAGGAGATTTTCTTACTAAATCAAGCCTTATATTTATAGAATTCAAATATACCAAATTTGAGGATCTTACATTCACCCCCCCACCTTATATGGAATTTTGTCCCCAAAATTCAAGCCTAGTAAGGTAAAGTTGAATGATAACTCAACTTAGATTTGAACCTTAGGGTTAGCAACCTTTCTTGGATATCTTTATCTAGATTATCTTTAACAACCATTATTTCTATTCAAATTCCTCTTATTACTAAGGTTGGTACCCAAATTCAATCTAGGGTATTCCACATCCTCATTCATTACATGATAATATCACTTAGTGATTAAATTTTCACTTATGATTTTAATTTCACTTGGTGATTACCTTTCACCTAAATTTCCAAGCTATTATTCATCTATTTTCATAAGGGTGAGGTAACACCTCAAAACCCTAATTATGTCATTAAATTTCAACATAGGATATTCATTAACTAGTCAATTGTTAAGCATAACATGTGTCTACCAATTCTCTATCACTCATAATAAGATGAAATAGCATTTGGCTGCAGCCAATATACAAAGTTCATCCCATTCCTAGAGTAGAGGTGGTGTATTCATACACTATCTTATAATTTCACATTTTGTTTGAAGTATCCTTAACAATAATTCCAAAGCATGACTACTTTTTATTTCAAAATGTTCTCATATTTTATGAACTCAAGGGATAATGCCTTCCTTACTCTTGAGTTTGTGCACAACTCCCTTTAAGATTTTATTCAAACATTATGAATTCTTGTATTCTTTATATTTAGATCTCATGTCTCATTATCCTTAGTCATACTCTTAAAGTCTCGGGGACATGTACCTTTGGAGTGATCTACTCTTGACCTCATGGGCCTTATGCACTTATGAGTTCCTCTCACATCTACCATTTGGGCCTCATGAGCTCATGAAGGTGGCTGATCTCCCGACCCTATGGGCCTCAGGAAAACATGCATGTCTATCTATTGACCATGTGGTCTTATGCACTTAGGGCACGATCACCTCCTGACCTCATAGGTCTTATGTACCTTTAATCATCCCTACTTGGATTTAGCATTGACTTAGGGCCCTATCTTGCCTAGGGTTTGTTGTGATTTTATATATTTACTACACATTTTCTTGATGCTTTTCTAACAATTTTTTGTGCACATTATTTTCTTGTGTAATTCTTTAACCCAGATTTCCTCTATCTACTAGGGTTTACAATGTTTCCTTTATGTCCCTTCATTGGCCTCATGGTGACCTTCCCTCCTGGGCTTGGTCTTCTTGGTGACCTTCCCCTTAAGCTTGGTCTTCCTAGTGACCTTCCCTCCTTGGCTTGGTCTTCATGGTGGACTTCCATCTTGGGCTTGGCCTCTTTAGTGACCATCCTTCCTGGGATTGGTCTTCATGATGGCCTTCCCTCCTGGTCTTGGACTTTATATTGACCTTCCCTCCTCAGTCTTGGTCTTCATAGTGACCTTCCATCCTGGGCTTGGTCTGCATGGTGGCCTTCCCTCATGGGCTTGGACTCTTTGTGACCTTCCCTCCTAGGCTTGGTCTTCATGACGGCCTTCCCTCCTGGGCTTGACCCCTTGGTGACCTTCCATCATGGGCATGGTCACATACTTTCATCCACTTCCTCAGTGACTTTTCCTTATGCCCCTCAGAGATGGCATACTTGGGTTTAGAGAATTATACTCAATATATGTGCTTTCATGCTTTGTATACTTAATTTTCAACCTTTAGGTGACATTTAAGGTTACCTAAATCCTTTATCTAATTGGAAAAATCACCCTTATAGAAAGGGTCCTTTCCTAGGGTGTTTTCTTGACTTGTGTGAGGAGGTTAGGCTTTCTAGCCACAACCTGACCCCATGGGTTTAGGGTTTTTCCTCACCCCATAGGTCCTTTTCTAATTCATGGGTTGACCTACCCCAGTTTGAGACACCTTCCCTAAATGTGAGTTGAGGGGCTTATGTTCATTCATATATAACCGTTGATCACTTATATTTCATATTTACATATTTGAAACCCATTACATGAATCATGCATGCATTATTCCAAGTAAATGCATGCATGGGAGACTGGGGTATCCAATTCATTGGTATTTTTTCTTTCATTTTTCCATTTCTTTGGATCTATTTGGGTAGGGTTATTATTTTACCCACACTACTCCCATTACCTGGGATTAGGTTTTAGGTTTAGGGTTAGTATTACACCCAAAAACTTAGGGTTTTATCATATGTTGACCCACTTAGGGTTTTCCTAAACCAATCCTAGATCCAACTAGGGTTTACCCTTGCTAGGAAAAACCCATAAAACAAATCTCCCAATGATATCATTATTTAAACATCAAATATACATTAATGGGCAGAGGATGTCTTAATCCTACTTCTTCTCGAACACCCTAACTTAAGATAAGGAGGGAATTTTCTTTTAGGGTTTATTAAGAAAATATATTTGAAGAGGATGAAGTTAGAAATGGGAAAAATTAAAAGAAACATTACTTTAGACAAACCCTAGGTTATGGCGAGGTAGGTATCACTTTAGATAAGGGAGTCCTCATATACCAACGTAATGGTGTGGAGGAAAATATTGTCATCCCCCAAAACTGTGATCCTTTCTAGACACCATTACCATCAGGATATACCCTAATATTTTTCCTTATATTTCTAAATAGTACTTGAAAATATCAATTATTAAATATTATTTGAAAATTTTGGGGCTCTAATACCAAATGTAACAACCTCACTTTTCAATGTCCCCCAATTTAGGAAAGACTTTAAAGTCGAGAGCCATTACCTAAATTCCCAAGATCCAAATTTAGCAAATAACAAATTATAGCAAACAATTTCCATTATTTCACAAATATTATTTACATGGTGTATAATGATGATCCTCTAAGGAGTTACACAAACTTTCAACATGAGATCTAGTACATATGAAAAGAAGAATTTAACAGATTCTCCTTTACTTAGATTTATTTCTTTGATAGATTTTATCTAATTCTCCATGTCTTGACATCTTCATATATTGCAATTACCTAAAACGTCAACAATCCAAAATAGAGTCAGCATATTCTGTATTGTGTAGATGGTTTGACCAAAATGTGTGCAACCAAGATAACAACATATAATGCATCAAATACTTGTAGATAAGAACTGGCATTTTCTTTACACATTCCAATCTATACTTAATCTACCATCGTAGTTGTAATTATTGTCCCACCTTGGGCTCATTTATATTACCCCTCGATCAGTGTAACCCAGGGTTTAGAATATTTTAGTTCATTATATGATACTCATATTGGAATTATAGTTTAACATGAAGTAAATCATCTAGCAACTCAACTCATTTTCTCAGGGGTAATCTAGTGTAGGACATTGAATATTTATCATAACTCCTCATATTTGGGAGTTGGGTTTCTGGCCTTCTCCCTCTGGATCCCACCCTCTCTAGAGTTATCCCTATACATGATTCTATCACTAGGGGTCCCCCTTTGTAGAATAAATTGAGGCTTTTGCATAGTCTCATCTTATATTCACTTAATCTTGTATTATCTTAGAGAAGAAAACACACACGTGTATCATCAAATTTTATGTCAACGCCTCAAAACTCAAGTCAAATTTAATTGAGGTCATTATAGTCCATATATTTCATCATGTAAAGCTTAGATCATGTCATCTAAACTTATACACGTATTCTGTTAAGAATTTAGGCACCCATTCCAAATGACATTTCTCTTCTATCATGATGTCACCCACTTCCATTTATGTGCTTAACTGCCTTCTACTTGTGCATGTGCAGAGACACATTCCATGTTAGGGTGCCTAGAAGAAGGAGGTTAGGCCTTCTAGTCACAATCTGACGTCATGGGTTAGGTTTTATTCTTCCTCTTAGGTTTTTTCTTTACCCTGGGGTTGGCCTCTCCCAGGCCAAAAACCAACTCTAGAGGTTGTATTCATGGTTTTCATATGTAATCATACACTCTTTTTTTTAAATTATAACTTCTCAACCTACATTTGTCCATTCTTTGTGGTATACCCACTCACTGGGGCATCCATAGTATCAATGCTCAGTCAGTGGGAGTAGCATACTTATGCTCTAAAAATAATTTCAATAGCATACCCACTCACTCGGGGTAGTCTCAATAGCTTACCCTCTCTCTAGGGGTAGCATACCCACTCACTGTGGGTATTCCATATTCATGCATTCATCTAAAGATAGAATTAGGCCGATGAGCAAGTTATTTTCACATTTTCATGTTCACGTACAACTATTGGTTACTTATGTTCCTCGTGTATATTCAAATTCCTTCACATGTATCATGTATGAGTTTATCCACATTCATGAATGGGTGACTAGGTCACCTAAAATCATTTATATTCTTCTTATTTCCCTTTACTCTTACCCTAATTAGGGTTCATATGGGTAGGTCTACTCTATCACCCACTCCACTTCCATTTCCTAGGATTGGGGTTTAGGATTCAAGCTAGGGACTATACAATATGCACCCTACATCTGAGAGTTTCTATGTCTCTTGACCTTCTAGGTTTTCCTAACCAACCCTAGCTCCAGCTAGGATTTACCCTTGAAACCCATAAAACAATTTGTTCATCATTTTATCATTACTTCCACACTTCATTTTCCTTATCATTTCATCATTACATGTACATTATTATTTCCATATTTACAAGTATATTATTTGGCAAAGGATGCCTTAATCCTACTTCTTCGCAAAACCCTAACTTGAGTTGAGGAAGGAAGCTCCCTTTAGGGTTTATTAAGAAAGGGTATGACAAGTGGATGAAGTTAGATGACATGAAATCATATAGGTATTTTATTTCAAGTAAAATCCTCTGACTTTGGCCAAGAAGGAGGCACATGTCTGGGATTCCTCATAATATATTTTTTTTATGGTAAACCACATGCCATTATATTGATAAAAGCCATACGGCATCTACAGAGATAAGTAGATCAAACATATTATGTAACCACACAAGACATAGAGTGATATCTAACAGATAGGATTGGATGCAAGTAAGACTCTTCAGCATGGATTCCTCCCTTTCGCGCTTGTAAAAGCAGCTTTCAAACGGAATCAAACCACAATCCCGGGTAGCATCTGCAAAGACAACACCATCTCTACTGAGATGACTAGAATAAGAAAGATAACCATCTCCCATGGAGCCAGCAGACCTCCACCAACACATCGAGCACAAACAGACAACTAAGCTACAAGAAACGGACGAGGGACAAACCCCGATTAAGGTTGAAATCACTAGGAGAAACCCAGAGAACTCCACCGCCTTCACAAAGGAAGGAGAAAGACCTTATAGAAAGGTACTAACAGCACCGATACCCGACAAGACCTAAAAACCAACAAAGCCTAAAACCTACTCCCGAACGGAAACTGCAGCTGAACCCAATCTTGCAAATCAATCAAGCCGTGAGGGAGCCTTCCATCACCTACCTTCACTCGACGGCCAGAGGCCCAAAACGGAGTTGTGGCAGCCACAAGAAACCCACCAGATGCCTGGAGACCCAGAGCGCAGCACCAGCGCCGCTGAGACGGGGAGAGACGGAGGTAGGGACAGAGGGAGACCACCTGGCGAAGATGGATCCATAGAGGATCGGACTTGGAAGAAAGCCCTGGGGGATCGGATTCCTCATAATCTGACTAGTAATGCAGAGGAAAATTTTCCCAGCCCTGAATTGTGGTTCCTTCTAGACACCATCATCTATAGAAAGTACTCTTAATAATTCCCTTGGGCTCTGCACAATTTTTATGAAATCATTTAACTATTAAAGGTTAAATGTTAATCTTTCACTCTGATACCAAATGTTACGACCTGCTCCCCCTATTACCCCCCTGAAAAGGAAGACTGAGAGGGTAAGGGAAATAAAAAAAATTTGGGGATCAAGATTAGCAAGTAACCAATAATAATCAATAAAGTTCATTATATGGAAAAGAGTTTGATGCAAAGATAACTTCTCCTCAAGGGAGTTACATGGAATGTAAAACTAATGTTTGCAACATAAATAAAATTTATCTATCTATATCCTCTAGAAGTCCACTAAATCTTTTCTTTTGGTGTCTTCTTTCCAGATGTCCATATTTCATCATTATTTGCAGGTTACTACAAGTTTAACCTAAAATGTCATGAAAAAAAATGGTTAGTATAACAAGTTATACTAGTATATGGGGGGAACAAAATATGCGCATGTGTGAGTAACAACATAATCAACCATATTTGTAATTATCAAATAATCAGACTATATTTTGTTTTCTTCACTTCTCAACCCTTAATATCTGTGGCATACCCACTCACTAGGGATACTCAATTCTACCAAGTTAGAGTATTTGGGTGTTAGAGTGAAATCCTTCATGGCAGGGGACTCAGATGTCCAAACCGTGTGACTTACTTTTTCCTTTCCCACTTCAAAACTCTACTCACTCTCTAAGAGTATTTCTTTAATCTACCCGCTCACTGGGGTGATTTTCATCCATACTCACTCCCTAGGGGTGTTCATGATATCATACTCACTCTCTAGGAGTATTCATTATCCAACCCACTCTCTAGGGATGCTTTCCAGAATTTCCTTGCATGCATCTAACTAGAGATAATATAATGGGCTTGAGAAAGTTATTTCCATATATTGTAATACTCATATGAGCTTTATAGATTGTAGGAAATAAATAAACAAGCAAGCGGTTAATTTGCAATCCATTTGGGGAAAATCTCGAGAAAGACCAAATGTTGGTTAAGTCGGGTAGTCATAGGCGTAACCACATACCTTTGGTAGAATCATGCAGATCATGCAATTATACTTCAAGTCCAATCAAGCAAATCAAGCAATCCACATTCTAATATGCATGAAAGTAAACCCTAAAGTGTCACCATCATATTATTCACATTAGAGATAGGGGGAAATGAAGGGGAAGTCCACACAGCAAATCGAGGTCCCACGTGCGTCTTACCACTTATGAATAATAGGTACACCCACCCCAGGAAGATTCTGTGAGCCGTGTCATAGGTGACCATTTCGCACGGTTCCGGGGGGCATGTCGAGTAAGCCCCCGGTGCCCAGCTGCGTCTTGACCCCTATCAAATTTTTGGGCCAATTCCCCCTTCAAACTACCAAAAAATGAGATTATTTTCGAATTAGAGCTTGCTACTCCAACCATTAATAAACTCATACTTATTCTATTTAGTACTTCAAGTGCTTCCGTAGCGTATAATGCCAATCCTGTAGCGGATCAATTCCAACGAGCCTTTCAATCCCGTACTTTTTGTAATCGACTCTATTGCTTCTTCAACTGTCAAGAATTTGCTAATCTTAGACATGTCCATATCAATGGAACAGGTGACTCATTATTTCGATGAATCGTTTCTTCAAATAGAAAAGATTATGTAAACACTTACTTGAAATCTCACTTATCAGGTTTCGTTGTGGAAGAGTCATCCACAATTTTTTCTAAGGAATTGTATGTGATATACCTGATCCATGGCTAATATCATTAAAAATAGATACAAATTTGGGACTGCTATTCAGGCGGTCTTAGATTTGGATAAGGAATAAGAGTACAACTCTAGTTCCATCGCACCTTACTTTATTAAAGTTATTAATATGCATTAGTCTTAATTTGTAATATTGATTATCAATTTAAGCCTTTTATGTCATTAGGAGTGACTATGTTACAACTTATGATTATAATGGTAAAGAAGATTAGGTTCTAAACTCTAATCATTAGATTCACCATACCCTTACATTATGAACACTTTCACTAACAAATTAGCAAGTTATGTTCCTAAATCTATGCATGATTATTCCATTTAGAAACCATGTGCATCATCATTATGATCACCTTCAGATATTATCATATCTAGTAATATCATATTACAACAAGAATAACAACATTCAATGTATTAAACACTCAAATCATCAATTTAGGGCTTTCACATATATAACTCACCACTTAATTAGGTTTTAGCCCTACTTTTAGAACTATTATGGGGATTAGATATTGATTCCAATTTATTTTTATTCCTCTCATTTTTTGATCAATTTGTATATAATACAGTACCATCATATCTACCAATCACTCACTACATTATTCACAAGTTAATTAGGTTTAGGCCAATAGGATGTCGCCACATCAACGTTTAATATCATTGTATTATTATTATTATTATTATTATTATTATTATTATTACCCGAGCTTCCTATTATTGACCCCAAAATGACCAATTTGCCCCTGTGTAGTGATCATGTTTGATCACGCGGACTGGGGTGCATTGGTCATTTTGACCGATGAGGCTCCATCTTCCTCGCGTCGTGGCCGTCGCACACGCAACACTGGCTCACCATGGGTAATACCTATTGCTGGCTCCAGCATCCTAGTTTCTGGCTCCTATTTCTATGATGAGGGGTCGGAGGCTTTGTTTCGTGGCCTTCAGGCTCGTCCGATGGGGTGCTCGGGAAGAAGGTGGATGGAACTTAGAAGGTCACCACTACTAACACTTACGATCAGAACATTTTTTTAATAGGTTTAGAATAGAAAAAAGGAAGGTTGATACCTACTCATACTCATGAGAAGGTTGGAGACTGAGCTTCTATGACCCCTGCAATCATGTGAAGAGTCCTATTGGGGTCTTTCCTAATTGTGTGCAACAGTCTAGGTTGCAAGGAAGATCGTAGGGGAGGTAGACTAGGGTTATAGAACTCATAGAGGGGAAATAAGGGCTTTGGGTCCATGGTGCCCCCTTGCCTGCATATCTTCAATGTGTTATATAGTTAGTAGGGGTAAGAGAAACCCCGTTAGTGGACATTATAAGGCAATAAAGTCTCATTGTATCCAACGTTGAGGGAAAGTGAAGGCCTTCTTCTAAAAAAAATCTTCCTTTTAAATTAAACCCCCCAAAGTAGAATACTTGCATCTTCCTTCTCAATAACTCTTTTCCTATCAAATTTTAGGGAAACTTTATATTTCTCATTATCCTTTTCTTGGAAAAATACTATATGCAAACTATTTTATTAATAACTTCAACTTGCCTTTTTTAGAAAAAAATTAGATAATCACATATTTAATTTCCTAGATCACAAAACATCTTGGAAATATCTAATTGTTCTCCTGTAGTCTTATAATGGGATCATTTACCCTTTAAAATTTTATTACATATTTATCGTGGGCACAAAAACCCCATCATCCTATTTTGTTTCTCAAGGTCTTATATGTGAACTTTTGATTAAATAAAATATATATCTCTCTTCTTTTATCCTCTTAATCCCAAATTTTAAAGGAAAATCTTAATTACCTTTCTCTAGATGTGGGCAAGATTGGAGATCAAAATACAAAATTGAAAGATACTTTTCTTTGTCTCCAAGTTTCCTTTTTATTCCATTTATTTAAGGCATCACATTAATTTCTTTCTCTTTCTAACTTCTCCATATCTCTTATTTCGATTACTATTCATGTGGAAATGAACCAAGTCATTAGTGGCCCTCAACACCATCATTCTAGAAAATTCCACATTGTTCCATACGTACATTATTATTTACCCATTACCTTTTGTATTTCACTTAATATTGGGTTTTCTCTCTTTCTTTTACCCATGTACATTATTAGATTTGTGGAAATAATAAAACCACAAAAAGCATTGCAAAGGAAGATTTCTAAATGACATCCATACTTCTAAAACAAAGCATTCCAAGATTTATAGTGTATTCTTAATAATCCATTATTTGCATTCAACTAAATATGCATAAATACATGTGAAAAATTGGGTTATAAGGAAAAACCTTAATCTTGTCATAAAAACTCATAATCATGCACTAACTTGTTCATAATATGGCATTATAATGGATAATTATATCTTGTCTAGCATTATTAACAAAATTAACACATAAATATATTTATATTGAAGCTTAACAACCAAACCATACCTTTATCATTAGCATAGTATTATTACTCAAAATTCATATGAGTTAATTAAGGTGATTTCTCCACAATCTTTGCATCAAGGTGTTCATTGTTCCTAAAAACTCATTGCACCAAAGAACTCACTGCACCAAAGTGGTCATTTACCTCGACGTATCACTTAAGAACATTACTTTCTCAAAATTACTCTAATTAACTTTCATGACCCTCATAACTTAATCATAAAGGTGTTTAACATTTAAACTTAGCATAAGTGTGTATTTTCTGACCAATGTAATAGTTTTAGGTGATTATATAATTTAGGTATTCTATATTAACCCTTTTATGACTTTCCCATATATGTGTTGATCAGGCACATACCGAACGATGTGAGGCCTTATTATACTACTCTCCACTACCTAATAGCACACATGTTCCATACCTCATGCACTAATGAGCAATAAAGAGATGCACATTAAGTCTTTATTCTTTGGTATACCCTCTACACTTCTCAATAGATTGGCCAAAGCACTGAGAAATGAGAGGGCATGTCATATACAAAGGTTAGTACACAAGGTTCAAACTAAACCGAAATCTATCCCTAATACAAATAGCTTATTATACATTATTTTCTTTCCAAAATTTTACTTCCTTTAACCATTCCTCATATTACAAAGATGTCTACTCTAACTCCTTGGATTCATTGCTTCAATCCATGATGCATAAGTTGGAACACACTAACTTGTAGTGCGCTCTAGTTGGAACACACTTTCAATTTCAGAAAATGCCCCACATAAATTCGGTCCATTCATTGTAGCATGCCCTACAATTGTATGAAAGATGTCATTTGGCGACCGTTATTGCTTCCAGCATGTGCTAACAAAAACTTCTATCAGTAATGAATCTTTTTGCAAAAGATATGGGTACTTCTCAGGTTATAAAGTTGATGATTGTAGTTAACATATTTTCCTTATTCTTTGCTCATGATTTTTCATATGCAAAGGTTAAGAGGAGCCTATGTCCTCCCTGGTTTAGAGTCCTTATGCAATAGGTTTAAGATGAGAAATGTGTAGGGCTATGATAACCTCCCATTTTGGACAATTATCTTAGTCTTTTTCTTTAGTTTTCCATACTCTTTCCAAGTTAAAACTATACATAATCCCAAATTTACCCCTTATTTGCAAATATACCATCAGACTAACTTTTCCCTTTTATACATGCAGAAAAACACAAAAAAATCACAAAAGAATAACTCAACCTCAAGACCGCATGGATTCAAACAGTCCCAAGACCGCATGAAGCCAATCGGTCTCGAGACCGCATGAAGCCAATCGGTCTCGAGACCGCATGGAGTCAAACGGTCCCAAGACTGCATGAAGCCAACCGGTCCCGAGACCGCATGGAGTCAAACGGTTCCAAGACCGCATGAAGCCAACCGGTCCCGAGACCGCATGGAGTCAAACGGTCCCAAGACCGCATGAAGCCAACCAATCTTGAGACCGCATGAAGCCAACCGGTCCCGAGATCGCATGGAGTCAAACAGTCCCGAGACCGCATGAAGCCAACCGGTCTCGAGACCGCATGGAGTTAAACGGTCCCAAGACCGCATGAAGCCAACCGGTCCCGAGACCGCATGGAGTCAAACGGTCCCAAGACCGCATGAAGCCAACCGGTCCCGAGACCGCATGGAGTTCAAACGGTCCCCAGACCGCATGAAGCCAAACGGTCCCGAGACCGCATGGAGTCAACTGGTCCCGAGACCACATGAAGCCAAACGGTCTTGAGGTCCAAACGGTCTTGAGGTCCAAACAGTCTTGAGGTCCAAATGGTCTCAGGCCCAAAAGGTCTTGAGGTCCAAATGGTCTTGAGGTCCGAACGGTCTTGAGGTCCGAACGGTCTTGAGATCCAAACGGTTTGAGGCCCAAACGGTCTTGAGGTCCAAACAGTCTCCAAACCGTTTGGACTTCACTTAAGGCCTATAAATAAGACCCTAAGGGTCCTTCACCGGGGGGAGTTTTCAGACGTCCAAAGGCTGCCTCAATCATTCCAGAACTCTTGCTACTTCCATCCTCCGCCCTGGGGCTGCTAGTCTGAGACCCATACTCCATCTTGAAGCTGCTTTCTCCTTCTTCGCCAAAGAAGGTGGGAAGGGGAGATCTCATCATCGTGCAACCTTTGAAGACCAGTGGATCGTTGCTCTCTCTCCAAGGGGTTGACCTTCCTCTCTCCTTCATGGGGATGATGTTCTCTCTCTCTTCTTGCCTCCTTCTTTGTCCTAGTCATGAGCGAGTAGTCTCTCTCACTAGGGTGCGGGGAGTAGCCCCGCTACCCATGTTTTCATACCATGTAGATGTAATTCATAACTTGTAATATAGAGTTCTTATCTTTTCAGTTCGACATCAAACAATTAATGAATGCATGTTGCTTGATCTCCAACTTGTGTTATCCTTTATCTTTTAGTATGAATTGTCTACGTTTGTACTATTAGATTCGAAACTCCTTTGTATGTTGGTTCTTGGTGCATGTACCCACCGTGCATCTATTTCGGTATCTAGAAGTGTATCTCAAGAAGTGGAGTAAACTCACTATCATCCGTTGCACTTTCATACTATGAAATGGAATCAGTTTACGTATGGAAGTGCAACCTTGGTATGTCGAGGAACACACTTTGCGAGGGGAATGATGCAAAGTAATGTGACCATTTTTTTGGGAATGGCTGGCGTTGCAACATTCCCGCACTTCTCGTAGTTAGTTCTCCTAAAGGAAGCTAAGTCTACAAGGATACTAACTGACTAGACTCTTTTGCAGGTTATGTTTTTGTTTTGCATGTGTTGATCCATGTATAGTGGTGGTGAAAAACTGATCACACCCTAGTGATCTTTTATCATAGTTTAACTCATTAGATTTACTTGCTTTCTTTACTTTACTTGCACTTAGCTTAAAAACAACCAAATCAACCTTTTGATCTAAATACCAACGATTGAGTGATTAAGTGAAATTCCAACGTTTTTCATATTGTTGGCAACAACAAGACCGTTGTCTTGAGGATTCGACCCTTAACTATACTACGATAAGACTTCCACGTATCTTAGCATACGTGGGTGGAGTTCTCTATCTAGTATAAGCAAGGCTAAACTTAAAGACTTACCATCTTTAGGATTTTTAGTGGTGCACACAATTCCACACGAGTGGAAGCTCCATCAAAAAATTGGCACCGTTGCCGGGGACAATGAAACGTTCTAATTTCATTTAGTACCTTGTTAGTTGGTTAGGATTTTACACTTTCTTTCAATCATTAATCCCTATCTGCTTGAATTCATTATATCTTTACCATTATCTAAAAGGTATTTTCTTCTCTCTACTCATGTAGAAAACGTGTATGCAACCTGCGCATAACCTCGGATTCTCCCCTGATCCAGAGTTTGACTCTGAGGTAGAGAGAAGCTTCCACCACCACATTCGACTCAATCGCCAAAGAGCTAGGAAGATGGCTTAAGATCAACGCCAGGCTGCTTTGGTGATGGAGAGGGTCAACGCCGCCATCGCTGCTCAAAGGGCACAACTCATAGCTGATACTTGTGCCCAGATTCAAGCGGAGATTCATGCGGAAGAGCAGGCCCGCATCAGAGCTGAAACTGAAGCAGCAACCCAAGCTGCTCAGTTGGAGTTAAGGAACAAGCAACTGAGGGACTACGCTGTCCCAAAGAACTATGAGGATAACCACCCGGTCCGACCTCCGATTATTAATATCCCAAACTTCGAGATTCGGACCCAGTGGATCCAGATCATGCAAGGTATCTCTTTCTCCGGAGGTTCTGGAGACGATTGCATGGATCATCTGAAAAGGTTTAAGGCACTATGCCGCCTGGTTCCACAAGCTGGAGTCGCTTTTGATGCGATAATGCTTCATCTGTTTCACTTTACTCTGTCCGGGAGAGCTCTGAGTTGGTATAACTCACTTGACAGGGAACCTATAATAACCACCTGGGCTCCCCTAGAGGAAAAGTTCTTAGAGAAGTTCTTTCCCCCCTCACTGACTTCTGAGATCAGAGGGCAGATCAATCACTTCTCTCAACTACCCGGAGAAACCCTTGCTGAAGCATGGGAAAGGTTTAAAGAACTTTTGCGGAAGTGTCCCCATCATGGAATCTCCCAAAACCAACTGATAGAAACCTTATATCGGGGAGTGAGTGATGATATTAAATAGTTTTTGGATTCCTCATCTGGAGGAAACTTCATGAGAAAGAATTATGAGGACGCCTGGAAAATTGTTACACTCGGAGCTGAAAACCAATCTAACTGGGGACGGTCAGCCGGTAAAGGTGTCCTCAAGGTCTATAAGGCTGAAGAATCAATAGAGATGAAGGAAATAGCTGAAGCCCTGAAAGCTATAGTTCATAAACAACAAGCTCTCGAGACTTCTCTCGGAGATTATGATAAGAAGAAAAATCCCATAGTTCAACAAGTCAAGGCCGCCACAGGGACCTTGTTGGCTAAATGGACATCTATAAATCCCTTTGTTTTGATTATGACAAACAGTTCATTCTTATTGATCTAACGAGCTACTTAAGTGTGCAGGATTAAGGTGGATGCCAAAGCAACTAGGGAAATCCATATGCTTACATTTATGTTTTTCATGCAATGTAATCACTTTGTAAAAACTTGTACAAATATATAATGTACAAGTACTTAGATTGCATGTAAATCAAGCGTTAGATCTTCCCTAGATAAACACCACATTTAGATAAGTCATCCCCTTCATATAGGATCACATATGCACACTCATACATATAATTAGTGCCTAAATTGAAACATTGAAACAGGATCAATCTCGGTCGACAAACTCCTCGACCGAGACACTCTCGGTCGATAATCTTCTCGACCGAGAAAAGATCCAAAGTAGTCGTTAGACACAACAGACAAGTTAGTTGGCAGTTGGAGAAAGACGTTGCAAATCACTTGTTCCAGAGTGCCTGTCGGTCGACAAAAGTTCGACCGAGTAGGTGTCTCAGTCAACCATTCCTCGACCGAGACGGTCTCTGACAGCAACTGCAGAATTAATTAATTAGCCGTTGTTAAAGCAACAACTTTGTACCTAACGGCTAGTTAAGCACTTAGAAACCCCTAGAAGTTGTCTAGAACGTCCTTAAGCATCCTTAGGCCATTCCTATAAATAGGACAAGCCATAGGACACTCAAACACACTTGCTACACTTGAGAAATCCTTGAGCATACTTTGAGCAATCTGTTTGTGAGCAATTTGAGCATTGTGACAATTGGCCATTTCATTTCTTAGCTCATAATTCATGTCCTGTAGGCTAGTATCTCCTACCCATTGCAATCACAAGTTCACACACTTGGTTAGGAGATTTATACGCTTGATCTAGGCAAATCAAGCCTTGGGCTACAAAGGATAAGTTGTAATTTCCTTTTTCTTTCTTGTTCTCTTTTATCCTTTGTATTCTCCTTGCTACTCCTAGGGTTGGAGGCTGCTGATTGGAGAAGGTTCTTCTCGGAGGAGAAGGTGGACTTCAAGCTACTTCAAGAAGGCTATCGCACGGGAAGCTACTTCAAGAAGGCTATTGCAACGGGAAGCTACTTCAGGAGGAAGGCTGCTTCAAGGTGGTGCAATTACTTGTAGGTGAAGGCTGCTTCAAGGTTGGGTGATTACTTCTAGGTGAAGGCTGCTTGAAAGGTTTAGGGAGAGAATTGTAATTTTATGTAAAGTCCTTGCGAGGTAATAAAATTAAATTCTTTCCAAATCCCGGTTGGGTAAGCAACTGGGTAGTGGACTGACAACTTTAGTATTTGCTAAAGTTGGAACCACTCTAAATCCTTGTCTCCTTGTCCAATATTTTGTGGTTGGTTGTTTTAGTTTCAGTAATTGTTAAAATTATCTTTAAAACTCTATTCACCCCCCCTCTAGTGTTTTTCAATTGGTATCAGAGCAGGCTTCAAGGAACCCTAACAAGGTCTTGAAGAAATGGGGGATGGAGTGCTCAACAACCTTAACCTTGAAGGAACACTTGTTGCTAGGCCTCCAGCGTTCGATGGAACAAACTACCAATATTGGAAGAGAAGGATGCAGTTCTATTTCCAAGGCATCAATTGGGACCTACGGAGAATGGTGTCAACCCCATACGAGCTCCCTCAAACTCAATTTGCAGAATGGGATGCAAATACGGTAAAGCTGGCCCAAATGAATGCAAAAGCTGTAAGCATTTTATATTGTTCTATTTCAGTAGGAGAATTTAATAGAATATCTAATTGTGACACAGCCTATGATATTTGGCATAGACTGTCCATAACCTATGAAGGTACAGTCCAAGTCAGAAATTCCAAAATTAGCATGTTTAAACAAAAATTTGAACACTTTCGTATGGATACAAATGAATCAATTAGTGAAATGTTTGCAAAATTCTCTACTATTGTTAATGGTTTAAGTGCTTTAGGAAAACCTATTCCTGAAAAAGATCAGGTATCAAAGATCCTTCGGTCACTTCCTCCAAAATATAAGCCAAAGGTGACAGCCATTGAAGAAGCAAACGACCTCACTCGACTGAAAATGGAGCAACTTATTGGAAACTTAGAAGCTCATGAAGCAACCCTAGAAGAGGAAGAAAGAAGAGCATGTGAACTTCAGCAAGGAAAGAAGAAGGATGTGGCTCTAAAAGCTTCAAAGGTTGTCACACAAGAAAGTGAGGAGTCAAGTGAAGAAGAGGGAGAAGAAGCCTTGATAGTCAATGGTAAGAAATACAAAAGATTTAAATCTAACAAAATTTCCAGCTCTTCTTCTACCCCTCCTAGGTGCTTTGAATGTGGGAAGAAAGGGCATTACAAAAATGAATGTCCTAAAGCAAAGAAAGGGAAGAAAAGCTCTCACAAAAAGAAGGGATAAAAAGCCTATAAGGCTGCATGGGACGAGTCAAGTGACAGTGAAAGCGGAGAAGAAACTGTGGATTGTCTAATGGCAAGAGAAGATGATGATTTCTAAAGAAGAGTTAGTCACTAGTCTACAAGAAATCCATGATAAGTATGTTGATGTCAAGAAGAAACTAAAGAAGGTTATCAAATCAAATGATGAGCAAATTGCTAAATTAGATAATCTTTCTTCTGAAAAGAATAACATTGATCTTGAGAATTTGTCTTTAAAAACATCTTTAGATGATTGCACTAGAAAGCTACTCACTTTAGAAACAAATGTTGATCTTCTTTCTAAAGAAAAGACTGACTTGTTAGCTAAACTAAAAGATTTTCAAACTCAACCTATTTTGTGTAACCATCTAGACTATGATAATGTTATAAAAGAAAGAGATTCATTGCTATCTGATTTAGATCAAGCAAGAAAAGATTTACACAAAAAATTGAATGATATTGCTCAGCTGCAAAGAGAACTTTATGAGTTAAGAAGAAAAGATATACTTGATAACATTCTAAACATTGGTACTGTTTTCAATGGAAGAAAAGGTTTGGGATATGCTCCAAAGAAAAATCAACCCAAAAGAACTCAAACTATGTTTGTACCCAAGAACACAATGGCTAGAAAGAGAAATGAAGTTGATTCTATTACTTGCCATTTTTGTTTACGTCTTGGACACTATTCCTTTTCATGCCCTTATAAAACTAAGGATTCCGAATTAGTTTGGGTCCCAAAACCTCAAACTTAGTAGAATCAAATAGAATTTAGTTGAGATATGACCAAAAAGCTCCATCTTGTTATTTATATTGTCTTATCTCAACTAAACAAAAGATTTCATGCTTATTGTTAATTTTCTGCATTGTTGTACTGAAACAGAAACTCAGTCGGTCGAAGTATTGTCGACCGAACCATTAATCGGTCGAAGTATTGTCGACCGACCGAATGCCTGTAACATATCAAAATTTACAGCAATTATTTCGGTCGAAAATTGGTCAACTGAGCTACATTTCTGTGTTTTCTAGTTTGTAATACAGTAATCTACTCGATCGACAATTTGTCGACCGAGACATATGTCGGTCGAACAATTGTCGACCGACTGGACTTCTGTTTCAGAACTATTATACAAATCTGTACTTAAATAATTCTAACCATATCGGACCATCACATGGGTACCAAAATCTACATTTTAATGCAGGAATGGGTGGTTGACAGTGGATGTTCCAAACATATGACCGGAAACAAGGATGCATTCCAAACCTTTGAAGAAAAGAAAAGTGGAACAGTCACCTTTGGAGACAATGCTAAGGGCAAAATCATTGGAATAGGTAATGTTGGTACAAACCTCGAAATAAAGAATGTTCTACTCGTTGATGGTTTGCACCATAATTTGATAAGTGTTAGTCAATTATGTGATAGTGGTTATGATGTGTTATTTAACAAAACTTGCTGCAAGTTATTGATAGAAAACACTACAAATGTTGTTTATGAAGGAAATAGAGTTGGAAATCTTTATATTCTTAAACCTAACTCTATGAAATCAGTAGTGGGAAAATGCTTGCTTGCAAATGAAAATACCTTACAAGTATGGCATAAAAAGCTAGGACATGCTAGTTCACATGTTATTAAAAAGTTAGTGAAATATGATCTTGTTCGTGGATTGCCTACTTTATCTTTTGATCAAGTTGAAAACTGTGAACCATGTATAATGGGAAAGCAAACCAAAACCTCTTTTAAACCAAAACATGTACTTAGCACCAGTAGCTCCTTAGAATTAATTCATATGGATTTATTTGGACCCATGAGGACACAATCTATTGGTGGTAAAAGATATTGTTTTGTTATTGTTGATGATTATAGTAGATACACATGGGTACACTTTATTGCAACTAAAGATGATACTATTCATGTTTTTATACAATTTTGTTCCAAGATTGAAAATCTTTTACAAAGCAAAATATGTACCATCAGAAGTGATCATGGTGGAGAATTTGAAAATCATACATTTGAAGAGTTTTGTACATCTCAAGGGTACACTCATAATTTTTCTGCTCCACGCACCCCACAACAAAATGGTATAGTTGAAAGGAAAAATCGATCACTACAAGAAATGGCTAGAACTATGATGCTTGAACATAACACACCCAAAACCTTTTGGGCTGAAGCTGTAAACACTGCATGCTATGTGCTAAATAGAGTAACTGTTCACTCTCATTTAAAGAAAACTCCATATGAACTAATACATTCTAAGAAACCTAGAGTTGACTATTTTCATACCTTTGGCTCCACATACTATATCTTAAATACCAAAGATGATAGAGATAAGTTTGACTCCAAATCTCATAAAGCATTCTTTTTGGGATATTCCACTTCTAGCAAAGCTTTTAGAGTATATAACACTATATCTAGAAAAGTTGAGGAATCTATTCATGTTTCTTTTCATGAAGAGTCTAAATCTGAAAATCTAGAAATCATAGATCTCACGAATCAATTCGAAAATTTAAATATACCAAATAATAGTGAGAAAAGTACTACAAATAATCACCAAGTTGAACCACAACCTACACCTAGGCTTATTAAAGATCATCCTCAAGAATTAATTATTGGAGATCCAAATGATAAAGTTAAAACTAGGTCTTCTTTCAAAGATGTTGCAAACATGGCTTTTGTTTCTATCATTGAACCTAAAAAGATATCTGAAGCTCTTAAAGATGATTATTGGATAATAGCCATGCAAGAAGAATTGAATCAATTCACTAAAAATGATGTATGGGATTTAGTTCCTAAACCACAAGATAAAACCATAATAGGAACTAAATGGGTTTTTAGGAACAAGCTAAATGAGGCAGGAGAAGTAATAAGGAATAAAGCTCGATTAGTAGCACAAGGATATAATCAACAAGAAGGAATAGATTTTGATGAAACGTATGCACCGGTAGCTAGACTTGAAGCTATTATAATGTTACTAGCTATTGCTGCACATAAAAACATCAAACTGTACCAAATGGATGTAAAAAGTGCATTTCTAAATGGCATCATTCAAGAAGAAGTATATGTTGCCCAACCACCTGGGTTTGAAATACCGGAAAAAGGTGACTATGTTTATAAACTTAAGAAAGCACTTTATGGTTTAAAACAAGCACCTAGAAATTGGTATGAAAGGCTCAAGACATATCTTTTTGATAATGGTTTTTCTATTGGAAATTCAGATTCTACTTTATTTTTCAAAACATATACATCTGATTTCCTAGTTGTGCAAATATATGTTGATGACATTATTTTTGGAGCTTCTAATGATTCATTGTGCACACAATTTAGTGACATTATGCAAAAAGAATTTGAAATGAGCCTCATGGGTGAACTAACTTTCTTTCTTGGTTTTCAAATTAAGCAAACACCTGCCGGAATATTCATAAGCCAAGAAAAATATACTAAAGAACTCTTAAAACATTTTGGGATGGATCAGTGCAAACATGCTACTACTCCTATGGCTACTTCTACTAAAATTGATAAGGATGAAAATGGGGAACCTATTGATGATTCTTTATATAGAGCCATGATTGGTAGTTTGCTTTACTTAACTGCTTCTAGACCGGACATTATGTTTCCCGTTGGTCTTTGTGCTCGATTTCAATCACAACCTATGCACTCTCATTTTCTAGCAGTTAAACGAATTCTTCGTTACCTAGCCGGCACTACTTGTTTTGGTTTATGGTATCCAAAAGGACAATCCTTGTATTTTAAAGCTTATACTGATGCGGATTATGCTGGTTGTCGACTTGATCGCAAGAGGACTAGTGGTGGTTGTTTCTTATTAGGGAGAGCTTTAGTATCTTGGTTTAGCAAGAAACAAAATACGGTTGCCCTATCTACAACTGAAGCTGAATATATGGCAGCCGGGTCTTGTTGTGCTCAAGTGCTTTATATGCAACAAGTATTAAACGATTATGGTTTTACTCTTTCATCTACGCCTATTTTTTGTGACAACACGAGCGCTATAAACTTAGCACACAATCCTATCTTACACAGCCGAGCTAAACATATTGAAATCCGTCATCATTTTTTAAGGGATCACATCTCCAAGAATCATGTTTCCCTTCATCATGTTGATACGGAAGATCAATTGGCTGATATTTTTACAAAACCTCTTCCACTAGATCAATTTAACAAAATTAGGAAGCAATTGCTTATCACTCCTTTGGAAGATGTTTTCTTTGATATTTGTGCTACTTAAACAAAAACTCTTATTTGCATCATGATATTTTGGTTTTTAAATGGACATCTTTTTCATTAGATTTGATGGGACATCTAATTAAGGGGGAGTTTTTATTTCTAAACGGATATCTTTTTGAATTGACAAAGGGGGAGAAATAAATATAAAACTAAAACTTAGAAAAACTCAATAAATGAGTTTCATAAATAAACTCTTGGCTTTACATTGAAAGTTGCTATATTCCCTAGTGAATTGGATTTCATGTTCCATAATTCAAGGGGAATAATAAGCACACATTTTATAAACAAGAGGAAAAGCTATAAAAGGTAATCTAAAGGTATGAAACTCATATGGTTTATATTTCCTTTATTTTATATTTAGGAAATGTTTGTCATCTTCAAAAAGGGGGAGATTGTTGGCTAAATGGACATCTATAAATCCCTTTGTTTTGATTATGACAAACATTTCATTCTTATTGATCTAACGAGCTACTTAAGTGTACAGGATTAAGGTGGATGCCAAAGCAACTAGGGAAATCCATATGCTTACATTTATGTTTTTCATGAAATGTAATCACTTTGTAAAAACTTGTACAAATATATAATGTACAAGTACTTAGATTGCATGTAAATCAAGCGTTAGATCTTCCCTAGCTAAACACCACATTTAGATAAGTCATCCCCTTCCTATAGGATCACATATGCACACTCATACATATAATTAGTGCCTAAATTGAAACATTGAAACAGGATCAATCTCGGTCGACAAACTCCTCGACCGAGAGACTCTCGGTCGATAATCTTCTCGACCGAGAAAAGATCCAAAGTAGCCATTAGACACAACAGACAAGTTAGTTGGCAGTTGGAGAAAGACGTTGCAAATCACTTGTTCCAGAGTGCCTGTCGGTCGACAAAAGTTCGACCGAGTAGGTGTCTCGGTCAACCATTCCTCGACTGAGACGGTCTCTGACAGCAACTGCAGAATTAATTAATTAGCCGTTGTTAAAGCAACAACTTTGTACCTAACGGCTAGTTAAGCACTTAGAAACCCCTAGAAGTTGTCTAGAATGTCCTTAAGCATCCTTAGGCCATTCCTATAAATAGGACAAGCCATAGGACACTCAAACACACTTGCTACACTTGAGAAATCCTTGAGCATACTTTGAGCAATCTGTTTGTGAGCAATTTGAGCATTGTGACAATTGGCCATTTCATTTCTTAGCTCATAATTCGTGTCCTATAGGCTAGTATCTCCTACCCATTGCAATCACAAGTTCACACACTTGGTTAGGAGATCTATACGCTTGATCTAGGCAAATCATGCCTTGGGCTACAAAGGATAAGTTGTAATTTCCTTTTTCTTTCTTGTTCTCTTTTATCCTTTGTATTCTCCTTGCTACTCCTAGGGTTGGAGGCTGCTGATTGGAGAAGGTTCTTCTCGGAGGAGAAGGTGGACTTCAAGCTACTTCAAGAAGGCTATCGCACGGGAAGCTACTTCAAGAAGGCTATTGCAACGGGAAGCTACTTTAGGACGAAGGCTGCTTCAAGGTAGTGCAATTACTTCTAGGTGAAGGCTGCTTCAAGGTTGGGAGATTACTTCTAGGTGAAGGCTGCTTGAAGGGTTTAGGGAGAGAATTGTAATTTTATGTAAAGTCCTTGCGAGGTAATAAAATTAAATTCTTTCCAAATCCCGGTTGGGTAAGCAACCGGGTAGTGGACTGACAACTTTAGTATTTGCTAAAGTTGGAACCACTCTAAATCCTTGTCTCCTTGTCCAATATTTTGTGGTTGGTTGTTTTAGTTTCAGTAATTGTTAAAATTATCTTTAAAACTCTATTCACCCCCCCCCTCTAGTGTTTTTCAGACCTGTGAAGCCTGTCATGCTTCCGACCATCCGACCCTTTCCTGCGGTATGCTTTATAATGTGATGATGGATCTGCATCCACCACCACAACCATATGAACCCATCACCGACCAGTCTGAAGAACAACTACCAGAACAAGTCAACTATATCCACTCTATTCCTGGACAAGTCTATTACAACCCTAATCAGCCAAGGAATCATCCAGGATTTCAGTATGGAAACCTTGTTGGGACCGCTAATCCACAGCATCAGACAAAGGGGGGATCCTCTAGTAGGATACTACCTGGACTCCCAAACAATTTCAACCAAAATTAAGGGAATTCCAGGAATAACTTCCCTAGGGCTAACTACCCCAGGAATCAATCGGCCTACTATCAGTACACTCATCCCCCGCTCCATCCACTGCTGCATACTCAGCACCCTCAGCTGGCGTTTCCACCGCAACAATCCCAACAAGCCCAACAGCAAAGTCCTCTGAAAAACACTCCTTCTCAACCGGACGACGAAATATCCTTGATAAGGCAGATGTTGCAATCTCAACAGACTATGCTCGCTAATCAGCAAGCACAACAAAAAGCAGTAGAAGCCCAGCTTGCCCAGATTGCTGCACAATTAAAGCCTCCGGCAGGCACATTTGTAGGGCAGCCCGAATCGAATCCTAAGCATGGACACAACAGACATGAACAGTTGAATGATGTCACCACAAGATCGGGACGCACTCTTCATGAGACTATCAAGATCACCCCGGATAAAGATGATACCCCTGCTTTCATGACGAATGAGAACCCGCAACAAGGAGTAGAGAAGCCCCCAGAGGGCACAAAGGGCAAAGATAAAGACCAAGTGTCCGCAGAACCTGAAGTTTTGCAATATAAACCAAGAATCCCGTATCCAGGAAGACTGCGAGAAACAAAGATGGACACCATGTTTCAAAAGTTCAAGGAGGCCATGAAGAAACTTTACATTGATATCCCACTCCTTGATGCTCTTTCTGAGGTGCCAGCCTGGGCAAAATACCTCAAGACCTTACTATCAAGAAACTACATCACCGAGGAGCAAGAAACTGTTAAGCTTGCTCAGACCACTTCTGACATCATCCTAAACAAGATGCCCAAAAATAAGAAAGACCTAGGCTCCTTCGGTATCCAATGTTGCATCGGAAATGCATCTACTAAAAAAGGATTAGCTGACTTAGGGGCCAGTATATCCATCATGCCTTATTCTATGTGCAACCGTTTGGGTTTCACCGACTTGCTGCCTACAGCAATGACTATTCAATTAGCTGATTCCACCATAACCGCACCTCTGGGGATCATCGAAGATATCCCAGTAAGGATAGGCAAGGATGCCTACGTCCCGTGTGACTTTGTCATCATGGATATTAAAGAAGACCTGAGATACCTGATTATTTTCGGCAGACCTTTTCTTGCTACTGCCAGGGCACTTATTGACGTCAAAGCTGGCACCATCATTCTCAGACTCGGAAAAGAAGCAATTCAATTCCGAGTCCTTAATAGCATGAAAGGCCCTAGTATCCAAGAGGAAGTTTTTCTTCTTGACGCAATGCTACAAATGTCTCAGTTAACAATATCTGAGCCAGCTGACGAACTAGAGAATCCCTAATCAATCCAGATGTTGAATTTTCTGCGAATGAACTGGTTCAACAGTGTTTGCAACACCTGGACAAGGCCGAGGAAGTACCGACAGCCACTTTTGAAGAACTTAAAGCTGTTACCATAATAGAAGCAGTTGAGCCACCAAAAGCCCCTGAAATGAAGGCTTTACCCACAGGGCTTAAACATGTTTTCTTAGATGAGGAAAAACTATGCCCAGTCATCATCAGCTCCACCCTTACAGACGATCAGGAAGAAAAGCTTCTGGATGAGCTGAAGAGGCATAAAAAGGTCATTGGATATAAGATAACTGACCTAATGGGCATAAATCCAGCACTGTGTATGCACAGACTTCCAATGGTTGAAGAATTCAAGCCATCCCGCGAACACCAAAGGAAACTGAATCCAAACCTCAAGGAGGTGGTTCGCCTGGAAGTCCTCAAACTACTCAAAGCTGGCATAATCTACCCTATCTCTGACTCCTAGTGGGTCAGCCCTGTCCAGGTGGTTCCAAAAAAAGGAGGCACTACCGTAGTGCTTAATGACAAAAATGAGTTAGTGCCCACCAGGACTGTAACAGGGTGGCGGATGTGTATCGACTATAGGAAGCTGAACAAAGCCACGAGGAAATACCACTACCCTTTACCCTTCCTCGATGAAGTCCTGGAGCATTTAGCTCATCAGAAATATTTCTTCTATCTTGATGGTTACTCCGGGTTCTATCAAATACCCATACACCCGGAGGACCAGGAAAAAACCACCTTCACCTGTCCTTTTGGGACATATGCCTTTAGAAGAATGCCATTCGGGTTGTGTAACGCACCCGCTACTTTCCAACGGTGTATGTCTGCCATCTTCGCCGGTTTAACTGAATCCGTCATGGAGGTGTTTATGGATGATTTCTCAGTTTACGGAGATTCCTTCGACAACTGTTTAATCAATCTTGGAAAAGTCCTACAACGCTGCAAGGAAACGAACCTTATCCTGAATTGGGAGAAATGCCATTTCATGGTAACGGAAGGTGTCGTCCTCGGGTACAGGGTAAGTGACAGGGGAATCGAGGTTGATAAAGCAAAAATCGATGTCATCTCAAAACTATCACCTCTAAAGGACATAAGAGGAGTTCGAGCTTTCCTGGGTCATGCAGGATTTTACAGAAGATTCATCAAAGATTTCTCAAAGATAGCTAAACCCATGACCCAACTCCTGACTAAAGATACTGACTTCATATTCAATCAAGAATGTATGCAAAGCTTCTCCACCCTCAAAAATGCTTTAATCTCCGCGCCTATTATAAGAGCCCCAGATTGGTCGTAGCCTTTTGAAATCATGTGCGACGCAAGTGATTACGCTATAGGGGCTATTTTAGGACAGTGGATTGATAAGAAACCTTACGTCATCTACTACGCCTCCAAAACGCTAGATGAATCACAGAAAAACTATACTACTACAGAGAAAGAGTTTCTGGCTGTCATCTACGCATTTGAAAAATTTCGCTCATATTTGATTGGTTCTAAAATCATTGTTTATACCGACCACTCCGCCATTCGATACCTGATCCAGAAGCAAGATGCCAAACCCAGGCTTATCCGTTGGGTGTTGATGATTTAGGAATTCGACTTGGAAATTAAGGATAAAAGTGGAGTGGAGAATGTTGTGGCTGACCATCTCAGCCGTATCAAGGTTGAAGAAGAAGACAAAATCCCTATCCGGGATTCTCTACCAGACGACCAGCTTATGAAAGCCACCCATGGATTCCCTTGGTACGCAGATATCGTCAATTATCTAGCCACAGGGATTATCCACCCCTCTTCTTCCTACCATGACAAAAGGAAGTTCCTTCATGACATAAAACAATATTATTGGGATGAACCCTACCTATTTCGCCTTTGTGCTGACGGACTTTTTTGTCACTGCTTGCCAGAAGAAGAAATAACCCCGGTCCTAGAACATTGCCATTCAGGACCCACGGGGGGGCACATGAGTGCTAATAAAACAGCTATAAAAGTTTTACAATCTGGTTTCTTCTGGCCCACCATATCAAAGGATTCATACAATTTTGTGAAAGCTTGCAACAAATGCCAATTTTCGGGCAACATATCAAAAAGAGACAAAATGCCCCTCACCATGTGGCAGGAAATTGAGCTTTTCGATGTGTGGGGGGGGGGGGTAGACTACATGGGCCCTTTTCCCCCATCCTGTGGCTTCTCCTACATCTTGGTCGTAGTGGACTACGTCTCAAAATGGGTCAAAGTTGTACCCACTGTGTCCAGCGATTCCAAGCCTGTTATTAAATTGTTCAAAGATATTATTTTCCCAAGATTTGGAGTTCCAAGAACTGTCATATCGGACGGCGGGACCCATTTCTTAAAACGAAGTTTTGAAGCTTTACTGAAAAAGTATGAAGTCAATCATAAAGTCACCACGCCATACCACCCACAGACAAGTGGTCAGGTTAATATATTCAATATACAACTAAAGGCGATTCTTGAAAAAACGGTGAACACAAACCGCTCTGATTGGTCCACCAAACTTCCTAATGCCCTTTGGGCATACCGAACCGCATATAAAACACCAATCGGAACAACCCCGTTCCATTTGGTGTATGGGAAGTGATGTCATCTGCCAGTAGAGCTTGAACACAAAGCCTTCTGGGCCATCAAACAATTAAACTTCAATCTCAAAAATGCAGGAGAGAATAGACAACTCCAGTTGCGGGAGTTAGAAGAGCTCCGAATGACTGCCTATCACAGTGCCAGAATTTATAAGGAGCAGACCAAAATTTGGCACGATGGTCATCTTAAGAGAAAAGACATCGCCGTCGGCGAGAGAGTACTCCTTTTCAACTCCAAACTCAAGTTGTTTCCCGGAAAACTTCGAACAAAATGGTCTGGGCCATTCACCATAAAGCATTTTTATCCAACTGGAGCTTTGATAATTGTCGACAATAACGGAGGAGAAAGGACGGTCAACGGTCATTGTTTGAAAATATATTACTTTCCGACAGAAAAAATGCCAAGACAAACCATATAAATCAAAGACGCCAAGCCGTCAGCATAACTACGTCTCAACTTTGTCGAGCCAGAGACGTAAAACCCAGGCGCTGCTTGGGAGGCAACCCAAGATTTCAGTTTCTTTATTTCCCGCTCTTTTAATTACCTTAGGCTTATCTTATGAAAATACAAAAAAATCTCTTATACAAACCAAAACAAACATAAAAATAACAAAATGAAAATATACAAAAAAAATCCATATAACTAAAACAAACATAAAAATATAAAAACTCGTTCGATCTTAACCCCACCAAACGGTTCTGAAACCGTTTGGGACCAAACGGTCCTGAAACCGTTTGGAACCAAACAGTCTTCAAACCGTTTGGGACCAAACGGTCTCCAAACCGTTTGGGACCAAACGGTCTCCAAACCGTTTGGTCCCAAACGGTCGCTAAACCGTTTTATTTAAGGTTTTTGTCAGGTCAACCCCCCTTGTCCTATAAATATAAACCCTACCCCTTCGTTTTTCTCTCTTCGTTTCTCGAACTCGCTTGTGTGCCTGTGCAAGAACTATTTCATTGCCCTTATTCCCGCGCGATCGCACCTCCGTCAACCTCGCCTCCGTCGATCTCCCTGCAACAAGGTGAGTGCGTCACCATCGTCGACGCCGGCAACATTGCCTTTGCTTGCGCACCGCCGCCGTTCTGGTCACCCCCAGCTCCTCATGGCGCTGCCGAACTCCTTCTCTATCGCCGGCACCACCTTTGTCTTCGCCATTTTCACCAACGACTCTATCCATCCTCGCCGTTTTCACCGCCGTCCTCACTGCCATTTTCACCGCCATTTTCATCACCGTATTCACCGTCATTTTTATCATATTTTTCACCATCGCTTTTGTCGCCGATGTTAACCGCCGCTTTCGCCGTCGTCACTGACGCACCCGCCGTCTCTGCGACGTTTCGCCTTCATCTTCGTCGGTGGTTGCATGATGCTTCGCTTTCCAAACGGTCTTAAAACCGTTTGGAACCAAACGGTCTTGAAACCGTTTGGAACCAGACGGTCTTCCAACCGTTTGGGATCAAACGGTCTTCCAACCGTTTGGAACCAAACGGTCCTGAAACCGTTTGGGACCAAACAGTCTTGAAACCGTTTGGAACTAGACGGTCTTCCAACCGTTTGGGATCAAACGGTCTTGAAACTGTTTGGAACCAAACGATCCTAAAACCGTTTGGGACCAAACGGTCCTGAAACCGTTTGGAACCAAACGGTCTTCAAACTGTTTGGCCTTGCACATTCATCTAATTTCCATATACAAAAATTAATAAAATCAAATCTCTCTAATATGATTTTCTAACTCTTGATCTCCCATTTTGCAGCCATGGCATCACCAGCGAAGAAGACCATCAGATATGAAGCTGCTCCTTCTCTGAAAAGGGAGCAAATGATGGAAGAGCTAGCCCGACTCCAAAATATCAGAGATGTCTTCAACCAAACTGGGAAGGCCCCTCAAAAAATCAAAATGATGGAGGTTCTGGTTGACATTGACCGACTCAACAACTGTCTAACAGAAGCGACCGACGAAGAAGTGGAAGATATTTCTTCTGACGATGATGAAGCTTCAGAATACGAGCCAAATCCTAAGGAGGAATCCCCAGCCAAAGAACAAAAGGGGAAGCGCAAGGTCCAGGAAGTTGCATCTGGGCAGCCCTCCAAGAAACGGGCAAGGAAACAAGTTCGACCTGCCTCGACCATGGATCAACCCTTTGCAAAACCTACCACCAACATTCCTGCTACTACCACCACCATCCCTGTTACCACCCCCACTTTTATTCCCATCACCACCACTACACCACCACCAGAAAACCTCTTCATCCAAACCAACCTCTCCGCTGACAAAACACTAAAACCCACCAAGTATGTTTGCTCCAGCATTCTGCTTAAGATGGGGATATACGACCACATCTTCAACGTGCTAGAACAAGCCAACCTCGCCAGGTTGTGCCTAGTACCTGAAGTATCCTACTCTGAACCCACTACAGAGTTTTTCACTTTTCTGACCAAGGAGCCTGTCGACATCATGGAAAGGTCACGGGACGGAGGTGACAGAAGGCTTGTCACCCAAATCTTCGGCAGCAAGGTTGTCCTGACAGAATATATGCTGAACACAATCTTCATCGACAACCAGGACCAGCTGCAGAAAGCCATGGAGGTGGGGACCGAACATTCAGAGTTCAACAGACACATATTCTGGAAATCTCTAACCGGGATCCCCACCTATGACGCGAAGACGTGCAAAGCGTCAAATATACACTCTGGCTTTGTGCGCACCCTGCACAAAATTCTCGCTGGCGCACTCTTCCCCAGGACAGAAGGGGGAAACGTTACAATTTCATATCTTTTCGTTCTCTGGTCTATTCTTAACGAGAGTCCGGTCAATATCGGACGACAACTGATCCAGAAACTATCAACCTCCAGCCTGGGGAAAGAGATCTGTATGGGAGGGCATGTCACATCTATCATCAAATATCTCAAGATGGACAGACCCCTACCTCGCTGCATGCAACTAAAGGGCGACATCCTTACCAATGAACAAACTCTGAAGAACTCCTTCATCATCAAGGAAAAGGATGGGAAATTACACTACGTCTTCTGCCTGATGGTTAAGTCTTTCAGAACACTTATCCCGCTTCCGGAGCTAGCAAATTATGACACCAAACAACTCCTCTTATCGGACGAGGAGCTTTCACAAATACTATCTTCGGTTAAAACAACTGAAAAAAAAAGCTACAGCGGGACAAACGGAGCTGAGCATCATAGCCCCGACAGCTCGACCAACAAAAATACCTGTCAAACGACCTTCCAGAAAGCAGTTGTAGGCCCAACAGCTGTCGGGGACACCAACATCTAAGCCAAATCCTGAGGTTGAGATCCTCCATGAAGAAATCTTAACCTCCTCCTCAATCGACTCTTTCATTCAGAGTCTACATGAGCAGCTAACCGCTGCCACCACTCCACCCTCCACCATTCCAACATCTACCACTCCTTTCTTCCCCATCCCATCCATGCAACCATTCACATCCACTTCATCACCCCTATTTCCTTCGGGCTTCCCTTTCTCCACCCCTATGCCCGACTTTACCACCTTCCCTTTCACCTCTGCAGTTTCCACCCCATCACTATCTCTGCCACCGCTTTCACCACAAATTCCACCACTTTTTACATCCGCCACCACCCCGTCACCACTGGTGACTACATCCACAGTCACTACGCAGCTCGGGGCATCATCAGTGTCTCTTCCGCAAGACACTAACACCATCCCACGCAGACCCCAGCCATCCCACCCTTCCGCTCCTGGGGTCCCTTTTTCCAATATTGGTGAGGAATTCGGCCGTCAATTCGACGTTGTCTGAAACCTCCTCACCGATCCTTCTAATATATTAAATTCTATTTTTTCTTGTGTGCAGGGTTTATCACGACAGGTGGCCACGATCGACGAACAACACTGAGCCTTTCCCACCATCCTCCAAGGCTTCCAGCAATGACAAGATGAGGTGGCTAAGCAAGTTGAGCACATCAACAGCCACTACAACACCTTGCCAGACCTGGTCCTTGGAGCGAAGCGTCAGCAGGAAGCAACGGCGAAGCAAGTCGATGAGATCTCCACGCAGACTCAACCTCTTCCAGAGACTCTCTGCGAGCTCCAGCAACAACAAGAAGTTCTGAGCACGTGCCTGGACACCATCAACAGCACACTCACACAGCTACAACATCGCCAAGAGGAGTCCAATAATGATGAAATCCAGCAGTTACGTGCTCAAGTTACGAATCTTACAGCACGTCTCCTCTCCGCCGAGGGCAGATATACCGACCTCAAAGAATCCCATGATGCACTGCTCGAAGCACACGAGCATCTGCAAGTGGCCTTCGATGAGTTACAAGCCACCCATCGGCGGTGCAAAACGTCTGCAAGACAAAAGCAAGCAGACAAGGCTGCGGACGACAAGGATGGTGATGATGACGAAGAAGACGACTCCGACTCATCTGTTGATTCAAAAAAAGATAACACCTCCTCTGGTGATAAACATGATGATGGAGAGGACCCTGGAAATGCAGCAGAACCTTCTCACAGAGGTTCCGACAAAGGTCACCATGACAGTGACAATCACCCCCAAGTCCCCACACAACGACAATGTCAACATGTCATACGGGGACCAATTCTTTGATTATTCCGCACTGGGGTCCATCGGGGAAGCTGCTAAAGACGCGGATTATGCTGAGTTCCACCATTGTATACTAGGAACCAGCGCCAGCCCACCAAAAACAACTGCCCCACCTCTCTCCACACCTTCTCCCTATGACGAGGGCGAGGCAGAACGAGTAAGTTTAGACACTGATGAAGACCTCAATTCTGCCTCCGACTCAGACGACGATCTACCAGGCCATGAACAGGCCTTAGAACAACCTGCTTCTCCCCCTCCACAAGAACTTCCCCCGCCACCACCTCTGCCGCACAAAATGCATGACCTGGATATGGCAGCCATCTCCACTTTAGATGCTCAGGACATTTTTATACTGAACACTATAGTGGACGATGCAAAGGCGGGGGAAGACATAATTTATCACAATACCAAAACTAGGCGTAAGATGACACGTGAAGACTTCCGCAACATCCTCCGACCTCGGTCCACGATGCCTATGGCAATCTTCTGTGTCCTCCTCGCCAATTGTATAGAAATATACAAAAGTTCTAAGCAGCAACAGTCGGTCTTTAACGCCTCGCCCGCTTTGTCTATTGGCCTTTTATACAAAGACATAAGAGCAAAGTCAATCGAGCGGCTGCGTGCTGGTTTAGCACGTCGGGCACGTTATCTGACCGTGCCATTCCAAGTTTCAGACCATTGGCTTTTTATGATCGTGGATACCGAGGCTCGAGATGCCAAGGTGTATAATTTTGTGGCGCCGAGCTGCCATCCTGCACAATAAACTTTGTTGGTGAAGCAACAGGAGAAGAAAGGTGTATACCCTTCTGGCTGCTTAAATTAATTTGGGTTGCCCGCCCATCTCTTCGCCAAGATTGGAGCCAGCCTTGGTTCAAAATCATAAACCCTCAAGTTCAAGTCGCCGAGGGATCTGGGGATTGCGCTTTCTGCACCATACGCCACATCCAAGCGTTGAACCAGGAAATCCCATTTAATGATCTGGTTGTTGAAGATTTTCATTCCTTACGCGGACGTTATGCCATGGAGCTCATCTGTGATAGGCGGTTCTTCAAGGACCTAACTATGGCACCAGATGACGTTCCTCGTTACCTCTTCTCAGCTATCCAGCGACCGCAGCGGCGACCCTTCCGACAAACTCTGAAGGAGTCAGAAAAGACCAATATGACAATCGTCGATACCGAGCAAGCTACAAGCAATATCGATCCTCTGTCTGCCATCGAACCAACCTTTCCCGACTTTGATCGTGATGCTTGCAAAGGTCTCTCCGACCTTGAATTATGTATCATTATGGGATGGCTCTCAGCCGAAAAAGATGGACTGGTATTCATGTCTCGGGACATTCTTGTAATGGCAGACACACTACGAGAGACTTTATAGGTTAAAGGATCCCTTTCTGTAAGCCTTATGGCCGCCTACCAGTTTCTACTCGGCCAAAATAACCCAACAACATACATGGCGTCCCCATATATGAAATATGATCTTCTAAAGCTCAAGAACTTCGGCACAACTGACGCGTTGATCTCCTATCTCCAGCACACAACGCCGACATTCATCATGTTACCTTTCCTCTATGATGAGCACTGGATGCTCCTGGCAACAAATCTCCCAGAAGGAACAACCATAATATATAACAGTTCCGACAGCCAGTACAACGCACGATAAAGAAACTACGTCGTGACACCAAAGATGCCAACAGAAGTAGTGGCAAAGGAGTGCGCCGACAAGTTAATCGATTTTCTGAGTCAGCACACAAGGGCATACGACAAAGAGCATTTTCACTGCCCTTCCTTCTGCCACAAATGCCCCCAGCAAATTAGACAATCAAATGACTGCGGCTTCCACGTCCTCTACTGGATGTACACCATCATCATTCTCCAAAGACCAATAAAAGAGATGACTGATGTGGACTACCACGCTCTATGAGGACAGTTCGCATCCAATCTCCTTCATTCCCCGGGGGCAAATGAAGATTTACCTTAGCCTGCAGCCCTTGTCCTAATTACTTCTCAACCTATCACTTTGACACTCTGAGGACAGAGTGAGTGACAAGTTGGGGGGTACATTAGACAAGGGTGAGGTACCATTTTTTTTTTACATCTCTCCTCCTTCTTTTCTTTTCTCTATTTATACATTTTCCCTTTTTAACTTTCTTTTTAATTAACCCTTTTTTTAGTAGAATCACCCTCATTTAACTCTAGAATCATGTTTGTCCCCAAAAGTAAATAGCACTTAGATTTTTAATGGCGATTTAATAATGTCACTCCACTATTGATTTTCATGCTTTTGCTTCAATTCTTTATCTGACTCTCCATAGGTCAAAATCAAGGCAGAAATAAGCCAAGCTCTCAAGGATGAGAGGGGAATCAAGCAACTTCCAAATCAAGAAGTTCTGCAAGTGGACCACAAACCAAATAAGTGCATGTTGAAAAACCCTAAGAATAGCTTTCCTCTTTTCAAAATAAAAGAGGCTTGGCCGCCCAAAATAATTTTCCTAACAAAAAACCCAAAACCCAAGCCTGCGAGTTATCAAATAAAAGCCAGAGAGATGAATACAATTATGAGAGTTGTGCCATGAATAAGGATCTATATAAAGAACCGATCAAGGTTTCACCTGGCCGGCACATTCCGCTGCCCTCACAAAGGCAGATGTGTCGTGCCCGGTAGTGAAACCCTAAGGTATCTAAATATATGAAAGGCTCATAAAGGACTCACCCGACCGGTACATTCAGCTGCCCTCACAAAGGCAGATGTGTCGTGCCCGGTAGTGAGATCCTAAAAGCATAGACAGCCCCTCCCCCACTTGAAGGGGGAGCTACACTTCAAGCCTTTAGCCAACCCTCATACCCTCTCTAGCTTCCAGTAGGTCTTTCAGAGAGGTATAAAGTTGATTAGAGTCAACAACATGCACAAAATAAAGGTGGTCCCAATGCGAACTACGAGATACGGAAAGAACCTGAGACCCGAGCAACTCTCGAAACTTGAAAGAGTCAAGGCAAGCAATAAGCCTTGATATGACCCTAGGGGAACTCAGGTTAAGAATTGAAACAAGAGTATGGAAATCCTAACTAAATAAAATCGCCTCGCCATTACATGTCTCAGCTCTATCTAACTTGAGGACAAGCTAGACTCTAAGTTAGGGGGGGTGATAACCTCCCATTTTGAACGATTATCTTAGTCTTTTTCTTTAGTTTTCCATACTCTTTCCAAGTTAAAACTATACATAATCCCAAATTTATCCCTTCTTTGCAAATATACCATCAGACTAACTTTTCCCTTTTATACATGCAGAAAAACACAAAAAAATCACAAAAGAATAACTCAACCTCAAGATCGCATGGATTCAAACGGTCCCAAGACCGCATGAAGCCAATCGGTCTCGAGACCGCATGAAGCCAATCGGTCTCGAGACCGCATGGAGTCAAACGGTCCCAAGACCGCATGAAGCCAACCGGTCCCAAGACCACATGGAGTCAAACGGTCCCAAGACCGCATGAAGCCAACCGGTCCCAAGACCGCATGAAGCCAACCGGTCCCGAGACCGCATGGAATCAAATGGTCCCAAGACCGCATGAAGCCAACCAGTCTCGAGACCGCATGAAGCCAACCGGTCCCGAGATCACATGGAGTCAAACGGTCCCGAGACTGCATGAAGCCAACGGTCCCAAGACCGCATGGAGTTAAACGGTCCCAAGACCGCATGAAGCCAACCGGTCCCGAGACCGCATGGAGTCAAACGGTCCCAAGACCGCATGAATCCAACCGGTCCCGAGACCGCATGGAGTTCAAACGGTCCCGAGACCGCATGAAGCCAAACGGTCCCGAGACCGCATGGAGTCAACCGGTCCCGAGACCGCATGAAGCCAAATGGTCTTGAGGTCCAAACGGTCTTGAGGTCCAAACGGTCTTGAGGTCCAAATGGTCTCAGGCCCAAACGGTCTTGAGGTCCAAACGGTCTTGAGGTCCGAACGGTCTTGAGGTCCGAACGGTCTTGAGATCCAAACGGTTTGAGGCCCAAACGGTCTTGAGGTCCAAACGGTCTCCAAACCGTTTGGACTTCACTTAAGGCCTATAAATAAGACCCTAAGGGTCTTTCACCGGGGGGAGTTTTCAGACGTCCAAAGGCTGCCTCAATCATTCCAGAACTCTTGCTACTTCCATCCTCCGCCCTGGGGCTGCCAGTCTGAAACCCATACTCCATCTTGAAGCTGCTTTCTCCTTCTTCGCCAAAGAAGGTGGGAAGGGGAGATCTCATCATCGTGCAACCTTTGAAGACCGGTGGATCGTTGCTCTCTCTCCAAGGGGTTGACCTTCCTCTCTCCTTCATGGGGATGATGTTCTCTCTCTCTCTTCTTGCCTCCTTCTTTGTCCTAGTCATGAGCGAGTAGTCTCTCTCACTAGGGTGCGGGGAGTAGCCCCGCTACCCATGTTTTCATACCATGTAGATGTAATTCATAACTTGTAATATAGAGTTCTTATCTTTTCAGTTCGACATCAAACGATTAATGAATGCATGTTGCTTGATCTCCAACTTGTGTTATCCTTTATCTTTTAGTATGAATTGTCTACGTTTGTACTATTAGATTTGAAACTCCTTTGTATGTTGGTTCTTGGTGCATGTACCCACCGTGCATCTGTTTCGGTATCTAGAAGTGTATCTCAAGAAGTGGAGTAAACTCACTATCATCCGTTGCACTTTCATACTATGAAATGGAATCAGTTGACGTATGGAAGTGCAACCTTGGTATGTCAAGGAACACACTTTGCGAGGGGAATGATGCAAACTAATGTGACCATTTGTTCGGGAATGGCTGGCGTTGCAACATTCCCGCACTTCTCATAGTTAATTCTCCGAAAGGAAGCTAAGTCTACAAGGATACTAACTGACTAGACTCTTTTGCAGGTTATGTTTTTGTTTTGCATGTGTTGATCCATGTGTAGTGGCGGTGAAAAACCGATCACACCCTAGTGATCTTTTATCATAGTTTAACTCATTAGATTTACTTGCTTTCTTTACTTTACTTGCACTTAGCTTAAAAACAACCAAATCAACCTTTTGATCTAAATACCAACTATTGAGTGATTAAGTGAAATTCCAACATTTTTCATCTTGTTGGCAACAACAAGACCGTTGTCTCAAGGATTTGACCCTTAACTATACTATGATAAGACTTCCACGTATCTTAGCATACGTGGGTGGAGTTCTCTATCTAGTATAAGCAAGGCTAAACTTAAAGACTTACCATCTTTAGGATTTTTAGTGGTGCACGCAATTCCACGCGAGTGGAAGCTCCATCAGGATATTCAAACTACAATTGTGATTATTCAACAAAGATCACATCTTTATAGAAAGATGCTATTAGAAAACCTTCAGTACTAAGGCAGAAAAAAAAGGCAACATGTAAAAGAGTATTTGAAAAAGAGGACATGTGATTTAATGTTGACTGGGCCTGGTGAAACTTTCATGACAAACAAAAATACCATCTTGGATGGTCCAAGAGATATACCATACATTTTGGACATTAGCATTGATGTTTAAAGAAAAATACATCACACAATATCCATAATAACTTACTTACAAGAGTATGGAATAAGTTAATGTTGTCATCATTGCTTGTCTATTTCAAACGGAAGTCCTTTCTAGGAGTTTGAGGCATACTTGAACACACTAACTTGTAGTGCGCTCTAGTTGGAACACACTTTTTATTTCAAAAAATTCCCCACGTAAATTCGGACCATTCATTGTAGTATGCCCTACAATTGTATGAAAGATGTCATTTGACGACCCTTATTGCTTCCAGCACATGCTAACAAAAACCCCTATCAGTAGTGAATCTTTTTGCAAAAGATATGGGTACTTCTCAGGTTAGAAAGTTGATGATTGTAGTTAACATATTTTCCTTATTCTTTGCTCATGAATTTTCATATACAAAGGTTAAGAGGAGCCTATGTCCTCCCTAGTTTAGAGTCCTTATGCAATAGGATGAAGATGAGAAATGTGTAGGGATATTCAAACTACAATTACAATTATTCAACAAAGATCACATCTTTACAGAAAGATGTTGTGATGCATCGTTCGAGTAAAACATTATTAACTTAGAGGAAGCGATCACTAAGTAGCGGATTACCGAAAATCACTAAAAATTGAAACCATTTTACAGAGAGGTCCACACAGGAAAACTTTTTCATAAATAACTGGAGTAATTTAATTACATACCGGTTTACAAGTACATGTCTTGTATCATCTTTTTTTGAGAATTACATGCATCAACTGCTCTGTTTAAACTAAACACAGGCAGTATAAAATCTTGAGGCACTAAGCCAAAATCTCAAAAGCACTAACTACTACTCCGAGGACCTGACAGTACAGAGACGACATATAGGACTCTATGTACATCTATACAAGACATATCAGCCAGTGTCTCCACCTGAGAATTCACTGTTGTCTCTGTTGCTACTGTTATTGTCCTTCTCCTACTGAAGGATTCCTACCTCTTCATCCGCGTCCACATAAAAATGTGGTTCCCACGGGGGTGAGACAATTGTAAATTGCCCCAACGAGAGATATAACTCTCCGCCAGAAACATTATTATTGCATTTTATTAAGATAAATCTGAACAGAGGAATCATAATTGTTTAACAGCAGTTAATTCGTTGTTTGACAAATTAGAACATTATTCTTATCTAAAGCATTGCAGCTATAACCTGATAGAACAGCATGTCACTTATCCAATAAGGAATGAGAAGAACATGTATAACATTTATCCATTACACTAAGCAGGATAATATCAACTAATGTTTCTCATATTTCAACTTTATGCAAATACACAACACATCTGAATATATTTTACACATCATATGTCAGACTACAATTAACTTGCCAGAGTATGTTAACATCTTCATTATAGAGTTATAGCCACAACATATACTCTCTTCAGGCTTAGAACACACAGCTAATGCCTGGAATTGTTTTGTGGAGTCATGGCATGTAGCCATACTTCTTCTAACAAAGTATTGGGATCTTAATCCCTCATCTCATCAAGTACATTTCCATTTCTTAACAAGTTCATCATCATGATTATAAAATATGGGTATTCAAACCCTTAATTCATCATAGAATACTTGTTACCACATAACAGGTAACTTAATACCTTCAGGTCATTTGACCAAGGTAAGCATGATTCTTACTACACAAGCATTCCACATAGCACAAAAAGCTTAATTCACCTCTTGTTACATCTTAGTAGGCAACAAGGCATATTATGGCTTATGAAGCCCATAAACAATTTCAATAATTAAAACATCATACGGCACACAGGGCTCATTAATTTCAGATTACCTCTCACTAAGCAACAAAGCATATGAAGGCTTGTAAGGCCTATAAAACATTCTTAATATAAGAGCATCATGGCCCATACCTGACTATGCTTATCATCTCAACATACCTGCATGATTAGTACTCATGATAACAGTTATAATGCTTTCATATCAGCACCATGCAACACAAAGTAATAGCATTATTCCCTTTTTAGGGTTAGGATTTCTCTTGCATATCATCACCCTCCATAGGGTTTTCCATAAATGACCATTTAGGTTCTCATGATCATATTATTAATGATCAAGTCTTATTTCATTGCTTCACACAACAAAGAGATAACATTGATAATATAAGTATTCAATCATACTTATTTATTCTCATCTTTCATCATTAAATGAATTATCAACACAAAGTATGAGTTTCTCACTCATCTTTACCAGAATATGATTGCATCATAGCTTATTGATTTGGATTAACCTTGTCATAAGGCATGTTAGCCTACACTTATCAAAGTGCATAACACTTCAATGTAACAACTGACATGACACACTTCATGTGTCACTCGTCCAAATATATTGGATTTAAAAATACATCAAGGTATACCAAACTTGAGGTGTTGGATGTGATTCCTATCATATTTTGATGTATCACTTCCCTCATCACCTTTATCTTACTTGAGTTTATCCACTTAGCATGTATTAGGGTATTTCCCATCCTAATACTTTATACACCATTTCATCACATTTATCATGTAATGTATTGGCCATAAGTCACTTATTTAGAAAATGCAACCATTGCTAATGATATGGACTCATCTTTGAGTTAGGAACTATTGATGTAAGGATATCCAGTATCAACCTCTTTAGGTGTTTCACTTATCAATATATTAATCACTATTCCATTATTAAGAATAGGGTTTTCCATGTTTATAAATTAAGGTTCACATAACATCTCCCATAAATATGGGTTTCACATAACATCACTCTACATTAGAGTTTCACATAACATCCTTCTATATCAGGGTTTCACATAGCATTACCTAAAATTAGGTTTTCACTTGACATCACCCTTAATTAGGGTTTCACATGTCACACCCTTGATTAGGGTTTCATCAATCTTCTCAATTAAGGTTTCATGATCTCTTTAAAAAGGATCATACCCTGATTACTTATTATGTATATGTTGAAAGTATTGAGGTTTAACCATTACATGATTGTTCTTCATGTAGGGATTCCTCTTTATCTCATCCTCTCTAGGATGTCAATTACTTCAATCTTAATTATATTAGGTCCAATCAACTTGAATGAAGGGTTGTCACAACATATTAAATCATTGCTTTCATAAGCATCAAGAGTTAACCACTCAAAAACATACTAATTACCCTAGTACCCAAAAGATATAACCATTGTAATCACCTTTGATTTTCATCATTTCTAATCAACTAGTTTATTGTCCTTTAGTCACCTTAGGTGTCCAAATGATTTGACCAATTGAATCTCAAATGGTCTTGGTCACTTAGACCTCACACGGTCTTGGTCACTCAGACATTGAATGGTTTGAAACTGTTTAAGTAAAGCCATAATGAAACCGTATGGGCAATTCACACTTGAAAACCACTTGGGTCTCCAAATGGTTTGAGGCCGTTTAGACTCAAATGGTCTTGAGACCATTTGGACCCAAACGGCCTTGAGACCATTTGGACCCAAATGGTCTTGAGACCATTTGGTCCAAACCCTCTCAAAACTGAATGAACCAAAAAGGTTTTCCACCACTTTATCAATTCAGGGTTTTAATCATTACACCATCTATCAATTGGACTACTGATTTATTCATCAATTTAACCATTGAATCACCCTTCAATTGGACCTTCAATTAGGCTTTGAACCCAATTGAACAAGGGTTTATAATCAAGAACCCATCAATTAGGGTATTGAAATTGAGGAACCATCAACGGTTAACATTGTGGAACTAATTCAATTGCAATCATTGGATCATCATCAAACCATGACATGACCCGACCTCAAACGGTCTTGAGGTCATTTGGATGACCTCCAAACGGTCTTGAGACCGTTTGACTTATCCCATCATTGAAATTTGCAGAATTCAATTAGGGTATGCATCATTGAATCGATCATCAATTAAACTAGTGCTTATATTTCAAATTGATATCACTAGATCTTCAACCATCCAATCATACACCATCATAGACCTCTAAATGGTCTTGGTCGACCTCCAAACGGTCTTGAGACCGTTTGGGCTTACTCAACCCAAAAATTGATTCCTTTACTTAAGGGTTCCACACTCAACCTGATTAGGGTTTGCATTTAAGGAATCATTCACAATTAAAACCATCAAGATCAAACCAATTGAAACCATTGGATCAATATCCAAGTACAACAACATATTTCCTCAAATGGTCAACCATTTCAAACGGTCAACCACTCCAAACAGTTTGGAACCCAAACCTCCAAACGGTTTGGGGAAACTGATTGGAACAACATTATGAAACTGTTTGCAATAGATATTTGTGGAGGTGTGTGCTTATGATGATGTCATCATCATCAAGATATAAACCCATGAAGCTTTCTGTGATTTTCATGGTGATTGCATCAATCAATCAAATAAAATTTCAGAAATAAAGAGAGAATCAACAATCGATAAAGATATGGAATCAATAACAAAGTTCAAGGGTTCAAGTTATATAACCCGCCTTCAATTTAGCTTCAAAGCTTGGAGCTTCACATCAAAAATGGTGGAAGAAGATTTTGCAACCCTCCCAAGGCTCTTCCTCAAGCTTTGGAGTGAAAAGAATGGCTAGGATTGAAGATGGAGTGAAATGGAGAAGAAATCATGCATTGTTTTGTGATTTCCACCATGAATTCAAGGTGAAAGAAGGTCAAGAAGCTTACCGACAGGTTGGGGGGGTCATCCTCCTGTTTCTCCAAGCTCCCTTGGTCGTTTTTTCAAGCAAGAAGTGAAAGTGGATCGAAATTATCCCTTCACCTCATGGATAAAAGAGCTTATATATGAATTTTATTGAAAATTCATTTAAGAGAGAGAAAGTAGGAATTATCTCCTCAACTTTCTTGCAATATGCCCCCTTCTCTTCCTTAGAGACGAGGCTATCCTCTTTGTCTCTTATTTATCTCAATTATACATGATTTACATAAAAGCAAATTAAGCACCTTAACCCTTATAATAATGATATCCATAAGTTAGTGGGTATTTCTTTTTCTTTTCTTAATGTGAGTGGGTTCTCCACTCACGTAGATATTTCCTTTGCCTTTGCAAGGCACAAGGACGTCCAAACATAACCAAAATCAACCATTATAGTTTTGGTTGAAGGGCAATCCAATTAATATAATTATTTTTGCATTAAATTGAATTAGGGTTTCAATTATGCTTAAATCTTGATTATTTTAATATCAAGATTCTCTCTCCTTCAAAGTGATACAAATGAGGCGCCCCTCTCAAATTATTTTCTCTAAATGATGCCAATAACCATTAGGGACCCTTTTGAAGTGGTATTTTTCATATTGAACCCTAGATTTTGGGTAAATTGCACATTACACCAAAACTAGGTTTTAATGCACAAACATTACTTTATCAGCTCTTTCTTGATACTCAGGCTTTTCCCAAGCCATACCTCTACATCATATTCATTCTCATGATGCTTCAAAACATGAGGAACATTTTATCATGTACAATTTGCAAGTTAACCCCTCAACTTGGGTAATTTGCACTTTAGTCCAAAACTAACAAAGCATTGTTTCAACATTATTCAAAAAGGACTAAAATTTAAATATAAGTTCCTCTTGAGCCTTAATTACTTTTCAAGAGATAAGAGAGAGCATATAATCCACTTTATTAAGCAAAACATCTAGGTTTAAGCATAACCCAGGTCATGGATGTTACAAATTATAAACCCCTAACAAGGATTTTGTCCCCGAAATCCCAGATAACAGAAGATAGTGGTTACTCATGTCATTAAGTTTCTAATTATCATCTCAATGTCATGAAGATACCATAGATCTTTAATCCACACAAAGTTCTTCCACACAAGGTTATACTAAGGAAATATTTTTAGGTTGATAAACTTTTCACCATAATTACAATTGTTCCTTCCATTAGTTCAACCTTATCAATGTTTATGTTTATGCAGAGCATTTATGCAGAGCATAAACCCCTAACATATGATGTTCATATTATTTTGTGTAACTAGATTGATTTCTCGGTTGGCCAATATAGATAACCAACATAAATACCTTACTTTGGTATTCATCATATGTGTTGAGAACACATTTCATCCTTATCATATTCGTTTCTCTGTTGTTACCACCAAGGGTACACATGCCCAATGTATTTCTTTTGTTTTAGGACATTGCTTGTTCCATATATCATTATCCTGGAACCAAAGTCCAAAGCAAGATGATACTTTTCTAAGTATCCATCAACGGATTATTTCTAATCCATGTACATCAAATGTCATAATACTTATTTGATTGTCATGTTAATGAAAGGAGATCATAAAGTATCATACTCCTATCATTACCCAAGGTTGTTCATCAAATGGGAAACATATATATTTAACAGAGGTAATCCACTCAGCAATCCTTTATTTGTTTGGGAAAGTTCACTTAGCACTTCCTTTATAATTGGGAAAGTTCACTTAGCACTTACTTTTGTAATTAGGAAAGTTCACTTAGCACTTCCTTTTGTAATTAGGAAAGTTCACTTAGCACTTCCTATATAATTGGGAAAGTTCACTTAGCACTTCCTTTTGTAATTAGGAAAGTTCACTTAGCACTTCCTATGTAATTGGGAAAGTTCACTTAGTACTTCCTTTATAATTAGGAAAGTTCACTTAGCACTTCTTATGTAATTGGGAAAGTTCACTTAGCACTTCCTATATAATTGGGAAAGTTCACTTAGCACTTCCTTTTGTAATTAGGAAAGTTGACTTAGCACTTCCTTATGTAATTAGGAAAGTTCACTTAGCACTTCCTTATGTAATTGGGAAAGTTCACTTAGCACTTCCTTATGTAATTGGGAAAGTTCACTTAGCACTTCCTATGTAATTGGGAAAGTTCACTTAGCACTTCCTTTATAATTGGGAAAGTTCACTTAGCACTTCCTTTATAATTGGGAAAGTTCACTTAGCACTTCCCTTATAATTGGGAAAGTTAACTTAGCAATTCCCTATGTAATTTCATTATACTCACTAGATTGTTTCAGAATGACTACTTGATTAGAGTAATTAGAAAGATAACAATCTAAGAGTTCCATACTTACCCTATCTCCAATAATCATATACCTGGCCAGGGTATACAAGTATTGAGATTAGGTAGTATGCACTTTATTTACTATCATGTTCCTCACTTTTCATATCATTATACACACAAGATTTTTCATTCCTGGATTTTCTTCAGGCATCACTTCTATATCTCATTTTTTAGCACACAGATAAGAGAGATTATAAAGCATTTTAAAGAATACTGAGTAAAATGTAAGTTCTCATCTCCCTTGTGTCCTTATAGGACTAGTCAGAGGGAGTTCAAAAATAACTACTTTCTTATTTTTAACAGATAGAATCATGAAATGGAATATTAGAATGAGTCTATTTCATCTGACCTGTCACAACTCGAGGGTTGGCTATTGCATCAGATTGATTCATTGCATAGATCCTCGCAGTTGCTGGTTGTTGACCCTGTGCTTGATTGTTAGGTGTTGATGAACTAGCTCGGGTCGCTTGTCCACGTCCTCTATTGTTACTATAAATCTGTCTCCTTTGTGAGCCTTGCTGACTCTGCCCCTGGGGTTGAGTCACCATTGTATTCTCATCTGGACAATCCTTTGCTAGATGTCCCAGTTGTCTGCATTGGTAACAGATCCTAGTCGCAAAATAGGGTCTGTGAGATCCAGTCATCGATGTTGATACTATGCTAGGGGCTCTACTTGGAGCAAAACTACGGTCCCTATCCCTACTTGACGCCCCTTGCGTCTGGGTATTGAATCTCGATAATGTTGCCGATGCAGAAAATCTTTGCTTCTTAAAACTTTCAGATCTTTGTCCTTGACACTGAGTATACACCTTCTTACTAGTGGCCTATCGTTTCTCGATTTCAGACCTTTCTATCCTCCTCACCGACTCCACAAAAGTGGAAAACCTCTCTCTGTTCTCTAAGGAAGACACATGAGTGGTCAGTTCAGTGTTCAATCCCTTCTCAAAACGCCGAATTCTTTCCTCATCATTAACTGCCATATGCGGGCAAAACTACAACAGCTCCATAAACTTAGCTTCATACTCGCTAACGTTCATCTGTCCTTGTTTGATCCTCTCAAATTGAGAGATCTTCTTGTCTAGATACATCTTAGGGAAGTATTTACTGACGAATTCTCGTCAGAATACCTCCCATCCAATATCTTCACCTGGCCTCTTGTCTTCTTCTATAATCCACTAGTGACCAACACTCCCTTTTAGGAGGTACATTGTATGTCTTACCTTCTCAACTTCAGGAATATCAAGGATCCTGAAAGCCTTCTCCAGCTCCGTCAGCCACAAATCAGCATCTGTTGGATCAGTTGTACCAGCATAATCTATGGCTCCAACCCGGCGAAGTCTCTCAAAAGTCTTTCCAGCTCCATATCCCTCATTGTGGGTTGGTGCCCTAGGTGCAAGTGGTGGCATCCTGTCTGCCATGTGTGTCACAGTTGCCATAAATTGGCTAAACAGGGTATGGAAGGTTGGATTCTCTATCATGGCTGGGTTAATCTGCGACTGTTCAGGTACAGGCCCCTCCCTATTTTGGTCTCCTGCACCTCCTCCTGGTGTAGCAACACTGCTATCAGCAACGTGTTCTTTGTGTGTTCCAGACATCTTCAAGTTTTTCTTCTCCTCCTATATGAGCAGAAGTCACTATCAGATAACTGGAAGACACTAGAACAGACTCAACATCTTAGTCCTATGTCTCTGTAGACTCAACGAACCTAGTGCTCTGATACCACTAAATTGTGATGCATCGTTCGAGTAAAATGTTATTAACTTAGAGGAAGTGATCACTAAGCAGCGGATTACCGAAACTCACTAAAAATTAAAACCATTTTACATAGAGATCCACACACAGGAAAACTTTTTCATAAAGAACTGGTGTAATTTAATTACATACTGGTTTACAAATACATGTCATGTATCATCTTTTTCTGAGAATTACATGCATCAACTGCTCTGTTTAAACTAAACACAGTCAGTATAAAATCTCGAGGCACTAAGCCAAAATCTCAAAAGCACTAACTACTACTCTGAGGACCTGAGAGTACAGAGACGACATATAGGACTCTATGTACATCTATACAAGACATATCAGCCAGTGTCTCCACCTAAGAATTCACTGTTGTCTCTGCTGCTACTGTTATTGTCCTTCTCCTACTGAAGGATTCCTGCCTCTTTGTCCGCGTCCACCTAAAAATGTGGTTCCCACGGGGGTGAGACAATTGTAAATTGCCCCAGTGAGAGATATAACTCTCCGCCAGAAACATTATTATAGCAGTTTATTAAGATAAATTTGAACAAAGGAATCATAATTGTTTAATAGTAGTTAATTCATTGTTTGACAGATTAGAACATTATTCTTATCTAAAGCATTGCAGCTGTAACCTGATAGAACAACATGTCACTTATCTAATAAGGAATGAGAAGAACATGTATAACATTTATATGTTACACTAAGCAGGATAATATCAACTAATGTTTCTCGTATTTCAACTTTATGCAAATATACAACACAGCTGAATATATTTTACACATCATATGTCATACTGCAATTAACTTGCTAGAATATGTTAACATCTTCATTATAGAGTTATAGCCGCAGCATATACTCTCTTCAGGCTTAGAACACACAACTAATGCCTAGAATTGTTTTGTGGAGTCATGGCCTGTAGACATACTTCTTCTAACAAAGTATTGGGATCTTAATCCCTCATCTCATCAAGTACATTTCCATTTCTTAACAAGTTCATCATCATGATTATAAAATATGGGTATTCAAACCCTTAATTCATCATAGAATACTTGTTACCACATAACATGTAACTTAATACCTTCAGGTAATTTGACCAAGGTAAGCATGATTCTTACTACACAAGCATTACACATAGCACACAAAGCTTAATTCACCTCTTGTTACCTCTTAGTAGGCAACAAGGCATATTATGGCTTATGAAGCCCATAAACAATTTCAATAATTAAAACATCATATGGCATACAAGGCTCATTAATTTCATATTACCTCTCACTAAGCAACAAAGCATATGAAGGCTTGTAAGGCCTATAAAACATTTTTAATATAAGAGCATCATGGCTCATACCTGACTATGCTTATCATCTCAACATACCAGCATGATTAGTACTCATGATAATAGTTATAATGCTTTCATATAAGCACCATGCAACACAAAGTAATAGCATTATTCCCTTTTTAGGGTTAGGATTTCTCTTGCATATCATCACCCTCCATTAGGGTTTTCCATAAATGACCATTTAGGTTCTCATGATCATATTATTAATGATCAAGTCCTATTTCATTGCTTCACATAGCAAAGAGCTAACATTGATAATATAAGTATTCAATCATACTTATTTATTCTCATCTTTCATCATTAAATGAATTATCAACAGAAAGTATGAGTTTCTCACTCATCTTTACCAAAATATGATTGCATCATAGCTTATTGATTTGGATTAACCTTGTCATAAGACATGTTAGCCTACACTTATAAAAGTGTATAACACTTCAATGTGACAACTGACATGACACACTTCATGTGTCACTCATCCAAATATATTGGATTTAAAAATACATCAAGGTATACCAAACTTGAGGTGCTGGATGTGATATCTATCATATTTTGATGTATCACTTCCTTCATCACCTTTAATTTTACTTGAGTTCATCCACTTAGCTTGTATTAGGGTATTTCCCATCCTAATACTTTATACACCAGTTCATCACATTTATCATGTAATGTATTGGCCATAAGTCACTCATTTAGAAAATGCAACCATTGCTAATGATATGGACTCATCTTTGAGTTAGGAATTATTGATGTAAGGATATCCATTATCAACCTCTTTAGGTGTTTCACTTATCAATATATTAATCACTATTCCATTATTAGGAATAGGGTTTTCCATGTTTATAAATTAAGGTTCACATAGCATCTCCCATAAATATGGGTTTCACATAACATCACTCTACATTAGAGTTTCACATAACATCCTTATATATCAGGGTTTCACATAGCATTACCTAAAATTAGGTTTTCACTTGACATCACCCTTAATTAGGGTTTCACATGTCACACCCTTGATTAGGTTTTCATCAACCGTCTCAATTAAGGTTTCATGATCTCTGTACAAAGGATCATACCCTGATTACTTATTATGTATATGTTGAAAGTATTGAGGTTTAACCATTACATTATTGTTCTTCATGTAGGGATTCCTCTTTATCTCATCCTCTCTAGGATTTCAATTACTTCAATCTTAATTATATTAGGTCCAATCAACTTGAATGAAGGGTTGTCACAACATATTAAATCATTGCTTTCATAAGCATCAAGAGTTAACCACTCAAAAAGATACTAATTACCCTAGTACCCCAAAGATATAACCATTGTAATCACCTTTGATTTTCATCATTTCTAATCAATTAGTTAATTGTCCTTTAGTCACCTTAGGTGTCCAAATGGTTTGACCAATTGAACCTCAAATAGTCTTGGTCACTCAGACATTGAATGGTTTGAAACCGTTTAAGCAAAGCCATAATGAAACCGTATGGGCAATTCACACTTGAAAACCACTTGGGTCTACAAATGGTTTGAGACCATTTCGAACCAAACGGTCTTGAGACCGTTTGGACCCAAATGGTCTTGATACCATTTGGACTCAAACGGTCTTAAGACCGTTTGGTCCAAACCCTCTCAAAACTGAATGGACCAAAAAGGTTTTCCACCACTTTATCAATTCAGGGTTTTAATCATTACACCATCTATCAATTGGACTACTGATTTATTCATCAATTGAACCATTGAATCGCCCTTAAATTGTACCTTCAATTAGGGTTTTGAACCCAATTGAACTAGGGTTTATAATCAAGAACCCATCTATTAGGGTATTGAAATCGAGGAACCATCAACGGTTAACAATGTGGAACTAATTCAATTGCAATCATTGGATCATCATAAAACCATGACATGACCTGACCTCAAACGGTCTTCATGTCATTTGGATGACCTCCAAATAGTCTTGAGACCATTTGACTTATCCCATCATTGAAATTTGTATAATTCAATTAGGGTTTGCATCATTGAATCGATCATCAATTGAACTAGTTATTATATTTCAAATTGATATCACTGGATCTTCAACCATCCAATCATACACCATCATAGACCTCTAAACGGTCTTGGTTGACCTCCAAATGGGCTTGAGACCATTTGGGTGACCTCCAAACGGTCTTGAGACCATTTGGGCTTAGTCAACCCAAAAATTGATTTAATTACTTAAGGGTTCCACACTCAACCTGATTAGGGTTTGCATTTAAGGAATCATTCACAATTGAAACCATCAAGATCAAACCAATTGAAACCATTGGATCAATATCCAAGTACAACAGCATATTTCCTCAAACGGTCAACCATTTCAAATGGTCAACCACTCCAAACGGTTTGGAACCCAAACCTCCAAACGGTTTGCAAACTGTTTGGTCACCAAACGGTTTGGGGAAACCGATTGGACCAAAATTATGAAACCGTTTGCAATAGATATTTGTGGAGGTGTGTGCTTATGATGATGTCATCATCATCAAGCTATAAACCCACGAATCTTTCTGTGATTTTCATTGTGATTGCATCAATCAACCAAATAAAATTTTATAAATAAAGAGGGATCAACAATTGATAAAGATATGGAATCAATAACAAATTTCAAGGGTTCAAGTTATATAACCCGCCTTCAATTGAGCTTCAAAGTTTGGAGCTTCACGTCAACAATGGTGGAAGAAGCTTTTGCAACCCTGCCAAGGCTCGTCCTCAAGCTTTGGAGTGAAAAGATTGGCTAGAATTGAAGATGGAGTGAAATAGAGAAGAAATCATGCATTGTTTTGTGATTTCCACCATGAATTCAAGGTGAAAGAAGGTCAAGAAGCTTGCCAACATGTTGGGGGGTCGTCCTACTGTTTCTCCAAGCTCCCTTGGTCGTTTTTTCAAGCAAGAAGTGAAAGTGGATCGAAATTATCCCTTCACCTCATGGATAAAGGAGCTTATATATGAATTTTATTGAAAATTCATTTAAGAGAGAGAAAGTAGGAATTATCTCCTCAACTTTATTTCCATATGCCCCCTTATATTCCTTAGAGACGAGGCTATCCTCTTTTCCTCTTATTCCTCTCAATTATCCATGATTTTAAGAAAAGCAAATTAAGCACCTTAACCCTTATAATAATAATATCCATAAGTTAGTGGGTATTTCTTTTTCTTTTCTTAATGTGAGTGGGTTCTCCACTCACGTAGATATTTCCTTTGCCTTTGCAAGGCACAAGGACTTCCACACATAACCAAACTCAACCATTATAGTTTTGGTTGAAGGGCAATCCAATTAATATAATTATTTTTGCATTTAATTGAATTAGAGTTTCAATTATGCTTAAATCTTGATTATTTTAATATCAAGATTCTCTCTCCTTCAAAGTGATACAAATGAGGCGCCCCTCTAAAATTATTTTCTCGAAATGATGCCAATAATAATGAGGGACCCTCTTGAAGTGGTATTTTGCATATTGAACCCTAGATTTTGGGTAAATTGCACATTACACTAAAACTAGGTTTTAATGCACAAACATTACTTTATGAGCTCTTTCTTGATACTCAGGCTTTTCCCAAGCCATGCCTTTGCATCATCTTCATTCTCATGATGCTTAAACACATGAGGAACATTGTATCATGTACAATTTGCAAGTTAACCCCTCAACTTGGGTAATTTTCACTTTAGTCCAAAACTAACAAAGCATTGTTTCAACATTATTAAAAAAGGACTAAAATTTAAATATAAGTTCATCTTGAGCCTTAATTACTTTTCAAGAGATACGAGAGAGAATATAATACACTTTATTAAGCAAAACATCTAGGTTTAAGCATAACCCAGGTCAGGGATGTTACAGATGTTATTAGAAAACCTTCAGTACTAAGGCAGACACAAAGACAACATGTAAAAGAGTATTAAAAAAAGAGGACATATGCTTTAATGTTGATTGGGCCTGGAGAAATTTTCATGGCGAACAACAATACCATCTTGGACGGTCCAAGAGATATACCATACATTTTGGACATTACCATTGATATTTAAAGAACAATACGTCACACAATATCCATAATAACTTACTGACAAGAGTATGGAATAAGTTAATGTTGTCATCATTGCTCGTCTGTTTCAAATGGAAGTCCTTTCTAGGAGGTTGAGGCATACTTGTATACTTATAGCTAGATTTTAGTTGTTACTATGTACACTACATGACAAATTTGTTTATAATATCTTTTTGAGGTAAGGAGACAAGAAAACTTCTAGATGTCATGTCTAGTATGTTCTCTTACCTAATTCAAATACATTACATAGAGAAAATTTGTTTAGCATTCAGAAAGAAAACATAGTGTATTTGTTATGTTCACCTTTTGAAGCATTGTTAGGTGATATAGTTGAGTGTTGCCTTTGTTGTTCAGGTGATATGGGTGAGTGTTTCTTTTGTTGTTCAATATGAAAAATATGATACTATGGGCGCCATGGTCACTCTCATGATACTATATTTGCAAATAGATATGGTTATGTCCACATACCCTCTAAATTTGTCATGGGTATAAATTTTAAAACCATAACTGCTTATCCTTATACCCATGTGACTGCCTCTCACTGGGTATGGTTATGATATGTTATACTTATACCCTTTATATCGATATACCACATCATATATTTTTGTGTAAATAATTTATATTAGAATGTAATGATACATATTGTAGGTCACACATCTAGAAAGTATAAGAACCTAGCAATAGTAAACATTTATATTAGAATGTAATGCTCCATATTATAACACTCATATCTAGCAAATATAAGTACCTTAAAATAGTAGAATAAAAAAATATATTGACACACCCTCATAGACAGACAAGCACATTTTATGACATTGAGAAGGTCATAAATGTTAGATATATGGCTGCTACAACCATGTGTTTAGCATGGGTTAAGTCCAATGTAGTGCAGCTAGTACATGTAGTAAAAGGTAGTGTGTTGTCTTATGCAAATGGGAAGAGCTTAGTCCCACATTTCTCACTCTTAGAACTTTTGTGGTACTTATCTGTAGGATCACATGTGACACTAGTGTTTAAGGGGTCCTAAGGGAGAGTATGCTCACCTCCTTGGTAGGTGTGGTGATCACAATACACACACACATGTCTATGACGGGCATGGGCTCATGCTTATGGCTTGTGGCTCATGGCTTGTGGGAATTGTCTTCCATCTTCTATCTTTTTTTTACACAAGGATACAACTACATAATTAATTATTAATTTAATTAATTATTTCTTTCCAAAATGAATTTATTAATCCTAATTGGAAACTGTTTCTCTTATGAGTTTTTCCACAACATGTACAAGAGAGATTGATTGATTGTATCTTGTTAGGAATAGGATATCAGTGTGTGTAAGACAATAAATAAACCTCCAGTCATTAGGGTTAAACACAACTTTTGAACTTCAACTGTCATCCGTTCGAGTACATGTTTTGCGAACCCTAACTAGAGCCTTTTTCCGCCTTCACTCCCTCCTATTGGCTTCTAGAGATTCCTTTTCTATGCAAAGCAACATCGTACTTACTCTCCCTAAAGATGTGATATGTCAGGCGGTGGTTCCCGCAATCGTTGAGTTGCAATGGTGGTTTACATCTTCAATGCCTGCATCATTCATCATCAACATGAACCAGACATCTTTGTCAAGTTCATGACCAGGTCGACTAGAAGAACATCACATATTCAAAAGGATTACGGGTCGCTAATTTCTTTAAGTATAACATTTTTTTAACAAACAATCTCATCTGAGTTCCTAACCTCTTTTGTTTCTGTTCTCCTGTATTAGTTTATTCTACATTTTCTTATCTGGATCTAGCATGTATGTGTTAAATTAATTGTAACTGTTTGCTGCTTCATGTAATGACGTAATTAAAATTATCAAAAATCTTAAAGAAATCACCTTCCTATCATTATTTAACTGTGGTTGTTCAAGGTTTTGGCATAAAAATTAATACGTCTAGTATGCCTGAGAAGTTTACCGAAACCAATTTTACTCGTTGGAAAAGTAGGATCCTGATTTGGCTTAACATGGTAGGGTATGATCAATATTTAGAAGAGGATAAACCCAAACCTAATGAATTTGTACCTAATAATGATATTATAATTGCAACCTGGAAGAAAGGTGATAAGATGTGTCGAGGGTTGATTCTATTTGCATTAAATAAAAAACTCTATGATTCATACTCAAAGCCGCCTGTTACTACATCCAAGGTTCTATGGGGGGCGTTAGAAAAGAAATACAATATTGAAAATTAGGGAACTAAAAATATTGTGTCTCTAAATATTGAAAGTTTCATATGGATGAGGGTAGATTTGTTTATGCTCAAACACATGATTTTCAAATCTTGGTGTAAGATCTCGAAGATGCGGGCATGAAACTTCCTAAAACATTTGTTACAATGTCAATCATTGATAAATTCCCATAATCTTGGGAGTTGTTTGGCAAGTATCATAATCATCACAAAGGATACATGTCAATGAATGATCTCATGATGGACATAAACATACAGGAAGAGCACTTGAAAGAGAAGTCTGTTAAGGTACCCACTGATGTTAATCCTAGTGTCAATTTTACTACTAATAAGAATAAGGATAAGAAGCCAAAGAATTCACTTAAACCTAAGGCTAAGATCTTAAACCTAAGGCTAAGATCTAGAACAAACTGAAGAACAAACCTTGTTGGACTTGTGGATAGGTTGACTACTAGAAAAAGGATTGTCCTTCAAAGAAGGCAAAGAAAGCTGCTACATCTACAACTGAGGAGGTTGGGGTAAACATGATGACTACATCCTTGAACCTCAATGATGGGTATGTGTCTATAAAACCTGAATTTATTTCTATTTTTGAATCACTATATTAGATAATAGACATTGGGCTAATGTACATGTGTGTAGTGACAAGTCCTTATTTGTGTCTTATCAGGCTTCTAAAGGTGATCAGTGACTTTGGGTGATTCTAGTGCTATAGAAGTGAAAGGCAAATGATGGGTGGACTTGAATTTTTGTTTGGAAAAAGTTCTGATGCTCCATAGAGTCAGACATATTCCATCAATTGGACACAACATTCTTAGTGGCACGATTTTAGTTAGGAATTGTTTTAGAATAGACTGTAAATGTAATAAGGCAATTATTACCGTGATTCTTTATTTTTTGGCAAGGGGTATTTGTGTGATATGGAAAACTTATTTACGATTCTTGTTAAACTATTTCAAATTATGTAGTAAATTTTGAATGATAATAGTTTTCTGTGCATGAATCTTGTATCGTCTGATGTTTGGCATACATGTTTGGGACATGTTAATGTTGTCTCAATGAAATGTATGATGAATTTGAATTTAATCCATAAATCCGACATTAGTAATACTAAATGTGAAATCTGTGTGCAAGCTAAAATGTCTAGGAAGCCTTTTCATTTTGTCAATAGGAATTCGGAAATATTGGATTTAGTGTAGACTGATATCTATGAATATAATGGGATTGCTACTAGGGTCAAAAGCATTATTTCATAACTTTTATTGGCAATACTAGTAGATATTGTTATGCCTATTTACTTAAAAGTAAAGACTAGGCATTGGTTAAATTCAAAATTTATAAGCAAGAAGTTGAAACTCAAACTACTAAAATACTAAAGCGATTAAAGTCTGCTAGGGGAGGAGAATACACCTCGAACTTGTTCTTGGAATTTTGTCAATTCCATGGTGTAGTTCATGAAGATACTACTCCTTATTCACCTCAATCTAATGGGATTGTAGAACATAAAAATTGATCCCTAATATATATGGTCAATTCTTTACTCCAAACCTCAAGTCTACCCAACTTCATGTGTGGGGAAGCTTTGAATACGGCTTGCCATATTATGAATAGAGTTCTCCATAAACATGTAGAAAGTAGTCTTTTTGAGTTATGGAGAGGGACAAAACCGAGTCTCAAATATCTTCAAGTGTGGGGGGTGCCTTGCTAAGGTACTCGTCCCTAAAGAGAAAAAATGATATTGGGATGGAAAATAGTTGATGCCATAGTCTTGGGTTGTGTGGATACAAGTTATGTCTATAGATTCTTGATTGTAAAATCTAATATCTCAGGCATTGATGTCAATGCAATTGGGAATTACGCGATGCTACATTCTTTGATGATGTATTTCCCATGAAATCCAGTGTGACCAAATGAAGTAGTTCAAGAGGTTTCATTCACCACTATGTTCCATTACCAAGCAAGTGGAAAGGATGACAAATGTGGGGGGTGACTAAGAACAAGCTATTTTTAAATATGATGATTATGAAGAAATGATTGAACCAAGGAGAAATAAATGGCCTAGGACATCCAATGACTTTGGAATTGAGTTTATCACTTACAATGTTGAGGATGATCATGTAACTTTCAAACAAGCTATGGATTCTGCAGAAGCTAAGTTTTAGAAATAAGCCATTAATGATGAAATTCAATCACTTCTCTCGAATGGAACTTGGAAATTAGTGAATTTTCCTCCTCGTTGTTCTGGTTTAATTGCAAATGGATATTTAAGAAGAAACTTAATGCATGCGGGACAATTAATAAGTATAAATCTAGGTTAGTTGCTAAGGGTTACACACAGAGGGAAGGAATTGATTAGTTTGATACCTATTCTCCTATTTTCTGTATGACCACAATCCTTAGATTAATTTGATACCTATTCTCCTATTTTCTATATGAGCACAATCCTTACTTATAGCATTGTCTTCCATTTATAATCTCTATATCTATAAGATGGATGTGAAGACTACGTTCTTACATGATGATCTTCAGGAAGAGATATATATGGAACAACCTGAGGGATTTGTGGGTCTTAGGAATGAGTCCAAGGTGTGTAAACTCGTTAAGTCATTATATGGATTGAGACAATCCCCTAAGAAATGGCATGAGAAGTTTGATTATATGATATCATCGTTTGGCTTTTAGTTCTAATATATTTGATAAGTGTCTCTACTATAAAATCATCAATGATGGATTCTTTTTTTTTTAAACTCACCGAGATAATTTATTCATCCTGCTCTCGGGTTGCAGGCCAAATTAGAGGGTACATGTTCATTCGGATTAATCCTTCGTTCATTCCGGATCTCTGCCGGAACAAACTCTGGACATTGTGTCCAAACTATGGACTCAGTGACATGTCTGACCGCCCATTTGACAAGGCTGTCAGCTAAAGCATTTGCATCTCGTTTGATGAACTTGATACTCATGTTTGGCTTCCTTGCTTTGAGTGATGCAAACGTTTCACCGAAAATCTTGTATTTAGGCATAGCGTTCCTCGTATTATTCAGAATGTCACAAGCCAGTTTACTATCAGATTCGATAAGCAGCTCTTCCGGTCTATGAATCAAAGCTTCAATGCCCCTGCAAATAGCCAACAATTCAGTGACCAGAACATCACAGCTCGTGACTATTTGAGCCCCGGCTATGATCCATCTCTCTTCAGTGTCTCTAGCTACGTAGCTCGTGGCTGCTCGACCCCTTTTCTTCTACACAGAACCATCTACACTAATGGTGATCGTGTATGGCGGTGGAGACTTCCAAGCAGCACTCGAAAGGCTCGTAGAAGTAGCTGGTGGTTCTTGGAAAGCATGCATAATGCTCCTTGCTTTAGTAGCAATTATCCCTGCAGCCGTCACAGGGGGGCAGTTCTTGCCATGAAAAACCAGTTCATTTCTGTGCATCCATAGAATTTCCACCGTGGTAGCAAACCAAATCGACTTGATTCTGCCATCACGTTTATACTTCAGGTTCCGCGCAAACCATGTCATCATGGAGTCTCCTGGATCTACCATGATCTTCTGGATGCTCGCTATGTATTGCCACACCTGTTGTGCATGTGGGCAGTCTTTAAGCACATGAATTGTTGTTTTTGCCGTAGTTCTACATCTGGGGCAAAGCAGGTCCACTGTAAAGCCATGTCTGGATCTGTTATAATTGGTCATCAATCCTTCATGCAAGGATTTCCACAACAAAATCTTCATGCGTTGCGGTATGGCGAGTTTCCATATTGTTGTCCAGTTCCCGGGTGTACGAGTACAAGTCTGATTAATCAGCTCCTTGTAATAATTTTGAGTTCTAAACCGGCCATGATTGTCATCCATATGACACCAAACATCTGCACTTCCGTTCAGCCTCGGTGGCAGCATATGTAAAATCGAATTTGCTGTTTCCTCGGTAAACCAGAACTTTATGAAATCAGCATCCCAGGTCCCCTCGGACGCCAACGAACTAACCTGCAGATCTTTTAAATCGTCCGGAATGATGAGGTGTGGTTTTAACAAAGGTATCTGTTTCATCTCCACCCATCTGTCGTTCCACACTGACGTCGCCTTTCCATTCACAACAGCTTTAGCCAGCTTCACATTCACAGTATCTTTTTTATCCAGTATATATTTCCATAAACGAGAACCATTTCTCCTACCTTCATCACGGCGATGCATATACTTCTTTGTCATAGTTTCCTTCCAAATACAATCAGACGCAGTAGTGAAATCCCATATGCATCTAGAAAGTAGCGCTTCATTTTGTTGCCTCGCTGGTTTAATGTTTAAACCTCCAAGGTGCTTCGGTGCTACAACGTTTTTCCATGCAATAAGGCTTATGCTTCTGCTAGCATTTGGACCTCCCCATAGGAATTTTCGGATTCTCTTGTCGATATTGTCACATACTGACATCGGAAGGTGACTTGTTTGCATAATATGTGTGGGTATTGAGTTGATAACTGACCGAGCCAGTGTGGTTCTTCCCGCAAGAGATAAAGTGTGAGCCGTCCAAGAGCTGATGCGTTGATCTATGGAATTGAGAAGGCTTAGATAAACGGCCTTGTTAGCTCTTCTATGTAGGATTGGAACACCAAGGTGTCTCCCCATATCCTCCGTCTCCTGCATTTGAAGCGCTCGACAGATTCTTCTTCTCAACGGACGTTCTGTGTTCTTCCAGAAAAATACAGAAGATTTTTCAGCATATAACTTTTGGCCTGATACCTCCCCGAAACGTTTAATGCATTTCATAATCGATCTAGCCTGAACCACTGATGCTTCACTGAATAAAATGATATCATCGGCGAAGCATAAATGGGTCATGCTTGGGCCTCTTCTCGTGACTAGCAACGGTTTCCAGCTGCCATTATCCACCAAAGCGCGTATGTCTTGGCTCAGCCGCTCTAGGCATAAAACAAATAAATACGGAGACAGTGGATCTCCTTGTCGAACACCTCGAGAAGGTTTAAAGGACGGCAACAGTTTACCCTTCCATGAGATGGATATTTCCCCACTGGTGATTATGTTCATGATCACGTTGATAAGTGATGATGGAATCGGTGTTCTCTTTAGTGTATCAAGAATAAAATCCCATCTCATCCGATCATAGGCTTTTGCTAAATCAAGTTTCAGCGTCATGCACTTCTGCCCTGCTCTTCGCGTGCTCATGGAGTGAACCACCTCTTGCAGCAAAATGACATTGTCCGAAATCCTTTGGCCCGGTACAAAGCTCGTATGGCTAGGTGAAATCCAGTCACTCAGGAAGGGTTTGATGCGATCCACTATGATCTTGGATAAAAGCTTCATGCTCACATTATTAAGGGCTATCGGCCGCAGGTGACTACATAATTCAGGAGTGTTATTATTTGGAATTAGGACTAAAGTGGATTTCGCCATGCGTTGGGGGATTGAAAAACCTGCAAAACAGTTTCCAATCGTTAGAAGTAAAGAACTCCTAATGCTGCCCCAGTTCTTTTGCAGAAATCCTGCATCTATCCCGTCAGGCCCCGGGGCCTTCACCGGGTTCATGCGCTTCAGGACGTCTAGAATCTCGTCTTCAGTAGGATGGCGCCTTATATTTTGGTCTGTAATCTGCGACCAAGCCCGGAAAACTCCAGGATAATCAATAAAAGTATTTCGGTGAGCAGCAGGTCGTTCATCTGTAAACAAGGAACAGAAGTAGTTATTAACAAGAGAGTCCAGCTCATCGTTCTCCACCCATACACCTCTGTCATTTTTTAGTTTCGTTATGATATTCCTTCTTCTCTTCGCCTTCACCAGAGCTTGGTAATAAGGTGTGTTCGAGTCCCCCAGCTTAAGCCAGTCACATCTCGCCTTCTGCTGCCACTCAGCTTCTTCCCTAGCAAGAACATCCGTGTATTCACACTGAATGGCTCCGATTTGCTTGTCCAGCTCGACAGAGTAATGGATGCTAAGTTCGCTTTGTTTCTTGGATAAGGTTGCTAGCAGGAAGTTCTTGTGCTTTCTTTCCTTTTTCCGCTCCTCCTTATCCCATCTGCCGGCAGCAGTCATGAACTTGTCCGCTGCTATTGTAAACTCTTCAGCAGCGTTCCAGTGGTCCTGTATCAGGGCTGGGAACGTGCTTCGGGCTGTCCATTTTGTGCTTGTTTTAAGATGCTGATTATAAGAGCCATGTCATATGTTAGTTTTAACCAAAATCGGAGCATGATCGGAAGCCATTCTAGGCAGTACCTCCACCGTCGTGTCTGGGTGAACATCGATCCATTCACGGTTGGCAACCGCTCGATCGAGCCGTTCCTGAAGGCAACCCCTTTTAAAGGTCATACGAGGGCCTGAAGCCCCCAAGTCTTCCAGACCTGCGCAGGCCAGTGCTTCTGCGAATTCACGACAGCTCGACATATGGACAATGTCACTCCCTCTCTTCTCCTCCAGATTAAGAATAGCGTTGAAGTCCCCGAGCACCAGCCATGGCAGCGAGGATGTAGTAGATAAAGTGTTCAAATGGTTCCACAGCAGTCTTCTCTTCAGTTGCTGCGGGCTAGCGTACACGAAGGTAATCAACTTGCTGTTGTTAATAAGACAGTGAATGAACTGGTGGTGAAGTGCCAGTATCTCCACCTTTCCAATACTCCTTTTCCACATAACCCAAATACCACCGGAATAGTCGTTTGCTTCTACCCTATGAGACTCATCAAATTTAAGCTTCTTGATGATTCGGTCTGTAGCAACCCCACTAATTCGCGGTTCGACAATAGCCAGTATATCGATGTTATGTCTATCCTTGTAGTTGCGGATAGCGTTCTGGATATCTTCTTTGCCTATTCCCTGGACATTCCAAACGGCACAGATCATTGAGCAACTGATGGGGGGACGAAGGGGTTGGTTTCACCCTCCTCCGTCCGGTTTTCCTGTTCCTGGTGGAATTGTTTCCCTCTCTTCCTCATTCCTTGTTTCAGAATATCCGTATCCGTACCTACTTTCTGATTTCTCAGGTGAATTCCGACTGATCCTCCTCCTCGCGGAGGGTTTTTGATGCCCTCTGTCTTCTTGTTGCTTCTGGACGTAGGGGTAGCCTGTCCAAAACAAAATGCTAGATTCGACATCTCTTCCTCTCCATCTCCTACGACAACTACTATATCTTCCTCCGTAATGACAGTAGCCTGGTGGTTTCCTTTCTCCCCTGTGTGATTAACTTGTTTCCGGTTTTGTTCCAGAACTTCTGTAGTTGCTGGCTCACGCCCTTCTTGATTTTCACTCAGTTGCTTATCTTGGTTCTGGTTATTCCTTCTTGTCATCTCCTTTCTAGCTCGCCAGTCTATACTGGTAATTCTATCTGCTACCCCCTGGTGATTCGGTTGAGTTTCTTGAGTTTCCTCTTCTACAGCCAAATGCATGAATCTGTTGTTGGTTCTAGCACGGTCTGTTTGTGGTGGAGGTTGTTTCCGTTGGTGCCGCTGCATGGGTGTTGCATGCATCGCAGGAGTATAGGCTCCATTGGACCAGGGGATTGCTGGGGTATTCGTGGTATCTTCAGTAGCCTGCTTTCTTGCTGTTTCCATCGATGTTTCCTTCGCCTTACAGTTCTCCTCTTTGTGCCTGATCCTGCCACAATACATACAAATTGTAGGCAGGTTCTTATATTCCAGTTTATACATCTCATCTTGGATAACTATCGACGGGACCAGGGGTTTAGAAGTGTCCAGTTTGACTGCCACTCTAGCAAACTTCCCTCGTCTCTTGAGGATGGTATTGTTATCTACCTTTACAGTGGTTCCGATGGTGTTGCCGATCTCCTCTAGTATTCGCTGCTAGTATAGGAAAATTGGTAGTTTCGGGACCCTCACCCACGCCACCACATATCTAGGGTTAGTGTCGGAAGGGATGAACTCCGGATCCCAGGGTTGTACAGACAGATACGAGCCCATCATAGGCCAAGGGCCACCGGTTAAAGCCTGTATGTAGTCGTCTTCACGTAATAGCTGCACCAGATAGTAGTTGTTTTCCAAATCAATCAGACGCATGTTTCCCAAAGGATTCCACAGGGCCTTGATCCGAGTCTGCAACGCCATGAATCCTACATCTCTACCAAGGACCTTCACAATAACAGTATAACACCATGGTTTCATTAATTCACCATACTTGTTCGGATTAATTTCCATATGGGGTGTTCCGTCTTGTACCACAACCCTAATATCCTCTTTGCCCAAGATAACCTCGCTGTCTTCGAATCCCAGGATCGATTTGCTTTTATTGCCTACAATATCGTTGTATGTTATCGGAGTTCTAGGATCAGTTCTCTGTTGTTCTTCCGTAATCTGTCTTGTGTTGTTCATCTTCCCCTGGAGATCTGGAAACTCCGCTTCTCCCGGAACCTCTTCCCGCTGACCCATGCGGGAACCATGGCTATTTGGCTGGGTTGTTTCATATGAGGCATATTGAAAGTTAAGTCCGATGCTGTTGAGAACTCCCACAGCGAGCCCAGTGCCTTCTTTCCGGTTCTCCCCGTTGACCTCTTGGCTTCTATTCTCCGCTATATTGTTGTCACTATCCATCGGCACGAAATCCTGATCATTGCCAGCGATCTCCGCCTCTCTCCCTGGGTCGTAATCATCTGGTGGTCTGAAACCCCAGCCGCCTCTTCCAGTGCTCCCAAACCCTACCATTATATGTTGATGATATCCTACTTTTTGGTTCATTTTGTTATGCTTATATGTTGATGATATCCTACTTTTTGGTTCTTATATGAGAGTAGTAAATGAGACAAAGTCATTCTTGTGTAGCGAGATTAGGATGAAGGATATGGGTGTCATTAATGTGATTTTAGGGCTTAAAATCACAATTTCTACTAATGGTATAGTGCTCTCTCAGTCTCACTATGTCGAGAAGATACTGGAGAGGTTTGAGTACACATCATGTAAACTTGTAAGGACTCCATATGATTCATCCAAGGCTTTGTTCAAGAGGTTTTAGTGTCTCAATTACGATACTATCATATTATTGGAAGTTTGATGTATCTTATGAACTGGCCCACAAGGGTATGGCTCACTGGTTATCGGACTGTGAACACAGGCAGAAGTCTCAGGTTCGAATCCTCAAGGGGATGAATAAAACTGGGATTTATGTCTGACATGGTTGGCACCAGAATTGATGAGTTGCACACTTGGTTTACCATACTCCTCCAGTGTTGGGCCTTCACAGGTTAATGAGGGGTCGAGAAGAGAAAGTATCCTTGATGACTCTTTTTTTGTATCTTATGAACTGCACACATCTATACATTGTGTTTGTTGTAAGCAAGTTAAGTATATACACTAGTTGTCTTGACAAGACCCATTGGTAAGCTCTTGATAGGGTTCTGAGGTATATCAAGGGAATTTGTTCTTTTGGGCTGCATTATGGTAAATATCCTCCTGTAGTCAAAGGATTCATTGATGCAAGCTAGATTTTCACGAACTCTAGGAGTAATAGTGTTTCAGGATATGTATTCATATTGGGAGGAGGATATATTTCCTAGAGGTCTAAGAAACATACCGTATTGTCTCAATCTACTTTTGAGGTAGAGTTGTGTGCTTCAGATGAAATTGGATGGGAAGTTGAATGGCTACTTGGACTTATGTCTAGTTCACCTATGGTAAAGAAGATGCCTCCTGCAATTTTAGTTCACTATGATAACACTTCAACTATTCTGATTCTAATAATGGCTGCTCCCGACGCTCCCGACTCTACGACGATTCTGAAGGTGACTCATGGGGCGAGTGGGGGGACGGCGGCAGAAGTTCTCGATGGCTTACCGGAAGGGGGGGGTTGTGCTGAGGAATGTAGGCAAGGTCAAAGATCCAGGAAAGGAGGTAGCCAAGGAGCGCATCTTATCCTCGATCCATGTTGCTTCGGAAGTAAAATCCTGGGCAGAAGTGGCTGCGAACAACAAGTGTCCAAATCCTATCAAGCTTTCTAAGAAGGATATACAGATTACAGAAGGGAAGCTTCATTACTCCAAATCCATAGCTGAAAGGAATCTAAGCAGATGGGGGAAAACGGCAGCAGGCTATATAGTTGGACTGAACCCGCATTGGCCATCTCTGGTTAAATTTCTTGCTCATTTATGGAATGTGAAAGGCTCTCTTAAGATCAGATCTAGGGGCAGAGGTTTCTTCATTCTGCTATTTTCGAACGAGGAAGATTTACAAACGGCGGTTGAAGGGGGTCTGTGGTTCATTGCTGGAAAGCCTCTACTGATAAAAAAATGGGAATGCGGGGAACCCATGGAGAAACTGAAGCTGAAGGAGATCCCAATCTGGCTTAAAATTTACGATTTACCTCTTGAACTGTGGGACGATGAGATGTTTGCTATCATCGGTTCATTTCTGGGGAAGCCTCTTGGTGTTGACAAACTTACAGCAGAGTTCACGAGATTGGAGTTCGCAAGGCTTCAAGTCTCGATCCCTGTGGACTTCTCATTCCCTAGTGAATTGGAAATCCAGAGTGATGATGGCCAGGTGGATAAAATTTTCTTCAACTATGAATGGATCCCGGCAAAATGTGCTGTTTGTGGTACGTTTGGTCATGAATCAGGTCTCTGTAATCCCAGGAAGTCTGTTACTGCTCGCCCTACTGGAAAAAAAGGTCTAGATTCCAAAGGAAAGAAATTTCGTTAATGCTGATGAAGATCATGAAGAGTTCAGTGATGTTGTTGAAGTCATTTGTAACGAGGGTGGTATTAATATGAATCCTACAGGTATTGGTTCTGAATCTCTACAGGGTGTTAACCCGCATGATAAGATTGTGATTGATAATGTTTCTGTGAGTACTGTCCGTGAGGTTTCTTCAGAGCTGGTTTCTAAGAGTACTATACCTAGTGGTGAGGGTAGTGGTAATTCTCCTGTAATTACTCATGCCCCATCGCCAGTATGGGAGACACACAGAAGAAAGTCCAAATCTCCTCCTCCTGTTATTTCTAAGCATGTTTCTATAGTTAAGAATATTCAGATTACCCCGAACAAGTTTTCTCTGCTGGAAAATCTGAATGAGGGGCCTGGTACGTCAATTCCCAATATTCCAAATGGTTAATCCTTGTACCATTGCAGCATGGAATGTGAGAGGTTGCCATAATAAGATCACTCACATTCAAAAAGAAGTAGGAAGGAATAAGGCAAGTATTTACATCATCCTTGAATCGAGAGTTAGTAAAGTCGATGTTGGAGCTATGGTCGATTTCATCTGTCCTGGTGCAAAGTTTCTGTCCAATTCAGATTTCTATTCGTACACAAGAATTATTCTGTTTTGGAAGGACGATTCTATGACTATTAGTAAGATTTTTGATAATGAGCAAATCCTTCACTGTGATGTTAGGTTTGAAAACTCCCATTTTATTCTGTTTGTGGTGTATGGTGCTAATGGGGACTCAGATAGATCTACTCTTTGGAATTCCTTAAACTCTATTGGTAATACTTCTATGCCTTGGTGTGTTCTCGGAGATTTCAATGCTGTTAGATTCAATTTTGAAAAAAAGGGGAAGCATCCTCCGTCTTTGAAGAGCATGAATGATTTTAATAGCTCGATGGATGTCACTGGTCTGTTGGAGATTTGCTCTAAAGGAAATTTCTTTACGTGGGATAGTAGAAGTAAAAAAGGCATCAGTACTTTTTCTAGAATTGATAGATGTCTGTGTAATCTGTCGTTCATGACCTTGTTTCCCTCTGTATTGGGGGAAATCTCTCCTATCTTTGTTAGTGATCACTGTATGCAGCTTATTCACCTTAATGCATGCATAAAGAGGAAGACACCGTTTAGGTTCATTAATGTGTGGGTGAAGAAACCAGATTTTCTAGAGGTGGTCAAGAAATCCTGGTCTAATTCTGTTCAGTCAGGTGCCCCTATGTTGAAGATGTATAGGAAGCTGAATTCTCTGAAATACGATTTGATGGACTGGAACAAAAAGTCAGTTGCTAATTTCTCTTCTGAAGCTCGTAATTTGGAGGACAGGGCTTTGGAATTACAAAAACTGGTGGATGCTCAACCAGATAATCAAACTCTTCAGATGGATCTTATAGAAGTCAGGAAAGCAGCTAACAAAGCCATTTTAATTGAAGAAGGTTTTCTCAGACAAAAATCTAGGATTATGTGGTTGAAAGAAGGCAACCGTAACACCTCTTTCTTCTATGCTTCTCTCAAATCGCGGAGAATCCATAACAGTATCCATTTGCTTCATGATGGTGATAATGTTCTGAAGGACTCTGATGATATTGTTGCTCATATAGTGAAGTATTACGATGATGTCTTCAACTCCACTTCCTCTATGTTTGTTGAATGGAATGATGATTGGAGCATTTCTACTATGTCTAACTCCCAAGCGGATGACCTTATGAAGACTATCACTAAAGAAGAGATTGAGAAAGTGGTTAATGCTTTTAATGAAGATAAAGCACCAGGACCCGATGGTTTTAATGCTTGTTTTTTTAAAAATTGTTGGAGTATTGTGGGAGAGGATGTGGTTAAGGCGGTTCTTAATTTCTTTGAGACAGGGAAACTTCTGAAGGAATGTAATAAATCTTTCATCACTTTGATCCCAAAGATTCCTGGAGCTACCTGTCTCAAAGATTTTCGTCCTATATCTTTGTGCAATGTTATGTTCAAGATTATCACTAAAATTTTGGCCAATAGAATGAGGGATATCTTCCCTGAGCTGATTGATAAGAATCATTTTGCATTCATTAAGGGTAGATCGATTGGTGAAGCAATATTGCTTGCTAATGATTTGCTCAGCTCCTTTCCGGGTCTTGGTTCAAATAAAGTGTGTGTCAAAGTGGATTTAGCTAAACCATATGATTCTGTCCGTAGGGATTATATCCTTTTCTTGATGAAGAAAATGGGGTTTCCATCTTGTTGGATGAACTGGATTCAAATCTGTTTTGATTTGGATTCCTTTCAGGTCCTTATCAATGGAGTTCCTTCGCCCCCTTTCTATGCAAATAATGGATTTAGGCAAGGGGACCCTTTAGCCCCCTACCTTTTTGTGATAGCTATGCAGGGTTTATCTTCCATTCTGAATTCTGCTGTGAAGTCTGGTAGGATGGTGCCGCTTCAAGCCTCTAGTAATCTTGGGGTCTCTCATGTTATCTTTGCGGATGATTTACTTGTGTTCTCAAAAGCAAACTTGGAGAATGCCCATGCTATTGCGGATGTGTTCTCGACTTTTGAGAGGCTCTCTGGGCTTAAACTCAATAACTTAAAGAGTCAAGCTTTCTTTAGTAAAAGTGTGGACAATATAGGAGATATTAGTGCTATTCTGAATATTGCTCCTGCGGAACTACCTGTTCGTTATCTTGGTCTTCCCCTCTTTACTGGAAGATTGACCAAAGGTATGTGTGCTCCTATTATTGATAAGATGAGGAAAAAATTAGACTCTTCGAAGAGCAAAACTCTTTCTTTTTCTGGGAGAGTTGAATTGGTCATTTCAACACTATCCTCATACCACATGTTCTGGTCTGCTGCTTTTCCTTTGCCTAAAAGTGTTACCCAAGAAATTGAAAAGATCATGCGGGATTTTATTTGGCATGACACAGAGGAACATAAGCATCTTCATTCTGTATCTTGGGAGTTGATCTGTAAGCCCAAGAAATAAGGAGGTTTGGGTGTTCGTAAGGTGGAAGATTGGTCTAAGGCTGGTATGATTAAAAATCTGTGGAATGTAGCCAGCGAAAAGGAATCCCTTTGGGTTCAATGGGTGCATGAAAAATATATTCAACAAAGCTCGGTTCGGAGTGTGGAGTGTAAGTCTAATGCTTCCTGGTTATGGAAAAAACTAATTAGAAGTAGAGACTTATTGAAAAGTCATGTGGATTTCTATCTTGGTCGGGGTAACTCTTTTCTTTTGTGGCATGATCCTTGGCTACCTAATAAGAAGACTCTTGCTGATAGTTGTGATCATCAAATTATCATTCGGTTTGGTAAAGGCTCATGTTGTAAGGTAGGTTCTTGTTTGGCGAATGGTTTATGGTGCCTTCCAAAGATTAGAGGAGGTGTTGTTATTGAGGATATTCTGAACTCTATTCCCAAGCCTGGGGACTTTCCTGATAAGATTACCTATAAGGGTAAGCAAGATATGAGTTTGAAAGATGCTTGGCATATTGTAAGGAAAAGTTCTGCTACTGTTACTTGGTCTTCTTGGGTCTGGGGTAAGAAAACCCCAAGAACTTGGTCTGTTTTCTTGTGGAAATGCTTTCTTTGTAAAGTTACTACTCTTGAATACCTTAAGAGGATTGGGTTTAACTTGGCTTCGAGGTGTTACCTTTGCAAACATTGTGAGGAGGACCAGGAGCATCTTCTGTTCCATTGTGAATTTAGCTCTCTCATCTGGTCTTCCTTTGGGTCTGTTTACGGGTGTACTCCCCACGACCTGAGCGATCTCCTTGCTTTCTATGGTGAGAAGAAAATTGCAGCAGTAGCAGTGATCTACTATATTTGGCAAGAAAGAAACGGTAGAATTTTCACAGGTTTTCAAAGATCAGCTGAACTTATTTGGTCCAGATGTGTTACTGATGCGAAAAGTCTATATACTTAAGCTTCTTTTTCTCTTGGTGTATGAGTATTTTATTTTTGGACCTTGTAGTTGGTTTGCTGTCTTGGCCACTATCTAGAGCCTGCTGTCTGCTTGGATTGGATGGGTATTTTCCTGTGTTGGTCTATTTGAGCCTTTTTGTCCCCTGTTGGTGGTTGCGAGTAGTTTGGAGCCCCCTTTCTCCTTCTCTGGTCTGGTCTTCTATGGAGGAAAGTTCGCAGAGATACAAAAGCATGTCATAGGGTGGGAGGTTTCTATATTTGTTAATTCTTCACCATAGACCTCCGACTTGATGAAGCTTCTGTTTTTTGATGAGTGAATGGACCGCCTCTGCAGAATTCTGTTTGTCACTCTATGATAGTTACTTGGGAGAGCTAAGCCCGTCTCAAGATCGTTTTCCTTAGATTTGGTTGTTTTTCTGTCTCATGCATAAGTCACACGTTTTTGAGTTGGTCTATGAAGGGAGTTGCTAGAGTGCTGCCACTCTATGAAGGAATTTACTGCTAGTTTTTCTCAACTGGTGCAGATTTCTTGAATAGGTTGCTTTGTTTGATCCTTTGTACAGATAGCATAGTTTTTTTTACTGCTGGTTGGTTGTGTTTTTTTTTGCCCGTTTGTGGGTGCTTTCTTTTTGCTTAGTCCTTGGGTACTTTGCCCAGGGCCTGTTCTGTACAGTTTTGTGTTTGGTTCTAATAGAAGAGTAACACGCCGGGTTCATAAAAAAAACACTTCAACTATTGGTAAGATAAAGAGTACCAAGTACAATAAAAAGATCATATACACATCCATGCCAGACTCAAGTTTGTAAGGGAGTTAGTGTCTAATGGGGTTGTAATATCCCACCTTTTTATTACACAACATAACTGAGCGGAAGCATTCATCTTGAGGGGGGATGTTATAATAAGGTAATCATTGCAAATAACTAAATAATTCACCACTGAGATTCATATATTGTTCTTTGAATAGGAAACTATAACTGAATATTGTAACAAGTATAGAATTCTATTTATTTCTAAACATGAAAAAAAACGAATCATGAAGGTAAATGTTATGAATGATTGGATCACCTAATATGAATGGCACCCCACCAGTTGTCTCTTGAAGGTCTTCTAGTCCTTGCTAGCTCCTCTTGAGTCCTTATTTTCTCCAACTCTCAGGGACATCACGACCCCAACCATGCAAAGGGGAAAATCAACACAATTAACGGTACTGGCACTTTATAACATAAGCAAAATAAATGTAGTTGACATGTAAGAAAAAGTAGACATGAATTAACTATAGTAATTCTTGAATCACTATTAACATGAAGAGTTGAATAGTTATGTATTCATCTCTGTATGACAACACTAAGGAGCACATAATTGCTAGGAAATCCCTTGATGCTAGGAAAGCCCTTGACGACCGACCCGTTGAGGTCCATGATTCAGGAGCATATAAAGACTGATTCAAATCTAATTATCTTGATCATTAACATAAACATTAATAATAAGATGATCAAAATTTAACATGATGTGATTTCTTCCTCTTGAACTTGAACATTAATTTCATGAGTCATTAATTGTAATCTCTAATCATAGTGAACATTATAACCATAGGACATAACATATAACAATCATCAAGTAGTGATATAATGAACATGATTAAAACATTAAAATTGAAATCATAATGTCTACTTTGTAATTAGCATGCAATCAACCATAAATATGTGTGCTCAATAGCATGACCCATTTACCTTGGAGCAAAGTAGATCCTAAGATGGTCTCTCTAATCTTGATAAAACCCTAGGTCAAACCTTCCATTGTCTTGATTTGGCTCTATACACTTGTACATAATTATTGAACATGATAAATCAATACATTTTAATGATCCTAGGTTGAATTAGAGTAGATTAGGGTTTTAGTACATTAGGGTTAGGCTTACTGATCAACATCATTAAATTAGGAAACTTGGCTGGATGGTTTTTAGGTCACAATAATCACATGGCATACTTATTTAGGGTTTCAAGAGTCAAATTAGGGTTTCTAATAAAATGTTAGGGTAGGAAGACAAATCATGTCTTCAAACCCCTAAATTCATGTTCTACTTGAAAAATCATTTCCAATGACTATTTACTCATAATTTTCTGATCATCCATTGACTTATGGTGAATTTTCAAAAATTGACCAATCAAAATTCGAGAAAAAACCACGTGTGTAATTCCAAATCTAGTGGACTAGGAGGCGGGATGACGTTGAGTTGGACCAATCAAGGTTAGACAACCCACAAGGGGACTCTCCCTAATGGATCAACGATCAAAGAAATTTGAGGCGATGAAATCCCTAAACTACCCTTGTACGTAAAATTTGTTGATTGAATATGTGGGGGTACCACGATCATTAAACGACCGAGTTTCTTCTCCCTCACAAGTGATGGATCAAGCATCAAAGCTGGGGGGTCTAACCCCATATCAGGTGAATGGAAGACCATTGTTCCCAGAGAACTGAGGCTCTCTATTACTTCCTTATACCAAGCCGAGGCCATTGAGCTACAACTCGAGCCCATGGAAACTTTGAACTTGAGAAGCTCCTCAGCCAAGGCAGCACAACAAGAGTGGGGTCTGGAACTATGGATGAGCCATGAAGGTCATACAAAAATTATTCAAACCAACCAGTGAGCCCAAGGCGATGTTAGTGTACCATCCCATGAAACCAAAGACACTGATTTTGCACTGGTTTGACAAGGAACAATGGAAAATAGGGGAAACTATCAAAAAACCAAAACCAAGAAAACCCGACGGCGACACACCAACAAGATCTGGTATGAAATCATAGAGGCTTGGTGATTCCAAAGAAGTAGTCTCCAGGGTCAGAGGAGCACTCATGGAGCTCTGGCAATGAACGTCAGCAAGGGTCAGAAAATGACCTATAGGACACTACGTTCAGAGGGCCTATATGGCAAACCAATGATGCAGATAAGAAGGAGGGGTGTCATAGATGCTCAATGGGATTATAATTTGGCTGAGGTGGTCAGAGAATGGAATATTGTATTGTCATTTTCGGATATGCACTTCGAGTTGGTCTGAGGGCTTCAGAGCGTAGGCAGTGAAATCAACCAAGAAGGAGTCAAGGGCGTGCTCCAAGGATCGATTTCAATCCAAAATATAGGTGTCACTACTACAGAATACGCCTTTGGCGTCGGTTGTTTAACCCCCTTTGGCGACGGTTTTAAAGTGACGCCTATGTGGGCGCCGCTAAAGGTCAAACTCTTCGGCGTCGGTTTTCTAACCGACACCTACATGATCTATAGGCGTCAGTTATATATAGTTGGCCGACGTCTATAGGGTTCGCGCCACAAAGAAGGGCACCACCTAGGACACTTTCTGCATCGGTTAACAACTGAACAACCGACGCCATACTCCCAGATGACACCACCGTGCTTCGCTACACGGCCGTGTTTAGTACTATAGGCATCAGTTTTATACGAATAAGTGACGCCTTTTCCACCACGGCCGTGGTTTCCTGCACGGTCGGGTTGTTTGTCATGTTAGGCGTCGGTTTTTATCTAATAACTGACGTTGTAGGCCTTTGATGACAGTGTTTTATAAATAACTGATGCCTATACTTTAATTTTTTTTTCTTATCAGTTTGCAGGCCTGCTGTGGCTGGTCAGCAGGATGAGAACCTGTAGTTCAATTTTCTGAACTATAGGTTTACGACATCCATTGATATCAGCCTACAAACATGCCACAAACCTGCAAAATCAACAAATATTTTTTCACACAAGTAGATACATTCAGACATCAATTCAATTCTCACATTCACACATGTAGAAACATTCAAATACACATAGAAACATTCAAACATGTATAAACATTCAGAAATATTCATTTAAAAAAAATCATTCAGCATCGCTATCAGCATCCCAATTATATCTTACAATCGCCACTGCTTGTATGGCTTTTGCCCATTCTTCTCTTATTTCATTTAATGCTTCCATCGTATATGGAGCATGTACATTTTTAAGTGTTTACCTATAGTGTGGTCAGTTTTAAACATCTGCAAAGAGAATGATGTATATATATATAAGTAATAATATAAAAATAAGATTGATATATTTCATACTAACTAATGAGACTATATATAATACCTCATGTATGGTATTAATATCCAATGCGGCATATCAGATAATCATCTGCATAAATTTCATCACATAGTATGTGCATGCCCAGCCGTTGTCTTGTGTAGCGCACTATAAATTGAAACATACAAAATATTAAAAAATACAACTAAGCACAGTTCACATAAATAATATATACATTGGAGTCGGGAACTTACTTTTACGTTCTCCCAAATTATTGGCTAGTTCTTTCTCCTTGGGACATTTCCTACAGCATTTTTGAATGCATCTAAACCCCTACATGTTAATGTAACACAATAAATTGCATAATTAAATAGTAATGTAATAACAGATGTTAACAGATATAAAAATGAAATATTTCTCACCAGAATAATGGCATTCTCAATATGTGTCCAATTTTAGTGTTCAATGTACTTCCCGCAGGATCTAGATAATAAACAGTGAACGTCCCGGGGACAATAACTAGTAACTCCCAATGTCTACCGCTACAGGTAAAAAAGCTAAAAATTAATAACTCAAAATGCACAACAAAATAGAATTTTCTTAAGTCCAAATTATAAATAAGTAAACTTACTTGACATTGAATGGAGCTATTATTATCGTCTTCTTTTGCTGACCGAAAATTCTAAAATCATCTATACAGTATTGTTGAACACTATCAGGGTCTTTAGCTACCATACTAATCAATGATGGAATAAAAAAACCCACATGATCAAATGCAAATTGTTTGCATTGATCTTCGACTAAGTAGTTGCAAAACATGTATTACGTATGCATTAATATATAAGAAACCAGATCACCAGATCTTACACAAGGTATATGGATGTATAAACAAGATCTCACCTTATCCATGTCTCTATCATTGATGTATTCATCCAATCATACATAAACAACTCAATAATATCTTATATAAATAAAGAGCTATCGTATGATTGACCTGCATAATCTGCTTCTAAAGAAACAATTATAGGGAAATGTATATTATGTGCCCGTAGCCAACATGCCATTCTCCTACAAGCAGGACCTAACGGGTATTAAAAAAGCAAACATTTAGCTTCAATAAAAAAAATATAAACATACATGCCTCTAAAATTGTGATCTTTTATCAATTAACAATCCTTCATTGTGATCTCCGCGCACATATAAGTCATCATTAGCTTCAATATTTTGTGGAGTTGGCAACCCAACAGAGAATGGACTAGAGTCATCATACTTATCATAGTACTCTTCTTCATCTATAGGATCTTCAATGAACTGTCTTTTACCATGAAGAACAACCGACCATTTATCATTTGCAGGATCATCAATATAGAATATTTGTTTTTCCTGTGATGCCAATATGAATGGTTCACCCTTCTCGCCAATCTTTTCAAAGTTCACCAAAGTGAAACCCAATTCATCCACTATAACTCCTTTGGTGTTATCAACCCAATTACATTTAAAGAGCGGAATTCTGAAATCTATGTAGTCAAACTCCCATATGTCTTCAATGACACCGTAATATGACATTTTAGCTTCACGTGGACTCTTATCCTTTGCACTTGCAAAATACATAGTCGACGCTTGAAGAGTGACCCCACTGTTTTGGACGACACTCTTATCATCTTGGCGCTTTGTGTAATATGTGAACCCATTAATGTCAAACCCTTCATAAGACATAACATTCAATTTTGGTTTAAAGGCGAGGCATTTTATAGTTTCTGTAATATCATTTGGTGTTTGAGATAGTTGATGTAATACTTTATCTTCAAACCACTTAGTAAAAGTCTTATTATGCTCTCTAGCAAGCCACATTGAACTTGCTCGAGGATGTTGTCTCTTGATGAAATTGGTATGTTCCTCGATATAAACACTCACTTCGTCCATGTTGTGTAAAATATACAAGTGAGCTTGTTCCAACTGCTCACGACTGATTACCTTCACCCGTGATCCCAAAATTCCTTTGCCCTCCTCAATATTCTTGTCATTAACAGGAGTTTTATTACCACTCAGAAAGTCATTGCAAAAATCCATAACCTCTCTCGCCACATAACCTTCAATAATACTCCCTTCAGGCCGATAACGGTTTCGAACATCACCTTTAAAAACGCTCATGTATCGTTCAAAGGGATACATCCAATGCAAGAAAACTGGTCCCAACATTTTCACTTCCCTAGTCAAATGGACAACAAGATGTACCATGATATCAAAGAACGAAGGAGGGAAATACATCTCAAGCTGACATAGGGTAACAACCACTTCTCTTTGCAAATTATCGAGTATCATGGTCAATAACTTTGCTGCATAGAGTGTTGAAAAAGAAACAAAGTCTGGTGATTGCAAACCTTACATGCTTCGGCAATATAGATCAAATTGCCACGGGTAATATTTGTTGCATTAGAGTGTGACAATCATGAGATTTAAGACCTATCAAGTTCAGATCTTTCATTGATACCAATCTACGGATGTTGGATGAGTAACCATGTGGCACCTTAACATTTACCAAGCATTCACAAAAAACTTTCTTCTCCTTTCTAGACAACGTCTAACAAGCGGGAGGTAAGTATGTTCTTTTATTACCCATTTCACGTAATTCTGATAATTCTGACCTTATTCCCATTTCACGTAGGTCCAGTCTGGATTTTATCCCATCTTTAGTCTTACCTGGTATATTTAACAGAGTACCAATGATGCTATCACAGACATTTTTCTCAAAGTGCATTACATCGATACAATGCCTGACTGTCAAAGAACTCCAATAAGGAAGATCCCAAAATATTGACTTCTTCTTGAATGAAGAATTGTCACTCTGTGTGGCCATACTACATTGTGATTTCTTACCAAATTCATTGACAATGTCTTTTACTCTTTCATAAACAACATCCCCTGGTATAGGTTTAGGTGCACTTCGTTCATCATTCCATCCATTGAATGCTTTGCGCTTCCTACGATACAGATGGAATTTTGAAAGAAACCTTCAATGACCAAGATATACAGTCTTGCCGCCATGTTTTAGTCTTATTGAAACAGTGTTTTCTTCACATATAGGAAACGCTTTAGCTCCTTTGACACTATATCCAGACAAATTCCCATATGCTGGAAAGTCATTAATAGTGCAAAACAACATAGCATGCAAACGAAATGTCTCTCTTCCTGAAGCATCATAGGTCATCACACCTTCAGCCCAAAGTTTCTTTAAGTCATCAATCGGAGGTTCAAGATAAACATCGATATCATTTCCGGGTTGTTTAGGTCCCGATATCAACAACGACAACATAACGTACTTATTTTTCATACACAACCAGGGAGGAAGATTGTATATAACAAGCATGACTGGCCAAGTGCTATGTTGGCTGCTCAATGTCCCGTATGGATTCATCCCATCTGTACAAAGCCCAAGTCTTAGATTCCTATCTTCTTCACCAAATTTGGGGTACAATAGATGAATCTTCTTCCACTGTGGGGAATCAGATGCATGTCGTAGGATCCCATCATTATTTTTCTTAACATCTGCATGCCACCTCAAATTCTTCGCATCTTTCAGATTTGCAAACAAGCGTTGAAACCATGATATTATAGGTAGATACCACAACACCTTGGTAGGAGAACCAGTTTTGGACTCCCCCAAAGTCGTCAATTTATACCGTGACGCACCACATTTTGGACAATCTTTCAAATCTACATAGTCCTTTTGAAATAATACACAATCATTCGGGCATGCGTGTATCTTCTTGGCCTCCATTCCCATTGGGCACAACATTTTCTTTACCTGGTATGTTGAGATTGGCAGCTCGTTTCCTTCAGGAAGCATTTCTTTCAACGAAGTCAACAATGAAGTGAAGCTTTTGTCGCTCCATCTATTGTTAGCTTTCAACTTATACAATCTCAACACAACGCTAAGCTTCGTAAACTTAGCACAACCTGTGTATAATGGTATCTCAGCATCATGCACAATGTTTCTAAAGATAGGAGGTGGATCAGTGTGCTCTACCCTACAACTATCCAGCATCGCATCAACGATGTCTACTGGAACTGGTTCGTTCACATCTACATCATCGGAGGCAATTTCTTCTTCCACCCACACACTGCTATCGACATCTACTGGTTTCGAGTTTGAAATCTCTCCATGCCAGTGCCATTCTGTATAGCCTTATACAATCCCCTTGCACATGACATGACTTTTGATTTCCTCATCGGTGTTGACTTTCAAGTTGTTACCGCAATGCCTACATGGACAGTAGAACCTATCTGTAGGTTTTTTCCTATGTTCCTCGGCAAGTCTAATAAACTGATCAAGACCAGATATAAACTCTGGGGTGCAGCGATTGCGAATGTACATCCATGCTCTATCCATTCTGTGATCAAAGAGAAAACAAGTATATATTAGGACAAGATTAGGGTATACACTTACATCCTATCCAAGATTTACTCCTATTACAGTCCCAAACCGGGGACTATCCAAGATTTACTCCTAATGAGTAAATCTTGGACGCGTTTCTAGGCCAACAAACACATGTGATGTCATTCTTATATATAATAAATGTGTACCACCTATCCCATCCTTGAACACCTAATCTCACTAGTAAGTGTATAATGTGTATTGGGTTTTCAAGAAAATTTCGACAGCATTTCCCCACTGTTCTCTAAGTACATATGTACTTAGAGAACAAATGGGGAAATGCTACCAAAATTTTCTCGAAAACCCGATACACATTATACACTTACATCCTAAGTGAGATTAGGTGTTCAAGAACAGTCCCAAACCGGGGACTATCCAAGATTTACTCCTGATGAGTAAATCTTGGACGGGTTTCTAGGCCAACAAACACAATAATAGATATGTACATGTTAGGGTTTCCTCACAATTGATATTAGGGTTTCATCAATGTTAGGGTTTAATCAAATCAAATTAGGATGCTAGAATGGACAAGTTTGAATCTTATTTCAACATGCATCAAAATTTACTGAATTAGGTCAAGCATTAGGATTAGAAGCACAAATATATGCAAGCAAAAGATTTGTTCGTATCCTAGAATTTACATAAAGCATTAAATATAGATTTGTTCATATCCTTACCAACAATAAACACGACCGTGGCTGTGTTGGCCTACCACGGCCGTGCTGGGCAGCACGACCGTGGTAGGCCATTCTTCTCAGTGAAAGAAGTAGAACACTAACTAGTCTTTAACGAAATTGATTGATTATTTAGTCGGGAAGAAAGTGAAGTAAGGACTTCTATAACTAGAAGGTATCTCACTGAATTTCCAAGTAACCGTAGCCAAGTGGCTAAGGTGCTTAGGTTTTGAAGTCAGGAAGTGTTGTAGTTAAAGAGCTAGGGAGAAAGAAGAACAAAGGCTACGGCTAATACCTAGAGAGCAGAGCAGCAAGTGGTCATATCAATGACCATAAGTATTTAGTTAAGCGGGTATGAGTATGGGTATATATCTATTTTGTCAAAAGATATACCCGCGCCAAACTCATACATGTATAATTGTTGGTATATGGACAAGTAACTGGGTATACGGTATATATTTAAATTGTTATAATAATACGCCTTAAATTTCATGATACAACAAACTACCACACTTAAATGGGTAGGTTATGGAGAAATATCATTCAGGGCAAAGAGGAGAGAGGAGTAGAATGAGAGAATGTCTTTATTGATGATAATTTTAATTACATGTTACATGCAACAACAAATAGTGTAATTAAGTTAGCATTTACAAGTCAGATCCAAATAAGAAAACATAGAACAAAGTAATGTAGGAGAACAGAAATGAAAGAGGTCAGGAACTCAGATCATATCGTTCGTTGAAAAACGAACATTATACTTAAAGAAATCATTGGTTCACAATTCTTCTGGATAGGCATTACTCTTCTAGTCGACTTGGTCAAGAACCTAATGAAAACATCTCGTGCGTATTGATGACAAACGATGCAGACGTTGAAAATGTGCACCACTAGTGCAATTCAGATATCGCAACAACCACTGCCTGACAAATCACATCTTTAGAGAGAGAAAGGACGACATTGCTTAGCATAGGAGAGAAATCTCCAAAAGCCAACGAGAGGGAGCGACAGTGACAGAAGACTCTGGTTAGGGTTCACAAAATACGTAGTCGAACGACTGACAGCTAAAGTTTGAAAGTTGTGTTTAACCCTAATGACTGAAGGTTTATTTATAGTCTTAAACGTGTCGATATCATATTCACAATAAGATGCAATCAATCGATCACTCTTGTACATATTATGAAAAAATCGCAAGAGAAACATTTTCCAATTAGGATTAATAAACTTGTTTCAGAAATATATAATTAATTAAATTAATAATTAATTATGTAGTTGTATCCTTGTGTAAAAAAATACGGAAGATAATTCCCACAATTTACAACCCACAAGCCACAAGCCCGAGCTCATGCCCGATCTTGCCAGGCGAGGCGTGACGTGTTTGTATTGTGGACACCACACCCACTAAGGAGGTGAGCATACTCTCTCCTAGGACCCTTTGGACACTAGTGTCGCATGTGATCTTACATATAAGGACCACAAAAGTTCTAGGAGTGAGCAATGTGGGACTAAACTCTTCCCATTTGCACAAGACAACACACTACCTTTTAACTGCTCTGCATTGGGCTTAACCCATGCTAAACACATGGTTGTAGAAGTCATATATCTAACAACCCCCCACAAAGTTCAGCGTGTAGTGTGCTCTACCATTCAGTCCTCCATACTGTGCTTTTAGTAGATACTTTTCAGTTTGAATCTACCTGAGTTATCCAATTGTGACCCGTGCAGGAAGTAGGTGAACAAATATCTTGAACATGAACCTTGGGTGCACGAGTATAGGTTGGTAACAAAATAATAAAGACATGATAGAAAAGAAATCTAGCACATTAAACGTCATGCATCCAAAAAGTAGATATCATGATTAATATCAGGAAACAACCCAATTCCCCTGTTGCGGCCTATATAACATCAATCATTTAGTTGGAGTCTCCAATGATGTACTACTAGCATCTTGTCCTAAGACTTGACATCATTCAGAGACTAATCTCTTACTAACTTGCAGTTATGACACTAATATTGTTTCCCAAAGGATAGATAACAGATGCAAGAAGCATCAAATGAAATTACATAGTGTCATCTAATTCACCCGACAGCTTGTTATTACCACATTAAACTCAATTTGTGGGATCTCCACTTTGTTGGGTTGGGTTGCTACTGTCTGTGGATAATGAGGGGTTTCAGTCCCATCCCTAAGTTAGATTTCTCCACTAAGGTCAGGCTAAGACCATTAGTGAAAGGATCAGCTATATTATCTTTGGTACCTACATAGTCCACAACCACGACCCCTATCACACACTGTAATTTTCAAATATGATTTGAACCATAGAATGTAGTTTTTCCTAAATAATAAAAGTTGAGGGGCTCAATGTGAAAATACAAAAAATGGTAATTCTTACACGAAAATGAAATAAGAAAACTTAAAATGAGACTCAAATATATTTTCTCTTTCAAATGTGCATTATATGATTCAATTAACTCAAGTTGATCCTCGTTTCTTTTATCTCTCCACTAAGATGGCAATAAAGCATAAAAAGGGGATAAAGAGGTGATGATATGACTCTTGAATGAATAAATAATGTTATCTCAAATTTTGACTCAAGGGTTCAATTAGAAAATCCCTTTTCATAATATCTCATCCTTTAGTAAGGTTAATGGCCATTATAGGAATTATGGACCAAACATGCATAAAATCAAAAATCCAATTGCCTAGGTATATTCAAAATTAACATATGGCTCAAATTTTAAGTCATTTGGACCATCTTTGACCCTCCAATTAAATTAAGATAGGTTTGAATATAGTTTTACTAGGGAATCATTCTAATGTACATTAATTGATTTAATTTCCCTAAAGTCTCGATCTGTTATTGATGTCACGCGTTACATCTTGATTTTCATTTTTGTGTGTGTTTCCTACATCGTCCGATCAACGATCTGATGGTCATTTTTCTATCCTCTTCCTCTCGCTTTGTCTGCAAGACTGAACCATTTTCACAGTGCTCGTTTCTCTTATTTGTTCTCCCTCATTAATGCTTCTTGTCACATGATTTCTCCTCCTATGAACTCGCCTCTTCCTTCCGATTCAAATCGGGCCTTAACTCATCATCTATCTCACTAGATTGACAAAACACCCAAATTAGGACTTAACTCCCTCTCAGTCTTGCGATTACACAGAGAACTACGAACCATCCCACACACTACTACAGAAACAACATTCAGTGTCGCTTTTCTGGACGTCGGTTATTTAGGAAAACCGACGCCTATAATATTAAACGTCGGTTATTTATGCAAACCAATGTCTATATTCAAAGACCAGCCAGACACGGGTACTGCTTTGTATTCAACGTCGGCTGGTTATATCAGACCGACGCCTAAAATCGCCCGCGAAATCCAATTTTCGAGCGAAAACATTTTAGGTCACCTACAACGTCGGTTTTTTAACTGTTCACCGACGCGTATTTAAAATGAAAATTTGCGCGAAAAGTCCCATTTTCAGTGTCGGTTATCCCTAGATAACCGACGCTGATAATGGTTCCCGCCAAATAATTTAGGGTAATGGTTGTCTAATTGAGTGTCGGTGTTTTACTATCAACCGACGCTAAATCGTAATAGGCGTCGGTTTTGTAGATAACCGACGTCGTTGACCAACTTAATAGAGGCCCGATCACCCGGCTCTTCCCCATTTCTTCCTGTTTCATCGATTCTCCTGTGCGCTGCTCGTCGCCGCTCTCCCAAAATCGCCGCCTGGTGCCTGCTGCTTCTCGCTACAGTTTACAACATTGGCTTAACATTTGAAAATTCCGATTTATCAAGGTATTGATAATATATATTTTTAACGACAAAGAAAGGATTAGCGGCGCAACTTATTGCCCGCTTGTTTTCCATTTCAATGTAAATTATTAAGAGAATTCTCTCTCACATATAACCCGGTTTTTTTATCAAAAAAAGAAGAAGTAGTAGATCACTTCAACGCAAGAGGGTTTTCTGAAATTGTAAGGATATGTAGTTTCAAAGGAATCCCTAGTGCGTAATTTATTTTTGTGATATTTTCTAGCCAAAAAAAGGTTAGTTAGAACTCGAAACCGTATCACTTGAACTTATCTTGCTCCGTCATTCTGCTGCCCAATGTAAACAGATCAGCATGACTCTGGTGCTAGCTACCTATTGGTCAATTCCCTCTTACTTGGATCGACATTGAACAAAACTTTGTCCGTCGATAAGGTCCCGGATCCAACGGCGCCGCGTCGTTGAATGACATGCGAGCCACGGATTATACACCCACCTGGGTATAAGACCACCGTCCGTCCTTACCGACCGCATCCGATCTACCCGCTCAACCAAGAGAAAGAGAGAGAGGAAAGGTAGGGAGCACGGAAGAAGCCACAGGGGACGGAAGGAAGAAGAAGCTAACAGCTGAAATGGACGCCTCAAAGACGAAGAAGGCTGCCGCAGGTCGCAAGGCCGGCGCACCAAGGAAGAAGGGTGTGTCAAGGTCTTCTAAAGCTGGCCTGCAGTTCCCCGTCGGTAGGATTGGCCGGTACCTGAAGAAGGGGCGTTACGCCAAGAGAGTCGGAAGCGGAGCCCCTGTCTACCTCGCTGCCGTCCTTGAGTACCTTGCAGCTGAGGTAACGGATCTGTGCCTTTTTTTCGTTCTCCCCCAAATCTAATCCACATCCAAATGCCCTCAAATTCTTCTCAATTCTGCCCTAATTTTGTGGTTGACTCTTTCAATTTCCACAGGTCCTCGAGCTGGCAGGAAACGCCTCCAAGGACAACAAGAAGACCCGCATCGTCCCACGACACCTCCTCCTCGCCGTCCGCAACGACGACGAGCTCGGAAAATTGCTTGCTGGTGTCACAATCCCGTACGGTGGTGTCCTCCCCAACATCAACCCGGTGCTGCTTCCCAAGAAGAGTGGCAAGGCCAAGGAGGGCGAGACAGCTCCCAAGTCGCCCGCTAAGGGCAAATCACCCAAGAAGGCATAAATAGAGAAGGAACTGATCTTGGGATGGGATGAATTCCGTGTTGATTAACTGTCAGCTTGTTTAATTTTCGTTAGCGTAGTGGGTAACGGTGGCTGTTTATTTCTCATAAATGCATGCCTCCGAAAACCTTGTTTAGTTTTAAGATTTGATGGTTGATCTCCACCGTGTAGCTACTTGGACAGCAATGTCAGTTGGTAATCCACGTTGTTACTGCTATCAATTGGGCTTTCTTGTATCACTTTTTCGTGACTTTGGTATGCGAATTTCAGATGACCAAAGCGTGAATTTAACGCTAGATTGTTTTAACATCTAAACTGTTATTTCCCTTTCCCCCTTGGCTTCCTGTTTCGTCTGTGATGTTTTCTGCCTACATTATCTTGGTTATGATGGTTATGGAACCATATAGAGCTTGCAAGATGGAAGAATAGGTCTTCTTATGTGATCTAGCTTGATGAAAATATGCAGCACATACAAACATTGGGCATATCCATGGAGGTATCTCCCTTCTTAGGAATGTGATGTACACGTTGAAAATAATCAATCAAGTTTTAAGGGGCTGTTGTTGTAGAGTCTTAATCATCTCAAGATCCTTAACTTGCTAAATAGGAAATTTCAATAACTTGTGGCCTTTTTCTATGATGTACACGAAGTCTGGTCTTTGAGACAGTCTATAGGGAGTCTTGTAATGATTCACCAATCAGAAGTGCTAGGAGATTATAGGTCGCATCCTTGAGAAATAGTTCATTCTTCAAATTCTAGGGTTCATTATCATCGAATGCCACCAGGTTGCCATTTGCTTGTGAATGATTGCTTTTTGTTCAAACTTGAGAAAGGAAGATGCATGTATAGCTTCGTTTGAGTTGTTTCGTTGTTACAATCTCTGCCAACTATGAAGTTGGAGTAGCTTCCTGGAATTTGTTCCATGGCATAATTTGCTCCAAAAATGTTGTGCCCCGGCTTTTCTCGGAAACACAACACAACATAATATCTGAGCAAATATATCTTGGCTGAAATCACAACCCCTCCCACCTCACTGTCAAAACATAACATGATATCCCCCGTCAACTCACCACACTCAACAGTTCTTCAAGACATTCTTTAAATGTTTCTGCCATTTGCTTCCTCATTTTGAACGGAATGAAACTGTATTTCCTTATTAACCTGGTACTGCGCTTACTCATGGCATGCATTTGGTTTAATATTGTGTGCTATGTTATTGTTCCTTTCTCCAAAAATAATATATATTTTTGTTCATTTTGTCATAGTAATGTATCACTTCAACGTTTCTATTTCTCGGCTCTCGGCTAGGTCATATAACCTCTAAAATGTACGAATGTTGTGTTCTTTGATGTATATTTTTGTTCATTTTGTCATAGTAACGTATCACTTCAACGTTTCTATTTCTCGGCTTTCGGTTATGTCATATAACCTCTAAAATGTACGAATGTTGTGTTCTTTGATGTATATTTTTGTTCATTTTGTCATAGTAACGTATCACTTCAACGTTTCTATTTCTCGGCTTTCGGCTATGTCATATAACCTCTAAAATGTACGAATGTTGGTGTTCTTTGATGGTTTCTACTACGTTCAACCTTTTACTCACGAGCATTCCGTCGGCTGCATGACTTTTGCTTTGCCTTGGCACGGTAGGAATATTGGCACGTGCCTGGAATAATTTTAATAATAACATAGCCTCGTAGAAAGCTTTGTGCAGATCGTTGCTTAAAACAATTAACTGAATAATTGTAAATCATTATTGATAGTTTGGTAAGTTTTATTGAAATAGGTTTTCACTGGAAAATACATGCGTTTATATAAACGTTTAGTAAACACGTTCACATTGGGGTGGTGGCGCAGTTGGCTAGCGCGTAGGTCTCATAGCTAAAGAGTAATCCTGAGGTCGAGAGTTCGAGCCTCTCTCACCCCACATTTTTGTGCTCTTTGAAACAATTGAATGCGTCAACATCTTCGTTTATCCATCAACATTCCTTTTTCTTTTTCTTCTTCTTCTTCTAACACGTTCCTAGGGGCACGGAAGGTGGTTAGTTGTCTTCTTTTGGGGGTTTAGGTAAGTTGAAATTGAGGGAACTTGATAAAAAGGGCTTTTGGGGAAGCAAGCCATGGTGAAATAGATGAGAGTGCAAGAAAATAGGGTGAAAATGACAAACAACCAAGAATCAAATGCCACACCTTGACCTCATTTGTTGTTGTACTATGGCATTGATGACTGACTGCTCATTGTTTAGATTATTATCCTTGCATCACAAAAACTCCTCCCCAAGTCCTATAACATCATCATGTTGAGCGATATTCGATAAATCAATCATTTTGTCAAGAATTGTAAGACCCTGATTTTCCGACTCATTTCACTAGGATCTCAGAAGTTTCCTTGTTTCTACCATGGACAATCCCTTATCCCAATCGCTGCTCTAGAGATCTAGAAGCCATTTAATGATTCTAGTTGGCAATTTGTAAAGGCTCTATCGTCATAACTTAATTAATGCTTGCAATTATGAAACATGGAAGAAGAAAACCAATCTACCTCCCCGAGGTGGCGGTTGTAAACATGCCAACTTGAAAGTAACTCTTGTTAGGTATGATAAACCATTGTTTCTTGGGGGTAGGACTAGAACATGAGAAAAACTCATTGGCCAAGTTGAAAATCCCTCTCTCCATGGTGTTCTTGTACTTGGTACATCAATCACTCACTAACACATGTTAGATTATGCTACAAGCACTTAAAGATGAAGCCTCTTACCACCAACACCCTGGATCAAATGCAATTCATTAGGAAATTTTAGATTGAGGTATCCTCCTTTATATGAATTTAAGCAAGGAAGATAGGGTGTCAAACCAAATATTTTTCTACATAATAAACCAAAGCTAGTCTTTCACCTTTTATCTATAGATACTGATGTTCTACCCACACAATTAACCATAGCTAGTCTATTGCTAATATTTATAAAAACATCTTACTTATTTTCTTCTTCCATTGTATCACTTTAAAAATTTGGTCTACCCTTTTGAATATGGATTTGATACTCAATCTAGACAAGGACTCCCATGCGTAGTTAGTGAATATGACATTGTGAGAAGATAAACTTGTTCTTGGTAAGTTAGGCATGCTAAAGATTTCTACAACAAACCCCTCATCAGCTAACTCTTCACTGTATGCATGATCCAAAAGGGAAAATAATTGAACAAAATGAAATTATGGTATACAACTTGATGCACAATTTTCACTTTCCTAAGAAGAAGTCAGTCAAAGAAATGCTTGGAGATGTAATCCAAACAGCAAAAGTAGTAGGTCAAGACTAGAATTAGGCTTAGTGGTAGATCCTTGGATCTTTAGGGCTTGATGTATTTATCGTTATGGACCTTGTTGCTGGATTTCTTATGGGGTGTATGATGAATATGATTGCTCCCTTGTAATAAAAAAACAGTAGGCCAAGGGCTTAGGCAATTTGTTTGAGAATTGTTCTTAGTATTTGGTCACCTAGCAATATGTGTGTTCCCACACTTCATTGTTTATGTTTTTCTTATTTCTTTGATAGACGTGAATTCAAGACAATCTTGACGAAAGGTCTATGTATAAGGATTGTGTTTCTTCCATCTATCTCTTGGGATTTTATAGAGTTCATTTTTACAACATCGATGACCGATACATGTTTATAAAATGTGCATGTGCTCAAATTCCTTTCTTTTTGGTTGTTCATTTTCTCATGGAGGCAAAAAATACTCATTCAGTAATCTAACTATGTTATACCCCCACCAATAATTCAAAACAAGCATGGCTTAATTATGGAAGATCTTTTAAATGCATAAAATTAAATGGTAAATGTACTGTCATTTGTTGTATATGCACAATTTTGTGAATCAAACATGTAACAAGTGAATGCAATGATTGTTTGATAATCAATCTAATTAGTAAACTTATATAAAAAAATAGAATATAAGGAAATGTTTATTTGATGACAATAGAAGTGGATATAAAACTCGACATACTGGAGGAAATTTTTAAGGGTCTTATACAATGTACAAGATATAGAGGCAAAGTGGGTCACCTGGCCAACCCTCCCACTTAGCTGGGGCAAGACAACCATTCAGTGTTGTGCCTAATAAATGAGTGGCCACTTAGTGATAACCCAAAATCCCCTCCATCACCCTACTTATGAAGGAAAGTGACAAAGACACCCATACATGCCATATCAAACCCTTAGCTTGGAAACACACGTCCAATACAAAACCCTAACCCAATTCTATCATATTAGTGTGAGTGTGAGGATAAGGGAGAAAAGTCTAGGTTTATAGTTTTACTTGTTCATCCAAATTTTGCATTTGAAAGGTAGTAAGTACACCTCCCCATATCCTTACTTTGCACCTTTATTCTTGATTTGAAGGCATAATATACTCTCTCTCCCTTCCCCCTCCTCCAATTATTCTTTCATTTCTTCTATATGTATACACAAAAACTAGGAGACAAAGGGTAATCATTTGAAGGGATATTAAAGTAGATTAGTTGGAGATCATTAAATGATGTGGGTACAAATCAACGACGACCTTTACAAGAGATCCAAGATGTGAATGGGTGTCCACTTTACATGTAATTTAACTTTAGAATTTTAATCTGAGACCTATACTCATGTACATTATAGACTACCATCACTAATTACTATGATATGTATATCATGATATGAAACTTTGGTTACTTAATGTTGAATTGTTCTTTTGCAATAAATGTTCCAGTTGAAATCCATGAATTCTATACAAATATGATTATAACACTTTCATACTACAAACACTTCTATTATTTTATAAGGATTTTTATCTACAGAAATTACATATGGAGAGTAGAAGAGTATTTTTGATTTGAATCTAATCCTAGAGATTACTATTGTGGATTTGAAATTAAAAATAGATAAAATGCCTTTCACTACATTTTAACTGGTGAATAGCTTGACAAAATGAAATGAAGAGGTACAATTTCATTACCTTGTTTAGTTAGTAATTGAATGAAGCATGTCAATTTCTCTAAAGAGGAACTAGACTGATATTTTATGTTTCTTGGTCATGTGACATATGCAAAATGATAACCCTATATGTCATCTATTCTTCTAAGTTAGTATCTAACCAACTAGGCATTCCATAAGGATTTCCTAGTATGAAGGAATTAATACAATTGAGATACCATCGAGAATTCTTGAACTGATAAATACATCATGATTGAATGAAATGGCTTGTATAACACAAGGCTACATTGGAACAATGACAAGGAATCCAACTGGGGAGCCAATACATAAGACTAGACAAACTACTTCATCTATGAATGCTGACCCCTAAAATTAGGATTATGGAACCAGAAGAGGTGTCTGCTTCCCTATATATCTCTATTACAAGGAAGTGAAGTATTTGTAAGACATTTTCTCACCGGATGAGGGGGTAAGTCAAGCCAAACTTTTTAAAACTCAAATCAAGATATCTGAAGAGAATATGATCTATCTATCCTAAACATATTACTAAAAAAACCTCAAGCCATGGAGAAGAGCATAAGTGGTATACATCATTGGATTGAAGCCCCAATGGCCAATGCTCATAACACATCTATATTATATTTGGAAGGTCAAGGGATCTATAAAAGTTTGGTATAAAGGTAAGAGATTCATTTTGATCATCTTCTCTAACAATGGATACATGGTGAATGCTTTAGAAGGTGTTATCTAGTTTGTTGCGAGGGAAATTGATGATCTTGAATAATGGGAGAGAGGATACCCCATGGAAAAGCTAAATTTTGAGAAGAAAGCCAAATTGATTTGATATACACGATATACTACCTATGAAATTTTGGGAGGAGGGGTTATTTAGTCACATTGTCTCTTTCCTTGGGATGTCGGTTCATGCACATAACCTAACTCAAAATTTAAAGAGGTTGGAATTTGCAAGATCTACATAGCTCTAGTGGAATTTTCTTACCCAAAGGAATAATTACAAACATGAATGACATGTTGATATGATCAAGTTTGAGTATAAGTGTGAAACATGATATGCCTACATGGGGAATTTTGGACACAAAACATCTCAATGCATATCTAGATCTAATGATCTATGGAGTAAGATAAAAACCTGAGAATAAAATTTTGGTAGAAAAGATGCCTTCCACTGACACTAGCAGTGACAAATAGGAGTTCCTTAATGTAGGGAGGAAAATCACTGTGCTAGGGGAAAATATCACTATGGGTGAGGAGATCTGCACTACTCATGCGATTCCTTTCTCTATATCTAGTGTTTCATTGGCCCCTTCTTATGAGAAATAATGAAGTCTCAACTCCTACTATGAGTAATTTTGGCTATAATCTCAGAGTAAGTGACCAAGAGATCCTTCTAAATACTATACTAGGTGACTAATGTCATGTCAATGCACATTCATTATCCTCCAATTTTTTTCTTATTTACTTCAATTTAATTGGAAGGGAGAGGTGATTGAATCCAAAAGGCATGGGTAAGAACCAGTTGCCAAATAGATAGATCTCCCTTCTATAGTTTCTTGAAATGTGAGGGGAATCCATAACAATTACATTTGCATTTCAAAAGAAATTCGGAGTTTTAAGGATGACATCTTCGCTAATCTTGAATCTAGAGTTTTTGCAACAGATGTATCTAGTACAATTAGTAATGTTTAGAGGGATACAATTCTTGCTTCTAATTTTGAGTTTTATTATAGTCTTATTATAGCCACACATAAGAACTTAAATATGCAAGTAGATAAATAGTTTATTTGGTGAGCCATGTATTGTTTTTAATAACTTTAAAATACATTGATTAAAAATCTATGGTGAAAAGGGGATGAAGACAAATAGCATTTGTTGGAGTAGATTGTGCCTTTTATTCATAACTGTAAGTGCATTCCACATGACTTATTCTATTAGAATGGCAAGTGAAAAGCTTAGGAAGAATCCTTCTTTTACTTCTAGAATGACTGACCTCAACAACAATAGACACATTGTAGTTCCTACCAAAGGTCCACTTTTTACCTAGGATAGTATAACAAATAAAGGTGGCAATACTTCCTTTAAAATTGATAGAATTTGTTGAAGTATGGATTTCTTAAATAACTTTGCTAATGCTTGGGTTTAGGTCACCTCAACTCTTATTAGTGATCAATGGATTCTTTAATTGCATCTTGTGAATGATAGGATAACTACTATTCCTTTTAGATTAATTAACTCCTGCATTTCCAAATTATGGTTTATGGGAATAATTGAGCATGCTTAGTAGAGTGAATGCATATACCCACCCATGTACAAAGTCTATTACAAACTCAAACTAGTTAAGGAGGCAATGATAAAAATAACATGATTTCTATTGGAATTTTTAGCTCTAGATCTAAATAGTTAGAGGCAAAAGCTTAACACCTGTAGAGAACAACTGATATAGATTTGGGAACACTAGATAGCAAGATGATCTAAGTATATTGAGATTTAAAGATATGAAGGCTCTTAATGAAGAACAATTCTCTTGTAAAAGAAATGAGAATTCAAGTTGAAGGATGGGACTAAAACAAAATATTTTTTTTCACCTTTATCTTTTTTTTTCAAATTGAAAATTCATTCATCCTATTGCAAAGGGGTTTTAAAGTCGTGACCTCTCGGTCATATATCATCAATTTTACCACTTGGGTGCCACTACGTTGGACTTTTATGCCTTTATCAAAATCAAAAGAATAAGAAATAGTATATACTCTACAAAGATTTATGGGGGTCTTCTCTTTTAATTCAAAATTGATCTTGAATCAATATGTTCATTATCATGAATATAATTTCATCATGTTGATTCTAACTTTGGATGCAAGGGGGATTAGAAATTGCCTAAGCTATGATTGAATAAAAGTGAAAAACTAAGAAACCTTGGTCACCATGAAGGAGGTGGAACATACCTTTAAGAATCTAAAGTTTGATAAGGTTCTTGGACCCGATGATTTCAATTCCCTTTTCCTTGAGAAGTGTTGTGGCGTCATTTGAATGATGTCATCAAAGCAATCCTTGAATTATTTGGAAGTGCAAAATTGCTAAAAGAATGTAATAATATGTTCATTAATATCATCCCTATATGCACAAAGAGGCTTCTTCTATCAAGTACTTTAGGCATGTACCCCTGTGTAACATCATTTACAAGGTGATTACTAAGACACTAGCTAACATGTTTAAGTTTATGCTCCCTAATATAGTTGATCTCAACCAAGATGTGTTTATACATGAAAGAAGGATATGAGATGTCATCCTATAAAATGAAATTATGAGCACTTTTACAAAAATTTTTAGTTCTTAAAATATGTGCATGAAGGTGGACCTTTACAAGGACTTCTAAACTGCTAGTTGGAGTTCATTTTGCTTATTATGAGAAAGATGGATTTTTTTAGTTGATGATGAGAATGGATTGCTATTAGATTTGCTTTTTATTCCTTTTAAGCTCTCATCATTGCCTCCCCTCTACCCCTTATAGTGTTCTTGAGTACAAGAAGATCCAATGCTTCTCTACCTTTTTATCATAGCCATGCAAGAGTTTTTAGTCCTTACCAAGAGAAATGTGGAGTCAAGTTCATATTAATGTAAGGCCCCTAACATTGCTTAATTCATAAATATAATATTTGGTTTAATTGGATACTTAGTTTTAAAGTTGAACTTTGGTATATGATTTAAAAATATCTTATTATGTTATGTTTAAAATTTGAATCAAATCAGACCTTGTTTTCTCAAGATACACAATTTTATGTTATTTGTGGATTTTGTGTAATTTACCCATTCCTGGACATCTAGAACTAATCTTAGAACTTGCACAATATGTTGCATGGTGATTTTAACAATATTGCAAGGTTTCATTTCCTTTGGGTGTTTTTGTAGTTTTTGTATAGGGTTCTGTTTCCCCATTTTGGTTGGTAGCGATACCATATATTTAGTCGACTGATGAGCGTCAGACCGATGGGTTTTGGGTATGCTGGTACCTCTTATTTCTTGTTATACATGTGCTTTTGTTGGGGCCTGACCAACATAGTGGTTCGATGAGCGATTGGTAGTATAGAGGTCAACAAAGACATTGTCTGCCAGTTGGTCGATGAATCTTTGCTGCATGACGAGGTCACTGGATAGTAGACAAAAGGGATCCCATCGAAGGACGAGCTGACAGACTGGGGTGCCCAACAAGTTTTTTGGATCGACCACAAACTTGTGTACCATCAACCCAAGAATGATGGAGGCAGGATTATACTCTTGACTAAATTTTTGGATGGAGTACTAGATTCTATGACCATCCTATACAACATGACCGACAAGTCTTATGGTCCTTTTTGACTGATTGAAAACCAACCCATATCTCTCTCCCCTCATATTTTGTGAATCATTTTCTATAGACTAGATACCTATAAGGATCCATGGGGGGTTCGTCACCACATGGTTCATGGATGCTTGCTCGAGATCAAGCTTTCCTTGGATTGGTCGATCTTGTTTCTTACTCCATACATGTAAGATCTTCCACCTCAATCCATTTTCCTTACCGTTCTTTATCCTCTTTTTCTCCATGGTTGAGTTTCATCGTCCCTCTTGCTGCAAACCTACGCATATGGTTTAAGAACACTCTTTATCGTCTCCTGTCCTTGGATTGATCGATCTTGTTTCTTACTCCATACATATAAGATCTGTTGGGTTTTGTAGGACAGAACAGGCAATGGAAATACAAATTTATCTAACCACAAACCCATAACCAACATATCACATCAACAACTATGAAATAGGAAAGATGGTTTAGTGAGTTATACCTAGTCCTGAGGCTTGCTCAGTGACAATACCTCACAACTAGTGTGGCCTTCAACCACATAGTCTTTGACGACGTTTGTGCAACTCCTAGTCTTGACCCAGACTGTAGCTGACAGTCGTGCTCCTAAGCGGTAGAAATCTCTGACCTCTATAGATAATCCATACGGACCACCAGGAACTCTAGTCGTCCTGATGGACAGACTAGAAGGAGTTGTCCCCTTCTGTCAGTTGACACGCGTATACCGTGCGTGTAATACGCAAGTGTACGTGTCGAAGTAATATGGGATTATGAGTCCCGAGTTATCGAACACGGGGAGTTGTGAGGTTAAAGACTATTACTAATTAGGATTAATCAGCTAAGCCGAAAATAAGAGTTGATTGAAAAATTAAAAGAAAAGAAAAGAAAATAAAACAATCGATTAAGTGTTTAGTTTAATCAATTCAGGTGAAGATCTTTAGGATTGCGGTTTCACCGCGGGTTATCATTGTATGAATTTCTATATAATGATTCAGGTTCATCTCTCGATCCGGGTAGTGTCCTGTAGTCAGAATTGCCCACTGTCGTGGTACAATTCACTACCTATGTCTAGGTCGGTTCCACCGTCGTAGTAACCTATACCCTAAACTAGGTGCATTAAAATCGACCTCTGGGTTTCCACCATTAATCTTACACCACCTTGTTCAAGGGATTTATTAATTAATGTGAATTTCATCTCTTTTCAACCGTTAATTCTTCTTTCAAAGTAATTAAAGGCATTAGATTATCATTATGGTGATCAAGCATAATAATATAATTGAGAAAATGAAATCATACCACGGATTTAAGAGATAAAAGATGAATTACTATGATAAAATTGTCACAATGATCTCCCGGGCTACTCCCGGTCCTAAAGAATTACGGTTTTTAGCCGAAAATAGACGACATGGTATCACAGTAAGTCGAAAAGATGTAAAACATGAATTTCGAGATACAGTAAATTGGAGAAAGGGTTAAAGAGTGGATCTGGAGAAGATGGAGAGAATTTGTCGCCGTTTTCGCCGCCAAAACGCCTCCGAGGTCTTCCGTGTAGGGTTCCTCTACTTTTCTCCCTCCGTTCGGCTGCCGTATCGTCCCCCCGTGATTCCTCTCCCAATTGCGGTTCTAATGGTGCCTTTTATAGCCGTCGTACATGTTTAGGTCAAGAGGAAACCTAAAAATACAATTTTTAATACAAACATGTGTTAGATTTAACACATTAAAATTTCGTCCGCAACGTCTGAGTTGATGGTATCGACTTGAAAGTCGACGGTATCGACTTCTTCACAGTAAAACGTCCTTTTCCTTTTCAATCTCGAGCAAAAAATATTTGTACTCTGATGCCATGTCGCTACCATCGAGTTGCAAGTCGATGGTATCGACTTTTCTCCAGTAAATAATAATTATCTGCAATTAAATAATCAATGAATAAAATCAAATAATTATTATAATAATTAAAACATGTAAACTGCATGTAAAATACATGTAAAAATATAAGAAATGATGCACAAGTGATTTTTACTAATTTGGTAAAATATGTATTAAAAAGATATTCAATTAAGAACAAATGACACAGAAAATAACCAAATTAGATATCAAAATGCTGACAATTTGTACATACATCACACCCCTAAGCTTGAATATTGCTCGTCCTCGAGCAACACTACTCTTGGATTTGTTTTAAAAACTCAGCAAAAAGACATGTACCTATGAATTATTTTTCCTAACCACCCTCCACCAGTCGGTCCCAAACCGGTCCTTGCCAACCACTGAACAAGTAACTACTCTAAAGCGATCAATAATGTTCATAATAGATGTCCACAATAAGATTAATGAAAAATACTATCAATATGAAGCAGTTAATATCATGGCCAGTAGGACACATGCTTGATGCACCATGTGATCTCCCTATCTACATTGCTCTGATCTACCTAAATAAACTACTTGGAAGCAAATCCCCAAATAAAATTGGATGAGGGGATTAATTATGACGGTGGCCTACCATACAGAGCAATGGGTGGAAAAAAAATGGGTGGCTATGAAAATAGGATTCACAAGAATAATCCAAATCATTTATGCAAAAAGTAAAAATATGATGCACCTGTATGATGGGTAAAATGTGAATGCATGACTTCTAATGACTATTTTTTTTTGCGGAATGATGCATGCAATGAATGTCTCATCCTAATGATGAGTATAAGTGGAAAGGTACTTACCAAAAAAAGATCCATAATTCCCTTATTTATTGCTTAGAGAGAATATGACATTGAAATAAAAATCCTTTTCCTCCTTTTCTCCTTTTTCTTTTTCAATAACTCTTTTTTTTTTCTTACCCTATTTTTAGCAAGATGAACAGTTCATGCTTGGGTTATTTTTTGCTTTTTTTTTTTGGAGGAGTAAGGAGATACAACTTTTTTTACACTCTTTCATGACAGAAGATGGTAGAAGATAACAAATATGTAACACCTTATAAAATGTGCAATGCAAATACAACTATATGAAATATTGTTATGCAAACTACAAATGCTCAAAAGAGATTATATGATTTTTTTTCTTTTTCTAATGCATAATAAAATGAACTAACTATATGCTTCCTATCATGCCATGTAATGCATACAAGAGGAAAATAACTTGGATTAAACTTGATCTTCCTATGGTGGTGAATGAAGATGAATAGAAGGTGGATGAGATCACATAAATAAGAGACAATGTCTTTCCCAACCATGATATGTCCCTCTTCTATCAACTTGTGTAACAGGGTAACCTTAGAGTTTATTTCTAGAATTCACATTAAAGATCACATTACTGTTTGGTTGGTTCGGACTCAAACATCATCGTCATAACACAAGCCATAGGGTTAAGTTAGGTTTTTCATTCAATCAGTATGTCTTCAAGCTGACTAATCCAAACAATTCCTCCAGTTATGTACTCTTAAACATAGCAAATTTAGCTTAAAGTGCAAAGCAGAAGAGCACATTCAGTTTTCAACAATTATCAGAATTGATACCACATCATCAAGAAACGGCTAATCCTAACCATAATTTTATATTTTTTTTTTCCACAAGTACACTAGATAGAAGTGGACGCTAAAAAAAATTTCAAACAACAAAAGAAAAACATGTAGAGATATGATAAAAAGTAAAGATGCAAGATAAAGATAGAAGTGTCATTCCATTCCTCCCTCTAAGCTTGAATATGACATTGTCCTCAATGTCAAAAGCAAAGGAAGATACATGGAACGACTGTACCAGTATGGACGGTGAACTCTAGGGTCAAATATGAGTAGTTGCGATCCACATGATAGTCTGCCCTCCAATATGCACTCAAGCTCAGTGAAGTGTCTATGCTTGCTCAGCTTGTGAGATGTCACTAATGAAAACTCAGTACTACCGACAGTGAAGTCGGTGGTACCGACTCAGTGCGTCCCTGCACACTGAATGCACATATCAAGGCACCTTTTTTACTTGCATCAAAACTAGATATCACAATCTACAAATAGGAATGTAAAAATAGAATTGAAAGTTTAACAAAATAAACCTAATTGGTGGGTTGCCTCCCACAAGCTTCCTTGTTTAACGTCCTAGGATGGACACATGTCAATCAACAATAATCAGGTGGTCGTGGAGGAGGGTAAAGCTCTCTCCGCCTCTTCCTTCTAAACTTTTGGTTCCTTGCAACAATGAGAAAAAAAAATAATAGTTAGAAGACCAACATGTATGGTTGACGTTCCATTTTAACAGTAAATTATCATTGCAATGATCATGAAGATGAACACGACTCATAGTCAAATATTGATGTGGGAGCACATGTAGAAATAGATAGCCATGAGGTGAAAGGTATAATGATGATTGCTCCTTAATTTCTATGACCATCCCCAATGGATCACTCCTATCTACACATAATGGAAGGGTTATATCAAAGGTGAATTTGTATGCCTCCTCCTCTTCTAATAATTCAATTCCTCTACATTCATTCATATCCTCACAAAAACTTTCAAAATTATCATCTGGATATATATCCCATATAGGATCCTCAATAAGGAAATGAAGAGATGGGTCTTGTGGTGAAGGAATTATATGATGGTTAATGGGAAATTCCTCCACCTTTTCACTCTCAATATCCTCTTCCTCACTCTCTTCCTCCTCTCCAAGATCACTATCAAATAAAGCACCTTCTATATCCTCCTCTCCTTCACTCATATCCCAAACACATGTATCAAAATTGTCTTCCACCTTATTTGCATCATTTTCGTCATCTTCCTCGTCAGATCCCCAATCATATTCAAGATCAATCCTAGGAGTCCAGGGTGTGGGTGTGGGTGTGGGCTCAATGGAAGGACATGATAGAGGTGATTCTAAAACTTCTTCCAGTATGTTATCCTCACTTTCTAATTCCTTATCCTCAATCTCAACTTCTTCCATTTTCTCTATTCTACCCCATCCTCCATTAGAAATAGGACCTTTGCGATTTAAAACATATTGAACCAAAATCCTAATATGCTCACGATGAATTTCCTTTGATATTTCCTCATGATGTAATGAAGGTGGACTCAGACATCTATAACCTACATGTGCATTTCCACACTCAAAACAAATAGGGGCCATGCGCTTTTTTTATTTTTATTTTAATGAAAGAAGACTAACTACAAAGAAATATTTAGATGAATATGTACAATGTCAAAACTAACAATAAAATTTTATGTAATGAAAAATGGGAAGAATAAAAAAAATTATAAAAAAAAGAAAATAAATACAATGGCCTAGAGTGGACGATCCTAACTTTTCATAGTGTTAACCATGCCAACTCCCCGGCAACGGCGCCAAAAACTTGACACGCGTATACCGTGCGTGTAATACGCAAGTGTACGTGTCGAAGTAATATGGGATTATGAGTCCCGAGTTATCGAACACGGGGAGTTGTGAGGTTAAAGACTATTACTAATTAGGATTAATCAGCTAAGCCGAAAATAAGAGTTGATTGAAAAATTAAAAGAAAAGAAAAGAAAATAAAACAATCGATTAAGTGTTTAGTTTAATCAATTCAGGTGAAGATCTTTAGGATTGCGGTTTCACCGCGGGTTATCATTGTATGAATTTCTATATAATGATTCAGGTTCATCTCTCGATCCGGGTAGTGTCCTGTAGTCAGAATTGCCCACTGTCGTGGTACAATTCACTACCTATGTCTAGGTCGGTTCCACCGTCGTAGTAACCTATACCCTAAACTAGGTGCATTAAAATCGACCTCTGGGTTTCCACCATTAATCTTACACCACCTTGTTCAAGGGATTTATTAATTAATGTGAATTTCATCTCTTTTCAACCGTTAATTCTTCTTTCAAAGTAATTAAAGGCATTAGATTATCATTATGGTGATCAAGCATAATAATATAATTGAGAAAATGAAATCATACCACGGATTTAAGAGATAAAAGATGAATTACTATGATAAAATTGTCACAATGATCTCCCGGGCTACTCCCGGTCCTAAAGAATTACGGTTTTTAGCCGAAAATAGACGACATGGTATCACAGTAAGTCGAAAAGATGTAAAACATGAATTTCGAGATACAGTAAATTGGAGAAAGGGTTAAAGAGTGGATCTGGAGAAGATGGAGAGAATTTGTCGCCGTTTTCGCCGCCAAAACGCCTCCGAGGTCTTCCGTGTAGGGTTCCTCTACTTTTCTCCCTCCGTTCGGCTGCCGTATCGTCCCCCCGTGATTCCTCTCCCAATTGCGGTTCTAATGGTGCCTTTTATAGCCGTCGTACATGTTTAGGTCAAGAGGAAACCTAAAAATACAATTTTTAATACAAACATGTGTTAGATTTAACACATTAAAATTTCGTCCGCAACGTCTGAGTTGATGGTATCGACTTGAAAGTCGACGGTATCGACTTCTTCACAGTAAAACGTCCTTTTCCTTTTCAATCTCGAGCAAAAAATATTTGTACTCTGATGCCATGTCGCTACCATCGAGTTGCAAGTAAATAATCAATGAATAAAATCAAATAATTATTATAATAATTAAAACATGTAAACTGCATGTAAAATACATGTAAAAATATAAGAAATGATGCACAAGTGATTTTTACTAATTTGGTAAAATATGTATTAAAAAGATATTCAATTAAGAACAAATGACACAGAAAATAACCAAATTAGATATCAAAATGCTGACAATTTGTACATACATCATCAGTGTACTAGTCACTGACACACTCTCCCACCACCATTCACTTTTCTACAGTTGTCTTTCCCTCGCTGTTCCTCCCTGGATGGGTAGAACTTGCTTGGACTCTCTCAGTTACCACAACCAGAGAGGATAAAAACTTTGTAGAGCAACTGATGTTTCTGAGTTTCATGTTCAGAGAAGCCCCCTATACACCTCTATTTATAGTAGAGGGCAGGGTCAGGGTTCCCAGTTTGTGCAGGAGTAGAAGAATCCAGTTTTGTCACGAACTGATTGCACTGCGGTAGGTGAACTGACCGTTTCATAAATGAACTAGTCGTTTGGGCAGGTGAGTCAATCGATTCATAACTGAATAGGTCATTTGGGCAGGTGAGACAATCGGTTCACCTATTGAACCTATCGTTTCACTTCTCAGGCTTGCCCAAAATTGACTTTTCTTATTTGTTTGTAATTAATGCAAAGATTAATTTTTGTCCCAATCGAATTAAACAAGTGAAACAAGGATCTTTTATCAAGAACCGAGAAACCCAACACTTGCTCGTTTGGTCCATGTGAAACGATCAGTTCACTAGAGTGAACCGGTCATCTCACTGACCATGAGTCGATCAGTTCACCCAGTGAACCAGTCGGTTGGTGGTCTAGGTTGTGCAGAATTCAGTCAATGCAGTTCTCAATCAATCTAACACTCTAATTAGTTGATTCAACACTTGAACTTGATGATTCTGAGTCAAGTCTATTGATTGAATGTTTAATTGAGTACCTAAACACTTTAGTAATAAATCTAAACATCATAAATGGATAAACTCCTCTTCCAAGTTAATCTTATGTGTGTGACCCTATAGGTTCCATTTCACATTGGCAGTGAATGTCCATAACTAACTTGTGACATCACAAGCAAAGAGTGGTGCCTAGTCGCACATCAGTGCTACCCAAGTGAAAAGGAAAGTTGGAGAACAACTTTCAACCTACAATCTATTATTGGTGTTATAGTGAATGTATAGTTCCTTTGTCACTGATATCCATATTGAACTTAAGGCATGGACTTGTCATCCTCTACAAATGTTCAATCCATATTTCTTGATTCAAAGTAGACTGTCTGAGATACATGTAAGCTCAATATCATATATTGACTTACATGTGCATGGACATGCATTTCTCAGTCTCACTCCTCAAGTGGTCAGGATATCACACTCCCTTAGGAGGGACAAATTCTATATCTATCACTCACAGTCAAGTCCTCATGCGTCAAAGTCACCCAATCATCACTGTTATAACAACCCATGTTTTAGGGCTGCGCTTGATGATGTCAAAGTGTACCCAATGACATGTGATGAGTGTAGTGATTTCAGGTCTAAGAACCACAGTCTCACCAATACTATAAGAGATGATCCTAACAAACCAAGTGTGATTTCCATGCATCACTCTTACGGTGGGTTTGTCTAGTACACTGTTCTCTAACATGTATCTATGTGCTTGGTTTGATATCATATATCATGACTAATGAGATTCTATCATCAACCAACACACACTCTAGTCTTTTGTGTTATTGATGTCTATGGTTATTTCCACAATAACAACTAACTAGGGAACATAGTGAGAATGTACATACTCTTAACATCCATATGATCTCATTATTCAAGTTACGTACTTGAAGATATATGTCATTGAGTTTTGTCATTCTCTAGACATCTATCATGTAATACTATTATCTCAAAAATAGTGAAAACATATAGACGGAAGTTGTCTTTATTATTATCAAATCAAGTATCACATGCCTCATTGCAATCATCATATGATTGTCTCTCAAGACATACTATACCAACAAACTCCCATTTACACTTAGATCCAATCACCCACGAATCATATTCCAAGTGATCTTAACATGTCCATCATGTTTCTACTACACAAGTGCTTTCATAGCGGGTAAGAAACATTTGCTTCAAGTGGGTATATTGCATGTTCCACATCCCCTCTCTGTACGACAACTCGTATGAGATGGAAGTGCCGTAGTATGCTATCTAAAATTCCTTTGCCTAACTAGTAGCTCCATTGTTGTCACAATATTACTACTGAATCACCAATAGTCTAAACCTCCCATAAGTTCATCCATGTGAACTTCTAGATCCATACAATATCCTTTACAGTGTTCGTAACACTAAGGTACTCAACTTCTTATTGTAGAATTAATCAATTATCTTATGTTTGGAACATTTCCATTCCAAAAAATAACATTTATGCGATTTGTGGACAAAACCTTTTAAGAAACAATTTTCCTATTTAGGCTTTTAGTCCTAATCTTTATAAAGACATATTGGGACACTTCCCATTCCATATCTCATATGGTATCTTTTTGAACTAATGGTACATTGTTTTAGTGTTAAGCATGTGCCCGAAAGGAAATTTGAAGTTTAGCTGGTATTCACACTGTGACTTATCAAGGTGTGTTTCCTTCTTTCTGATACACTTCTCATGATACACTATCATTGTGTTTCAGGTGGAGTCCATCATGATACATTATCATGATCTTCCAGAAGGTTCTCAAACTCTTGGTTCAAAGTATTTCCATATCGATCATATCGAAATTTAATACTTATACCAAGTTTGTTATGTACTTCATTTATGATCTCCTTGAACACTTCAAGATATTCATGTTTGTATTAAATACAAACTACCATATCTACTGAGGTCATCAGTAAATATATTGAAGTACTATTGATTACCTTTAGCATTTATTCTAGAAGGTCTATATACATCAATATGTATAATACTTAATAGAATAATTGTTATCCCACTACATCTAGTGAAGAACCTTTGTCATATTGCACAGTGAATGAGATTAGCATGTCTCTATTGGTTCAATAACCAAAATGAGTCTAGATAACCATCATATATATTTCTAGAAATGCAATTCTCATTTATGCACTATAGATGAGTATTCTATAGGCATTAAAGTTTGAGTTATCATGTCATTATACATGTGTCACACACATTTGTCTCTTTAACTATCAAGTATAGTTGATGAGACATAGGCATTGCCATCAAAGATCATTTCTTTGAAATGAAACATCAGTTCATTACACTCTTATCCATACATGATGTATGACAATTTCATTGATGGCAGATGTATAATAGCAATTCACTAATTCTATTATATACCTATAAATGTCATATCGTAACTGTAATGGTAACAACTCTTGCTCCACACAGTTTCTATCTTACTTCTTCTTAGGTCCTGAAGTAGTGATCTCTATCTCTCTTTCATCTTCCTAACATCCTCTATAAATAGGTTATTTCCCTTTCCTTCTTACTCCTCTCCATATCTTGAGTGATGGAGACTTGGACCTAAGCTTGGCTTTAGAACACTTCTTGACCTTGCTTTAGTCTATGGATTTCACTCTACTGATCATTATCACATGTTTTGTCCTTTCTTCATTTATGCTTTGGCATCAACATGCCAAGCACTTCAGACAATGGTTTGGCCAAGTTACTCAACATTTGATAAACTGGCTATATGATTCACACAACTATTTGTAGAATCATATGTTTGGTCAACTCTTGACCTATAAGAAATCACAGTTAATCTATATGCATAATCATATTGAGCATATGAGATGAAACTTGATCTCCACCTATCTGATTATACTCAAACATCACTTTGAAGACATTATACCTTTCACGCTGTACATGATTCTTAAGATGTGTAACCATCTCAAGAATGTCCATTCTTCAAGCTATTTATGCAACTCATAGTTCATATAGCTCAACATAAAGTTCTTGATGCCTTAGGCATCTTTGGCATACTTCAAGTAAGCATCCAATTTTAGCCTTAGGTGCATTTGGAGTGGTTCTACTGGATCTGGTCTTTCAAGGACTTTAGAGTTTACACTCACTATTGAGAAAACTTCTCAAAGGCCCCAAACTAGATTTAAAGTTTATCTCATTTATGAACTGATCGGAATGATAATGTGTTTGTGTTTGTCACTTGGATTCTACAAAAGAATTTTGCAACATTTCAAAACATTTTTGATTTGTTTGATTTGACAAAGTTGACAATATTAATTAGGTCTTTAATTAACTATCACTCCCACTATTTTGATCAAATTGATAGCCCACACCATCAATTCAGAAGATTGCAACGTACAACCTTCTAGTGATCCAAGATCCAAAACAATTGAGTTATTACCCAACCAACACCAACGTCCATAATCAATTATTAAGGTAGGTAACATTTACCAATTGCATCTTATACAATTCATGGATAGATGATATGCATAACTCTTTGCCATAGTCATTTGCATGCCTCTAGATGCTTGATCCAGTCAAGGTCACCTAGTTAAGTCCAACCCAAACACCAACACAATGAGTATGCACCCTGCTAGGACAGACTCATATATTCACCATCACACTTCCACGAGATAGATGGTGCACCACGCTAGCGCATGTCCACACTTAGTTGATCAAGTTTTTCATGTGTGCTACTTTTGGAAGGCATCTTAAACTTAATATTTATATTGAGTGGTTTGGTATTTATATACATATACATATCCAATCACCACATATATAGTACGTATCATATACATTCTATATCCCACAAGAAAATATGCGAAGCGATGATTATGGCCACCCTATTGTAATTCCTTGAGCCACAGGGAATTACAGTCATCTAGGTCTACATCATATGCAACAACATGTATTTGATGAAGATCTATGCTTCGACCGTTCTAGGTTGATCAGCTCATCCTAAAATTGATCGACTCACCTCCTGGCCGGTCAGTTGGTTGTCACCAACGGATCGTCTGGCACCTCCAGACGGTTAGTTCGTTGGGTTGTCATGCTCCTCGTTAGGCCACCAACCGTTCGTCTCGCACCATCAGACGGTCGTCTCTGTCCTCCAATCGCTCGTCTGGGAACCCATAGTTCTTCGATATAATAGGAAATAAAACTATCTTACTTCTATATATATCTTTGGGAAACCTCGAGTTACATTCGGGGGGAGCAAAGGTAGAAGAAAAGGCTCGAGTTATCTCGAGTTACATCTAGAATAGAAGAAAGGACTCGGTACGAAGACTAAGATGCAAACAACCACAACCAACCAAGCACACACATAGGGGTTTATAGGCCATAACCACACTATACATCTACCATCAAAACCATTTAGGGCGACACATATCAATGCATATATATACCATATCATATATGTATATAGGGATTTGTGGTATTTAACCAAATATGCACATTATCTAGTTCAAATATTTGCATCTTATGAAATAAATAAATGACGGAAAACCAAAATCCAATCATATCGATTAATCCTAAAATATAGTATGTTGACGTGGCTTTGATACCACTGTTGGGTTTTGTGGGACAGAACATGTAGCGGAAACAAAATTTTATCTAACCACAAACCCATAACAAGCAGATCACATCAACAACTATGAAATAGGAAAGATGATTTAGCAAGTTATACCTGGTCCTGAGGCTTTCTCAGTGACAATACCTCGCAACTAGTGCGGCCTTCAACCACCTAGTCTTTGATGGTGTCTGTGCAACTCCTGGCATCCTCCTGAGCGAAAAAAATCTCCCATCTCTATAGATAGTCCATACAGATCACCATAAACTTTAGTCATCCTGATGGACAGACTAGAAGGAGTCATCCCCTTTTGTCGGTGTACTAATCATCAACACACTCTCCCACCACCTACCAGTCATATTTTTACAGTTGTCTTTCCCTCGCTGTTCCTCCCTAGACGGGTAGAACTTTCTTGGGCTCTCTTGATTACCAAAACTAGAGAGGACAAAAACTTTGCAGAGAAACTGATGTTCTGACTTGTGTGTTCTGAGAAGCCCCATGTACCCCTCTATTTATAGTAGAGGACAAGGTCAGGGTTTCCAGTCTGTGTGGGAGTAGAAGGGTCCATATTTTCACAAACTGATTGCACTGTGACAGGTGAACCGATCATTTCATAAATGAACCGATCATCTGGGCAGGTGAGCCGATCGGTTCATAATTGAAGTAGTCATTTGGGTAGGTGAGTTGATCGGTTCACCCAGTGAACTGGTCATTTCACTTCCCAGACTTGCCCACAATGGACTTTCCTTATTCGTTTGTAATTAAGGCAACAATTAATTCTTGTCTCAATCGAATTGAACAAGTGAAATGAGGATCTTTTCTCACGAATTGGGAAACCCAACACTTTCTCATTTGGTCCATGTGAACCAATTAGTTCACCTAGTGAACCAGTCGGTTGGTGGTTCAAGTTGTGCAGAAGTTAGTCAATGCAGTTCTCAATCAATCTGACACTCTAATCAGTTGGTTCAACACTTGAACTTGATGATTCTAAGTCAAGTCTATTGATTGAATGTTTAATTGAGTACCCAAACACTTTAGTAAATAATATAAACATCATTAATGGATAAACTCATCTTCTAGGTTAATCCTATGTGTGTGACCCTATAGGTTCCATTTCACGTTGGCAGTAGATGTCCATAACTAACTTATGACATCACAAGAAAAGAGTGGTGCCTAGTCACACATCAATGCTACCCAAGCGAAAAGAGAAGTTGGAGAACAAATTTCAACCTACAAACTATTATTGGTGTTACAATGAATGTATAGTTCCTTTGTCACTGATATCTAGATTGAACTCAAGACATGGACTTGTCATCCTCTACAAACATTCAATCCATGTTTCTTGATTCAGAGTAGACTGCCTGAGATATATTTAAGCTCATATCATATATTGACTTACATGTGCATGGCCATGCATTTCTTAGTCTCACTCCTCAAGTGGCCATGATATCACACTCCCTTAGGAGGGACAAATTCCATATTTATCACTCACAGTCAAGTCCCCATGTGTGAAAGTCACCCAATCATCACCGTTATAACAACCCATGTTTTAGGACTAAGTTTGATGATGTCAAAGTGTACCCAACGACATGTGATGAGTGAAGTGATTTTAGGTCTAAGAACCACAATCACCACCAATACTATAAGAGATGATCCTGACTAACCAAGTGTGGTTTCCATGCATCACTCTTACAGTGGGTCTGTCTGATATACTATTCTCTAACATGTATCTATGTGCTAGGTTTGATATCATATATCATGACTGATGAGATTCTATCATCAACCAACACACACTCTAGTCTTTTGTGTTATTGATGTCTATGGTTATTTCCACAATAACAACTGACTAGGGATGATAGTGAGAATGTACATACTCTTAACATCTGTATGATCTCATTGTTCAAGTCACATACTTGAAGACATACGTCATTGAGTTTTTGTCATTCTCTAGACATCTATCATGTAATAATTTTATCTCAAAAATAGTTAAAACATTTAGACAAAAATTGTCTTTATTATTATCAAATCAAGTATCACATGCCTCATTGCAATCATCATATGATTGGCTCTCTGGGCATACCATACCAACAAGATCTTCCACCTCAACCCATTTCCCTTACTGTTCTTTATCCTATTTTTCTCCATGGCCAAGTTTTATGGTTCCTCTTTCTGCAAACCTATGCATCTGGTTTAAGAACACTCTTTCTTCCTCCCCTATCCTTTAGATTCACCATGTTTGCTGATATATGAGGCTTTCTTGGAGTCTTGGTGGACTAAGAAGAGTCCATATTGTTGATTTTCAAAGTTTCCCCTCTTGAGTTCTAGTTTCTTCTCTATCAAGATGAGAGATATAACTTTAAAAGTATTTCTTTACTATATTCTTCAGGCATGACTTTAATCTTACTCTAGAAATTCATTAAATGCTAAAAGATGATCTTTTAAGCACTTTTTATATAGCAAGATGACAATATGAGTTCTCAAGTTTTATTTGGACTCTATGAACATTTTATTCTATAAAAGTGAACCTTTGTTTGAATATGCAAGGTTTGAAATTGGAAATGCATGTGTGATGTCTCCTAGAAATGTTATTCTTATGGAGTATTAGTACCCAATAAATAAGAAATCCGACCCATGTACTATTCCTTATTGTATGATGATTATTCTATGCAAATTTTATGATCTATAATCACTATTATGGTGCTGTAATAATGGTTCGACAAAACTCTAGTACTAAAGGTAGCTCATCCATAATAGGTTTTGAGCATATTATGGCCTATTTCTTAGAAATACCATAACTTTTACATCCAATGAGATTTTATGATGAAATTTTGGGAGTTGTCTTTCTTATGACTCTTTTATCTTTCTACAGTATTTAGGATGCTGGTGATACTCCTACATGAAGTTATTATCATTTTGGTCTAAGTGCCATATTGGGTTTTTTATGCCCTAATTTGTGTCTTGAGTCTCTTCACGACCAAGGATGGATACATATAAATTAATGGAGTGTCATGAAACTAATTTATACATTTTGTATCTTATGAAGTTGCAATTTCCTAATTATTTAGTAAGAATCTTTTAGGTATTTGTATGTAACTTGATTGATGTAGTAAAAATACTTAATTAACTTAATTAATAAAGTATAACCTTAATCACGTAGTGTTATGAGATTGTAGAACCGTTCTAGTATCAAAACTTGTTGGATAGTGAAATGAGTAATCCAAGAGGAGTTCGAGTCATATACAATTGCATATATGTGGGTACATGGTGGGTATATCCCCGTCATCATGATTATAAGGTATTAGAGTGCGGTTGAGGTCGTGTCTCAGATTTGATATGACTGATCGAATATAGTCGCAACTTAATTTTGAAGGTTTATACTGTGGTTTCCAATATTGTGGCCTGTGTACCCAGGACAAACTAGGCTATTTAAGTAGTTGGGACAATGTAACACTACCGTTGTTACTTGTACTGACCGCATGAAAGAGATCTTTAGGTTTTCGGTTATCCTAGATCTTATACAAGTTTTATTGCAAATTTGCACTGGTGAGCTATTAGCTTGAGTGGTACACCTCAAACTACCTAGGGCTTAATAAATTATGTAACTCAACCGTGTAGTGTACCTGTTAGGGTTCTTTGGAATATTACATTTGATGAATATTATATGCTTTTCTTCCCTCGATAGCATTATATGTGATTGCTATATGTAACATACTAAATCTTGGGTTCATTTGCACTTTACCCATTTTCAAGATTTTATTTCCTTTATGTCCTTTTTGGGCCTTTTCCCTAAATTTCCCTATCTTTTGTATCCTCTTTGGACTCAATGTTGAATTTGAGTATTATTTGATGATGCAATCCATAGTTACCCACATTCATGTCAATGAATGGGTTTTTGCACAAATATCTCAACTAATGTGTTAATTGGAGTCTAATAATGTAAAATGGCCATCAATGAGAGATAATTAGTAGATAATGTTAATTTAAAGTTTTTACATCTTGATGGGATAAGAAATGAGAAGTAATATGTCATTGATTTAATTATGAGAGTAATTAACCTCTTTTTTCCCTCTCTCCTCCAATGTGGCAAAAATACATGAAAAGACAATAGTGCTGTGAGAAATGATTATTGAAACTAAAATAAGTTGACTATCTCGAATGTTCACCTAAGATTTCTTCAAAAGAGCCTTTTCATATTATTTCACCCTTATATTACATTAATATATATATATATATATATATATATATATTAATGGACAATATAGTGTTTAAGAGCCAAATCATGTATGAATTGAGAAACTAATTATATAACATGGTTCTAGACATTAATTTTAGACTATGGTTAAATTTTGGGGTCATTTGGACCATGTTTGACCATCCAAATCAAATTTATGAGATTTGAGTAAAGTATGACTAAGGTTTAATATCGATTTCATTTATGTCATGTGTAATGCCAAAGTCTTCTCATTTTCCTCTGTCACACACCTGTGTCCATCATGGATCGCCATCCGATGGCTCCTGTGCATTCTATTTAGATCCAACGGTCTGGACCTCATCTCCTACCTCTGACCGTTCGGGCTGCCTGACTCCTTGGTTCCTCGATTCAGTTCTCCCTCTACACAACACCGTTTCTCATGATTCTTCTTCCACTAGATTTTTCTCTCTCAGTCGAATCATTTAAGTTGTAACTCATCTGCCCTAGTGGATTATGGGCAAAACACCTGATCAGGGCATTCTCTTCGTCTCCATCGAGTTTCACAGAGGGATCCTTAGACATCTTCTCGCCTATATAAGGCCATTGGTAGAACCCTTGAACCATTTGCAATTTTACTCCTCGCCCAATTAGGACCCTAGCTCCCTGTTAGTCCCTAACCTTATCATTTCCTCATATGTCAAACCCCACGATAACACTGGCTCCCTTCTTCACCTCTGGTCCAATTGCCGTGCCGGTAAGCACCACAACCTTTTCTCCTTAGCCCCCATGCTTTCTATTTGTTCCATGTATGCCTGAGGCACTCTAGCCTATAGCTTGGGTTCAAGCTCTGTTCATGCCTGATGTTTTTCCGACTCATTTCTCCTCCACCTGTGGTAAGACATGCTCTGGACTCACATTGCATCCACGAGTGTATTGAAGACCTTAGAAGAGAGTTTTCTCTTCATTTTCTTTCGGTTTGACCTCATTTTTTTCTCCCCTATTCTACAAACTCTTCCGGTGTACTATGGTATCACTGAGGTCCTCGCTCAGTGGCAAGCATTCCTCCACATACGCCGGACTTTAGGGGTCTCTTTAACATCTTATTTTTGCCGAGAGCATGCCTGGTGATGCGAAGCAACACTGGAGCCAAGACTCCAGTGTGTTGCTCGTGCCATGGATGGGCTAGAAGATGACTGGATAGGTAATGACCAAGGCACCCATTCCCATTCAATTAGCCAATTTATCTTCCATGGGCATTATCATAACTTTTCCCTGTGTCTTATTTTCTTGGCCGCTAGCTAATTGATACATACGAATGACTCGTGTATCCCTGTAATCTTAATTGATTTCATTATCTGAGTATGGGTAGTATGGTCTTTTAGCCTTTCGCTCAAGTCACCTTTGATCGAGACCACGTGAGCGCAGACCAGCAAATGGGCCACACCTAATTGGCCCAAGTCAGCATGGGTCCGACCACTATGGCACTTGTTTTTGCAAGTTTTTTTTGCCTATGTGGCAGTTTCTTGAAATCTTAATTGGTCGATTTAGTTTAATTCATACTAAATCGATGCCTTGTCAGAAAAATGCAAATAAAAAGTCATTGAAAAGAAATTTTCAAGTAGAATCCTATTTTATGGTTTTTAATTACTGATTCTCATTGCTTTTTTTAAAGTTTATCATGAACACCATCTTAATCATATAAAATGTTATAAAATAGATAACTAATTCATTTTAACTCCAAATTGAGAAATAAAATATGTTTTCTTAATCAGTGAAGTCTAAGTAATCGTTTGGTTTAAGTTTTGAGTCCTAAATCGATGGTGTTCTGATAGGGTCCAAAATTAGGTTTTCTTATGCTTTATGCTTTATAAATCCTAACACATGTGAAATATTTGTAAATAGGATAAAGTGGATTTGGATACAATCTAGTTGGTGAAAGTGATGTTTATGAATCTACATTAAGGTATGTTAACCCTACGTATGTATGTGAAAGCTTATGTATGAATGTGCAACATGATTCATGTATATGCAATCTTGTACACTTATCCTTCAGTTGGGTATTTATCCAATCCTAAATTCCTAATGAGGCATGTGCTAGCCTTGGAATCTTCTATTGCCATTATTGGCTCATTTATTTGAATTACTTGAATCTTCTATTGCCTTTATTGGCTCATTCATTTGAATTACTTCTTCGGTTTTGAAACCCCAATGCTATGATGCTATATTATTTATATTTTCACTCTGCCAAATGAATTATTCAGCATGATGAATTATTGACCAAATAACAATGTAGTGTACATGAGTACAAACCACCCATAGAGGGCATGTGTAATTTTGCCCTAGGGGAATGTAACCACTCTCCCCAAAGGAATGTGACCACTCTCCTCATATTATATATATCTGTAGGTGTTTGGGAATGTGACCACTCTCCCTCACCTATTGGTTGAGGTACATTAGGTGCCTCACCCTACATTTGTTTATTTTGTGTCATAATATCATTCATGCAATGCAAATTATTATTGTAATTGATCATGGCAGAATTCTTATTTCTTATTAATATATTTGCCTCATACTTTTGACCCTATTAGAATATAAATCTTTATTATTTCCTTCTTTAGTTTATAATTGTCCTTAATCTTTATTTGACACATACTTTTTCTCTCCTCTTGCTGGGTGATCCCAACCACCCATGTATAGGATCAGAGTGCGCATCAGGAGCATGGTGAGCCAACCTAAGACTAGGAGGATTTCACCCTTCCATCATGAACTTATTTGTTAAGTTATTTTTTTTTGGAGACATATTGTTGTAGTCAGTTTCCCTCTACTTAAATCCTTTCTTTTGTATAAAGCATTTACACCCATATTGGGGAAATTTCAATGTACTTTTTATTAAATTTTGATTAAAGTCAAGATTTTAGCTTCCGCTGCTATCCAAATTGGATTTTGTTTACAATTGTTTTTAGTAGAGAGGTGGATTGATTTCACTTCTTTACAACATGGTATCGACTATTTCAATTTGTCGCCTTAGTTAGAAAACCCTTACCTCATATAGTTTCCCATCTAGTTTACCTTAGAATTAACCTATGATGAAAGGTTGATCTAAAACCATAATAGTTTCACATTAGATACATCTTTAATCAACTTTTAGGTGATTAGCCTATTAGGTAGCTACTAGGGCATGAAGTTGAAAGTGATGGTGTCTATAAAGGGTCAGAAATTGGGGGCTGGTAATATTTTTCTCCGTGCCACTAGCTTGATTTATAGGTACTCCCGAGTTCATATGACACTGACCTGGCCTGATCTGATACAAAATTCTCTAAATAGAATACCTTTAGGCAAATAACCTCACTGTTGAGTATCCTTAGAAACAAATTAAAATCACCTTGTGACTCACAAGTTCCTTATATGATACTTAGATTTCCATGTTTAAGGTTAGTGTACCCTATACTAGACTTTGATGTTTGGCAATGGTGATTGTAATCCAATTAAGTGTTGGGTCTTATACATGTTTAGACTCATTCTTTTACCTCTAATTTAGTTTGACTTGGTAGGTCAACCCTTTAAAGAGGAGTAGTAGTAGTAGTACCTGGACATATTTTGCATTGCTGATTTTGAGGACAAAATCCCTTTTTAGGGGGACGAAATCCTATACATAGCAAAATCTAGCCACTTTGGAATTAGAAACCCTAACTCCATAGACAAGAGATTAGTGAGCTTATATGATCAGTGTTGACCAAACAAATTATACTTATAATTTAACTTGTTTGTTTATATACAAATGAATATATATTAAGTCACCTAATGAATATTTCATATGCTTGAACCCCAACAAATATTTAAGGTACATAATATGAGAAACTCATCAGTAATTGTGAATATACATAATATTGACCATGTCACCCTAATGCTATGGTAAATGGAACTAATGCATGTTAAGAATGCATAACATATAATGGCCATGATGACCTAAACCCTAAGATGTAATCATCTAACCTTAACATATATACCTATGTATTCTTAATAAATTCATGATACATAAGTGACATTAGGTGTCATAAACTAATAATATACTTGATACCATTAAGGGGTATATAATCACCTCATCATAATAAAATCAAGTTATCAATATATGTAAGGCATATCACCTTATTCTCTAAATACACATCTCATTAGTCATCTTATCAGAATATGATATATGGATCAATTCATTAATATATGCAATGGGTTACACCTTATTCACTTAAATACATATAATGACTCAAATGTGAAAAGGAGTAATTGGATTTATATAAGCATGATTATTAAGTCTACAATAATCCCAAATGCCTAATGTGATGTTAAATGTATAATATGAAGTGTAAAAGGAGGATATGATTAGAGATGATATTAATGTACGTATGAAAAGTGATGTGACAATGTGTAATAAATTAATGTGACATTATTTTGACTTAATAACTTGTTGGATAGTATTATCTATTTCTTACAAAATAATATGTGATAATTCTATATGATGGTAAATGAGAATAATGGAGTATAAATTCAAGTTATTAAGATTTATGACCTAATACATTAATAAATATTGGGATTACTTAGTAAACCCTAATTGTTCTTAAAACCCTTAATGAGTTAAATAAGGGAAATACATATGATTTGTGCATAATGTTGAGAAGTAATTATGTTGACAACAATGTGAGGATAACATGACACCAGTAATAGAATATTAAAGATGATGCAATTTCATAATGGAGATAATGATAATAAGCCAACAATGTTAATTAGGTTATGTTTGATAAAAGGTAATATAATATGGTTGAAACCTTAGTAAAACTTAGCTCATGAGTAGAGCATGTGAAGTACCATAGAGATACTCACCTAGTTGCTTAATGTTGGGGTGTTACATACTCACCCTTCCCTCTTGTTGAGATTTTAGGGACAAAATCCTCTTCAAAGGGTGGAGTGATGTAACATACTGAATCTCGAGTTTTGCAATTTACCCATTTTCAAGATTTTTATTTCCTTTGTCTTTTTTGGGCATTTTCCCTAAATTTCCCTATCTTTTGTATCCTCTTTGGACTCAATGTTGAATTTGAGTATTATTTGATGATGCAATCTATATACCCACATTCATGTCAATGAATGGGTTTTTGCACAAATGTCTCAACTAATGCATTAATTGAAGTCTAATAATGTAAAATGGCCATTAATGATAGATAATTAGTAGATAATGTTAATTTAGAGTTTTTACATCTTGATGGGATAAGAAATTAGAAGTAATACGTAATTGAGTTAATTATGAGAGTAATTAACCTCTTTTTCTCTCTCTCCTCCAATGTGGAAAAAATACATGTAAAGACAATAATATTGTGAGAAATGATTATTGAAACTAAAATATGTTGACTATCTCGAATATTCACCTACGATTCCTTTAAAAGAGCCTTTTCATATTATTTCACCCTTGTATTACATTAATATATATATATATATATATTAATGGACAATATAGTTTTTAAGAGCCAAATCATGTATGAAATGAGAAAAGAATTATATAGCATGGTTCTAGACTTTAATTTTATGTTATCATTAAATTTTGGGGTCATTTGGACCATGTTTGACCACCCAAATCGAATTTATGAGATTTGAGTAAAGTATGACTAAGGTTTAATATTGATTTCATTTATGTCATGTGTAATGCTAAAGTCTTCTCCTTTTCCTCTGTCATGTGCTCGAGTCCATCATGGATCGGCATCTGATGGCTCCTATGCATTCTATTTAGATCCAACATTCTGGACCTCATCTCCTACCTCCGACCATTCGGGCTGCCTGACTCCTTGGTTCCTCGATTCAATTCTCCCTCTACACAACACAATTTCTCATGGTTCTTGTTCCACTAGATTTGTGTCTCTCTGCTGAATCATTTAAGTCATAACTCATATACCCTAGTGGACTGTGGGTGAAACACCTAATCGAGTCATTCTCTTCATCTCTGTCGAGCTTTGTAGAGGGATCCTTAGACCTCTTCTTGCCTATATAAGGCCATTGGTAGAAACCTCGAACCATTTGCAATTCTCCTCCTCGCACAATTAGGCCCCTAGATCCCTCTAGGTCCCCAAACTTCTCATTTTGTTCTCTGGCAAACCCCATGATAGCACCACCTCCCTTCTTCATCTTTGGTCCAATTGCCATGCCAGTAAGCACCAAGACTTTTTCTCCTTCTCCCTTGTGCTTTACCTTTGTTCCCTGTAAGCCTGATGCACTCTAGCCTATGGCTTAGATTCAAGCTCCATCGACACCTGATGTTTTTCCATCTCGTTGCTCCTCCGCCTTTGGAAAGACATGCTCTGGACTCACATTGCATCCACGAGTGTATTGATGACCTTAGAAGAGAGTTTTCTCTTCATTTTCTTTGGGTGTGACCCCTGGTTTTGCTCCCCTATTCCACATGATTTTCTAGTGTACTATGGTAATGCTGAGGTCGTCACTCAGTGGTGAGGATTCCTCCACCTCTGCCAAACTTCAGGGGTCTCTTTCACATCTTCTTGTTGCTGAGAACTTGCCTGGTGATGCGAAGCAACACCGGAGTCGAGACTACAGTGTGCTGCTCGCGCCATGGCTGGGCTAGAAGATGCCTAGTTAGGTATTGACCAAGGCACCCATGCCCCTTCAATTAGCCAATTTATCCACCATGGGCATTATTGTAACTTCACACTGTGTCTTATTTTCTCATCCACTAGCTAATTGATACATATGAATGACTCGTGTATCCCTGTGATCTTAATTGATTTCATTAACCGAGCACGAGCAGTCTAGTCTTTTAACCTCTCACTCCAGTCATGTTTGACCGAGACCACATGAGCGCGGACCAGCGACTAGGCCACACATGATTGGCCCAAGTCAGCATGGGTCCGACCACTGTGGCACTTGTTTTTGTGATTTTTTTCCAATATGGCATTTTCTTGAATTCTGATTGGTGGATTTAGTTTAATTCATATTAAATCAATTCCTTGTCAGAAAAATGTGAATAAATAATCATTGGAAAGAAATTTTCAAGTAGAATCCAATTTTATTGTTTTTAATACTAATTCTCATTACTTTTTTGAAGTTTATCATGAACATCATCTTAATCATATAAAATGTTCTAAAATAGATAACTAGTTCATTTAACTCCAAATTGAGAAATAAAATACGTTTTCTTAATCAATGAAGTCTAAGTAATCGTATGGTTTAAGTTTTGAGTCCTAAATCGATGGTGTTCTATTAGGGTCCAAAATTAGGTTTTCTTATGCTTTAGCTTTATAAATCCTAACTTGTGTGAAATATTTGTAACTAGGATAAAGTGGATTTAGATACAATCTAGTTAGTGAAAGTGATGTTTATGAATCTACATTAAGGTATGTGAACCCTATGTATGTATGTGAAAGCCTATGTATCTATGAATGTGCAACCCTATTCATGTATATGCAATCTTGTACACTTATCCTTTAGTTAGGTATTTATCCAATCCTAAATTCCTGATGAGGCATGTGTTGGCCTTCGAATCTTCTATTGCCATTATTGGCTCATTTATTTGAATTACTAGAATCTTCTATTGACATTATTGGCTCATTCATTTAAATTACTTCTTGGGTTTTAAAACCCTAACACTATGATGCTATAATGTTTATATTTTCACTCTACCAAATGATTTATTCAACATGATGAATGATTGGCCAAATAATATTGTAGTGTACATGAGTACAAACCATCCATAGAGGGCATGTGTAATTTTTCCCTAGGGGAATATGACTGCTCTCCCCAGAGGAATTTGACCACTCTCCTCATATTATATATATTTGTAAGTCTTTGGGAATGTGACCACTCTCCCTCACCTATTGGTTGAGGTCCGGTAGGTGCCTCATTCTTCATTTTTTTATTTTGTGTTATAATATCATTCATGCAATTCAAATTATTATTGTTGTTGATCATGGTAGAATTCTTATTTCTTATTTATATACTTGCCTCATACTTTTGACCCTCTAAGCATAGTGAATCTTTATTATTTCCTGCTTTAGTTTATAATTGTCCTTAATCTTTATTTGACACATACTTTTTCTCTCCTCTTGCTGGGTGATCCCAACCACCCAAGTATAGGATCAAAGTGCACATTAGGAGCATGATGAGCCAACCTAAGACTAGGAGGACTTCACCCTTCCATCATGAAATTATTTATTAAGTTTTTTTGGAGACATATTATTGTAGTCATTTTTCCTCTACTTAGATCCTTTCTTTTGTATAAAGCATGTACATCCATATTGGGGAAATTTCAATGAACTCTTTTTTTTAAATTGAATATAGTCAAATTTTAACTTCCACTGCTATCCAAATTGGATTTTGTTTACCATTGTTATTAGTAGAGAGGTGAAATGATTTCACTTCTTTACACTATCCTAGAAGGTGTAATTATCCATACCTATAACTCTAACTATGCTTGATAATTTTATATAAAATGCATGGTTTCTCAACTTTGTAATACTATCTCTCATAACTATTTTAGTTATATATTATTCTTGTAAGTAATAAATGTTATTAGAGGTTATATCGTATTATTGGGACTTGAGTCTCACCTTGTAGTTTTTACACCCTTTTGGGTGATCAAATTCATGGTCTAACCCATGGTGATAAAGAGACACAGTTTGGACATAGGTAGAGCCAGAGAGACTGGTGTGGTTCTATAGAGTTCTAGAGTCATTCCTCTATTCTCATGTCCTAGCTAGTAGGGGGTTTTGTATATGTTGTATATTGACTAGAGATTTTGGTCGTATGCCTTGAGTAATTTAGGTGTTGTATTTATCAAAAGAATAAATTTTGTTTATGTGTTGTGGTTGAGGCCGTTGAAGTCTTGTAAAGTTACATGTATGAATATACATGTGATATTGGACCTTGGTGTAAATATTCCTTTTAGAATGTTGAAATTTTAATTCAGTTTTAATTCTGTACCTTTTTGGTATCATGGTTAACTAATGTTTGATTGGCATTTCGGTTATGAGAAATCTCACTTAGCATGGTAGGTTGCCACATTTGGTGGTATTAGAGCTATAACTTTGCTGAGTCTACATGGACATATGACTTTAGGTTGTTGTGTCCGTTCTTACATATTCAACATGTCTGGAGAACATGTCAAGAGTAGTTATCTGGCGCCTAGAGGTGGCGATAGGATATGGGTACAAGACAGAAGAGCACCCAAGATGGGGCCAGAATAGCCCATCTACATCCTTTCAACCAGAAAACCATAGCCGATCCAACTTTTTAGTCTATCTTTGGATAACTGATGGCAATGATGAAGAGCTCGGTTCACCAAAAAAAAAAAACTGATGGCAATGATCATGGATTTGGCTTACATGGCATATTTACCCTGGCCAAGGGAACTTGTCTCAAAAGTTGAGTCTTAGGGTCCATGGAAGACTTTTGAAAGGTTGAAGCATGTGGGAGACACATAGTTTGGGGGCACAACTGACCTGACAGACACATATATGTGATTGAAGGAATTGGAGAAGGCTTGCAAGATCCTGAATATCTCTAAGGAGGACAATATGAAGCATGCGATCTACCTTTTAAAGGGCAGTGTTGGCCACCGGTAGGACATAGAGGAGGAGAATAGACCAGGTGAGGTGATCAGTTGGGAGGAGTTTTGTCGAGAGTTTGTCAGTCAATACTTTTTGGAAATGTATTTAGAGGAGAAGATGGCTTAGTTTGAGCATATCTACCAAGGATCATGGTATATAAACTACGAGGTGAATTTTATTGAGTCGTTGAGGTTCTATCCTCACAAGGAAGACACAAAGGAGAGGATTATAAGGCTTATGAAAGGTTTGAATGCCGAGTTGGCAAAGACAAAATCTACCTTGGAGATTCGAAAAAAGTTTTACACCTTTGTGGAGTATGTGAGAAGGATAGAGAGGACAACTATGGATAAGTGAGAAGCCATTGCAAGAAAAAGATCAAACCAATTCCAAGGACAACCATCTGGAAGTTTCAAGTATCTGATGTTCTCTTTCCAATAGTATTAGCAGTCACATTAGAGGTTGACATTTTTAGAACCAAGGACACAAGTACAATCACAATGGTATCTGAGCAAAGGGAGATAGCTTTCTTCCAATTGGGGCAAACCGTTCTAGTTTAGCATCTATAACAAGACCGTCTAAACTATAGTACTACATGAGGACGTCTTTCAAGTGTGGTCAGGTTGGGCATGCAAGATGGTCTTGCTCTATGAAGAATCAATATGTTACCCATTCGCCAAGGTAGAGCCAACAATGCTCACAATAGTAGTATAATAGCAATGTCAGAAGAGGACGTGGCCAGACATCACATGCATAAACTTCAGGACCAACAAGTAGATGTTGAGAAAGACAATAGGCAATGTCTAGATTCTATGCTATGAGTCTGTCGAAAGGATTGGTCATTCCACGGGTCGTGAGATGCCAGTTGAAACTTTTTCATTCTGAATTATAGGGTCGACCCATGTGCGATGCACTCATTTATCACTAGAGAGGTGATAAGTAGTTGTAATTTTCCTATTTGTAGTCAAGCTAATAATGTTTTGTTAGAAACCCCTTTGGTGGGTTCCATTGTGTTGTGGGAAATATGTCCACCTTGTGTTCTTTCTTTCTTAGAACACAACATTCAATTGGATTTCATGCCACTTGATATGGATGGATTTGAGGTGATCCCATGGAAGGATACCTTGGAGAAGTATAATGTCTTTTTGCACTGTGGTTCCAAAGATGCAATATTTTATGATTGTGATATCTCTTGGAATTTCTAAGGAGATAGGAAGATTCTTCCTACATGTGTAGTGTCGAAAGTGATAGTACAGAAGTTGATGAGACAAGGATGTGAAGCTTTCTTGACACAGATGGTGGATACCAAGGTGAGGAATCCTAGTATCTAGGAAGTACATGCGATTCTTGAGTTTGATGATATTTTTCCCAATGGGTTTCCATGTGTTCCACTCCTGATAGAGATTGATTTTGAAATCAATCTAGTCCCTCATACATAACCATAACACATGAACCCTATAAGATGGCTCAAGATGAGATGAAGGATCTAAAGAAGCAGTTGCAAGAGTTATTGGAGAAGGGATTTATACGGTCGTGCAATTCCCCTTGGGTTTCTCCAATGTTGTTTGTGAAGAATAAGGATGGCTCTATGAGGCTTTTCATAGACTACCGATAGTCAAACACGGTCACAATAAAGAACAAGTATCTATTGTTGAGGGTAGATGATCTATTTGACTGGTTGAGAGATGTTTTAGTGTTATCCAAGATAGATCTAAGGTCAGGGTATCATCAATTGAGAATCAAGGTAGACGACATACTAAGACTGCTTTTAGGACAAGGTATGATCATCATGAGTTTTTGGTTATGTCGTTTGGGATAATCAATGCATCGAAATCATTTATGGACATGATAAATAGAGTGTCCAGACCATACCTAGACCAGCTCGTGGTGGTGTTCATAGATGATATCTTGATATACTCTAGATACAATCAACAACATGAGAAACATCTTCACCAGGCTTTGGAATTGCTAAGGCAACATATGTTATTTGCTATGTTTAGTAAGTGCAAGTTTTGGCTGATTGAGGTGTCTTTTATTGGTCATGTCATCTTTGCAAAGGGTGTCTGTGTAGACCCTAATAAGGTGGAGTCAATGTTAGGGTGGGAGTAGCCCATGACACTGAATGAGGTTTGACACTTCCTAGGTTTAGCTGGTTACTACAAGAGGTTCATTAAGAACTTTAGTGTAACATCCCTGACCTGGGTTATGCCTTAAACCTAAGAGTTTTTCTTAAGAAAGTTAATTAGATCTTTAATTTTATATTTTGAAAAGTAGTTAAGTCTCAATAGGATCTTATGTTTCAATTTCGGTCCCTTTTGAATAATGTTGAAACATTGTTTAGTTAAAATAGGACTAAAGTGCAAATTACCCAAGTTGAGGGGTTTAATTGCAAAGTGCACATGATAAGATGTTCCTCTGATGATTTAGACATCATAAGAATGAATATGATGTAGTGGTATGGTTTCCACAAGCTTGGGCACCAAGATAAAGCTTGTAGAGCAATCTTTGTGCACTAAAACCTAGTTTGGTGTAATGTGCAACTTACCCAAAAACCTAGGGTTCAATATGCAAATTACCACTACAATAAGGTCCCTAATGTTTCTTGACATCGTTTAGAGCAAAGAAAATGAGTGGGGTGCCTCATTTGAATTAAGTTGGAGGAGAGAGAATCTTGATATTAAAATAATCAAGATTTAAGCCTAGTTGGAACCCTAATTCAATTTAATGCAAAAATAAATAAAATAATTTGAAGGACCTTCAACCAAAATTAATATGGTTGGATTCAGATATGTGTGGACGAGCTTAAGCCTTGCAAAGGCACAAGCATATCCTAAGGAGGTGAAATTCCACTCACCATTATTATAAGAAAAAGAAATTCCACTAAAAAATGGATATTAATATTATAAGCGTTAAGGTGCTTAATTTCTTTTCCCTTTATTCTTGGATAATGGAAGGGAGCTCGGTGGGGATAGATATGCCTTTGTATACAAGAAACCAAGTGGGAGAAGGTGGCAATAATTTTGGAATTAAAAGACTTTATAAAACATTTTCTCTCTCATTGAATATCTTATAAAAATACCCTTTCCTAGCCCAAACAAAGGTTTTCGACCCCACTTCTTCTCTTTGCTTGCAAACCGACCAAGGGAGCTAGGAAGGACCAGGAGGACGACCCCCAATCTGTTGTTAAGGTTCTTGATCCATTTCACCTTGATTCCATGGTAGAAATCGAAAATAAATTATGGATTTCTTCTTATTTCGATCTCCTCTTCAACCCTAGCTAATCTTTTCAACCAAAAGCTTGAGGACGAGCCTAAGGGGATTTGCAAAATCTTCATCCACCATTTTTTCCGTGAGCTTGGAGCTTTGTAGCTCAATTGGATGCAGGTTTTATAACTTGAAACCTTGATTTTGTTATTGCATTCAATTCCTCATCAAATAATGATCATTTCTCTATTCATAATAAGTGATTTGGTTGATTGATGCAATCTCCATGGAAATCACAGAAGGTTTCGTGGGTTTAGAGCTTGATGATGATGACATCATCATAAGCACACACCTCCCCAAATATCTAGACCAAACAGTTTCAATCAAATGTCCAAACGGTTTCAAACCGTTTGGAATGAAATGGTTTCACCAAACCACATGAAGGCAAACGGTTTCAGACCGTTTGGAGGTGTTGATTAGGGTTGACCATTTGGGGATTTGTATCTAATAATGTTGGTTAATGTTCCACTAAATATAATTGATTAGTTCTAATTGGTTCATGAATTGAAGGTCCACCAATCACCAAAACCCTAATCGGGCTGAGTGCTGATTTCATAATTGATTGAGTTTGAAACTTGGGTTGATTGACCCAAACGGTTTCAAAACCGTTTGGGGATCACCCAAACGTTCTCAAGACCGTTTGGGGATCACCCAAGACCGTTTGGAGGTCTAGGGTTGAGTATGGTTAAGTGTTTGAAGAGCCAAAGATATGTATAAGCCCTAATCGGCTAAGTGCTGATTTTGCAATTGAATAAGTTGATGTTTTGGGTTGATTGACCCAAACGATTTCGAAACCATTTGGGAATCATCCAAACGGTCTCAAGACCGTTTTGGGGTCACCTAAGACCGTTTGGAGGCCTAGGGTTAAGTATGTCCAAGTGTTTGAAGGTCCAAAGATACCAAACTGAAATACAATTGAGTGCTGATTTGTTAATCAATCCAATGACCCAAATCCTAACTGGATGTCATGGATTTTGATGATATGATGGGAAAACGGTCTCACGACCGTTTGGAGGTCACCCAAACGGTCTCAAGACCATTTTTTGGTCACTCAAGACCGTTTGGAGGTCTAGGGACAAGTATGGTTAGGTGTTTGAAGATCTAAAGGTACTAAGTTGAAGTGCATTCAAATGTTGGTTTGGTGATCAATCCAATGATCCAAACCCTAATTGGATGACTTGGATTTGAGTGATGAGATGGTAAAACTGTCTCAAGACCGTTTGGAGGTCATCCAAACGACCTCAAGACCGTTTGGGGTCAGGACATGTTCAATTTGGATGATGGTTTAACAGTTTTAAAGCAACTAGACTCACATTGATTAACATTGAAGGACCATCGATTGCAAACCCTAATTCGATTGATTCAAACCCTAATTGATGATCAATTGAGGGTCAATTTATGGTCAAATCAGTTGAAGAGTAACCTAATTAACTCAATTGAAGTATGGTGATAGGACCAATTGAAGATTGGTTACATGAATACTATGATTGAAGGAATCAACATTGAGAACCCTAATTCAATTTGAGTGGTTGAGACCATAATTGGTCCATGCGGTTTGAGGAGGTTTGGACCAAACGGTCTCAAGACCGTTTGAGTCCAAATGGTCTCAAGACCGTTTGGGACCAAATGATCCCAAACCGGTTGAGTTCATGCGGTTTCAAAATCTACCTATAGCAAACGGTTTCAACCTCAACTTTACTAAACGGTTTTGAGTACTCAACCAAGACCGTTTGAGGTCTGAATGGTCAAGACCGTTTGAGGTCTAAGTAACCAAGATCATTTGGAAGGTAATTAATCAAATTGTATGAACACTTAAAGTGTTTGAAGGTTAATTGTTTAAGTGAACAATTACATGATGTAAACCAATGGTGTTTATAATAATGGTACCTTTAATGAGGAAGGGTGATCAATACCCTTTAAATAGTTAAGCCTTAATAATAAAGGTGATAATGACATAACCCATGATGTCAAATCTTCTTCAAGATTGAGTTGACTTAGCCTTATGAAGGCTGAAGCTTATATAATCTTATAGAAGATGAAAGAGAAGACTTCCTACATGAATAATAATCAAGTAGTGGACTTCCATTATGAATGAATGTCTAATTAGGGTATGATCCTTAATAGTGAGATCATGAAACCCTAATTATGAAGCTTAATGAACCACAACCCTAATTGAGAGCATTGATAGGTGAAATCCTAATACATGATGATGGTATGATCTTAATTCATAATGATGACATGATAAACCTTAATTCAAGGTATCTTTATGGTCACTCCTACTTGGGATAAATAGTAAACCCTAATCTAGGGTGATGTGATGTATATAGTAAACCCTAATCTAGGGTAATATCAGATGCAACCCAAATCAAGAGTAATGTTGTGACTCTAAACCAGGATGATAATATATGAAACCCTAATTGAGGGAGAATCTATAAGAAACCCTAACTGAAGGTGATGCCATGAACAACTCTAGTTGGGGATGAATAGTAAACCCTAATTATGGTAATGTGATGTGAAAGTCTAATAGAAGGAGATGCTATATGCAATCCTAACCCTAATGAAATATGATTCAATGTGAGACCCTAATCTAGAATAATGCCATGAGAATCCCTAAATTTGAAAGATGTTAGGTAATACCTTGATGTGATGATATGATGAGAGACTCAAATCAAGGGTAATGCCATGTAAGGTTATATGAAACCTAGTGAGGGCATGATGGCCAATACACTAAAATAGGGTGTGGCTAATATAATAAAGTAAGATGAGAATGTTATACCATGAGGAGTGGAAGTGATAAACCATATGAATGGTAATATTGATATTTTGATGAGTAAGGGCAAGAAAGGACAAGATAATGCTTAGATCATTATATATTTAAATTTCATGTGTATAAATCCTATACACCTTATAATGATGAGAACATAAAACTCTTAGGAATGATGTATGTTATAATAAATAGTGATATGGATAACATCCTAAGAGTTGAATTACCTAAAGTGGTGGATAATGGTTTATCCTATATTCTACAATGCCTAACCATTGGATAAGTCCATATCCTTAAAGATAGCTGGACAATTCTAATGTGTAACCTATACACTATATGATGAAAGTGATAAGTTAGTGAATAAAGTATTAAGAGGGAAATACATTAATACAAGGTTAGTTGATTAATTGAAGTAAGATGGAAATGAGAAGAAAGTGATACATCATGCCATGATAGATATCACATTCAGCATTTCAGGATAGACATTCCTTGCTGAACCCCTAATCCAATATTCTTGGATAAGAAACACATGGAGTATGTGATATGTAATTGTTACAATAAAGATGTAATGAACTCAATGTACCTTGATAAATGTTGATTAATAAACCTTGAGAATGGGACTAAGCCAAATCAATGAGTATGGTGTAATCATACCATGACAAGGATGAGAAATGAACTCTTACCTTGATTGATGATCAATAATGATATATGATGAGAATAGTGATCATAAGCAAATACTTATGATATCTTTGAATACTCCTAGAGGTGTTGAGCAGTACATTAGGGTTGAACCAATAATATGAGCATGAAACCCTAATTAATGAAAGATGGGAAACCCTAACCCTAATTTTGGGTAAAGGGAATGAAAAGCCCTATTTGACTGATAACCCTAATCCTGATAAAGGATGGTGGTGTTACCGATGTTTCACATGATGTGACAAATGACTTACATGATTGTTATCATGACTATTAATCATGTAGACATCATGAGATGATGAACATAGCTAGACCTGAGCTATGCCATTCATATAATAAATATGTTGAATGGGCTTATGTGCCTGATGTTGTTGTTGCTTAGCAAGAGTAACAAAAGGTATATGGACCTTATGAGTTCCATGAACAAGTTGTTTCCTAGTGAAAGGTGATAAAATATTTAATAGGCCTCATGAGCCATGTGAGATACTTGTATATCAAGTATTATGTACACCTCGGTCTGAGGACCTGAAGGTAATAATTACCTAACAAGTGGTAACAGTGATAGTGATGAAAGGAGGGTATGAATACCCAACTTGATAAGTAAAATAATGATGTTGCTATGAGATGTGAACTTTCAAGTAAGAGATAAGGGATTAAGATTTCAATGCAGTATAAGTTTTGGTATAGTTATAGATAAGAGCCTGTATGTTTCTTTGTAGAAATTGTCATAATAATTCCTGTTTGAGAACTTGACTGATGCTAAAAGAATATGCTAATGTATTTAATTAATCAAGTGAAATCATATTATGTAGATCCTTGGCCATATAGCCATCAGTGTCAGAACTTGCTGGATGGTGAAACGGGTGCTCCACGGCAAAACCCGAAATGCATATTTTGAATATGTGGGGGCAATGGGCGAATGTATGATGACATCCTAATGAGGGAATTGAGGAATGGTAAACATTAAACCTCTCAATCCTTCATTACTTATACCGGGATGATGTATCACGAATCTCCCGATGATTGGGACAGATGCAGTACACATCTCCCAATAATTTTAATGCCGGATCGATGAAGATAAACAAGAAATCTCACGATCGCGAAGAGAGTACAACACACCACTGTAACTCTAATATCGAAGTTGCCAGTATACCCTAGAAAGCTATTTAGTAGAGACACAAGATGTCCTGCATTTGATCTCGTACTGACCGAGACAAGGGAGGTCTTGGTAGCCGACTCTACCATGACCTTGTATGGAACTGATTTTGACTTCACAATGGTCAGTTGGAGTATGAGCGGTATACCTCATCTCCTCAGGGCATAAATGTGATTGTAAAATGTAATCAACCGTATAGCATGTTTGCTTAAGGATTGAATACAGAAATTCATTGGCTGATGTTATATTTCTTTTGTGCATCCCTAGTTGATAAATGTTTTCATATCTCTTTATACTCATTGCAAGAAGAAGGATGAATTATGATTCTATCATGAATAAATGCAATGCTATCCTTAGAAAAGGAGATTATGTTACTTTGTTCATTCAGTGATTAATACTGCTGTTAATATATAAGATCTCTTACTCAGTTTTATTATAATAAACTGCTATAACAATGTTTTGGCAGAGAGTTATATCTCCTGCTAGGGCAATTTACAATTGTCTCACCCCCGTGGGATCTAATGTTTTTAGGTGGTTGCAGACGAAGAGTTAGAAACCCTATAGCAAAGAAGGATCAATAGAAACATCAGGGACAACAGTAATGTCTCAGGTGGAGACATTGTCTGTCAAGTTATAGTTAGTAGTCCTATGTGTCGTCTCTATACTCTCAGGTCCTCAGAGTTTATAGTTAGTGTTTTTAACGAATCGATCTGAGATTTTGTCTTGATGCCTCGAGGTTTCTTATGCTGTCTGTATATATTGTTACTAGGGCAGCTGACGTTGTAATCCTCGAGAAGAGATGATACAAGTTATGTACTTTTGAATCAAGATGTAATGTTATACTTTGGTCCTTGATGAAAGAGTTTTCCTTTGTTGGATCTCTTTGCAAAAAGTTTTAATTTTTAGTGATTTTCAGTAATCCGCTGCAAATGATTCGCTTCCGCTTAAGTAAATATTGTTTTTGTAAGTTGGATGCCACATTTAGTGCCATAGATTTACTATTGACCAGGTTGATTGGGAATGGTGTTCTTTTTGTTTGGGATGACAAGTATTAATGTCTTTCTTGTTTCTGTAGGAGAAGTTTACATGTTCTCTGGTATTGGTGTCGCTAGATGTTAGAAAAGGCTACATTGTCTTCTATGATTCTTTGGAGAATGGGTTGGGATGTGTGCTGATGCAAGACAAGAACATAATTTCTTTTGCTTATTGATATCTTAAGAAACATGAGGAGAACTACCCAACTCATGATATGTGAGTCAGAAGTTGTGGTTCTCATCTTGAAAATTTGGAGTCACTACCCATATGGAGACAAATTTCACATCTTCACAGATCATAAGAATCTCCAATACATCTTGTTGAAGCATGAGCTGAACATGAGGCAGAGGAGGTGGATGGAGATGATCAAGAACTATGATTGTAAAATACACTATCATCCCAAGAAAGTGAATGTAGTGGCTTATGTGTGGAGCAAAAAGTCATCTTCATCATCATTTAAGATAAAGAAAAGTTGCACTCCATGACATGTCACAAGCGGGACATGTTGGTGCCTCTCAGACCTTTGAATGTTTAATTATAAGTTCCCTTGTTTGTAGGTTTGCTGAAATAGTTACAAGTGAAGCCAACTTTGATACAACATGTCAAGGATGTTCAAAAGGATGATATTATTATACAAAATATCAGACCTAAGTTTGGCATTGGAAAACATGATGGGTTTCATGAGATAAATGATGAGACAATGTTTTTTCACAACAGGCTGGTGGTTCCAGATGTAGGAGGTTTGAGGTAGATGTTACTTGAGGAGGCTCATTCCTTAATGTACACTATGCATTTGGGTATTACAAAAATGTATCATAATCACAAAGATTTGTATTTGTCGCCATGTTGAAAATGTGATGCATCAAAGTTTTTTGCCAAGTGTCTAGTTTTTCAATGGGCCAAAGCAGAGCATCAGAAGCCTGCATGGATGTCATAACCTTTGCTAATTCCATAGTGCAAACAGGATCACATAACCATGGACTTTGTGGTTGGTCTTCCTAGGACAGATAGAGGTCATGATTCCATTTGGGTGTTTCTTGATCAGTCAACAAAGTCAACTTACTTTTTATCAGTCAAGCCACCTAAACTACATAGAATTTGGCACAAATCTATGTTGATGAGACAATTCATCTACATGACATACCGGTTACCATAGTATTATATAGAGGTCCTTAGTTCATGATCAAATTTTGGGAGCATCAACATACAACTCTATGGACATAGATGAGGTTCTATACAACCTTAAACCCATAGACAGATGGCCAGTCAGAAAGGACCATTCAAGTGTTGGATGATCTTTTGAGAGCATGTGCACTTCTATTTCTTGGAAGTTGGGATATTGACCTAAGTCTAACTGAGTTTGTATACAATAACAATTACCAGAGGAGTATAGACATGTCACCATTTGACACTTTGTATGATAGCCATTCTAGGTCACCTCTTTGTTGGTATGAGGCAGATGAGCATCAGTTGTTGGGATCTGAGTTGGTACAACAAGCTACAGAGAAAATCAAGGTAATCCAACAATAGTTAAAGGCAACACAAGATAGGTAGAATTCATATGCTGATTATCTCCATAGACCATTGAAATGCTAAGTTGATGATCATGTATATCTCAAAGTCTCCCCTTGGAAGGGTATTATGAGGTTTGGTAAGATGGGTGAGTTGTTTACTAGATTCACGAGACCTTAGCCTATCTTAGTTTGAGTAGAAAGGGTGGCATACAAGTTGGAGTTTCCACTAGAGTTGCACAAGTTGCATGATGTGTTCCATGTTTCTATGTTAAGGAAGTGTCACTGTGACACAAAGCATACAATATGTTCAGTGGAGTGGAGTTGTATGATGACGTTTCATATGTTGAGGGTCCAATGTTGATCCTAGATAGATGTGCACAAAGCTTAGGAAGAAGTACATAGATTTAGTGAAGGTGTTGTGGCATCATTGTGGGATAGAGAAAGCCACATGGGAGTTAGAGATGAGGTGTGTAGGAAGTCCCCTTCCTTGTTTGCTTAGGATTTTAGGGGAAAAATCCTTGTTGGGGGTTTATAGTTGTAATGCCCCTAACCTTGTTTAACTCATAAATATAATTATTTGGCTTCATTAGATACTTAGTTTCAAAATTAAAATTTTTATATCATTTAAAAATATTTGATAATGTTATGTTTAAAATTTGAATGAAATCAGACCTTGTTTGCTCAAGATATACAATTTTCATGTAACTATGGAATTTTGTGTAATTTACCCATTCCTGGGGGTCTATAAGTAATCTTCTTTGCATGATCTATTACATGCTTATTTTATTAAGCTTGGAAAGTTTCATCTCCTTCAGATTCTTTTGAACATTTTTGTATATGGTTTTATTTCCCCATTTTGGTTGGTAGTGATACCCTATATTTAGTTGTCCAATGACCATTAGACTGATGGGTTTTGGGGTAGGCTGGTACCTCTTGTTTCTTGTTATACATGTGCATTAATTGGGGCCTAACCAAAGAAATGAGGTTGTCTGACTCTGCTCAGGTCAACAAAGTCCTAGTCTAACTGAGTTTGTATACAATAACAATTACCAGAGGAGTATAGACATGTCACCATTTGACACTTTGTATGATAGCCATTCTAGGTCACCTCTTTGTTGGTATGAGGCAGATGAGCATCAGTTGTTGGGATCTGAGTTGGTACAACAAGCTACAGAGAAAATCAAGGTAATCCAACAATAGTTAAAGGCAACACAAGATAGGTAGAATTCATATGCTGATTATCTCCATAGACCATTGAAATGCTAAGTTGATGATCATGTATATCTCAAAGTCTCCCCTTGGAAGGGTATTATGAGGTTTGGTAAGATGGGTGAGTTGTTTACTAGATTCACGAGACCTTAGCCTATCTTAGTTTGAGTAGAAAGGGTGGCATACAAGTTGGAGTTTCCACTAGAGTTGCACAAGTTGCATGATGTGTTCCATGTTTCTATGTTAAGGAAGTGTCACTGTGACACAAAGCATACAATATGTTCAGTGGAGTGGAGTTGTATGATGACGTTTCATATGTTGAGGGTCCAATGTTGATCCTAGATAGATGTGCACAAAGCTTAGGAAGAAGTACATAGATTTAGTGAAGGTGTTGTGGCATCATTGTGGGATAGAGAAAGCCACATGGGAGTTAGAGATGAGGTGTGTAGGAAGTCCCCTTCCTTGTTTGCTTAGGATTTTAGGGGAAAAATCCTTGTTGGGGGTTTATAGTTGTAATGCCCCTAACCTTGTTTAACTCATAAATATAATTATTTGGCTTCATTAGATACTTAGTTTCAAAATTAAAATTTTTATATCATTTAAAAATATTTGATAATGTTATGTTTAAAATTTGAATGAAATCAGACCTTGTTTGCTCAAGATATACAATTTTCATGTAACTATGGAATTTTGTGTAATTTACCCATTCCTGGGGGTCTATAAGTAATCTTCTTTGCATGATCTATTACATGCTTATTTTATTAAGCTTGGAAAGTTTCATCTCCTTCAGATTCTTTTGAACATTTTTGTATATGGTTTTATTTCCCCATTTTGGTTGGTAGTGATACCCTATATTTAGTTGTCCAATGACCATTAGACTGATGGGTTTTGGGGTAGGCTGGTACCTCTTGTTTCTTGTTATACATGTGCATTAATTGGGGCCTAACCAAAGAAATGAGGTTGTCTGACTCTGCTCAGGTCAACAAAGTCCTAGTCAGCCCGTTGGTCGATGAACCTTTGGCACCCAACAAGGTCACTGGCTAGTAGACCAATTGGATTCCGTCGATCAATGAGACAACAAACTAGGGTACCCAATGAGTTTTTTTGATTGACTAAGAACCTGTGTACCATTGATACAACAAAGATATAATGATGGGAGCAATACTATATGACCAAAAATGTTTCTGGCTTGAGTACTTGATAGCGTAACCAATCACCCTCCTATAGAACCTGACTGACTAGTCTTCTGGTCCTTTGTGACTGATGGAAAACCAATTCTTAGACCCACAAAGTACCATACCTATAAATACCCCATCTGTAAGGATCCTGACCCAACATTTTGGGATAACCCTATTTGTTTTGTTTAAGTATGTTGCTTAGCTCCTTCATCTAATCATCTGAGATGTAATTAGAGCATGTTGGAAGCTTGAGTTTCTTGTTTGAGCTTGTTTGGTTGATGCTTGTGTTTTGTGGAGAGGTTTTGGAGCAAATTGCAATTTACCCAGGACAAGGGTTGACGTGGAAGTTTTCCACCTCTAGTGTGTTCCTTATCTCTCATGGCATCATCTAGAGGAAAGAGAAAGACATGGATACCTTGTTTGAACCTTGAATGAGTGGTGACATCCTTGGTGGTGTTTTGGACACATGTTTGAGGTTTATCTTACACATAGAGGTGTTTTCTCGGGCTTGAGAGACTTGGGGAGGCCTGATATCAGTTTGTAGGTGTCTTGAGGGACATCCTATAAATTTGGGGATGTCTTGAGGGGCATCCTATTAGTTTTGTGGTGTCTAGGGGTGCACCATATCAGTTTGTGGTGCCTGGGGTTTACCCCTATCATTTTGTGATGAGAGGTAGAGATGTGTATCGACCTTGACCTAGGAAGGTGACCTAGTGGGCAAGACATGGATCTTATCACCTTTTTGCATGGTGTTGCAGTGGCTCTTTCTTCGTGGACAAGTGTCACCTAGAGTTCTAAGGTAGTGACACCTTCCCCTTGCTCCCTCTTTCATCTCTCTCGTATATATACCTCTTTCTCTCCATGTAAGAGAATCCTTTTTGCCTTCTTTCCTTTACTCTTCCTTGGTGGATGACCCTGAGCTAGAGGAGTCTCTCCCTTGGAGCTTAGAGGATGAGTCCCATGCTTGTGGTACTCTCTTCATCCTCTACCTTGGTAAGCCATGATCCTTAGCTTTCTATCTTTATTTCTTCTTCTCGGCTATGGACCTTGGTTACTACTTTTCCCTCTCATGCTCTCTTAACCTTGGTTCCCATCTTTTCTCTTGGAGGTGTTGTGGTGATCAAGCTTGGAGGATCTTATTCTACCTTGAGCTCATGAAGCTTGGAGCTTGACCTTGGAGCTTAGATATTGGTGGTGATCCTTGAGGCATGTTATGTAACTCCAAACCCTCTTTGTTATTATCACCCTTATACTTGTTATCTTGTTCTTCATCTTTGACTTGTTATTTCTTGCATGCTAGTAACTCTTTTGAATAGTTTAACATTCTATTATGGTAAAACAAACCTTGCTTAGTTGCTTCCTTAGTGTTGAACCTTTCTACCTTGCTTGTAACACCATCCTAAGGTAGGATATGATGAGAGTGATATGCTTGTATAGGCTGATATGTATGTGGAGGCCGACATGTAGGTTAGATCGTTAGGATTTGGGTGTCCGTCACGACATGTGATGCCCATGGTTATAACCCTTTGTGCCAGGTCATCACAACCTTTGGAAGACCTAGCTCGACATGCCTTGCTGATGGTCATCATGACCTTAGTAGTGTATAAGTCAATACATTCTAGGAGAGCCTTAGGCCGTCATGCCTTGTTCATCCATGGGTCATTTTTGGTTGTTACCCAACATAAAGTTACTGCCCGATATACCTACAACCGTCACGACTTGTGACACTCTGCTTGGGAAGAAGCCGATACCTCTTTAGGAGTGTTGACCTTCAAGCCTCTAGCAGTCACGCCTTGAGAGAGGGCCATTGCCCAGCACCCTGACAACCATCACAGTTGATGTGTTGTTGAAACCCTAGAGTACCAATACGCCACAAAGTTGCCCGTTACCTTGTTGCCCATCACCCTTATGATGGTATAGCCAGATAGAAGGGGGTTGGCTGACACCCTCCCCTTGAGGTGTTGTTCCAAACACACCCATGGTGATGCCTAAACCGATACACACCTAGGGTTAGCCCGATACCCTATGTTGTAACCCTAACCAATATCTTGAGATGGTGTCTAAGTTATGCCATTTTGATGCTAAGGTCACATGGTATGATGTGATACCCTACAAAGTAGTTGTACGTATGATGTTGAGAGCTATGTTTCTATACCTCATAACATGTTTTATAATGTTAATGGGAAACATGCTTCTATGCCTCATAACACACCTCATAATGATGATTAAAGTGATAATTTAAAGATGGTTGTTGATCCAACATTGTAAACCCTAATCAGGAAAAGTGAAACCCTAATTGTAATGATGTAAAATGTGTGGCATGAGTCCTATGTATGATGATGTTGAGGATATATTACTTTCTTGTTATTAGTTCTAACCATACAGGAAGCATCAATTGATGTACATTAGCAAGGTATGAGCTATGATGGTTATGATCTGTTTGAATGTGCCTTGTGAGACATAAAGAGTTGTTGACATCCTTAAAAGAATAGGTGAATGGTCTAATGACCTAATGTTGGTTTATTGCCTTGTGTGAGATGATTTTCCTCAGTGATGAGAGGAGGGGTTTTCAACCCAAGATATGTGGTCCTTGTGATGAACATAGGTTGAAAATAAACATGTAATGAGATCACACCCTATATGCTTCAGCATGTTCTGGTGATGTGCCATGCCCTTGTTTATGTAGAGTTTGTTTAGAGGTTATACATTGTAACTTGATTGATGCTGAAAGATGCTTAAATTGGTATAATTAATCAATTGGATTCTAATTGTATAGTTTTCCCTATGCCATAGATCCATTCAGTGCCATCACTTGCTGTATGATGAAATGAGTTTAACTCAGAGCACATATTGTTGCATATGCAGGGTGCAAGTTGAGGTATCTCCTTGTGTCGTGAATGAATATATATGGGATTGACTACGGTCATACCCCAATAAGAGTACATATGCGATTGTAGATCAATTTGAGATACAAGAATGGCTGCGGTCATATCCTAATAAAGAGTACAACTACCATCGTAACTCACTAGCGCCGTGACCTGTACTAAGGCGGGCTAGATATGTACAGCTGGACTATAAGTCACTAATAGCAGTCTGACTAATGATGTCACTGCCAATATTCTTGTACTAACTGAGGGGATGAGGTCATGTATTCCAACTCTTCCACTAGACCTTGTATGGAACTAATTTTGACTTATCAAGTGGTTGGTTGGATTTGGGTGGTAAGACTCAAATCCTCAGGGCATAATAAAATACATAATCAACCATGTAGTATAATTGTATAGGATCAAAATACAAAAACATTTGATGAGGCCTTTCTTGATCTTTATACAATGTTGTTGATAGGAAATATACATGTTCTTCATATTCTTTTTAAATTGTTAAATGTTTCATAGATTCAACAGTAATTGCCTTTTTATCAATAATGAATACCTTCTTCACACAGTTGTAGTTATAATGCTACTTAGTTTATCTTATCTGGGATAATAATAGAGTTGGTGGTGAGTTATACCTCCCAATGAGATTTGGAATCTCACCCCATGGGTTTCCCACACCCTTTTTAGGTGGACGAGTAGGAAGAGGTAAAGATCGTGCAGTAGAGGTTGAGGAGCAGTAGGAGGACCAGTAGGTGATAATGTTGGAAGTGCTACTGGATATCTTTTGCTGATAGAGTCCTAGAGTGTCCCTGTACACTCGGGTCTTTGGGAACGTTTTGTAGATGTTTCACGAATGTACTTCTTTATGTGGCTGGCTTGTATACCTATTATATACAGATGTGGTGGAATCATGTAGATCTGTTCTGGAATAGTTCCTTGGTTACATGTTGACAACATGCCATGTATATGCTTTGATGCATGAAAGGACTTATGCGTGATGGCTCTTTCTATTTGGAAGTTTTATGAAAAAGTTTTTAATTTATAGTTTTCTATAATAATACACTTGTTAATACCTCTTTCACAGTTTTTGTTTGGAGTAATCTTGTTTTGTGTGGCAATGGGTGTCACACCATCTCTCTCTACCCTCATCTTTTATAAATCCTTTGCTGTGGACTGGAGCCCGATGAGAACCCATCAGGAGGGAGGGCAACAACCACATGATTCATGGATGCATGCTCAAGATCAATATTTCCTTGGAATAATCAAAGCCTTTTAATCTTATTTCTTACTCCATACATCTAATATCTTCCACCTCAACCCATTTTCCTAGATGTTCTTCACCCTATTTTCCTTCATGACCAAGTTTCATGGTGCTTCTTAGTAAAAACCTGTGCATAAGGTTTAAGAACACTCTCTCTTTCTTCCCTTTCCTTTAGATTCACCGTGTTTGTGGAGATAGGAGGCATTTTTGGAGTCTTGGTGGACCAACTAGAGTCCATGTTGCTGATTTTCAGAGTTTCCCCTCTTGGATTTTAGTTTCTTCTCTATCGAGGCAAGTGATGTAACTTTAAAAGTATTTCTTGACTACTTACTACATGCATGACTTTAATCTTGCTCTAGAAATTTGTAAAATGCTAAAAGATGGTCTTCTAAGCACCATTTTATGCAGCAAGATGACAATACAAGTTCTTAAATTTTACTTAGACTCTGTGAACGTTTTCAACTGCAAAAGTGGATTTTTCTTTGAATATGAAAAATCTAAAATGTGAAGTACAAGTGTGATGGCTCCTAAAAATGTTATTCTTATGTAGTTTTGGTACCCAATAAAAACAAAATCCGACCCATGTACTATTCCTTACTATATGATGGTTATCATATGCAAATTGGGATATATAATCACTATTATGGTGCTGTAATGATGGTTGTACGAAACTCTAGTACTAAGGGGTAGCTCATCCATAATAAGTTTTGAGCATATGATCGCCTATTTTCTTTTAAGTACCATAAATTTTACATCCATTGGCCTTCTATGATGAAATTTTGGGTTTTGATTTTCTTATAACTCTTTGAGCTCTTTGCAAAATTTTGAATGGTGGTGATACTCCTACATACAGTCATTACCATTTTGGTCTGAGTGCCACATTAGGTTTTTTATGTCCTAATTTGTGGCTTGAGTCTCTTTAGGACCAAGGGCTTTACATGAAACTATCTTTTATATTTTATAATCATCTGAAGTTGCAATATCTTAATTATTTTATAAGAATTTGAGGTGTTTGTATGTAACTTGATTACTACAGTAAAAAATATTTAACTGAATTAAGTAATCAAGTGTAACCTTAATAAAGCAGTGTCCTGAGACCCTAGAGCTATCCCAATGTCTGAACTTACTAGATAGTAAAATGAGTGATCTACAAGGAGCTTGGAGTCATATACTATTGAGTATATGCGGGTGCAGGGAGGGTATATCCCTATCATCCTGATTCTAAGGTATTAGCGGTTGAGGTTGTCTCTTAGATTTGATGTGATTGAGAGCGACTATGGTCGTAACTCAGGTTTGAAGGTTTATACCCTGGTTTCTGGTGTCTTGACCTATGTACCCAGGATGAACCATGTTGTTTAGTAGTTGGGCCAATGTGCCACTATAGTTGTTACTCATACTGACTGAAGGTAAGAGATATATAGGATTCCAGTCATCCTAGGTCTTATATAGGGCTGATTAAAGCTTCAAAATGGTCAACTAGTAGTTCGAGTGGTATGCCTCAAACTACACATGACTTAATTAATTATGTAACTCAACCAAGTAGTATACCTGTTGAGGTTCTTTAGTGAATCACATTTGATGAATATTATTGCTTTGCTTACCTTTATAGCATTATATGCGATTCATATATTGGAAAGTGTTATTACTTGTGCCTATAACTTCAAATATGCTCGATCATTTTATATAAGCTGCATAGTCTCTCAACTCTGTTATATCATCTGCCTTCAACATTTAAATATATAATCTTCTTGTAAGAAATAAATGTTATTAGAGGCTATACAATATCACTAGGACATGGGTCTCACTTCGTTAGTCTCCACACCCTTTTTAGGTGATCAACAATGCAATCCGATCCTTGGTGATGATGATTCTCAATTTGGAGTCCCTAGAGCCAGAGAGGTTGGTGTGGTTCTGTAGAGTTCCAGAGTCATCCTTGTACTATCAAGTCCAGGCAAGGTTTTTTTTGTATATGGTGTATATCACCTCGAAATTTTGGTTTTATGTCTTGAGCAATGTAAATTTTTTAATTATTAGAATGACATATTTGATATACAGGTTGTAGATGAGGCCATTGAACTCATGTAAAGTTGCATGGTTTGAATATACATATGAAATCAGATCTTGGTATAAATATTCATTTTGGAATGTTGAAATTTTAATTCAATTCTAATTATTAACTTTTTTGGTATTATGGTTAATTAATGTTTGATTGATATTTTGGTTTTAAGTAATCTCATTTAGCATGGTGGGTTTCCACAACTAAAGCCTCCAAAAAGTAGGGTACTTCACATTTAATATTTGTGGTATATATATATATCCTTTTGCTAAGACTGATCATGATAATATTAATTTAGACAGAAGGATTTCGATTTTATTTATAAGAATCTAAGTATGATACTTTATAATGCTAAGAGGCAATTGCTTTTTCTAACAATGAATATGCTTGGGAGTTGAATAATGATTTTACCAACCCTGCTACTTATTTAAGGATTGCTTTACTATCTGGGTGACTAACTAAATTATGGGTTCTCCTATCATTGATAAGGTGTGGACTCTTACAAGTGCAAATATCTTTCTATGGTTGGGTGAATTGGGTTGATTAATCTCACTCTTTCTTCCTATCACATCTATTGGACTTATTGATTCCCTAATTATATTTCTATTATTGAATATCTGATACACACATATATATGTATGTACACACACAAACACACACACACACACACACACACACACACACACACACACACACACACACACACACACACACATATATATATATATATATATATATATATATATATATATATATATATATATATATATATATATATATATATATATATATATATATATATATATATATATATGGAGTGTCAATTTTTGGAAGATAATAAAAAATAGCATTAACTACATTCTATTGCTTAGCCACATATTTGCAATCTCAAGGCTAAAAGGTGGGGTAGGTTGTCTCGACCCTCGATTTTGAGCTTTCCCCAATTAAGAGAGACCTGGAATATAATGATCGATACCTAACTTGTCCAAGATTAGATTTAACAAATAATAAACAATAGTAAATAATCTTAATTTAATTTGTACAAATAATGTTTACAATATGTCTACTAGGCTTCTCTAAGGAGTTACATGAACTTTTAAGAACTAACTTGTACATAGATGAAAAGAAGAGAGATGCCATATAAGTAATCCTCCTTGGCATAGCTTTATTATCTTGAATAGCTTTCGTGTTTATCTTCATGTCCTTGTATCATGTGTATCAACTACAAAAAATTCCAAGAAACAAAATGCAGTCAACATAATTCTATACTATGTACGTGGTGCAACCAAAATGTGTACAAGTATTATAACAATGTATAATATTCACAACAAAATATTTGCACGTATGAAAATTGTATATTCATTACGTATTCTACCCCATGCTTGGTATGCCCTCTTGAGTGTAATGACTGTCCATTATTAGACTAATGTGCATTACCCCTTGTTGGGTATAACCAGGGTTGAGAATATTCTAAGTTACTTTATGGGATAGTCACAATATCATTATAAATAAATTGAATCAAATAAACATCCAATGATAGTTTATTCATCTAATGCATACTTCAGAAATCATCCAACGAACCATCAAAATTTTATAATGAGGTTATCATAATTAACCACATACCTTATTGAAAGACCATGCAAGCATACTTCAAGTATATGTAGATCTAACCGGGAAAGGTAGATCCAAGCACTCAATCAATCATTTAGTCTATGTGCCTCTATGCGTAGCTTGAAGCTCATGTCCTAGGATCCTACTCCATCCTACCCACACCCTAGGATCCAAAGAGGGGTTTTGGCTCCTACTTTCTCTGCCACACAGACGGATGCACTCAAGCATGTGGAAACCATATGAATTCTATGGTCGGGTCCTTATGCATGAGAGAGATGTTTGTCTGTCTCTATGTTGGCCAAATATTTTATGTGGATTATATACTTTGTGGTGATAGGAGAGCGAGTTAGGGATGAGAAATCCTGACCAGAGGATAATCTTGAGTTAAGCCCATCAAATCTCCATGAAGATGACAAAAAAGCAAATAGGCTGGTGCGCTAGACCTGCCAATTTCAATGAAATAAGTCTTGTGTGTTCAAGACTCTTGAGGAGGGAGAAATATGCAACTAAAAGAGTAAACATTACTCCTTTTGTAGGGTGATCCTGCTGCCAAGTCCCTATTCGTGGATCACCCAAGATCTGAGCTTCTACCTTGAGATGGACCCTATCCTCATATAATATATATTATTTACTCAAACTCCATTATCTTAAAATAATTACACAAACCGTGGTATAAGTCCAACTAATCACTAAATTTAGGATAATCCTCCTTTTACAGTTATCTCTCATTTGAATGAAGCTAATTGATTGAACCATACATTTACTATAGGAAACTTGGTCTCCAAGAATTAATTAATAATTCTTTAATTAATTATGAAGGTCACCAAACATCTTAGAATCTTCTAGAATTCCTTATGTTTTCTCATTTCCCCATTGTCCATCATATAAATTTATCATAGATATTTATTATGAGCACATAATACTAAAATCACCATTTTGCATTTCAAGGACCCATATGTAAACCCTAACCAGTCTAATTGGGTTAGAATTAGGTTCCAAGGCCCATGGCTCATACCCCAGGCCTTTAAAGGAGTCCACAAGCCTGATTATAAACTTAATAAAAAATTAAGGTTTTTCCTATCATAATAACTCAATTGAAGCCTCAATTAGCATTTTTTTATTAATATTATGTTATTTCCTTAAACTGAAGTCTTACTCTGGCCCAAAACTTAATTCATCATACTATTGATTTCATCATTCTAGTATTACTCTAATTATGTAAAACTCTATGTCATTACATTATTATTGAATTCATAATCAAAATTATTGAATTTGAGGATCTTACATTCACCCCTCCTAAAAAAGAAAATTTACCCCCAAGATTCTAACCTAATAAGGTTATAGTGAACGATCACTCATATTAGCCTCAACATTATGGCTAGAAACCTTTCTTAGATAGGTTTTATCTAGGTGATAATTGATAACTATCAATGATACACATGTTTCTTACATTATGAGGTTGGAACCCCAATTCTGTCCAAGGGAATTCCATATCCTCATTCATTACATGATACTATCACTTGGTGATTACACTTTCACCTAGATTTTCAAATTATTATTCATAAATTTTCATATAGGGGTGAGGTAACACCTCAAAACCTTAGGTTATACCATTAAAGTTAGCTTAGGGTATTCATCTTCATATGTCAATTTCATGTATCATACGTGGCTACCCTATCTCTAACACTCATATAAGATGAGATAAGCATTTGGCTGTAGCCCAAATATAAAGTTCACCAAATTCCAATACCATAGATGGTGTATCCACACATTATCCTATAATTCAAATTTTTGGTTCAATCAACATTGACTCCTAACTATGAATATAATAATTTCCAACAAATTTTCTTAAGTTTCATGAACTAAAGTGACAATCATTTTCTCAAGTCTTGAGGTTGTGCACAACTTCCCTTAATAATCTATTTCAAACATTATTATATAACTTCTTATATATCCTTACATCCATATCTTTGATAGTCGTCGTTTTGCAATATCAATCACTAAGATGGTTAATCCTAGAGTTTAAACCTTTTTTACTTCCGGTTTTAAGGGTAGTATAGAAGGGTCGATCCCACAGGACAAATTTTTAGAGATTGTTCTTAGAACCCAAAGTTTGAAGAACTTATTATTTGTTTTTGGTATTTTTCTTAGATTGAAATAGAAAATAAAAGTCAAGTTGGGGGTTTGATTGATTACACTAATGCAATAAGAAAATGCACTTAACAAGAATAAAAATGCACAAGGAGAATTAAGATGATTATTAACACAACAAAAACTATATGAATGAAAGACTAAGAATTAAAGAAAACAAAGGATGTGGTGATTAAATTAAGAGATGGGAATCGAGGCTCGTAGGGGTTTTCACCACCTTAGCCTAGGCGATAACAACTAATTCTTAAACGACGATTCGATGAAGGTTTTTGAATTTAAAAACTCACAAGAGATAAACTCCACATGAGTACATTGGTCTTGGTGCTCATGCTTCCTAATTTATCATCCTAAAAGATGAAAATCCATGGTCATATCAAAACGTCTATGTAATCGATTTTATTGTTCTAAATCCGGATTTCCATGGTCATTTCCATCCAGATTAATATGGGATCCGAAGATCAACCGTTAATTAAAATCGATTACCATCTAGTCATTTAAGAAGAAGTCGTTAAAACCATGGCTAAGGGGTTATTCCCCTTGCCCTGATAGAAGTCTACTCACTCATGGAGAAAGGGGAGACAGAGGAAGAAAGTACTGAAGCCATAGTCTAGCCCAAAAATTAGGAGATTAATTATTATGCTAGAGACAATAAAATGGCTTAGTTCTTTGTTCCTTGCTCCAAAATTAAAGAACGGAGAAAAGAAGATTAAGACTAAGGCGGAATGAAGAGACAAGAACAAGTACGAAAGAACAATGCTTGAACTAAACACTACTTTATTGCATAATAAGAAGATGATCACAAGAGTAAATGCTTCAGAATCCCAATACCAAGTAATCCAAGATGCCCCAAGGAGGAGGAAATGCCCCTCCTTTTATAGGAGAAGAAGGAGGCACTTTTACAATTAGGTTGAGGGTTTTTGAGGCTGGAGGATGGGATTTGGGCTGTCTACGTGCCGCCAACCGACCAGTTCATTAACGAACCGATCAGCTGGAAGATTCTGGAATGCGACAGCTAATCAAACGACTGCCAACCCTAATTAGGGTGGCAACGCAGTCCAACCCGCTCGGTGTTGTTTCTTCTCATCAATGGGGCATCAGCCGAGCGTTTGGTTTAGGAATCGGGCGATCTCAGCCAGTCGTCTGATGAGAATAATGATCGATGCTTGAAGGAAAATCGAGCGTTTCACTTTCTCAAACGATCGTGTCGATAAGGTGAGACGATTGGTTGACAATACCAGTCGATCGACTCAGGTCCCGAAACTACAATAAAATGCACATGATTATCAGATTTGTGATAAAAAATGAGAAAATATCAATTTGTGCAATTTCAAGAGATGAATGGAGTATTTCTATGTGACAAGCTTAATAATTCGCAGAAAAGATGTGCTGAAATAGCACGCATCAAAATACCGCGGACTTAAAGTTTTGCTTGTCCTCAAGCAATTGAAAAATCAAAATGATTCAAAAAATTTGGAATAACAAGTTCATCCTCCCTAGATTAGCAATTCTTCTATCCTTTTCATGGCCAAGCGACCCATCTCCTAGAACCACAAATTGCAAGTACTATGTTTCTCAAGAAAACATTTTTCATAACTTAATTTTTTTTAAACTTATACTTTGTAAAGACAATCTTGATCTAACTTGCGCTTCGACACTCATCATTTTTTTTCATTGGGTTGATTGTTGCACGGGAATAGAGAATTTGAGGTGTGACGGAAAAATCCCTCCTCTATTTGACTTGGGATATAATTTTTTCATGGACTTGTGATTACATTGACCAAAAATTTTGTGTGTGCTCTTTTTGGCATCTTTTGATGGTACACCCCTTTGTGGGGTATGGAAGAAGGGCATGCCACCCCGGACTTAGGGTTTGGCATGCAATTTATTTTTCCCGTGCAACAAAAAGCTCTTTTTTTGATTTGTCATTGCATAAGATAGAAGAGACATGTAGCTACATTATATAAGAGTAAAAACAAATAAGTTAATCTCATGCTAAAATTAAGAAAATCTACATTTGATTCTCTAAGGCTTGCCACCATTTCCAAAAATTGCTATCATAATCATAGGGAACTTGATATTGCAAAGTTTTTTGAAATAAAAATGATAATACAATTGATTTTTGAAGATAAAGTACAACATTCGACCGACTAGATAAAGGCCTTATGTTTGAAAGTAAACAATGCAAACAAATAGAAATGCAGAAGGAAATGTTGAAAAGGGAAGATAAAGGGTGGATCATGTACCACTCACCCCCACCCCGGACTTAGAAATTTGCTCGACCCGAGCAAACTCTAAGAGTGAGATGGAGGGAAGAGTCACTGCGGTGGAGGGTGCTGCTGGTGGGAGGAGTAGTAGTTTGCCCAATAAGAAGAATCAGGGCCTGGATAACTTTGGTGTGCTCCATACTCGTCATAAGCTGGTCGACTAGGGGCATAGTGACTGCAATCCACATGCCAAGACTCCTGCGAACGCTGCATTAGGTACATGTGATTGAGCTGGTGGCCCTGTCTCTGCTGCTCTTGTTGAATCTCATCCAGCTGAGTCTGGATCTCGTAGAAGCCGTAAGGACCAAAGTCGTTGTCTGGTTGCCACCTGGTGCGACGTCTGGAAGGTGGCGGTGGCGGTCTAGTGTCGTCGTCATGTGCCTCTAAAGAGAGGATCCTCCTGTGAGGCTGTGACTCAAGGATGGTGTCTGGATCTGGATGCTCCAGGTAGAATCTCTAGATATGGCCCGGTAAATCAGTCAACTCGTAGACGTAGTTTGCTGCTGCAAACCGCGAATGTAACGGGAGCTGGAGGACCACCTGAGTGTCTTTGAACAAAAGGTAATAAACACCCTCGGTGCCCAAATGGATAAACCTACTATTCTTCAAATAGTGAGAGTTGATGAGTGATTTTTGAGCTCAAGCGGAGGAAAGGCGATATGGGTGTAGCCCAAAAAGATGGCGAGTTGGGTAACATAGTGGCCAATGCAAAAAGAAGAGGAAGTGGCTCAGCTAGCTTGGGTACAAAAATGCTCAATGATAGCATTGCCCCAGTTAAAAGGTTCTTCATGTAAAAGACACCAAAGAGCATAAAGTTCTACCTGAGTAATTGCACCCTGAGTACCTTCCCGATTGAAAACGGTGCAAGCCAAAATATGGTGAAGGTAACGGACCACCGGGTTGTGAATGCAGTAGGCCTTGGGCCCACTAGGAAGATGGGGAAGAAGCCCGGTGATCTCTGCCCAAAACTTATCTCTGTCATAGTGGTCTGGGTAGGAGTCATGAGACCGCGCCATACATTGGTCTAGCCAATAGTCATCCCTGCCGTCGAGGATGAAAAAAGTGATTTTCTTGGCGGATGATTCCATATTTTCCCCAAAAATCCCATATTTACAACTCGAGTTTCCGAAAGAACAGTGTAACCTGTGAAAAGTGCTCAAAAACTCGAGGGTAAGATCACAGTAGACAGAGGTGACATGGTAGGGAAAGATAAGGATGTGGTTTCTGCGGAGGATATTGTCGACGGCGTCGCGGATGCCCAAAGCATCAAGGGTTGTGTCGCACGCCCAACGAGGCAAGGAAACACCAATTGTGAACATATCCTCATAACACTGGCGGTGTTCAGCGCTAGTGAACTAGTCGTAGCTACCCGGAATAGGTGCTATATGGGGTGAACGGGGGGTGGTCAAATCTGGATCATTGGCTGCCTTCTGAGTTCCCTCCATCTCGCGGAGAAGCTCATCCGCCTCGTCGATGTCCCGAAGCATCTCCTCGACTAATTCGGGAGAAGACTCACGCGTAGGAGAGGGTGTGCAGAAATAGTTTCTGGGATGAGAACTGGAACGACGAGGAGGATCCCTGGAAGAGGATGTAGGGGCCTTGCCTTTGCCCTTGCGAAAGCGGCTGAACATCACTGCTGCAGAGATAAAACGATCAGTTGAGTACGTAAACGATCGTCTGCGGAAGCTAACCGATCGTCTGGTAGATGAAACGGGCGTTTTTCGGCGTCTGAGACGGGCGGCTGGAGGCACCAACTGTCGGCTGTCTAAATCTATGCGCTCAGTGAATCTGGTGACAGCGGTCTTGTTGAGGAGCCGGTATGGTGGCGACGCGGACGACGTCGGTCGTCTGGAGTCCAACCGATCGTCGGGCAGCTGAAAAGGGCGTTTCGGCCCCTAAGAAGGGCGACTGGATACACCAAAGGTCGACTGAGTCTAGATCTGAGCACTCAGCTGATCTGGCTGACGACCGTCATTGGGGAGCTGGAATGGTGGCGACGCAGGCTTCTGTCGGTCATTTGGAGAGCAAGATAGGCGGCGGTAGATTCAGGCGGGCGGCGGTCGAGCCAAGCAGGCGGCTGAATCCCATGACAAGGGACGGCTGAAAACTGATGGTGCGGAAAAGCCAGACGGCTGCCTCAGGTGAGAGCGGGCGGTCCGAAAGCCAGACGGCTGACTCAAGTGAGATGTCCGACTGAGGAACTATGATCAGAGAGGCGGCGAGCTCAAGCGATTGAGTGAACAGTGTGGGAGGCGTCTAGGGTAAGCGAGGAGATGGGGGAGTGGTCTTGCATCCGAAGTGTTATATAGAATAATGGATCGACGAGCCGATCGGTTGGACATCAAGACGATCGACTGGTCTTCCTCAGGCGCCAACACAAAACTGTAAAGGACATAGGATGCATTCAAGGTTTGCGGAACGGTCGACGGATGAGTCGAGCATTTAGAAATCCAACTGGTCGTTTCACTTACCGAGTCGTTGCAAATTCAGCCTCGAACTGAGCATCTGGTAATGCGAACCGATCGGCTCGACAGAAGGAACAAGGAAAAACAGAACGGAAAAACAAAAATAAGAAAACAAATGAGAAGGGAAGATAGTGTTTGGTTGCCTCCAAACTAGTGCCTTATTTTACGTCGTGGCTCGACCAAGATCAGATTAATTGGAATCCGGGGGAGGTGAAGGGTCAGTGAGGTTGAGATCATGCAAGGATGGAAATTTGGTTGAGTCTGAAGTGACAACATCTTCAGTGGTGATATATCTTTTAAGAAGGTGCCCATTGACCTTAAACTCGCCCAGAACTTTATCCCATAGGAGAAAGGCACCATGTGGGTAAGCACATTTTACAATGTAGGGGCCATACCACCTTGACTTGAGTTTTCCAGGAAAAAGTTGTAATCTTGAATTAAAAACTAAAACTTGATCCCCTTCTCTAATATCTTTGCGCTTAATATGACCATCATTCCACATTTTGGTTCGGTCTTTGTAGATTCTTGTATTTTCGTAGGCACTCATCCTAAGTTCATCAAGTTCATTTATTTGGAGATAACGTTTCTCTCCGGCTGTGGAAAGGTTGAAGTTCAAAGTTTTGATGGCCCAACTTGCTTTGTGCTCTAGTTCTATTGGTAAGTGACATGAATTACCGTAGATCAATCTGAAAGGGGTGGTGCCAATGGGTGTTTTGTAGGCAGTACAATATGCCCACATAGCGTCATTGTTTTTTAACGCCCAATCTTTCCTAGTGCGTCCAACAGTTTTTTCTAAAATTGATTTTATTTGTCTGTTGGAAACTTCTACCTTCCCACTGGTCTAAGGATGGTAAGGAGTGGCGACTTTGTGAAAAACCCCATATTTTTTCAAAAGAGCCTCAAAACGTTTCTCCAAAAAATGGGATTCCCCGTCAGAAATGACGGTGTGAGGGACTCCAAATCTAGGAAAATGATATCTTTAAAAAGTTTCTTGATGGGTTTAGAGTCACATGTTTTAGTGGGTATGGCTTCAATCCACTTTGACACGTAGTCGACTGTGACTAAAATGTAAGCAAACCCATAAGAAGAAGGAAATGGGCCCATATAGTCGATTCCCCAGACATCAAAAATCTCTAATTCCTACCAAGAGGTGAGGGGCATTTGGTCACGCTTGGAAATATTACCCGTCCTTTGACATTGGTCACATGAAAGCACATAATCATACAAGTCTTTGAAGATGGTGGGCCAAAAGAATCCGCATTGTAGGAACTTTCTAGCCGTTTTTTGGAAACTCATGTGACCACCATAGGGGCCAGAGTGACATTGTTCCAAAATGGCGATGCTTTCTTCGTGGGATACACAATGACGATATAAACCATCGACGCAAATTCGAAACAAATAAGGTTCATCCCAATAATAATTTTTCACATCATGTAAAAACTTAGCTTTAGAGTGTCCCGTATAGTCGGGGTGCAATACACCTGCAGCTAAATAGTTTACAAAATCAGCAAACCAAGGAAATTGGGAGTCTACCTTGAGCAATTGGTCATCGGGTAAAGATTCATTTATTGGATTTTCATCAATGGAGTTATAGATAAGTCTACTGAGGTGGTCAGCCAAGACATTTTCAGATCCCTTTTTGTCTAGGATTTCTAGATCAAATTCCTACAATAACAAAATCCATCTTATGAGTCTAGGTTTGGCATCTTTTTTGGTCATGAGGTAGCGAATAGCTGCATGATCAGTGTAAACAACAACCTTTGAACCGACAAGATATGAGCAAAATTTATCGAATGCATAAACAATGGCTAGCATTTCTTTTTCGGTGATTGTGTAATTTCACTGAGCTTCATCTAAGATCTTGGATGCATAATAAATGACATGATGTTTTTTTGTCAATTCTTTGTCCTAAAATGGAACCTACAGCAAAATCACTAGCATCGCACATGATTTCAAAGGGTAAGGCCCAGTCAGGAGCACAGATGATAGGAGTGGTGGTGAGAGCCTTTTTCAAACATAGAAATCTCTCCATGCATGCTGTATTGAAATGGAAAGACACCTCCTTTTGAAGAAGATTGGTGAGAGGTTTTGTGATTTTGGAAAAATCACGGATGAATCGCCGATAGAATCCGGCGTGTCCTAGGAAGGCTCGGATGTCTTTGACTGAGGTTGGGGGAGGAAGCTTGGTGATGACATCAATCTTAGCTTGGTCTACTTCAATGCCCTGGTTGCTAACCTTATGGCCTAGAACAATACCCTCCTTGACCATGAAGTGACACTTCTCCCAATTAAGGACTAAGTGTGATTCAATACATTTATCAAGGATAAGGGAGAGGTTTTGAAGGCATGAATCAAAATTGTCTCCATAGACAGAGAAATCGTCCATGAACACTTCCATGACAATTTCAGTTAACCCTGAAAAAATGGCAGACATACATCTTTGAAAAGTGGCTGGTGCATTGCACAGGCCAAAGGGCATTCGTCTAAAAGCGTATGTACCAAAAGGGCATATGAAAGTGGTCTTCTCTTGGTCTTCAGGATGAATGGGAATCTGATAAAAACTGGAGTAGCCATCTAAATAGCAAAAGTATTGTTGATAAGCTAAATGTTCAAGAACTTGATCGAGGAAGGGAAGAGGGAAGTTGTCTTTCCTAGTTTCTTTGTTGAGTTTCCTATAGTCAATGCACATCCTCCACCCTGTGACGGTACGGGTGGGGATGAGCTCATTCTTCTCATTCCTTATGACTGTAGTCCCACCCTCTTTAGGGACGACCTGGACAGGGCTGACCCAAGGAGAGTCAGAGATGGGGTAGATGATTCCTGCAGTCAAAAGTTTAATTACTTCAAGACAGACAACTTCCTTCATGTTTGGGTTGAGTTTCCTTTGTGGGTCTCGGGAAGGTTTACTATTTTCAATCATTGGGATTTTGTGGATACACATGGATTGATCCATCCCAACTAAATCCGTCATTTTGTACCCTAACTATTTTCCGTTTCCTAAGTTCTCTCATAAGCATGTTTTCTTGTTCAATGGTAAGGTCAGAATTGATAATGACAAGGCATGATTGTTGTTCATCTAGAAAGACATATTTCAGGCCTATGGGAAGAGTCTTCATTTTCGGGGCCTTTGGCGGTTCAAGTCGTTCTTCTATGGTGGATATTATTTTAAGGTCTTCAATCTCAGCACATGGGATTTCCTCAAAGTTGTCCAAATGAATCTTGAGTTGATTTGATGGTTGATTATCAAAATAACATTTGGTGGGGATGGTGAGAGTAGTGCGTAGGGGATCATCAACTAATTCCCATTCTTGCCTTAGTTGGGTTAATTCATCAATGCAATCAAGGAGGTAGACTTCTTCCTCAAGACTAGGCCCCCTCATGCTTTCAAACACCCTAAACTGTAGGGTTTGCTTCCCTAGCCTTAACAAAATGGTACCAGCCTCAACATCAATTAAGGCACGAGCAGTGGCTAAGAAGGGACGTCCAAAAATGAGAGGGTAGCATAAATCTTCCTTGATATCCATGATCACTAAATCACAAGGGACGTATGCATCATTTCCAACTTTAACCAGAATGTCTTCTATGATTCCCATGGGTTTAGTTGTGGATGAGTCTGCCAGTTGGATGGTCATGGTTGTGGGTAACATGTCATTGAATCCTAGTCTTTTGCAAAGACTATATGGCATGATGGATATACTGGCTCCTAAATCTGCTAGGCCTTTTCTACAAGCATTGTCACCCAAGTAGCATCCTATTCCAAAAGAACCTGGATCCTTCTATTTTTTAGGCATCTTACTTAGGATAATGTCTGATGTGGTCCTAGAAAGTTTAACAGTCTTGTATTCTTTAGTAACATACTTCCTAGTCAAGAGAGATTTCATGTACTTGGACCAGGTGGGCATGTCTGCCAAAGCATCAAGGAAGGGAATGTCGACATGTATTTTTTTCATAGCATCCCTAAATTTCATGAAGTGGGCATCAAGTCTTGTTTGTTTGAGGCGGGCTTGATAGGGAGGTCGGGGTTTGTAAACTGGTTCTTCATCTTCCACTTGAGGGATTTCGGGGATGGATGGTTTGGGTGTGGCTTCGGTTTCGACAAATACCATGTCCTCATCCTCGAATTCTAGATGTGGGTCTGAAGATTTTTTTGGAGGGGGAAGGGCGTGCACTTTTCACGAATGAGTAGAGACAACCTTGAGTTGTTCAGGATGTTTGGGGTTGTTTTCAGGCTGCCCTGCAAAAGTCCCAGCAGGAGGTTTTTGTTGGGCAAACAGACGGGCCAACTGTGCGTCAGTTGCCTTTTGATGGGCTTGTATGGCCACGAGGATTTGTTCTATGCTTTCCAGGCTAGGATGACTTGGGGGAGGAGGAGGGGAGCATTTTGAGGTGGTTGGGGAGGTTGAGGTTGGTTTAGATTTTGGGGTGGAAGGTTTAGGTTTTGGAATTGTTGGTAGTGTTGTCGATTTTGGTGATTTCCAAAATTTCTTTGATTGTTATATGGGAATCCAGGTGGTGGTCGATTGTTACTTTGAGGGTAGGGAGGTCTTTGTTGAAGTTGGTTAGAGTTCTCGGCGCCTAAAGGGTTCCCGTATTGAAAACCAGGATGGTTTCTAGGTTGGTTGGGATTGTAGTAACCTTGGCCTGGTATTGTATGAATCGAGTTGAGGTCTTCTGGTTGTTGTCCTACTTCAGGTTGCATGGGCATGTTGTAGAGATATTGACAGTGGAGGGTGGTATGGTCGTATCCTTGGAAAATACCACAAAGGGAATCCATGGCTTTTAGTTGTTGGGGTGACTCCCTAAGGGTGACCAAGGATGACTCTAACCGATCTTGTTTTAAGGCAATTAATTTTAGGCTTTCCGCTATGCTTTGGATATCATTATTAACTTCTGCCTTGGCAACCTTAAGGATTCCGCCAATCCCTCTTCTAGCCCTCGTTTCGGAAGCCCGTTTGACTACCTCCCATGCACTAGTCAAACTTTGATGCATGAAATTTCCTCCAAATGAGGAATCGAGAAAGAATTTGGTATCATCATCAGCACCACGATAGAAAATCTCTATGAGTTGGGCTTGAGAGATATCATGGTGGGGGCACTTCCTAAGTAAGTCTTTGAACCTTTTCCAGGCTTCACCTAAAGATTCTCCTGGGGACACAGAAAAATGAGTTATTTGACCCCTAAGTTCATAGGTGAGAGACGGGGGGTAAAATTTATCAAGGAACTTGCTTTGTAGAACTTCCCATGTTGTGACATGTTCTTCACTCTCCATGGTGTTGTACCAGTTACTAGCTTGGCCGGAGAGGGAATACTTAAACAACCTAAGGCAGATGGCATCTTCAGAGACACCCGAGAGTTTGTTCAAAGAGCAAAGGTCAATGAACCTTTGAAGATGATCTTGGCAACTTTCCCCATTGTTGCCTGAGAAGGGGTTGGCTTGCATCATGGTGATCCATTGTGTTCGGATTGAATTATGGAGCAATAATATCGGGGGATATAACCGGATGTTGCGCATAGGCCATTTTGGGAACAAAAAAGTCTTTTAATTGTTTTTGCCTTTCAGCTTCCCTCCTATCGACTTCTAAGGTTTCTTATTCGGCCCTAAAGGCTGCTCGCAAATCGGCTTCTCTTTCCACTTGTTTGGCTTGGATGAGCTCTCTTTGAGATGCGAGGGCTTGGTCGATCCTACGGGCGACTTCGTCTTCATTCATTCTCACTAGATTTTGACGATTTAGATGATGAAAAGTCCTTTCTATTTCCGGATCAAAAGGTTGAAAATCGTCGTTCGGGCGTCGCATGCACAATTAAAGCAGTTAATTCGTGTGCAGAAAAAATGTACTGCCGAAATGGAAACTCGACAGAAAGATGAGTACACTTCCGGAATGTTACTCGGAAGGCATGAAAAAAGGAAAAAAGTTTTTCAAAATTGTTTTGGGGTTTGAGAAAATAATCCGTTGTCCCCGGGAACGGCGCCAAATTGATATTCATCATTTTGCAATATCAATCACTAAGATGGTTAATCCTAGAGTTTAAACCTTTTTTACTTCCAGTTTTAAGGGTAGTATAGAAGGGTCGATCCCACAGGACAACATTTTAGAGATTGTTCTTAGAACTCAAAGTTTGAAGAACTTATTATTTGTTTTTGGTATTTTCGTTAGATTGAAACAAAAAATTAAAGTCAAGTTGGGGGTTTGATTGATTACACTAATGTAAGAAGAAAATGCACTTAACAAGAATAAAAATGCACAAGGAGAAATTAAGATGATTGTTAACACAAAACTATATGAATAAAAGACTAAGAATTAATGAAAACAAAGGATGTGGTGATTAAATCAAGAGATGGGAATCAAGGCTCGTAGGGGTTTTCACCACCTTAGCCTAGGCGATAACAACTAATTCTTAAATGATGATTCGATGAAGGTTAGCGAATTTTAAAACTTACAAGAGATAAACTCCACATGAGCCCATTGGTCTTGGTGCTCATGCTTCCTAGTTTATTATCCTAAAAGACAAAAATCCACGGTCATATCAAAACGTCTATGTAATCGATTTTGTTGTTCTAAATCTGGATTTCCATGGTCATTTCCATTCGGATTAACATGGGATCCGAAGATCAACTGTTAATTAAAATCGATTACCATCTAGTCGTTTAAGAAGAAGTCGTTAAAACCATGGCTAAGGGGTTATTCCCCTTGCCTCGATAGACGTCTACTCACTCATGGAGAAAGGGGAGACGGAGGAAGAAAGTACTGAAGCCATAGTCTAGCCCAAAAATCAGGAGATTAATCCTTATGCTAGAGACAATAAAATGGCTTAGTTCTATGTTCCTTGCTCCTGAATTAAAGAACGGAGAAAAGAAGATAAAGACTAAGGCGGAATGAAGAGACAAGAACAAGTATGAAAGAACAATGCTTGAACTAAACACTACTTTATTGCATAATAAGAAGATGATTACAAGAGTAAATGCTTCAGAATCCCAATACCAAGAAATCCAAGATGCCCCAAGGAGGAGGAAATGCCCCTCCTTTTATAGGAGAAGAAGGAGGCACTTTTACAATTAGGTTGAGGGTGGCGGCTGGGATTTGGGCTGTGTGCGCGCCGCCAACCGACCGGTTCAGCAACGAACCGATCGGCTGGAAGATTCTGGAATGCGGCAGCCAATCGATCGGCTGCCAACCCTAATTAGGGTGGCGGCGCAGTCCAACCCACTCGGTGTCGTTTCTTCTCATCAATGGGGCATCAGCCGAGCGTTTGGTTTAGGAATTGGGCGATCTCGACCAGTCGTCTGATGAGAATAATGATCGACGCTTGAAGGCAAATCGAGCGTTTCACTTTCTCAAACGATAGGGTCGATAAGGTGAGACGATCGGTTGACAATACCAGTCGATCAGCTCAGGTCCCGAAACTGCAATAAAATGCACATGTTTATCACATTTGTGATAAAAAACGAGAAAATATCAATTTGTGCAATTTCAAGAGATGAATGGAGTATTTCTATGTGACAAGCTTAATAATCCGCAAAAAAGATGTGCTGAAATAGCACACATCAATCTCATGTATCATTCTTAGTCATTCCTCTCTAGGGGTATAGGGACCTTTGGAGTGGTCTCGTCTTTGACCCCATGGGCCTTATGTACTTATGGAGTGCTTGCCACATTGACCCCTTGGGCCTTATGTACTGATGGAGGTGTCCATTCTCCTGACCCCTTGGGCACCTTAAGTACTCATGGATGACTTTCTCCCAACCCCAAACCTTATGCACTTAGGACATGATCACCTCCTGAGCCCATGGGTCTGATGTACATTTAAGAATCCCTACTTGACCTTAGGATTGACTTTGGGTTCTACCCTGCCTAGGGTTTATTGAAATGCTTTAAATTTATTTCATTTCTCTTATTAGTATCACCCTATCCTAGGACAAGAGTCTCCATTATCATTATGTTTTTAATATCCCTTGACTCATGCTTCCTCATGAGAGTATATGTCACAAATGTCCATTATAAGTTTTCTTTCAACATGTTAATTTTTCCCATTACACATTTTGCTTGAGATTTCTCAAAATAATTTTTTCACTTACTATTTATGCATCCAGGGCATCAAGACAAATGAACACTCTTCCTTTTCAGACTTGGTGGAAGTAGGAATTATATACCTTAAATGCACAATTATTACATCTTATTCAATGCAGTCACTTGCCTTCACATATTTACCCTGGGATTTCTTTAAGCAAGGTTTTCACTTTTAATATATTTTTGAAACATTTTCCAATTTATTAGTTTATCATGACTAGGTAGGGATAAGTTCTGTCATGCTTTATACCTATACCATCCCATCGTGTCCAATTCCTACAAGATTAGGTTTTTTGAGGATGACCAAAGTTTCTTTAATTATTAAGATGAGATTGGTCAACTCATCCTTTTAGGGAAGGTCCTAACCTAGGGTGCCTTCTTGTCTCATAGTAGGAGGCTATAATTTCTATCTACAACTTGAACACAAGGGTTTAGGGTTATGACTCCCCCATAGGTCTTTTCCCATTCTTGGGTGGACTCACCCCAGGCCGGGACACTACCCATAAAAGGTGAATTGAGGTTATCATATTTTCCCACTATGTAATTATTGATTTTCTATGTTTTACATATACATATACTCAAAACCCTTCACATCAACCATGCATGCATTACTGCACATAATTGGGAAACTAGGGTATCCACATGTGGTACTAAGACCGATTCACCCAACCCATTTGTGACAACCAACACCACACAAAGCACGATTACTCAAACTAAATGCAGAAATAACACTAAGCAAGTGGATTACTAGAAAACACAGGAAATTAAAACTGATTTTATAAAAGCACCATAGACTGAAAACCTTCACATGTAAGTCAACAACAGGACACTTGGATCACATGGAACATATCATAGTGTGCTTACATCATCATTCTCAAACAATCCTGCCATCAACCTATTACATGAGATATCTGTCCCATACATATATACATGTACATCTACCATAACTATACAAAAAAGGCACACAAGCCAAAAACTTCGTATCGGTTACATCTCTACAAAACACATCAAAACACCCCCAAGGACCTGAGTGTACAAGGACAACTCTAGGACTTTATCACCTAAAAGACTAGCAACACTTCCAACCCGATAAACTACTAATCTTGTTGCTGCTCTTCCTCAGCTGCACGATCACCACCTCGTCATGCACGACCACCCTAAAGAATGTCAAAACCCACATGGTGAGATCAAAAGTCCCAGTGAGATATATAACCCTCCACCAAAATATATTAAAGCACAGACAAACTGAAGCAGATAGTTAATATATTTACTAAATGAGCAGATTCAATTAAATGATATGTATCCAAAAGGTAAAGCTGGTTAAGCAATGCTAGGCATTTATCACTGAGAAATAGAAAAATTAATATTCTAAGAAGGAATATGAAGAACATGTATATCTTCTATCACTAAAACTATAGAAAATCAAGGCAAGGCTTCAACCAATGTTCTTCGCATTTTATCCCTATGCAAATACAATACACAAATGTATTACATATTTTATTATGCCCTAAGGAGATGAGTAGTACCACTCATACTCTAACTGACCACTTCTAAGTTGAAATCAGTGACATACAAGGTCTATGGATGATCCAGAATCCATGACCTCTCCACACCTCACGATCAGTATGAGAGAAACACCACAATGACATAACATATGAGTCATCTGCAAAATAGCCTAGCCTGCCTCGGTATATAGGCAAATATCTAGTGAAACTGAGCTACAACCCGTAGTCGCACTCTTGCCAAGGTATGGCCCACATCCAATCCTGTGAAAGCATATACTGAGTCACATCACCGAGCTATGACCAACAATTGAACTCCTGCTAGTGTGTGGCCCACAAACAATCCTGTGGGTGCATATACTCAATAGTACAGGACTCTGAGCTCCACTAAGGGAGAAATCATTTCACCATCTAGCATTAAGACTGACACTAGAATGGATATATGGCACAAGGAACCTACATGATTAATGTTCCACTTGATTAGTTATGCCAATTAAGTGTTTTTAGCATCAATCAAGTTACAACACATAAATCCATAACAAACTCTACAAGAATAAGGGTATAGTACAACTTCAAAAGATATAAAATGTATAAGGTGTGAACTTGTCACATCATCACATAGCACTATAGCACTGTGATTCACAAGGCCATCATCACTATCACACAACCACAAAAGGCTATCACCAATGTCATATCATTGTGGTATATCAATCCCCCAATCACATCTCTAGAGGTTATCACCTCAAGCCATGCACAAAGAACCTACCAATTCATCATACCCAATAACAAGATCCCTACATATACCACATCACATTATGCCTCAATCATTACTCGTAATCACTATCCTATATAACATAAGGTTACTATAGCATTCACATAGCCATGCCATTAAATTTTATATCACCTGCAAGGGTTAGGGATTTATAAACACGAGAGATAAAACACCATACATAATAACCATTCCAAGTGAGAGGTGCACACATATCACATGGCCCTACAATTAGGGTTATGGTTTCATACTTAGCCGATTAGGGGTTGTATACCTATATTCAAACACTAAACCCGAGGTATGACATCTCCCATATCTTGGGAACACTTTAGGGTTGAGGAACATTATTAGGGTTGCTTAAACCATCATAAAAAGAACTAGACATAGTTCAACCGTTACTCATATACATGTGTCGATTGGGCATCCAAGTACATGTATCAAGACTATTCGTGCGTTGCAATCACCCATCATACATGGGTCATGACCATCTAACATGTAGGTGTCTCGACCACCAGGAGCCAAGGGTCATGACCATATAACATGTAGGTGTCTCGACCACCAAGAGCCAAGGGTCACAACCACACACAACTAAGGTGTCGCGACCGCAACACAACCAAGGTATCTCGACCTCTTCATGAACTAGGGTTTCGATCACATGGCTAGGGTTTAACCATCAAAAGTAACATGTCGCGACCTCAATTTCAAGGGAAGCAAATTGACCCAAAAATCAAGTAGGTGTCTTGACCCACACAGAGGTAAGTGTTGCGACCATCATAGGGCAGGATGTCATGACCGTAACTAGGTCATTTGGCTCGACCAAAACCTCACATGACAAGGTGTCGCGACCCAAAGAAAAATAAGATGTAGTGAACACAAAGATCAAACTACTACCAATGCATAAGACCAACATCCAACATGGATTAAACATGATCAAAGAGAAGATCTCCACGACCAATACAAAAGGTAAAACCAAGAGAATCCATCATCCACATGGAGGAGAAAATCCCATGCAAAACCGATCACCAAAAAACCTAAAGCTTGCATCATGAAACCAGCATGACAGAGACCTCTAATAAGAGAGAGAAACCACGTTTGACATCACCAAAATAGAACCCAAGCTTCATAGAAATCAGGATACTCTTCCATCATGCATGCGATTAAAACTAAGATCAAGATATAGGGGAAAACCACCATTTCACCATAATCACCAAAATCAGGTACCAAAACTAGGATTTCATATTACTTCCAAACCAAGCATGGTTTTAACATCAAACAAGTCCAGGTCTTAGCATCATCCACTACCATGTTAAGGGAACATTTTAGAGAACATCAACATGCATATAGGAAAAATGCATTAATAGAGAAGGTTAAGAGTTATATAACCCGCCTTAAGGAAGATCACTCTGAGGATCACAAGCTCCAAGAACACTATCACCAAGGATGATGAAGATCTACCAAAGGATCCACTCTCAGATACAATATCACCTCAACAAGAAGAAAACACCAAGGTTAAAGATAACCCATGAAAAGAGAGAAAGAATCTCGTAGCCGAACCAAAAGGAGAGAGAGAGGGACACCTCCTCACACTTGGGTCTACCTTGTCAAAACATGGCCTATGACCTTAGTGATGAGGTGTTAACTCCTCAAGAATGACCACCATGGATGATCCATGGTCTAAGTCTGAGAAAAGAGAAGAAGGAAAAGTCAGGAGATAAGCGATACACCATCAAGGAAAGTTAAACACTTACCATGGTAGAAGATGATCAAGGATCACCACAAGAACCACATGCAAGGAAAGTTTGGCCACTAAGAGCTCCAAAATAGATCTTCTTGTTCCTCAAGGATCCAAGTATGACCACACAAGAAGGAAGGAAGAATATGGCTGAAAGGGGTCACTTGTATGGAGAGAAAAGGGTTTATATAGCAAGGAGGAGAGAAGTAGGGTGAAAGATGAGGTGTCAACACCCTAAAGAACCAAAGGGACACTTGTCCACCCAAGAAACCAACATGAAACCACTTAACACACACATGCATGAGATGGTGATACACTCTAGGTTGACTCTCGACCACTTGGGTCACCCATCATCGTCACAGTCATGACCCACTAAGGAACATCATCCATGGTCGAGACAAAAGGGTCAACACATCCTTAGGTCAAGACACTCTATACAAGGGCAACTATCTCGACCCAAGACCAACCAAAACCATCTTGGTTGTGACCAAAATATCTAGAGGGGCTTTCTCGACCACAAAACCTACAAAACTCACCCTAGGTCACGACCTAGTTTGAGACAACCCACAAGATACACATAGGTCAAGACACACCAAACCCTAGAAAACCCTAATCACCACTAAGGGTACCACCACTCATCCAAGGAACAAACAAGGCACCCAACTATTTATATCTCCTTTAGATGATGTCAAGAAAGATAAGGAACACTCTACAGGTGACAAATTACAAGAAAACCCTCGTATTTTGGTAAATTGCAAACTAGCACACAAAGCACAAACATCATACAAACAAGCTCAAACCAGAGACTTAAGTTCTCCACAAGCTCTAAGATCATCCCAAAGGATTATAGTAAGGTTATAAGTACCCAATAAAGCCAAAACAAACATGGTTAGCCCAAAACCTAGGTCAGGGGTCTTACACCATTTGTATTTTCTCTTTCTATTTTCCCTAACTTAGGGTTTATATGGGTAGGGTTATCATTCACCCACACTACTCCCATCACCCATGATTAGGGTTTAGATTAGAGTTAGGAACTACAACCTATATTGTAGGGTTTTTTGATTCCCTTGGCCCACTAAGGTTTTCATACCCTACTGGATTATCCTACTCAAGCCCTTAATGAATGACTGACTTTAGGTTTTTATAGGGTTTACTTTCACTACAAACTCATTTAACCATAAAGGAGGATGCATTAAGGCTACTTCTTCTTGAAACCCTAAATGGAGATTAGGAGGGAAGTACATTTTAGGGTTTATTAGGAAAGATATGAGAGGAGGAAGAAAATTAGAGATGAGAAACTTATAGGAAACATTATTTTAGGAAAAGCTTTGGGTTCTAGGTAGGAGGATATCACAATGGGTAAGGGAGTCCCCGTACACCAACTTAATGGTGCGAAGAAAAAGTATTTTGAACCCCCAAAGCTATGATCCTTTCTAGAACACCATTACCCTGATTTTATGACCTAATAATTTCCATAATTTTCTAAGAATTATTTGAAATTATCAACTATTAAATATTATTAAATAAATTTGGGCTATGATACCAAATATAATAACTCCCCAATTCTAAGCATCCCCAAATTAAGAGAGACCTACAATATAAGGGTTGATACAATATTTTTTGCAAGATCATATTTGACAAATAATAATCAATACTCAAAAAGTCTCCAATAATTTAAATAAATAATGTTTACAATATGTCTACTAGTCTCCTCTAAGGAGTTACATGAATTTTCAAGAACTTGTATAGATGAAAAGAAGAGAGATACTATCTAATTAATCCTCTTTGTCATAGATTTATATCTTCACTATATCTCATCTTTATCTTCATGTCCTTGATCACGTGTATCAACTACCTAAAACATCGACAAATAAAGCATGGTCAACATATTTCTATAATGTCTCTCAAATGTATGCAAGTATTATACAACATACAATGTTCACAACTAAATATTTGCACGTATGAAACTTGTATTTTTATTGCATATTCTAAGCCATGCTTGGTATGCCCTTTCTAGTGTAGTCACTGTCCATCATTGGACTTATGTGTATTACCCCTTGATGGGTGCAACCCAAGATAAGTGTCATTATTTTGTGTACTACCCCTTGATGGGTGTAACCCAACGTTCTAGTGTATCACTGCTTGACAGGTGTATTACCCCTTGATGGGTGTAATCCAAGGTGGTACTCATAGTGTAACCCCTTATGTGTATTCTAATTTACTTTATGTGGTACTCATACTGTCATTATGGATGAACTGAATCAAATAAACATCCAACAATTTATTAATTGAATCAATACTTTCTAAATCATTTGACAAACCATCAGATTTTGATAATGCGGTTATTCATTATTTACCACCTACCTTATTGAAGGACCATGCAGAGCATGCAAGCATACTTAAAGTGTATGTAGATCCAAATAGGAAAGGTAGATCTGAGCAATCAATCAATCATTCAATCTATGTACCTCTGTGTGTAGCTTAAAGCTCATCTCCCAGGAGCCTGCTCCATCCTACCCGCACTCTAGAATCTGACGAGGGTCTCTACTCCTTCTTTCTTTACCACAAAGACATATGCATCCAAGTGATGAGAAAATAGATGAATTCTGGGGTTGGGTTCTTGTGCATGAGCATCAGAGGTGTTTAGTTTGTCTCTCTCTTCTAGTTAGAGATTCTACATGACTTATATATGGCATGGTACAAGAGAGAGAGTTAGGGACAAGAAACCCTAATTAGAGGATAATATTGAGCTAAGCTTATATAAATCCACATGAAGATGATGAAAATGTAGATAGGCTGGTGAGGCTAGACCTTCTTGTTATAGTTTGATAAGTCTCGTGTGTTCAAGAATCTTGAGGAGGGAGAAATATGTAACTAAAAGAGAACATATTCCTCCTTCTACGGGGTGACCCCATTGCATTCAAGTGAAGGATAAAACTCCCCATTTGAGGATTCCCCAAGATCTGAGATTTTTCCTTGAGCTGGACTAAATCCTCATAGGTAATATCTATTATTTACTCAAACTTCATTATCTTAAAATAATTACACATACCATAATGTGACTCCAATTAATCCATAAATATATGATAATCACCCTTTTTCCATTATCTCTCATTTTGATGATAATAATTCATTAAATTATACACCTATTATCCCTAACTTGGTCTCTAAGTATTACTTAGATAATTCTTTAATTAATTATCTAGGTCAGAATATATCTTAGAATCTTTAGGAATTTCTTCTATTATCTCATATCCATATTTATTCATCATCGAAAATTGTCATAGACATTTATCATAAATAGGGAATACTAAAATCATATTTTGCTTTTCAAAGACCCAAATGTAAACCCTAAACAGTCTAATTGGTTTAGAATTAGGTTCCAATGCGCATGAATCATACCCTAGGCCTGTAAGGGGCCCACAAGCCTTATTGTAGTCTTATTCACAAAAGGAAGGCTTTTCTATCATAATAATTCAGTTGAAGCCTAATTTGTTTTTCTTAATATTATATTATTTTCTTAAATTGAAGACGTACTCTAAGTCTAGCACTTAATTCATCATTCCAATTCAATCAAAACCATACTATTTATCTCATCAGTTTAGTATTACTGAAATTTTCTTAAAGTGAATTCATTATTATTGAATTCATAATCCAAATTACTAAATTGAGGATGTAACATGGTGATATAATAGTTAGAGGTTGGTCAAATGTTGACATTTTGAAGATTATGTGAGATGTAGAAATTAAAAAGGAATCCTTGTGGGTGAAGTGGATGCATGAAATCATTCTATGGAGAATTATGTCTGGTCTATGCAGTTCAAATGTGATAATTAGTGGATGTGGACGAATTTACTCAGGAAAATGGACACCCTTATTATTGATGTTCAACTATACGTGGGCTTTAGAATTTTTTTTTTCTGATGTGGAAGGTTCCTTGTGGTCCTACTTATACTACACTTGTTAGTCATATTGGTAAGAAAGTGATGCTGAGGTTGGGTAGATGACATAATTGTAAAGTTTTATCATGTATTGAAGATGGTAAAATGGAAGTTGCCTAATTTTATGGGTGCAAATAAGGTTGTCAATTTTATTAACTCTTGTTTTGAACCTAATATCTTTGTGAAAATTCACATTCTTTTGGATGGGAAGAAAGAGGTGTATGTTCAATATTTTTGGGAAATTTACATGCACACAATTATTCTAGTTGTACAGAGGGGGGAGAGGATATGGCCGAGTAAAGCACCAAGGAATTTCTCCATATTCTTGTAGAATTGATTCCTTGTCAGGTTTCTTAATCTAGAGATGCTGAAGAAGTTTGATCTCTTTATTGCCTAAAGATGTTATCTTTGTTGTCAATGTGAAAACACCCAACCCACCTTCTATTTAACTATGATTTCTTGACTATGCTATAGATGAAGTTTAAGAAACATTATTACATGATTCCCAAAAAGTTTTGAAGATGTTGTAAGCTTTAATGAAATACCCAAATTTAGGGCTATTCTTATTATACACAAACATTTACTTGTGAGGAATAGGAGGGATTTTAGAAATAAATGTATACATATTGATCTGATATGGTGTCCTTGCTTAAGGGAGATGGAGGCCATGTATAACAATATAGGTTGTATATAGTATCTTTCTTCATGTACAATTTTCTATATACACAAATTTGTACCTATACTATACAATTTTAAGAAAGGAGGGCAGCGTGTTTGTTACATAAAAAAGACTTGGTTGAGATATGATGAAACAAATACTATTTTGGTCGAACAATTAATCAAGTATTACTTGATCACATACTTTTTTAAATAAATATGACAAAAGTTTTCTGAATTGAAATGGAATTACCTTGAACATCATAGATCATCCACTCAAGGTACACATTTGGCTCGGATAAAGAAGTCCCTTTTCAACATAATATGGGGTGTGGCTTAGAACACAAATAAAAACAACAATAAGCAAATATTTTGATGCCCAACTTTTCATTTTTTTTCAAAATAAAAATGTTGATGTTTTAGAGTAACACATCTCGAGCCCACGAGCATTTCACTCTATGGAGCCAATGCATTCTAGAAAGGGAAACATTGTTCCTCTATAGGGACAACACACCCCTAGCTAGGACACAATGCCTCTTTGGAGGATAAATGTGGACCAACAAGAGATACATTGGTTAAACACATACTAGTGAAGGACACATCAGTGCAGTGCGCCCAAACAATGAACACATTGCTCCAATGCAACTCATTGGAGGACACCTTACTTCAATGCAATCCATTAAGGGATGTATTGCTCCAAAGTTTTACTATGGAAAACACATTGGACCCTTCTTTTATTAAAGTTTTATATTTCTTATCTTAAATGCATGGAAACATTCAATTGATATCTATACAATCCAACATTTTTTCTCTAAAATTTATGTTTGTCATTCAATATGTCCAATAGTTTCATCATATATTTTCCAAAAACATAATGAAAGATATCAATAGAGTTATACTATTTTTGCATGAATGAATCAAAATATTCACTATTTTAATTCAGAACAATGCCTTAGTTAAGATTTCTAATATTATTATATAACTTCACAAACGAATTTGATATTTATGTTATCTAACGAAAGTGAAAGTTATATACAAAACATAATTAACTTGTAAGAGTTTGGTTCATTATGAAAAGATGGTTAAAAAATATTAATGTAAATAATACAATCCTAACATGCACTATAAAAGTAATCAATCATACTTGAGTAACATAATTCCAAGATGATGCACACAGAAACATCTACATAAATTCCTTTGTGGAGGCATGTGATACAAAATAAATTAAGAGGAAAAAAGGTAAACTCCAACACACCCTAATACCATACCTCATTCTCATCCATGCCCTTGAATTCTTGTACCAACTATTGATAAAGTTGGACCACCTGTTGATGACATAAACATGCTTGAATAAATAAAAATATAATATGTTTTTGATAAATAATAACTCAAATTTATTCTAAAAACCAACAACACATGCATTGGATAATCCTTCATGTTTGTAACAAATGATCTTGGGCGTTCTATTCTACCATATCCTAGCACCACATTTATAACATACACAACCAACCAAAAAAATGATCCTTTGAGTTTGACAAGGTACTAGCCTTGTACAACTCCCTATACAAATAAGCTAGAGCTATAACACTCCCATATAACCTCTAAAAGTCAACCACAAGGGAAGGATGATATGTGAAGGTGGTATAGAATGTTAATAGAAGTAAGGTAACTACACATGAAGTAAATGATGTATGACATAATTCTATACCTGCCCCCTAAAACTCTAGAGATCCCTTTTGTTAAATTTGTACTAACATATTTCTCACATAGTGAAGTCATATGACATGGACCCTGGACATTCATATAGATGAATCCCCAAGTAGTGGTCACAAAGGTGAACCCAAGAAAGAAATTGTCTTGATCTTGGGTCTAGGGATGCCGTTCTAGATCGAGACCCATATACCAAAATACCTAAAAAACCACAATGTGGAAGTCAGATAGTCATTCAAAAGAAGGGAACCAAAATGCATTTCTACTATTATCCCAACAATTCACTAGGTAAGTGATGGGATCGAGATAACAAGATTAGGCCTAATCTGATGTACAAGTGGAAACTCAATAAGGAGATCTATCATGTACATCACCGTAACTAACTTCCCACTCTCACAACATGGTTATCTAGGAGAGTCAGAATGATGCTTGTGTAAGAGCCATGTATCTTTTAACGAGATTTATAACATTATATTATATACTAAAAATGTATGACTTTCATTTTTTTAAAGAAACAAATAAAAACTACACATCAAAAACTATACCTAGCATGAATTTTACATGAAACAAATGAAAATATAGCAAATAAAACAAATCCAAAATATGAAGTTATTTCAGAAAGATTTGGTCGAGATGGGGTGATCCCTACTGAGAAACATCTATTGATCTAGGATCATGATGATCCGAGCTGGTGAAGGGAGAAAATATACCATCATGGATAGCGAAAGTCTCAATCCGATTGTTGAGATTGCGACAATCATAGCCAAATTAAGATTTTAACATGGTGATGTTTATGAGAAGTATTGCAGTTTGATTGTAGCAACACCAAATGGCTAAATGCATAAAACTTAGGGCTCCTGGGAACCAACTCACACTTTTGCGATTTTGAAAAACCATAAGTCACTTTATTTATGTGTTTTACTTTATATTTCTGCAAAGAGAACACATACATAGTTGTGCATTCTATTTTACAATTGTTTTTGCATTTTTCGTTAAGTAGAGTGTACAATTTGAAGAGTGATCCATGTCTGGCAATCCATCAGAAGACAATTGGAGTTAGAAAATTGTATATTAAATTAGAGGTGCTAAAAAAAGCCAAATTATCCATTTTCATTAGAATAGGTGTGGTTAGAAAGACTCCTACTGGTCAAAATGTCAATTTTTTGGGTCCATTACAATGACCATCTCAAGAAAAATGAATTTGGTGCCTTCACATGAGAAAAACCATGGAAACCAAAATAATCATGGTCTAAGATCAGTAAACTTTGGCCAAACTACCATGACTATCACAACAAAAAGGATGTGGTAATCATATACCACATCAGATGTGGTAGTCCAGAATAGTTGTAGTGGCTAAGAGATCAAGTATATGAAAATAAGGAACAAAAAAGTGAACCATAACAAACATTCTACACTGGACGGCTATGCTGACCATCTGTCAGAATGACCATAGTCACCAACAATGGCCATGATGTCTAGGACCATGCCACTTAAGTGTCCAAAAAGTGGCACACTAACACACCCCGATCATTTACCCCTCTGTTGCACTTCCTATTTTGTGATAAAAAATGCCTCAACACCACCAGTGCCTGATCCAACCTCTAAAATTCTTGATTAAAGCTTCTCCAAACTTTTCCAATCTCCTCTAGAAGTCTTATCCAATCTATGTCTCTTCTCCATCCCTCTTTCTCCTCCACATCAATCTCAGGTGAGCTCTACCCTTTTGAACCCTAAATTATATTATTTCTCACCACCTTCTTGATATTTTTACATAATGAAGAAGGTTGTGTGCGGATATGTATCCACCATAAAATGTTAATTACATAATTCAGACGTTCCAATAGATTTTACAATTCAGATACATCTCCCTATCCAACCCCTTCACCTAGAACCCCATTTCCATAGTCATACAAAAATATGATTCCATTGAAGATGTCTCCTAGAAACCCTTATCCATAGTCATCCAATGAAGAATATATTGGTCAAATATATTGAAGAGATTATAGCCTCAGTTCAAACAATGGAAGCTTGTGTCCACACCACACTTCATAATCCTCACATGCTCATTACCAAGAAAGGCCACAACTCAACCCAAAAAGTACAAGACATAAAATTCAAGTAGACAAGAATGAGCTCAAGCCCAAGGATTTATAATGAGAGCTTGTGTAGTTTGAAGGCTCTCCAAGGAGGGTGGCATACAATTTTGATATGAGCTCTGAGTTTGATAGGGAGAGGAGGATATGGATGAGGAGATGACATATTGTCCCATCTATAGGTCACGAGGAGAGAAGAAATGGTAAAGGACTTGATGATGGCCTTTCCCTTGAAGATATATTAGCAGGGCAAGTAGGGGGTGCTATACCTTAAAATTAAACTATGTGGACTATTTCTACTTGATAGTCTCACAACCCCACATTGCAAGTTCTTGGGTTTAACCACATAACTAAATATTACCTAATTGGGATTGGGATCAAGTAGATCACCATGGAGGCACAGAAAAACTTGTAAAGAGATCAACATGAATTTTTTTTAGAACATTACATAACATTACCCAAGAAAAGGAAGATGCCACCAAATTTATGTTATTTAGCAATGTCCATGTTCTACCAATAAGAAAATTGTATGAGATCTTTGATCCTTATATAGATATGGAAAACAAAATCAATGAAGGTCTCACTAATAAGGTTTCGAACCTTTAGGTATTTTGAAAGAACTTTACATGTACCTTCATCTTAAGGAAGTCAAGGAATACTAGGATGATAAATCCTAGATTGATAAACATGCAAAAAGTCTTTGCAAATAGAATATACTACTGATACAACAATTAAGTGTATTACTCAATGAAATATCTTTTATGATGGATAACATGCTAAAGGATAGAACTATGAATTTGGGGGAGATTTAAATTGATCATACAAAGATAGTCCTCACCAAGTGAAACACATCTCTTACCATCATAAAACCGGTGACCTCCATTGCAGTTTATCTTGGATATGATCCAAGTCATCCCATTGAGGCACCATGATCCATGTTTGTGGATCTAAATTACTTAGAACAAACACACATGATAACAAAGTGAGAGGAAAAAATCTAATAGCTTCTCCACCCCAAGTACTCCGCCTTCACTATGGATCTTCTATATCATAAAGAAGTAATCATCAATGAGTTTGGTCGCATACCCAACATCTCTGAGAATATTGCTACATAGGAGCTTGGACATCTAAGAGATGGATTAAGACAACTAGTGATAGACATAACATGGGTAGATACATATGAAGGTTCAACCTAATGTCAGAAAGAGAAGCTTATGTTGAGTGGGGAAGCAAATATATGTTTCTCATGATAAAAAGCCAAAAGCTCCTATAGAAGACAATGACATGTCTTCCATCATGGAATTAACTGGAAAGCATCCAAAATTGACAACAAGAAATGTGGCATGACCAATGACAACCCCACAATCAATTGAATCATCTTTGTCACTATGACTGTCCATAATATGTGTATGAGAGGGACCTTGAACACCCATATGTGAGCATGACAAGATTCCACAAGTCCTATCAGTCATCACAATTAGAATATTGGAGGAAATTGTACTAGAATCCACCATTGCCTAACCCCTATGGAGGATATTTGATCTTGCATACCAACAACCACCACATGCCCACCAGCATATAGATTATTTCCCTATCATTACTAATCATAGTTTCATTCTTAGGGCATCATGATTTAAAATCTTGGGTTTATAGGGAATCGAATCTTGTGACTTTGATTTATCTTAATTCTTCACTGATGTTCATGTCATGCATATGCACATCGAATTTTATTTCCTTAAGTTCAACAAAATATTTCATTTTTCTATTTCCATGGCATGCCCTATGTTGCATTTAATGAAGATCTAGGGTAGAATCTTTATAGCTGAACCAATTTCTTGTGTTGCCTTGACAAATCTTGAAATGATACAATTCTCTAAATCCTCATGGAATACCCCACTTGTTTCAATTGGAGTTTTGATGCCCCTAGTGGAAAATTTGTGTTGTACATTGAGAGCATCCTATTTGTTTAATTGTAAAGGAAGGTGATGAATTACATGGGGAAAATTAATGTTGATCTTGATTAGCTAGTAAACACTTTATTAGGATATTTTCCATACATGATAATAGGTTTGCTCCAAACTTGGGGTGGTGATGGACTCCTGTTTTGGGTATTCATTTCATTCAATAATTATGTTCAAAGATCTAGGTGTTATGACTTTTCCAATACTTCTCAATTGTATTGAATTGCACTTATGGGTGTACGTTGTAAGTTTTTATAAACAATAGTGCCCTATTTGATGAGAGAGATGATAAAAAGTGGTTTAAAGTGTTCAACAACCCATTTTAGAGGATAAAGATAATATAAAGTCACCCTTTCTTGATCTAAAAGGTTTAAGGGCGCTTGTAAGAAATGAATAATCTCAAATAGAAGACCACACTTATCAAATTGTCCATGGTAAAAAATGGTCTTTCTTTAGTACTCCTCAAAAGTTTTAGGTTACATGGAATTTTTTTTCTCATAACAAACAATGTCCATAAGGAAACAAGAATCACATGAAATGGACAAAATGTGAAACATCACACCAATGACTATGGTAGTAGATGAGAATTGTACCAAATTCCACCTCCATTGTGCATCACTTCCACCACATCCATTTCATAACCACATGATCGTTCTACCCTAGATTCACCATATCCATTGTGATACATAACAACCTTTCTAGATGTGAAGCCTAGAAACGTTCCACATATATCCTCATTTCCTCTGCCTTAACCTAGTTACCTATACCTAGTATATAAGATTTGAGTGGAGGATAGGAATTACAACACACCCTCACTACCCTCTACCCACTCCTTCCCTACAATATCCTCTTTCATTCATATTCACCTCAAAAAATAGAAACCATAACCATAATTCCCTTTCTTACACATTCCCATCCATGCAAGGAGGAGATCTCATCATCTACAATAAGGTGGGAAGCTGAAGGCAAGAATGGTCTGTTCACCCACTTCATTCATGGCTACTTTCTTCACATTTCTCTCCTATTGTGTTTGTTCTGTGGTCATGACTAGCTAATCATATTTGTGGTTTGTTTGGGGGATATTATGGGACTATGATGCCATGTTTTTTTGGGTATTTTCATACCAACGTTATAAATTGTTGATTAATGCTATTTCTTCAATATCCATTTTTCTATCACTTGCTTGGTTGTTTAAGTATCTTTCACCATGTAAGGTATATAGAATAAATATATAATGGGAAAAGTGAGGAATATAGAAAAGTTTTCTTGCATGAACTTGACTACTTTCTTTTTTCCCACTATTTCACTAACTCTAGGTGGGCGATCTAAGTTGATAGATGTGATTGTTTTCCTTCCACTTGGAAAAGAGAACATTAGGAGGCTAGATAGGAGGTAATGGGAGTAAAAACACCTTTCAACACCCTATACCATCCCTTTCCATAATGTGTGGGAGGAGGAACATGGATAAAGAACTAGAATTGAGTATTGGGCTTGATTGAATCATCTATCCCCTTATAAATTATTCATAAGGTTGGATAGGTGGTGATTTAGGATATAGTCTCCTCTCTACCACCTATACCACCATGGTTGACAAGTATGTTAGGACTACTATGTAGCTTATGTTCTAGTTGTTTGGATTGATAGATTTAAGTATAAAATATGCTTGTGATTAATAGCAACTTGCATGATCAACATCCTAAAACCTTAAACACCCCACTATTTGACATACTTAGACCAAAACCCTAATCACTTGTTTATTCTATATTTGAGTAGTATATTTTAAGCCTTACTTGTTTAATTGAATTGGTTAGTTCATAGTGCAAGGTTTAATTAGTGTAGTTATGGTTTTTCATTGATTAATAAGTTTCTAGTTAGTATTAATTGTTAACCCCATTTATAATCTTAACTTAGTTGTTTACTAGCATGATCTCTTATCCCATCCAAACCAAACCAAATGTATTACCATAAAAATCCTAGACCTAGCTTACCTAGTTAAAATTATCACTTCAGTCTAAGACCTTATGCATGATTCACCCTTCGTGACACTTTCCCACACACCACGCCCTTAGGATTGCAGGTCAACTATATTAGAGTGTGAACTTGGGTATCTTGTAAACTGAATTTTTTCACACCAAAATATTTATTTGAGTAAATGTAGTCATGTATATGTTTCTACAACAATATCATATGGTTTTGACAAATGGTTGTATAAAACGTGGCACATCCTACAATATGAAATTCATACTATTATACATGGAATGCTGATCTTTAATCAATTTATGTGATTAATGTTTTCATTTTCTACTTGAGATGAAAAATTTCTCATGGATGGTAGTTCAGATTTGTTTCTATATCACTATTGTTATGCCCCTAATGACCATGTTTAGGTTGATTATTAGGAGCAACACCTGAAAATGGTATTAAAGCTTAGGCTTATTCTAGTGCTTGAACATCAGATGTATCAAGTCTTCTTCTTATGCCAAAAGATATAATGTCTATACTTTCTCTAAAAAAGTTGGTGTGTGGTAGAGAAGAATAGTAACAACACAAAAACCCCAATTCTAAAGGTGCTTTGATAACTCTTGTAGGACATATTAAGAACTAAAATAGCCTCTCACCCTCCTAGAGTGAGATTAGAAGAAACTATAGGGGATGAATAGATGCGAGATGATGAGGAATAGGTGGCATAAAACCCAAAGTAGACACAAAAACTAGTAGTCCAGTGAACTCTTGAGATGCAAACTATGGTTCAAGGAATGATGGATACCATGGTTCAAAGGAATGATGGCTACCATCACCCAAATGTCTAGAAGTTTAATAGAACTTGCACCTTAGCCAGATCTAGTGGTGGATCTGCATCAATCTTACAAGAAGTTCAAGAAAATTAGAGCTTTTAGATTCATATGGAGTCCATACCATGATGAAGTCCTAGTTGTTTGAAGCAGAGAAGATCTTCAAGCTATCTACTGTCCCTAAGGAGAACAATGTTAATCATATAATTATCTTCCAAAAGGGAGTTCTAATCACTACTTGGAATTGGATTAGATGAAAATATATTAAAATATCACCACATGGTATGAGTTTATGAGGTGATTGGAGTCTCACTATTACATTAAAACTGGTGTACATCATAAGTGATTAATTTTGAGACTTAAAACAAGGAACGCATTCAGTCATTGTATTTGAATTTTTGTCCTTAGATCCTATGATATTCTCTTTGCATCTCTATGTGATGTACTTTGAAAAGATAAGGCATGTTTAATATGGGATAAACCTAGATATATAAGAGAAGGTAACTGGCACTTGTTGTCTCTCGAACTTCCATGATTTTGCTGATTCGTCCAAAATTATTGAGATGACCAATTTGGGTAGGAAATAAGTCAACACATAGAAAACGTATTGAGCTGAGTTTTGTAGACCCACTCATAGGATACCATGAAGGACATGTAGACGTCCATCATATACAATAAAGAAGGTTCTTATATCATGTTTTTCCATCTAGGCATCAAAAATTTGAAGGTAAAGGAAGAAGTAGTGGAGGCAGTGGAAGATTCTACCAACTAATGAGAGTAGCCAATGATAATTTATTAATAGTGGTGAGTCCACAATGACCAATATTGCATAAATATGTTTCATCTGCTCTATAGTGCACCAAATATGGGCATTATCACTAAGGCCTTATTGGTGTCCCAATACTTTGACACACTACACATGTGGACAATTCAGAAAATACACCAATGATTGTTATTAGAAGGTGCAGTCATACTCTAAGGGTAGAGAAAAAGTGGATACTTTTTGTAGTCACAACATTCACACCAATGCAATAAAAGGGGTAATATCACATGCAAGAATAACTATACATGGATCCACAACAAAGACTGGCATATGCACCAGTAAAAGAAAATTGATAGCAATAGGGAGAGACTACACAATGAACCAAGAGGAGTTGTATCACCACAAATGGTAACAAGTTAAATGAAATTAACTAAAATGTCATCATTGAAGTTAATATTTTGATAGAGCCAGGTGCTACACTTTCCTTTGTCCCTAATACCATGATATCTGAAAGTCATTTGTTTATGATAACCATGTGATATGATTTTATATTAAAGATTAGAACAATAACTTATTACCTTAAGAGAATCACCCTTTTAGGTGTCTGTCATTAGATGCTAATCATACTAATAAAGTAAATACTTTAAAACTTTAGATACACATATTTTATGTAAATATTGACATGAACAATTTGGAATATACAATGTGTGATAAAATTTCTTCACTAAGGAACTTAAATTTAATAATGGTGATAAAGTGTGGATCTCGATAGGGTACCTATAAGTTTTTCTTGCATGTATGATATCTTTGATCACAGCTTGGAGGATGTTAAGAAATGGATTCCAAGGGTTCCTAGCACATGTGATTGATAATAGATAAGAGAACCCTAACATGTTCAAGCTATCCATAGTTTGAGAATGTCTTCTCTAAAGACATACCAACTGTATCACATTCAATGAAGATGGACTTTGAGTTCACCTTGCACCTAGTGATTTGCCAATTTACATACCACCTTATTAGATGACACTATCTAAACTCAAAGAGTAAAAGGAACAACTATAAGAGATTTTGGATAAAGGCTTTATACAAGATCATACCTCACCTTTAAGGGACCAATTATGTTTTTCAAGAAGAAAGATGGAGCAATGTGATTATGAATAAACTACATGTAACTTAACGAGTTCACTATGAAGAGTGGATACCATTTTCCTAGGATTGATTACATGTTTGATAAATTGATGTGTGTGACTATATAAAAAAAAAGATGATTAAGTTACCATTAGTAAGAAATAGAGGCCTATGATGCAGTAAAAATAGCAATATATACTCTCTATGGTCACTGCAAATTGTCGATTATGTTGTTTGTAATAAAAAACTCCTATAAACTTTATGGATAAGATGGACAAAGTGTTCTATTAGTTTCTAGATCAGTTTATGGTAATAGTAATAGATGATTCTATACTATACTCCACAAAGGTAGAATAAAATGACACCACTTACAATTAGTGTTATGTCAACATTATTTATATGCCAAGTTTATTAAATGTTAGTTTTGGTTATTAAAAGTTGATTCTGTAGAACACATTATAAATGATCAAGGGATTTATGTTATTATGTATATTCTAAGGAGTAGAATATGTACTTCAGTGGGAACAACTAAGACACGTAGTGAGGCACACAATTTTAGGGTTGGTAAGATACTATAGGTGACATTTAGAACTTTACTGTTATTTTCACATTCCTTTAATGAGGATGACTAGAAAGGAAGTACCTTTTACGGAACTATTCAATGTGAAAATTTCTACATGACTTTGAAAGAGAAGTTGGTCTCAAAACCAGTTTTGTCACTACCAACAAGTGGGAATGTTATTTGATATTTTGTGATTCTTTGACAAAATTTCTAGGTTGTGAGTTGATGCATGATGGTAAAAATATTGATAAACAACTGAAGAAGAATATCTGACACATACGTAGAGCTAGAATCTTTTGCATCTTCTATTAAAACATGGTGATACCATCTTTATGGTGAATAATGCCAATTATTCATTGATCATAAGGATCTTTAAATAGAAAGAGTTGAACCTTAGACAAAGCAGATGTCTTGAACAATATTACACGGTAGACTACCACTCTACTAAATACAATGTGGTAGTTGATGTACTTCAGTGAGAACTCATATTTGACAGTGACAACTAAGTTGCATTACCTTTCATTTAGAAGAAGGGATTTGTTTCTAAAACTAAGGGATATGAATAATCATCTGGATATAGCACACGAATAATATATTCTAGAACAATTATATGAAACCCACATTAGAACAATAAGTTCTACAATAATAGGTGTAGACCCCGAGATACATAGATTAAATAAGAAACATGAAAGAGAAAGAGAGAATGATTTTATTATATTATGAGAACAACTTCTCTAATTTAAGTATGTATATACCTAGCCAAGAAGATATTATACATATTATCTTACATGAATCATATGCACCCATGTATGCCATGCAACATTAAAGTATGTATCAAAACTTGAAATAGATTAATTGGTGGCCATACATGAAAATGGATGTACTAAGTATGATTCTAAATGCTAAATATGCCAACAACTGACAACGGAACATAAGAAACTAGAAAGAACACTGCAACCCTTGCCTATTCCTAAGTGGAAATGGGATCATGTGACCATGTAGTTTGTAGTTGGTCTTCCTCACATATCTTGAGGACATGATTCCATCTAGGATGGGATTATTAGGAAAAATAACCCGACTCATTTGTTACCAATGAACAACTTACTATGTAGAGAATTGGAATAATATATATGGATGCGATAGAGAGGCTTCATGGTATTCAATTTCTATCATATATATATGTTCTAGGATTGGATAAATAATGATATGGACACTCAATGGAATTATATAAAAATTTCTATCCTCAGGATGGACATCTACAAAATATGAAGCATATGTTAGAAAACATTCTCAAAGCACGTGTGCTCTAGTTTCCAAGAATTTAGGATACACATATGATCTTAAGTGAGTTTGCATATACTAATACCAAAAATGTTTGATGTGGAACCATGTAAAGTGCTATATGGAATAAAATAATGATCACCAACATTTTGGTATTAAATATGGAAAATCATTTGTTGGATCCTAATATTGTACAACAAAGAACTGAAAAGAGCGGAGTGATCAAAAAATAGTTGAATGCTATATAAGAGAAACATAAGAACTATGTAGATAAGAGACATAGACCTTTATAGTTTGAAGTGGGTGATCCTTCTTCAAAGTATCACCTTGGAATGGAGTAATCAGGCTTGACAAGAAGAGTACACTGATTCCTATATATATGGAACCCTACCCTATTGTGGATAAAATTGAATAAGTTGTATATCATCTAGAGTTGTCACATGATGTATACAAATTTCATGACTTGTTCCATGTGTCCATGTTGAAAAAGTGTCATTTTGGCACCAGAAAATTGTCACAATTGATGGATGTACATATAGCGGAAGACACCACCTATGAAGGACCAATGAATATTTTGGATAATAAGATCCATAAGTTGAGCAAGAGATATATACCAATGGTCAAATTGTTGTGGAGACACTTTGTAGTTGAAGAAACTATGGATAAATGAGAAGATGAGATGGTCACCCTAAGTGTTCTAACTTTTAAGATCAAAACTTTTTAAGGGAGGAGGATTTGTAAACTACCATTCCCATGTTAAACCTAGCCCAAGATTAGTTTCCATATTTTCCATGTAATATCTTTTTTTGATACTCTAAAACCACAATTATGTAATGGAACCTGGATTAAAGTGACAAGAGTTCCTTCATTAGTGAAAATTGATGTTTTCAAGTAACACGAACAGATATGAAGAGGGAGAAAAAATCTTTGCTTTCTATTGGAGCAGTGGATCGATGTAGTTATTATATATATATATATATATATATATATATATATATATATATATATATATATATATATATATATATATATATATATATATATATATATATATATACAAAAAATAGTATGTGTCCGTTATAAAAGTAGTATCATGTATATAGAAAATGATTAGAGTTAGGTCTATGACAATCATATCTACTTTATAACTTTTACAAGCATTTTGGTTTAACTAAGATCATATTTAGGAGATAAACTCCCAAGAAACAATCAATCATTTGTTTAACATATCCAGAATGAATAAATTATTAAGGTGATCAGTATCTAGGTTCAAAAAATCTAATGAGACATGTTTGAGAATGATTCAAATATGGAAACATGTGTCTTTGGTTCTTCATGTAATTGCAAGGTTGTTTTATATGTTTCAGAGTGTATTGATATTCTTTCTTGTTTTGTCTAAGAAATTATCTCTAATAAAAAACAAAAGTTCATCATATATAATTGAGTACCAAGGCATAATTACATCATAGGGTTCAGATATTACCACATAACATATTTATGATATTTATTCTAGCCTATGAACCTCAAATGGGACCCACTAAGAACAATTTTTCCTCATAATCACCGAGCTCACTTGGCTGCCATGCGGATATGTGACCAACAAATACGCACAATGCTGCCTTATAATCACCTGGACCACATGGATTCCATGCTAAGATGGTCACGCTTGGCTCACACTAGACTACCCCATCTCAGACATGGGTCCTAATATTTATCATACCATCACGTAGCCCCCATGCCAATGTTAGTAGAGGAGCACATGTTGTGAGGCTCTAATACTTGTTTTTTATGATTTATTTACCTTAATAATAGAACTATGAAGCTTTATGATAAAGCTAATGAAAAGCCTAAACTTTGGATGGATTTAATCCTCCTGGATATCATGATTTATTGTGTTAGTCATGGGTTTATATTGAATTTATTAAATATTAAAACCATGTCTTGTGATAATGCACAAATATATTTTAAATGTGGAAGTAACTTTTGTTTAAGTTTCATAAAAGTTTGAAATCTTCTAAACTAAAAAACATACTGTGGTACTTCCATTAGTCAACCAAATTGGTCGATTGGTTTAGAGAGGGTCTTGGGATGCCTTCTTCAGCCACCTGAGGGATAGATGCAACCACTTTGGGCCCCGAGTTATGCATCAAAATTGGGTCAGGTTGACGTCTAATGAAAGCCTGGGGCGACCAAAGTTACCACTTTGGGCCATTGGCTACCTGATGTGTGTTGGAGTAGGACATATGCATGTTATTGGAGACACATGCGGGTGCTTTAGGGATGTTTTAAGATGCCTCAACTGAAGTCGAGACCAAAGCAAACTGCTTATGTGATGCATTGTAGTTTATCTCAAATGAGCTTATAAATATGTGATCACTTCAACCCTTGCACTATTTTACTTTGTTTTGGAGCTATATAATGCTGCTAGAGATGGAAGAGATTGATTTGTTGAAAATAAGCCCTTGGTTGTTTGAGATTTAGCAAGTTTTAACAAGATCCAAGCTAAGAATCATCATCTCAACATTCGTTAGGTCAAATGAATGCAAGATCTTCCCTTTCTTCTTATCTTTTATGTTGAGCTATCCTCACTTCCTCCCTAGAAAAATTTCTCCATGTTCCATGATGTAAGTTTCTCTTTCTTGCCTAAAATCCATTATTTTCTTTTCCATTGGTCTAGTTGGAGCTAGTGCATGAAAGGTTAGGTGTATTAGGACTGCTTGTAGGAGGTATGGAGCTAGGATTCATGATCTTGTTGCTGGAAACCTCTGCCTTAAGGTAGTGTAAACTCCCTCTTAGACATACATACATGTTAAGGCCTAAATTCACGCACAACCAAAGATTTCATAACTCTTAGATGTTGTGGAATACAATATGGAGGATAATGAGGTGTTTCTTACTAATAGATGAAAAAATCCCCTCCTATATATAGGAGAGGAGGCACGTACAAGGAACCAAAGGTAACCCTAATGGGTCAATATAATGAGACCCATACTATAGATAAATTTATAAGTCTAAAACCCCTCAAGATGGAGCATGAGTGAAGCACATGTCAACCTTTCCAAATACATAAAAAAGATAAAAAATCCCATACACAAATTTACCTCCCCCGACAAGAAATGATCTTTTCCCCAGAATCAATGCAATACAAAAATTTATGAAGCACTCTAACACCCCCTTGAAGAAGATAGCATGTAGCAGGTAGTAAGTGGGATTCTCACCCTGATTAAGGTAACATTGATGAAGAAGTGATAGTCACAAAATTGACATCCTTTAAAATGGGTAATTACTAGAAAAATAAGAGCAATTGTGAATGAACATTGGAATCATTAGTGAGAATTCAAAGTAGTATATGATGGAGAATATGTGTAGAAGTCATCGGACTCACTATTATTGTCTAAGTAGTTATGCCTAAGAAGCACTAAAGTTAGAATAAAGTGTTGTAGTTGGATAAAAAGCATTTCTATTGGAACATTGTGCCATAGCAAGTGGGCACATGTTTGATATGCACTACTATAAAAACTTACGCTATAGTAGGTGTCAACACAAATGAATATGTATAAATTAGAAAATATTGTCAAATGAGATGACTTATTCTCTTCAACTTCATCCTCTATATCATCTCTTCTCTATCCTATGCTCATATTACTCTATTCCCCCATACACCAACCACAAAAACGATAATGAGAGTGGTTGGGGTGGAAAGTCATAAACACTAGTAGAGGAATGAATATGTAAAGGGCATCACATAAATATATTTCTACATGTATATAGGCATGATAGAAATAAAAAAACACCACTCATATACCTTCACAATAGTAAAAAGATTAAACTATAGGAATAAAGGCATTGTGATATTGAACATAAAAATCCCTATTTGAACAAAAGAACTCAACCGTGTGGGATAGGGGAACTGCATGGAAAGGAATAAAAAAGATAATATGGTTCCCATTCTTTTCATTATTCTATATAACTCAGCAAGAAGTCTATTCTTTCTCTTTTTTGTGTTGTTGTGGATGAACAACAAGTAAATATAAGTCTGTCATATGGATCGGACCTTCATCGATTAAAGTCATTTGAATGCCATGCATAATGGTAGCTAGAGAAATAATTCATGCATTACATTGGTTATATGAGTGTTTAATATTTATGTGGTTTAGCGATGCACTAAGCATTTCATCCATCAGGTGGTTGCAACTGTTTGAATCCTTGTGACCATCGGGCGGTGATAGTTGATTATTGCTGAAAATATCTACCACGTTCATCATTGGTATTGGTTGTTGCTTGTTTCCGTTAACAAAGTGTGCCACAAATCACAATAATTCTTATTAATTAGAGAGAGAGAAAGAGTTATGTGGATAGACACCACATAGAAAGAGGTTACATGAATTAAATGAGGTGAAATGGAAGTAGGCTGGAAATGATAAAAGAAGAGAAAAGAAAAGAAAAGAGGGTTGGCATGATGAGGAATGAACAAAAAAAGAAGGAAACAAATTTTTTGAGAACAAATGAAGGGAAACTGGAAGGCTAGTGGTTTAAACTAGATGACTTGGGAAACAAAAAAGAAAATAAAGGAAAGAAAAAAATATGAGAAACATGAATGGAGGAGAAAGAGAAAAATGGAAATAAGAGAAACAATCACATCCAAGTAAATAAAGAATGAAAAAAAGAAACCAATCAAAGAACATTACTTTAGAAGACAATAATGCTGGAGGAGCGTGGAAAGGAACAAATTACAATAGGTAGAATAATTAAGGGGGTATGTTGTTAAGCTCAACTGTAGGAATTTTTGTATAAGGCGGGTGGTGATCGGGATGGCAGGGAAGACAAGATCCAAGGCGAGGAACTTTTATGGATGAATAAGGGAGGAAACAACCATGGAGAATAAGATGATGCATGTTGGATATCTAAGAGAAGAAGAGACGTGGCTGTCTGTAGTCAGAGAACCTCTCTTTTTTCTTAGGATTATGATCAATATTCTAATATGAAAAATAAACTAGAGGCTAATGAGATGTTTCTTATTTATAGACGACAAACTCCCCTTCTATATAGAAGAGGAGTCAAGTACAAGGAAGAAAACTTTATCCTATAGGATAAAATAATGATGCTTGTATTACAAATAAACTATAAACTCCAATAGATGTAAATAAACTAATGATCTGAGCTGATATTTAAGGATGCCTTTAAAACATAAAATGTTATTGTTCTATATGCATATTTACTTTTCCTATGCATGCTCTAAAGACATAAAACCCCACAAAATTGTTGATATATACATTTCTTTCTTTCATGCCTTTATATGGCTGAATGGTACCACTTTCCTTGCCTAAACTAAATGATTAATAGATCAATTGGGCTTGTACCCTTTATCTTTCTAGAATTAATTGATATGCTCATGCTTTAGGAGATCAAAATGGATATTTCCAATTTACAAATGATTTGCGATGTTTAAGGGAAAAATGACATGGAATAGGAATATTGTGCCTTGTATCACTTAATAATAGATCTTATATTTCTTATTGAAAAAAATACAATATATAAATAAGGAATTATGAGGTATTGATTAAATTATAATTTGAATATGGGAATTTTCTTAAAAAGTTATTCAATGTGAAACTGGTTATAGATATGGATCTTTCAACCCAAAAGAGAATTTTTTTACTTTTTAATTTGATTAGTATGATACTAAACATACTTGGCTAGAGCTGATAGAAAAATCTAATCCTTATATGATTGGGGCTCCGCAGTAAGAATGTTCATATATGATTTAGATACAAACACATTAAAATGTTTTTATTTATGACGATCCTTATTCAAAGTCATGTTGGGTAGTGTTAAAGTACACATAGAAACATATTATTATTTCAATGAATTCATGTCTAAAAGGATCAAAATCACAGTCCAAAATGGGACATTCTAGTGGTTAGATTCTTGATTTGTTACTGAAAGACCTAAGCTTCAAGCCCCGAAGACAACATGAATAAAAGCACTGATATTTTAAAAAAGGATCACAATCACCACTATAACATTGACATATGATTATGATTTCCATGACATGGTTCCATGTGTCATTCTCAAGGTGGGCAAGTCCAATAAAACTTTTTCTCTAACAAGTACTCATGTATGTGAATTAATATCCAATATCATGACCAAGGAGACACAACCATCAGTTAACATACATACTAATCTTATATATTATTGTTGTCCTATAATATCCACAATAATAACTGACTAGGGACACTACAATAATAAATACTCTAAATATACATATGATGTCATGTTCAGGTCATCAACCCAAACCATATGTCATTGAACTAAAATATTATTTGGAAATTATTTTACTTATTCATTATCTCAATAATGAATCAAACATAATAAATGGAATTTTCTTTATTAATAACCAAATAATATACAATGTATCCCTATTAGAATAATCTCCTTATGGATCTCAGAACATACCACCAATAGTCACCCACTTGCACTAGAGCCAATCTCTCATGAATGATATTCCAAATGATCTAACATGATCACCATGTTGATGTTATGAAAGTGCTTTGTCAAGGGATCAACAATATTACTATGCAAGTCATTCTATCATATGAGATGATATCATTGTAGTATATGCTTGGAATGCTGATCTAATTTGATATCCTTAACCTGTGCAAATGCTCCATTCTTTTCACATTACATCTCTATTGCATCCTTAACAGTTAGAACCACATGAAGTTCACTAATGAACTTCTTGATCCACACTTCTTCCTTTGTTGCATTAAATGAGATAATACACTTGGATTCTATTATAGAATCAACCTGTCACAGAACCGGAATCCAATTCCATGAACCAAATGAATACCAAAGACAACATGCAGAAGCATAAAGCCTAGCACACATGAATAGATAATAAGATAAGGGCACCAACACAGTCTCAACATTCAACAAGTATAAATTATACAAGATACATCTTGTTCATGAGTTCAATTACACATTTCTAGAGTCAGGGTACAAGTCATTCATGTGCACTAAATCTAGATCTTACAACAAGTACATCTAGCATAGCTCACCAAGCCCATCAAACTTCTAACCATCTCTGAACCTAAAAACAAAATATGAGAAATGGGTCAACACACGAGGTGTTGAGTATGGACAGAAGATACATATATATATGTATAAGCTTTTCATAATTTGAAAACATTTCAATACAAAACAAACAAGAATAAACATGTTAACTGTTTAACAAAATGCAAAACTATATTTTATGTCATTTCACTCCATTATACCAACAATATCGAGCATTTTTAAGGACTTTGACCATCTTCCCGTTGGAAGGGTCGGTAAGGGTGCTCAAGATTAGCGAACCCTTTTATACGAGAGGGACCTCAAGGACATAGCCAAGAGATAACCCTTTATAAAAAATATTATAATGGAGTTCTATCTATATATGTGTTCAAGTTATAAAATCGACGAGGCAAACATCGAGTAAGATATAGTAATACTACATGGCAATATTTGAGCAAGTAAGAAAACAAGCATATAATACATGTCTTTTCAAGTAAGAAAGCGATATTCATATAACTAAATAAGGCCCATACCTGATTCAGAGATTCTTAAATAAACACATCCATTACCATCTAGATCATAAGCCAACCTGATTTACAACAAGATTACATATATGCATTAGATTCTCATCATTAACCCTAATTAGATGCATTTTAGGGTTTTGTCTAAGATGGGTTCCAAGTTTCTTATTGGTTCATTATATGATATTGTACTGATCTAGAGGTCATCATGATGGTGTTGTTCAAGTTTCATCTCATTATGACATTCCATTCATTATATAAGATCTTTTCAAGGTTTAGGTCCCCTAAATACATAACTAGGTCAAAAGACTCAAAATAGGGCAACCAAGATCAAGTATCATCAAGGATAAGAGCCAATCATAAGAGATGGTATAGATAAACTAGAATACGATATAAGGAACATATTCAAAGTAAGGTGATGTCCACTAGGGTCTGGCATCAAACCACCAACATGAGGTATAAACATTCACTCATACATGCAATTATCATAATAGCATACTTATGTCATCAAGAGTTCAAGGATTGTTATAAGACTTCCCAAGGGTCCCAACAACAAAAAATACTAATCTCATGATTAGGAGGGTGAAAGTTCATCAAAGTTACGAGCTTTATAATAAAAGTGCATCAAAAGTACTCAACATGGCTAAAGTTGTTATTTTTAAGAAATTATGGAAACAAATGTCGGATTTAGGGTCTAAAAGAAGCCCAAAGTGTAGGTCTCCTTGAGCTGATAAATTTGATATATTGGTTCATACATTTTGGCCATAAGATCTAGGAGATATGCATTTTTCAAGTTTACATCAAAACTATATGAAATTCATGAATTTGGAACTTAGGTGTGTCACCTCATCCATATAGTAGTAGATCTGGGCTGCTAATCATCATTCTGATGGCTAGAGAGGGGCATGCTTATCCTTGGGGCATGGCCTGCTGGTTCAGGTGGGCTCACTAACGCACCGGTTGAACTGGGTCTGGGCCGACATGACAATCGCTCGCTCGCCCCGCCCCCTCCCTCATCGTTCTCCCTGTTCCAAATAGGGGAGGAACAGGTGTGATGCTTGTAGCACCCCGCACCTACTGGCATAGAGGGGAAAAAGGAGCACAAGGCTCAGGGTGGCTTTTGGGGGCGTCACCTGTTCTCAACTTGATCCGCGGCCTCATTGGCGCCTCTGATTGTAGCCCATAGCCGGAGGACTACCTCCAAAACCCTACAACTATATGGAAATGAAGAGGTGAGGGGGGAGGCAGCTCAGGGAAGGAGGAGTTCTGGTGGCTGACATGAGCACAGAGACAAGTGGCAAACCATGTGGAGTTGAGGACTAGGGTCGATGGCACCCTGGAGGTGTGAGTAGCATCCGTTCCTTGGCTACGAAAACACTCTGGGTAGAGCGTGTGGTCATGAACAGTGAGGGGAGAGGAATGATGAGAGATATTAGAGGAGGAGGGAAAGAAGACAAGGGGAACTAGGGTTAGATCAGAGGGGTTTTAAAGCAACAAAGAATGCTAGGGTTTAGGTTCCCCTCATTCATCGTGGGGTTTGATAGCTTTCCCGATCTGGCTGGAGGAGGGGAAAGCATCGAGTCAAGCACTTCCTTCCATTTTAGGAAGAAGGAAGACAACTAGTTAAATGGGTCGCACGTCTGATATTGGGCCCAATAAAGGTTGAAACTCAAACAGAATAATTAAAATATGTACAATATGAGTCAATATTCAAATGCCCATATCTTGGGCTAGGATGGTCAAAATGAGGCGATTTTTGCACTATTGGAAACACAAATGAATCCTTGATAACATGAAATACATTATAGAGTATGAAGATCATATATAAATGGTTCTATTTATGGTGATATGATACATCATAATTCTTTAGTTCAATATTTTGCAAAATAGCATCCCACATTGTGAAATTAATCCTCATAGTGGCCAAATTGGAATGTTACAACTCTGTAATCATGAACTTAACATCGAATTGAGTAAGAGACACTAGATATGAGAGGATGAATACAATAGAGGAGAGAGAAAATTGAGGTTGTCACATCCTTCCCTCCTTACATGAAATTTTGTCCTCGAAATTCGCCCAAGATCGTATTTAAGAGTCAAAGTCGAAAAAAACCCATGGAGTCCAGATATCCCACCATGGTTGTGAAGGTACTTTACCCACAATGGGGTGTACACTTAGATTATCGTCAGCAAGGTGTACTCATCCCAACCATACATGTCTCTTTGTGTTTCATCATATTACGACATCATCATGGCATTAGGGTTTTCATATCCCTTAGTATCCCTACATTAGGGTTTTGTTGATATCTTTAAATTAGACCAACATGTATTATTCAAACCTATGCTATCAATTCTCAAACGAACATGTTTATGGTCATGACTTCAAATGAGACTGTCATCATGTGTGTATCTCATCTTTACTCTAGATTTCATGCATGTTTTTGTTTTTCACAAAATTTCTACCAACTCTAATCAATTATGTTCATTACTTTTCATTATTGAGTATGATTTCGAGAATGTTACCCCTGATTATTCAAGCTAAGATCTCTAGGCATCATCATATCGAGTTCATGATTTCAAGGCTACATCTTTTATGTATAGTATGATTTCATACTAGTTCTAGCTCATGAGAGTGGCTATTGCACATTTATCAAAATTTTTAACTTTAAGTGAGACTCTTTCATGTATCGAGCATCATTTGAGGAACAAAATTATCATCAACATCAAGGTTTTGAAACTTGTATCTAGAAAGAGCTCCACAAGCTCAAGCCACTCAAGGTAAGACATACATATGTTCAACAAGACATGCTAACAACAACCTTCTACCCGTAGCAAAAATTTCTGCCCATCTTTCAAGAAATAAGGGTAACCGCTAGATTCCTTTATATACAACTACTAACTCTAGTATGAGAATCATCATGGATATCACACATCATGTACATCATTGTAGGGTCTTGGGACATATCCCTCACCCATATAGCAAACATTATATATTCAATTTCCTCTTTCTCTTGGGTTAGATATTTTCATAGGAAATTTAGGGTTCAATATTTTTAAGGAAACCACACACTAGGTCCCTCAACTCATATACTTAGAAGTATTCTAGCTAGGGACTCATCATCAAGTATTTCATCATGCATATTTTTCAACATTTGATATATATTTTGGAGTATAGGTACTCTGACCTTCTCTCACGGCTGGTCGACTCATATCAAAAGGTTACCCTATTCATATGTCCCATGCTAGAGGTCCTCCTTTTCAAAGATATTGAGGCCCATGTTAGTCTCAAACTATATATCACATATCATATCTCAACAAACACAAGATTAGGTATAAGCAAGCATGCCAACCCACTAGATATGTTTAGCACATCAATCAAGTCATATGTATCAAAAAGGTGCAAGGTCTAGCTAGGGTTGCATGCTCAAACTCATTTCATATCATCAAACTACTTGGCGCTCTTAAGGACAAACTTGGGTCTTATCAATATCAACATCATCATCAATATCATTATCATAATCTTAGGTTTCTAGGTTACTCACTTTCCTAACCTATATCATGTCTCTAGACAACTCTAGAGACTATCACTATCATCTAAACTCTCTCGTCTAGACTTGATGTTACATCTCTTTCTCCTAGGTTGCATGAAAGCTCACTACCTTTCTGTGTGTGGTAACATTTTTCATATTTACATATAATAATACTTGAAATTTGTTTTTCCAACATTTAAACTGGTGATGAAAACCACCATACTCCATTCCAATAAAACCAAAACCAAAACAAGTTACCACACTCATGAGGCAGTCTAGTATCATGACACCTAGAGAACTAGCAAGAACATGGTGCACACATGTGTAGACATCCTAAGCACATGTCACAAATCATATGTCTAGGTAGGTAATTTACACAAGTCTATACCTCATTCTAGAACATCTAGGTTCTAACCTAGAGGCAAAGTCAACATAATCCACAAAAGACATTATATTAAGTTTCTAGGGTTGATATGTAAGGTGAGTTTAGTTTTTGTTTCATGTGAGCAATGTTTGGTGTTGTTATTGTTCATGCTATGATACCATCTGTCACGGAACTAGAATCTAGTCCCATGCACCAAACAAATACCAAAGACAACATGCGGAAGCATAAAGCCTAGCACACATGAACAGATAACAAGATAAGGGCACCAACACAGTCTCAACATTCAACAAGTATAAAGTATACAAGATACATCATATTCATGAGTTCAATTACACATTTCTAGAGTCGGGGTACTAGTCGTTCATGTACACTAAATTTGGATCTTACAACAAGTGCACCTAGCATATCTCACCAAACCCATCAACCTTCTAGCCATCTCTGAACCTAAAAACAAAATACGAGAAATAGGTCAACACATGAGGTGTTGAGTATGGGTAGAAATATACATATACATGTATAAGCTTTGCATAATTTGAAATAATTTCAAGACTAACTGAATACGAATAAACATGTTAACTTTTTAACAAAATGTAAAACTATATTTTATGTCATTTCACTCCATTATGCCAACAATATCAAGCATGTTTAAGGCCTTGACCATCTTCCCATCGGAAGGGTCCGTAAGGGTGCTCCAGATTAGCTAAACCTTTTATACGAGAGGGACCTCATGTCCATAGCCAAGAGATAACCCTTTATCAACAATATTATAATGGAGTTCTATCTATATATGTGTTGAAGTTATAAAATCAAAGAGGAAAACATGATGTAAGACATAGCAATACTACATGGAAATATTTGAGCAAGTAAACAAACAAGCATACAATACATGTCTTTTCAAGAAAGAAAGCGATATTCATATAACTAGATATATCCCATACCTGATTTGGAAATTATTAACTTAACACGTCAAATACCATCTAGATCATAAGCCAACCTGATTAACAACAAGATTACATATATGCATTAGATTCTCATCATTACCCTAACTAGATGCATTTTAGGGTTTTGTCCAAGATGGATTCCAAGTTGCTTATTGGTTCATTATATGATCTTGTACTGATCTAGAGGTCATCATGATGGTGTGTTTCAAGTTTCATATCATTATGACGTTCCATGATTAGGAGGGTGAAAGTTCATCAATGTTCTGAGCTTGATCATAAAAGTGCATTAAAAGTACTCAACATGGCTAAAGTTGTTATATTAAAGAAATCAGGGAACAAACATTAGATTTAGGGTCTAACACCAATCCCAAAGTGTACGTATCGTCGAGATGATTGATTTGATATATTGGTTCATACATTTTGGCCATAAGATCTAGGAGATACGCATTTTTCAAGTTACATCAAAACTATATGAAAATCATGCATTTGGAACTTAGGTGTGTCATCTCATCCATATAGTAGTAGATCTGAGCCGTTGATCATCAATCTGATGGCTAGAAAGGGGCATGCTTGTCCTTGGGGCATGGCACAATGGCTTAGGGCGGTTCACTACCGCACCACTTGAACCGGGTCTGGGCCGATGTGACAATCGCCCGCTCGCCCCGCCCCCTCCCTCGTAATTCTCCCTATTCCAAATAGGAGAGGAACAGAGGCAACACTTGGAAAAACCCACACCTATTGGCAAAGAGGGGAAAAAGGAGCACAAAGCTCAGGGTGGCTTCTGGGAGCGCCACCTGTTCTCAGCTTAGTCGGTGACCTCGTTGGCACCTCTGGTTTCTGCCCACAGCCGGAGGACTACATCCACAACCCTACAACCAGACGGAAATGAAGAGGTGAGGGGGAGGCAGCTCAGGAAAGGAGGAGTTCTGGAAGCCGACCTTAGCATAGAGACAAGTGGCAAGCCATGTGGAGTTGACGACTAGGGCCGACGGTGCTTTGGAGGTGCGAGTAGCAGCTGTTCATTAGCTGTGGTAGCACTCTGGGTAGAGCATCTAGTCGTGAGTAGTAAGGGGAGAGGGATGATGAGAGATGATGGAGGAGGATGGAAAGAAGAAAAGGGGAACTTGGGTTAGATCGGAGGGGTTTATAAAGCAATAAAGAATGCTAGGGTTTAGGTTCCCTTCATTCATCGTGGGGTTTGATAGCTTTCCCGATCTGGCTGGAGGAGGGGGAAGCCTACAGTCAAGTGCTTCCTTCTTTGGAAGAATGAAGACAACTAGTTAAATGGGTCACACGTCTGATATTGGTCCCAATAAAGGTTGAAACTCAACAAGAATAATTAAAACGTGTACAATATGAGTCAATATTCAAATACCCATATCTTGGGCTAGGATGGTCCAAATGAGGCGATTTTCGCACTATTGGAAACAAAAATGAATCACTGATAACATGAAATACATTATAGAGTATGAAGATAATATATAAATGGTTCAATTTAAGGTGATATGATACAATATGATTCTTTAGTTCAAAAGTGCAAAATATCATCCCACATTGTGAAATTGATCCTTGTAGTGGCCAAATTGGAATGTCACAACTCTCTAATCATGAACGTAACATTAAAATGAGTAAGAGACACTTGATGAGAGAGGAGGAGTATAATAGAGGAGAGAGAAAATTGAGTTTGTCACATCCTCCCTCCTTACAAGAAATTATGTCCTCGAAATTCACCCAAGATCATGGTTAAGATTCAAACTCAGAGAAAAACCATCAAGTCCAGGTATCCCACCATGGTTGTGAAGGTACTTTACCCACAATGGGATGTGTACTTAGATTAATGTCAGCAAGGTGTACTCATCCCAACCATACATGTCTCTTTGTGTTTGATCATATTACGACATCATCATGGCATTAGGGTTTTCTCATCCCTTAGTATCCCTACATTAGGGTTTTGTTCATATCTTTATATGAGACCAAGGTGTATTATTCAAAGCTATGTTATCAATTCTCAAACAAACATGTTTATAGTCATGACTTCAAACGAGACTGTCATCATGTATGTATCTCATCTTTACTCTATATTTCATGCATGTTTTTATTTTTCACAAAATTTCTACCAACTCTAATCAATTATGTTCATTACTTTTCATTATTGGTTATGAATTTGACCATGTTACCCCTGATTATTCAAGCTAAGATATCTAGGCATCGTCATATCGAGTTCATGATTTCAAGGCTACATCGTTTATGTATAGTATGCTTTCATACTAGTTCTAGCTTATGAGAGTGACTATTGCACATTAATCAAAATTTTTAACTTAAGTGAGATTCTTTTATGTATCAAGCATCATTCGAGGAACAACATTATCATCAACGTCAAGGTTTTGAAACTTGTATCTATAAAGAGCTCCACAAGCTCAAGCCACTCAAGCTAAGACATACATATGTTCAACAAGACATGCTAACCACAACCTTCTACCTGTAGCAAAAATTTCTACTCATCTTTCGAGAAATAAGGGTAACACTAGATTCCTTTATATACAACTATTAACTCGAGTATGAGACTCATCATGGATATCACACATCATGTACATAATCATAGGGTCTTGGGACATATCCCTCACCCATATAGCAAACATTATATATTTAGTTTCCTCTTTCTCTAGGGTTAGATATTTTCAGAGGAAATCTAGTGCTCCACATTTTCAAGGAAACCACACACTAGGTCACTCAACTCATATACTTAGAAGTATTCTAGCTAGGGACTCATCATCAGGTATTTCATCGTGCATATTTTTAACATTTTACATATATTTTGGAGTATAGGTACTCTGACCTTCTCTCACGGCGGGTCGACTCATATCAAAAGGTCACCCTATTCATATGTCCCATGCTAGAGGTCCTCCTTTTTAAAGAGATTGAGGCCCATGTTAGTCTCAAACTATATATCACATATCATATCTCAATACACACAAGATTCGGTATAAGCAAGCATGCCAACCCACTAGATATGTTTAGCACATCAACCAAGTCATATGTATCAACAAGGTGTAAGGTCTAGCTAGGGTTACATGCTCAAACTCATTTCATATCATCAAACTACTTGGCCCTCTTAAGGACAAACTTGGGTCTTATCAATATCAACATCATCATCAATATCATTATCATCATCTTAGGTTTCTAGGTTACTCACTTGCCTAACCTATATCATGGCTCTAGACAATTCTAGAGACTATCACTATAATCTAAACTCTCTCATCTATACTTTATGTTACATCTCTTTCTCCTAGGTTACATGGAAACTCATTGCCTTTCTGCGTGTGGTAACATTTTTCATATGTACATATAATAATACTTGAAATATGTTTTCTCTTATGTTTAAACAGGTGATGAAAACCACCATAGTCCATTCGAATAAAACCAAAACCAAAATGAGTTACCACAGTCATTAGGCAGTCTAGTATCATGACACCTACAGAACCAGAAAGAACATGGTGCACACCTATGTAGACATCCGAAGCACATGTCACGAATCATATGTCTAGGGAGGTAATTTACACAAGTATGCACCTAAATCTAGAACATCTAAGTTATAACATAAAGGCTAATTAAACATAGTCCACAAAGGACATTATATTAAGTTTCTAGGGTTGAGATGTAAGGTGAGTTTAGTTTTTGTTTCATGTGAGCAATGTTTGGTGTATTTATTGTTCATGCTCTGATACCATCTGTCACGAAACGAGAATCCAGTCCCATGAACCAAACAAATACCAAAGAAAACATGCAGAAGCATAAAGCCTAGCCCACATGAACAGATAACAAGACAAGGGCACCAACACAATCTCAACATTCAACAAGTATAAAGTATAGAAGATACATCATATTCATGAGTTCATTTACACATTTCTAGAGTCAGGGTACAAGTCATTCATGTGCAATAAATTTGGATCTTACAATAAGTACACCTAGCATATCTCACCAAGCCCATCAACCTTCTAGTCATCTCTGAACCGAAAAAGAAAATATGAGAAATGGGTCAATACACGAGGTGTTGAGCATGGGCAGAAAGATACATATATATATGTATAAGCTTTGCATAATTTGAAAAGATTTCAAGACTAAACAAACAAGAATAATCATGTTAACTATTTAACAAAATGTGAAACTATATTTTATGTCATTTCACTCCATTATACCAACAATATTAAGCATGTTTAAGGCCTTTGACCATCTTCCCGTCACAAGGGTCTGTGAGGGTGCTCAAGATTAGCTAACCCTTTTATACGAGAGGTACCTCAAGGCCATAGCCAAGAGATAACCCTTTATCAACAATATTATAATGGAGTTCTATCTATATAAGTGTTCAAGTTATAAAATCGATGAGTCAAACATCAAGTAAGACATAGCAATACTATATGACTATATTTGAGCAAGTAAACAAACAATCATACAATACATGTCTTTTCAAGCAAGAAAGCGATATTCATATAACTAGATAAGGCCCATACCTAATTCAGAGATTCTTAACTTAACACGTCCATTACCATATAGATCATAAGCCAACCTGATTAACCACAAGATTACATATATGCATTAGATTCTCATCATTAACTCTAATTAGATGCATTTTAGGGTTTTGGCCAAGATGGGTTCCAAGTTGCTTATTGGTTCATTATATGATCTTGTACTAATCTAGAGGTCATCATGATGGTGTGGTTCAAGTTTCATATCATTATGATGTTCCATTCATTATATAAGATCTTTTCAAGGTTTAGGTCCCCTAAATACATAACTAGGTCAAAAGACTCAAAATAGGGCAACCAAGATCAAGTATCATCAAGGAATAAGAGCCAAGCATAAGATATGGTTTAGATCAACAAGAATAGGATATAAGGAAGATATTCAAAGTAAGGTGATGTCCACTAGGGTCTAGGCATCAAACCACCAACATGGGGTACCAACATTCACTCATACATGTAATTACCATAATATCATACTTATGTCATCAAGAGTACAAGGAATTTTATAAGACTTCCCAAGGGTCCCAACAACATAAAATACTGATCTCATGATTAGGAGCATGAAAGTTCATCAAAGTTCTGAGCTTGATCATAAAAGTGCATTAGAAGTACTCAACATTGCTAAAGTTGTTATTTTCAAGAAATTAGGGAAGCAAACATTGGATTTAGGGTCTAACTCGAAGACCAAAGTGTAGGTCTCATCGAGCTGATCGATTTGATATAGTGGTTCATACATTTTGTCCATAAGATCTAGGAGATATGCAATTTTCAAGTTTACATCAAAATTATATGAAAATCAAGCATTTGGAACTTAGGCATGTCACCTCATCCATATAGTAGTAGATCTGGGCCACTGATCGTCTATCTGATGGCTAGATATGGGCATGCTTGTCCTTGGGGCATGGCCTACTAGTTTAGGGAAGTTCACTACCACACCGATTGAACTGGTTCTGGGCTGACGTGACGATCGCCCGCTCGCCTCGTCACCTCCCTTGTCGTTCTCCCTATTCCAAATAGGGGAGGAACAAGGGTGGCGCTTGTAGCGCCCACACCTAATGGCGAAGAGGGGAAAAAGGATCACAAGGCTCAGGGTGGCTTCTAGGGGTTCCACCTATTCTTAGCTTGGCCCACGACCTCGTTGGTGCCTCTGGTTTCTGCCCACAGGAGGAGGACTACCTCCACAACCCTACAACCAGACGGAAACAAAGAGGTGAGGGGGGAGGCAGCTCAGGGAAGGAGGAGTTCTGGCAGCTGACCTAAGTGCAACGATATGTGGCAAGCCATATGGAGTTGACGGCTAGGGCCGACGACGCCCTGGAGGTGTGAGTAGCAGCCGTTTATTGGCTGCGGCAACACTCTGGGTAGAGCGTCTAGCCGTGAGCAGTGAGGGGAGAGGGATGATGATCGATGATGGAGGAGGAGGGAACGAAGACAAGGGGAACTAGGGTTATATTGGAGGTGTTTATAAAGCAACAAAGAATGCTAGGGTTTAGGTTCCCTTCATTCATCGTGGGGTTTGATAGCTTTCCCGATCTGACTGGAGGAGGGGGAAGCCTCCAGTCAAGCACTTCCTTCCATTTTGGGAAGAAGGAAGACAACTAGTTAAATGGGTCGCACGTTTGATATTGGGCCCAATAATGGTCGACACTCAACAAGAATAATTAAAACGTGTACAATATGAGTCAATATTCAAATACCCATATCTTGGGCTAGGATGGTCCAAATGAGGTGATTTTTGCACTGTTCGAAACACAAATGAATCCTTGATAACATGAAATACATTATAGAGTATGACGATCATATATAAATGGTTCGATTTATGGTGATATGATACAACATGATTCTTCAATTCAAAAGTGCAAAATAACATCCCACATTGTGAAATTGATCCTCGTAGTGGCCAAATTGGAATGTCACAACTCTCCAATCATGAACATAACATCAAATTGAGTAAGAGACACTTGATGAGAGAGGAGGAGTACCATAGAGGAGAGAGAAAATTGAGGTTGTCACAAAAACACTATCTCTTTCTTGAAATTCTTACACCTTACACCTCTCCCATTAAGGAAAAAACTTGATTGTATCTATAATCATACTTGTCAGTATGGAAGCTTGCATCAATGTAACTCTTTACAACTAGCACTTCTTCACCTATGTATATAAGGAATTTATCATTTGTTCTTCTCAAGTAAATCATTATACTCTTTAGGAAAATCTAGTGACCTTCACCGTGATTCAAATGGTACATACTCGTCATACCCAAAACATATAAAACATTTGGGCATACACATAATCTTCCATACATGATAGATTAAATTGTAGATGAACATGGAATCTTATCCAAGGGTTCCCTCTTTTCCAAGGAGCTGGGTCATTGGGACTTAAGTGACCTATTGCATGATACATAGGTAAGTTACCTCTTTTAGAATCCTACATGCTAAATGATTTCAACACCTTGTCAATATATGTACTCTGAATTAGGACAAAAGGCCTTCTAAATATATCTCTATAGATCTTGATTTCTAGAATACATGATGATTCATCGAAGTCCTTCATGGATAAGGTATGTCCCAACTAAGTCTTAACAAAAGGTAGAGTAGGTATGTTATTTCCCGTCATTAATAAGTCATCCACATATAATATGACAAATACTGTTATGCTCCCACTAACCTTTTTGTACATAAAAGGTTCATCTTAGTTCTTGTTAAAGCTAAAATATTTGCTTGTCCCATCAAAATGACTATTTCAGATTCTATATGCTTGCTTCAATCTAGATTGACCTTTGTAACTTACAAACTTTATTGGATTCATTTTTATTAACAAAACCTTTTGGGTTGTGTCATGTACACATATCTAGAAGATTCATGTTATGGAAAGCTATTTTAACATCCATTTGCCAAATCTCATATCATGATAAGATGCAATGGAAAATATGATCTTGATGGATTTAAATATGGCAATTAGTGAAAAAATATATTCATAGTCAACACCTGGAAATTGAATAAAACCTTTTGTAACCAATCATACTTTACAAATTCTTACATTACCATCCAACACACTCTTCTTTTTGAAGACCCATTTGCACCCTATGCACTATACGACTTTAGGTGCATACACTAATGTTTATACTTTGTTGACGCACATGGAGTCCATCTCATATTTCATGGCCTTAAGCAATTTACTAGCATCTGACCCTCAAAAGACTCATTGTAGGTTGTTTTCTAGCATCATTCTTGACCAACAAATCATTTCATTGAGTCATGAGAAATCCAAATTTCTCTATTCGCAGACATGTCCTACTAGACTTTTGAGGTTCTTATGTTACAGGAGGAATTCGATTCCACAACAACTTGTGATTCTTTTGATCCTCAACTACCTCTAGAGGTTTAATGTTATTTTTTGGCCTTGAACTTCTTCAAGATCTATTTTGCACCCATTGGATTCTTTTGAAATGAATTCCTTTTCAGCGAATATAGTACTCTTAAAAACAAACACTTTGTTGCTAGATGAAATATAAACCTTAGTTTCCTTAGGGTATAAAAAAAGAAACATTTATTTGATTTGGGTTCAAGATTTTCGTAATTTGTTTTCTTGACATAAGATTCACAACCACAAAATTCATAAAAGACATATTGGGATGCTCCCCACTCCATATCTCACATGGTTTCTTTTGAACATATTTAAAGGGAACTCAGTTTAGAATAAACATGATGACTTCAAGAGCATGTCCCATATAAGTAGGAAGACTTTCTATGTGAGAACCCATTACACTAAATGGGATTACTCAAATCACAAAACATGATTACATTAATTAAACACAAATCTAGAAAACAGGGTAAATTAAAACAGATTTCAACAGTTCTCAAATACTCAAAAACATTTAGATAAAAGCCCAACAACTTATAGTATTCCATATAATACTCAATATCCTTTACAACTGCTCTATAGAATCAGCTACAACATAAACTTTATAAAGGGACACTATCCACACATTCCACTTATACAAGCATCAACATGCTATCAAAAGCTCGATTCAATCGAAACATCATATATAAACTTTTCACCCAGACTTGAGAGTACATGGACAACTCTAGGACACACTAGACAACAAAATAACCTTCTTTAAGGTCCATCACCATATTTCTTCCTCACTTCCACAGTTCTACTGTCGTTGTTGCAGATCACCTAAAAAGATGTGGTGACCCACTGGTGAGACCCAGTCCCATCGAGAGATATAACTCTCTCCAATAAATATTGGTTACAACAAATTATTTAACAATAAGTAGACTGAGCAGTTGGAGTATTTAATGGACAATTGAGTACATTAAAGAGTTCAAGCATAGTGAACATGTTAAGCAAATAAGCTTAGCAATAATTATACTTACCAGAGTATATGCAAACTGTCGTCTTGGATTTTATAAGATTGCATCAAATAACAAAGATCATCACTATTCTGACTATCATCTTATGCTTTGCTAACAATATAAGAAATCTAATCGCATAAGTATAGGTAACATTTCTAGCATGTCTATCAAGTTAAACGTATCTACATCATAAGTAGAACTAACATCAAAGCACAATTATCTACATAAGCATGATTAGCAGTTTAAGCATATCTAATAATAGAGAAATGCATAACAATATAAGCATAACTAACAACATGTGATAACTATCACCATTAGCATAATCAAGAGTAGAAATATATCTATTAACACAATATGAATATTGTATGTACACATCTACATCATGAGTATTTCTACAAAATAAGAATATCTATTATCTCTTAATGCACTAATCATCATTTTTATGTAAAGATAACAAATAAGGGTTATCATCGAATATGAAGCATCATGTATAACCCTAAACAGATATGCTACACAACTGCGTTACATCTTTTATTATGCCTTGAGGATTTGAGTCCCACCACCCAAATCCAACTAGCCACCACTACATTAAAATCAGTGCCATACATGATCTAGGAAGAGTCCGACTCCAAGATCTTCTACCTACTCGGTCAGTACGAGTCTCCACTACAATGACATGTTAGTCAAACTACAAAACAACAACATATAGTCCTATAACTATCCTGCCTTGGTACATGTCACGGTGCTAGAGAACAACTCACACATGATCATTCTATAAGAGGCAACCTATAGTTATACTACTACCTTTCACACATCACAATATTTGAGACATGACCGCAGCCATCCTTCATAAATACATGGTTTCAAGATGACAAGAACCCCTCATACTCATAGTATGCACTCCGAGTTTCCCTTGGGAATACTCCTTTCACCATGTAGCAAGTTCTGACACTGGAATGGATCTATGGCACAAGGCGACTACATGAATTATTCCAGTTGGATGAATTATGCCAGTTGGATGAATTGAGGCTTCATCAAACAAGTGGACATACAAATCCAAATTTGATTCTAGCAAGTATAGAAGTATAAAAACTTCAAAAAGATATAAAATGTGTGAGACATAATTTCTCATCTCAACATCACAAGGCACTATTCACCTGCCAATAAAGAGACTATACTTGTCATCATATCATCATCACATGGTACTATTCATTGCCTTTCATGAGACTACACTTGTCACCACACTATACCAAGATATAAATACTTATCACAACATCACAGGTTATCAATGTTTGTCATCAAAGAGGATTACACCTCATTCAGGGCTCAACCATCCCCAAAGCTCCTTAAGACCATAATATCATTTCCTGCAAGATCATCATTATATTTCCTTTCCTTATGACAAGGCTCATAAAACATAACCACACATGTGATGCACATGCTCAACATGATATGACATTAAATAACTAAAAGATGTTTACATGATAACATTGCAGGGTTATCATAGCATTAAGAGCATTTCTTTATTATATCAACATCTAAGGAAGCTATATGATTGGCTAGCATCACACTGATAGTGTACAAGTTTAGCATACAAAAACATAAGTCATATGATGACCACTAGTTATAACATTAGAGTTTCAATCAATCACTGGGAAGGATATTACATCATTATATTAACCATTCAAGAAAGGATGATATGATTAACCACCATCCTCAACTTGAATTAGAGTTATTTTTAGCAAGGTAAGTTTCATTAATGTTATAGTTCAACATTTATTCACAAACCCTCACTCATACAATCCACATATAACATTAAGGTGCATAATTACAAATCATCTTCATCACATTCCATACCATTCTCAAGTATGGATCCATGTATAACTTAAGGTGTAACCATCATATTTACACCATACTAGGGTTTAATTAGTAATAAAAGAATATTCCATTATTCTATTAACTATTCACTGGAGTCTAATCATGTTTAATCACCATCACCTAATGGTATTAGGGTTAGGAATAACAAGATAAGTAACATTGATGCTACAAATCAACATTCATATCCAAATCCAAACACATGGCATCCCGACCGGATCATGGATATACAAGGTGAAGCATCACCATCAAATTCCATACTATCCTCAAGTGTGGATCCAAACATAACTCAAGAGGAAACCATCAAACTTATAGTATAATAGGGCTTCAACCACCATAAGAGATTACCCCATTATTTTATTAACCATTCAATGGGGATATTCATAATCAATCATCAACACTTAGATACATTAACATTAGGTGTAACAAGCTATACTTAATTAGGTTTACCCATTACCTCATTATGGTGATTATCGTTTATATCCACCCAAGGGTAAAGGTAAGACTACAAATTTAAGGGTATTGACCATAGAATTCTCATGATTAGAACCAAAACATTATACTACAGAATTCATTCTAAACCATTGGATATTGAAACATCCATTCACAACCATTGGATCAAGTTTAAAATTTCAAAACTAATGGTTGATATATAGGTTTAACCCTTGGATCATATAACCAAAGAAACCATCCATTTAAGGCTTAATTGAAGTAACTCATCATACCTCATTACACCATAGTGTGGTATCCTGAACCATGTTCAGTTGTGACACATTATTCCTCCATCAGTTGATGATGTCAATACTACCATCATTGAACACCATCAGACGTTGAGCTAAAATTTCCATTGGATCATATCATCTTTAGGGCACTAAACCATCAATCAATGAGCTTCAAAAAGAGTCTAGAACTGAAATAAGGTGTGACCAGTGGTTAAAATTATCAGATGTAACCATGGATCGTCACTATCAGTTTCCAAAAGGCATCTCCATTGGTTCTAATTTAGGGTCATGCATTGGTTCATTTATAAAATTGAAAATCAGCCTAAAACACTAAGTATATGCCATCGTTTGATAGGAACTTAGCACCATTGGTTGGTATGTAAGAAAGGACCAAGTATTCCTCTACCTCAAGAAGGTCGTGCATATGATTTTAGGTTCATATATAATTGGAGACTAATAAAGGAACACCATAAAATTTGAAATCCTAAGAGAGAATAGCTTTTATATGCATAGATCTTCATTTTAGAGCAAGAACATGAGTAATCAAGCTTGTAGTAATCAACAAAAGTGAATAGGGTTATAAAACTCTCCTCTAGGGAGAAGATCAAAGTCCAAGAAACAAAAAAATTCTATCAAAGAAGGTGAAGAACCCTAGCTTTAGGTCTGAATTTGACCAAGTTTCACCTTTCTCCACAAAAGGAGCAAACCCTAGATATAAGAAGAAAGAAAGACAAGTTCCTTGAGATTTAGAGCAAACTTTACCATGAAACAGCAAGGTTCCCTCCAAGAAGAAGGTAGGGGGAAGAGAAAAAGAAAAAAAAAACAAATGTGAGAAGGAGATACTTACTAGTTTAGGTCAAGATCACCAAAAGAAGGTTTGCAAATCCTAGATAAGGGTAGATTTGAATCCTAGATGCTCTAACAAGAAGGATGGCTATATTCTTCTACCTTGGGCACTCTATTCACCCTCAAGCACGTGAAATATGAAGTGATGGATACGAGAGAAGATAATAATCTAAAGGTTTCACTTTTGAGTTAAAGGATAAGTATATAAGGCTTATGGATTCAGAAAGAGAAAAGCTTGAGGTGTCCTAATAACTCTCCATGTGTCCATGGCCTTATACTATTATAAATATACAAGAAGCCACACAAAAAGATGCCCCATAATTCATATAGACCTACTTAGCCACCTTTTGTTGGATTTCAAAGCCAATTAAATAAACCATTGATTGATAGCTCCTAAAGGTAGCTCATCCATAAAGGGTTAAACCCTAATATACCCCTGAAGAAAACACCTCCAAACGAAGGTTCAACTAGGATCCCCATGACCCAAAAAGATTAAGAACGATAAGGAAACATATAATATTATACTTCATGTGACAAATTGCAAGCTAAACCTCAGATTTGTATAAATTGCTTAAAAGTCCAAAATGTGCATAAAATTGCATAACTTGCACAAATGATGTCAAAATTGGACCGAATTTGAAACTTAAGCTTTTCAAATGATAATAAAACATATCACAAGTTTATATTAAGTTGAAAGCATTTAAATATGGTAATTAAACATGTTCAACACTTTAAGCAAGGTTAAGGGTCTCACAGGCTAGACCCATTATTATGGCACCATGTCCAATAAGGGGCAACTCCTTCTTTCTGAAACACTATTATGTTGTTGTGTTTGAAGTGGAGTCAACTATAATATAGTAATACTATATCTAAGAAGTGCTCAAAATCTTGAATTAAATATTATATACTACAATTAGATTGAAGTGCTTTAATGTTCTTAGCAAGTTGGTTTTGTACTTCATTCATGAATTCCTTGAACTTTTCAAGTGATTTTGATTTGTGTTTATATTATACGCATTCCTTGAAGTCATAAATATATGTGATGAAGTATTGATATCCTCCTGTAGAAGTTGTGCTAAACGGTCCACACATATCAATATTGATGAGTCCTAATAAGTCACCTTTTCTCTCACTCTTAATAGTAAAGGGTGTTTTTGTCATATTTTGCAATAAACAAGATTTACATGGCTCTATTGGTTCAAAATCAATAAAGTCTAGATAACCATATTTATGGATCCTAGAAATGCATTTATCATTTACTAGCCCTAGATGACAATGTCAAAGGTAAGATTTGTTTGATTCATTGGCATTTAACTTTTTTATATTTATGTTATGTACATTTGTCTCAAGATCCTATAAATAAATACCATCAATATTGGGTCACTCCTATAGAATATCTCATATCTTGAAATAGAACGTTCACCTTTTATTAGAAGTTCAAAATCATACTTGTCCAAACAAGATACATAATGTTTCTACTTATGGAAGGTACATGATAGGGGTTCTCTCTCTCTATTACAAGACAACTAGATATAGATAAAAATATAGGTGCTTAAAAATATTGAAACAACTCTTGCTCCATCACCAACTCATAAATCCACCTCTCCCTTCCTTAATGATTTACATCTTTTTAGATTCTACATATTAGATCATATATGAGATCCACATTATGTATCCGATACTACAGGTGAAGAAGTAGATAAATTATCTCTATAAAATATATGCATGAAGTGGATCTCTCTATCCCTCCCTTTTCTTATTTAGTTCCTCAAGGTAAAGAGGACATTTTATTTTCCACTAACCATAGTAGTGACAATGGTGACTGTTGCCTTCCTTGCCTACTCCTCCTTTCAACATTAAGTGTAGAAGACTTAAACTTTTAGCTAGCTTTGCGTTTTCCATTTATATTGCCCTTTCCTTTGTTGACCATCTACATAGACTTTGGTTTGTATTTATTCATATGAGTCTCAATAGTTCTCAACTTGACAAGATACTCTGATAATGGTTAAACAAAGTTGTTCATGTTGTAATTCAAATTGATAGTAAGATTCCAGCAATGATTGCAAGATTGCATCAGTGGCCAACTCTTGGCCTAAGGGGAATCCTAGTGTTATAAGGATTTAAATATACCCATAATTTGAGTAAATGTGTCCCTAATGGATCTCCTTTAGTCATATTGCACTAAACCATGGACTTAGATACATCATGCATCTCTTTCCTTAATTGTTCTTACAACATTTTCCTAAGATGTGTGGACATATATAGAACTCCCATGCTCTCATTTTGGTTATGAATCTTATAGTTGATGGATCATAGCATGAGGCACTTGACATCAATAGCGTCATCAATATGATTATGATAAGCTTGCCTGTATGTTCTAGCAGCATTTGGAGCTGGTTTATCTAATTCTTGTGTTTCTAGAACAGAGAGCTTACACTCATGAGTGGAAATAATTCAATGTCCTATAATAGTAATGGAAGTTATTTTCATTCAACTTTTTTTCTTTCAAAATGACCAATCACAATGAGAAGCTGTTATTCATGTTTGCCACTAGATCTATAAAGAAAAATTTGCATCACTCAACAATTTGATCTTATGATTAATGTGACCTTTAATTCATAATTCTCCCACTATTTTGATCAAATTAATCTCCCTTACTATTAATTCATAGGATTACGTCAAGAAATCTTATAGTGAGACAATATCCACAATACATCAATTTATGAGCCAACTTTGGCTGACTGCTCACAAATTTACTTAATGTTAGGCATGATTGCTGATCGCATCCAATGCAACTATTGTACAAATGGTTCCAAAACTCCTTTCTTAAATAATCTTACAAAGTATATGCCATATATATTCCTCTAGGTTCTTAATCTTATTAATATCACCCAAGGCCAATACAATAAGCAATGCACCAGCTTTGATAGACCCATATACATATTATCACACTACCACAATATATATTGTGTACCATGTTTTGGTGTGCCCACACATAATCAATCAAGGATTTCACGTGTATTACATAATGGATGAAATCATAAATACTGATATATAGTTGAGGTATTATATATAATAATCATATGGATCCAACCACCACTAGACATACTGTATTGTATGTATTGTATACTACCACAAGCAATAAAATATGATATTGCAACTAGTACAACATCTTGAGACATCATGCATTGAAGAAAAACAACGAAGAGATTCACATCTAGTGTGTAATTATAACATCCTAGGTTTTAAATATAATACGTTAGGGGCTTAATTTCAAAATTTGCAATGATAAATTTCAAAACTGTAAGATTGATGCAAGTTACCCTATATATTGAATACTTTATATGAAATGAGATATAGAGTGAGAGAAAATGAAATATGTTCCATCATTTCTTTTCTTTATTATTAAATGAATTCTATATACATAAATAATAATTAGCATTGTTCTATCTCCTCTAGTGATAACTTCTCTAAGAGACATAAAAGATAACAAGTTTAACCTTTGAGTGGATAATCACTCCAAATCTCAAATTTTACTCTGGAAATCAACAAAAGGAAAGTTATCTCATATTTTAATACATATACACTAAGATAATGACCAACATGAATTTTTATGAACAAAAGATGATCAAAACCTAAATATAACCGGGCTTGGTTAACTTATTGTTCATATTTGAAGTCATTCAGACTTCGTTTGACCCTCCAAATCAACTAGTAGTGTTAGCATATAGTTTTGATTAATGATTAAGGAAATATTTAATATGTATAGTGATTTAGTCTATGATCCTATTCATTGAAATGTCACATGGGCCAAACTTTTTATTTCTAACCTATAGTCATTTGTCATGCTAGTCAAATTGCTCAGACTCTCAGACTCAAGAGTCTTTTACATGTCATGACTTATCTGCCTCATCTGATGACCAGAGACCATAGGATTCTACAGGGACAAATCCATCTTTACCCTCCAGTCCTTATCTCTTATGGTTTCCTCACACTAAGAGATTGATTTTTTCCATCCCCACATCATGGCGAGTCTTATGATCCCAATCATTCTAGGGATTTGTGCCGTAGAGTTCTTAATTGAGTGGACTCCTCTGAATCCCCCCTATTTCCCTCTCCATCTAGGAATCTAGTATCACATGATCATAACCTACATAAATTTATTCTAAAAAACATTCCCTAGACATCAAGGAATAGAACTCCAGAGCCCCATTACCTTCGAGCACTCTCTCCCTAGACCTTCCTTCTCCAACTAACTATATTTTCAAGCTTGAGTTCAACCTAAAGGTCCAGTGGTGCACACATCCTCATCATCTTTGAGAAACCATCATGGGGGCATTATGAAGCTTTGGAAGCCTTCAGTTCTTCCTCAATCAAAGGTATCACATTTTCCTCTTTTTTCCAACCTGCTACTGTTGTTCATGAACCCATGGGCAGTAGAATTTCCCCCTTCATCATTTTTCCAGTTTCTCCGTGTTTTTGGTTTCAATTTTCCATAATTTTTGTATCCCTGATGCCCTTCTCACATGATATTCACTATCTTGTAGGCTTTTGATTTCCTCATTTATACTACTCCTATGACGATTAAGTCAACAATAATATCTGGGACCTACCGAACCCAAGAAAGAGGTCTATGGGGCTACATGAACACAATGAAGATGTTCGCTTATGTTCACTCACCTAGGGGTGAGAAAATAATGGTTCAGACCGCAAAACTGGACCAGACTACTCAATTCGGTCCGGTCCATTTTGAGTTCGGTCCAGTCTGCGGTCTGGGAATTTCAATGAGTTTGATCTTCGGTCCGGTCCGGACCGCCAACTGAATTCAATATAAAATTCATGTATATTTGAAGGTGTATTCTATAATAATTACAAATAAAGTACATATATAATCACTACTAGTATAAATGTTTGATACTAAGTTATGTAATTGTTAGAAGTGACTAAGATTATCAACTTTGTACAATCAAATAAGTTGTAAAACATGTAAAAAAGGCTGATTACGGTCCAAACGGTCCAATCCGATCCGGTCCTAGCACAAAATGGTCCGGTCCTACCTCAGAATTGTAACATCCCTGACCTGGGTTATACTTTAACCCTAGGTTTTTTGATTAATAAAGATGATTAAATGCTTAATCTCATCTTGTGAAAAGTAATTAGGCCTCATGAGGAACCTATGTTGCAATTCTAGTCCTTTTGCACATTGTTGAAATCAATATTTTGTTTGTTTTGGACTAAAGTGCAAATTACCCAAGTTGAGGGATTTAAGTGAAAATTGTGCATGTTAATATATTCCTCATGTGTTTATGCATCATGAGAGTGAAAATGATGCAGAGGTATGGCTTATGGAAGCCAAGTACCAAGAAAGAGCTGATAAAACTATGTTTGTGCATGAAAACCTAGTTTTGGTGTAACGTGCAATTTACCCAAAATCTAGGGTGCAATACGTAAATTACCACTTCAACAAGGTCCTTAATGTTTCTTGGAATCATGTAGAGCAAAGAAAATGAGAGGGGCGCCTCATTTGAATTAAGTTGGAGGAGAGAGAATCTTGATATTAAAATAATCAAGATTTAATCCTAATTGAAACCCTAATTCGATTTAGGGCAAAAATAAATGTATTAATTAAAGGGCCTTCAACCAAAATTAAAATGTTTGGATTCATATGTGTGTGGACATCCTTGATCCTTGAAAGGGACACGAAAATATCCAAGGGAGTGGATAACTCACACACAATTTTATAAGAAAAAGAAATATCCACTCACATATGGATATTAATATAATATGATTTGAGGTGCTTGATTTTCTTTTCTTTAAATCATGGATAATTGAGACGAATAAGAGGCAAACAAGATAGCCTCCTCCCTAAGGAAGTTGAGGGGGAAGAGGCGGCCATATGTTTGGGATTAAATGGATTTTTACAAAGCAATTCTCTCTCATTGAATTTTTTATAAAAAGACCTTTTACAAGCCAAATGAAAGGTTGTTTCGACCCCACTTCTTTTCCTTGCTTGGGAAACGACCAAGGGAGCTTGGGAGGATAAAGAGGACGACCCCCAACATGTTGTTAAGGATCTTGACTCTTTTCACCTTGATTCCATGGTGGAAATCAAAAATAAATTATGGATTTCTTCCTATTTCGATCTCCTCTTCAATTCTAACCATTCCTTTTCACTCAAACCTTGAGGACGAGCCTTGGAATGGGGAAAGGAGTTTCATCCACCATTTTTTCCGTGAGCTTGGAGCTTTGGATCTCTATTGGAGGCGGGTTTTATAACTTGAACCCTTGATTTTGTTATTGTATTCAATTCCTTATCAAATAATGATCATTTCCATATTCACGACAATTGATTTGGTTGATGGATGCAATCACCAAGGAAACCACAATAGGTTTCGTGAGTTTAGAGGTTGAAGATGATAAGAATACACCTCTCCAAACATCCAAGGAAAACAGTTTCAAAAGAGTTTCTCAAACAGTTTCCCAAACCATTTGGGAGCAAACTGTTTCAGACCATTTGAGAGGAAACGGTTTCACCAAACCGCATGAGACCAAACGGTTTCAGACCGTTTGGTGGTGTTGACCAGGGTTGACCATTTGGAGATCTTTTGAAAATGATCTAGGTTAATGACCCATCAATTATGATTTATTAGTTCCAATTGGCTCATGAGTTGAAGGTCAATCAATCACAAAAACCCTAATCGGGTTAAGTGCTGATTTCCAAATGGATTAAGTTGGAAATTTGGGTTGATTGACCCAAACGGTTTGAAGACCGTTTGGGGATCACCCAAATGGTATCAAGACCGTTTGGAGGTCACCCAAAACCGTTTGAAGGTCTAGGGTTGAGTATGATTAAGCAATTGAAGATCCAAAGATACTAAGTTGGAGTGTAATCAATTGTTGATTTGGTGATCAATCCAATGATCCAAACCCTAATTGGTTGACTTGGATTTTGATGTTAACATGGGAAAACGGTCTCAAGACCATTTGGAGGTCATCCAAACGACCTCAAGACCGTTTGAGGTCAGGTCATGTTCAATTCGGATGATGGTTCAATGGTTTCAAAGTAACTAATCTTACATTGATTAATGTTGAAGGATCATCGATTCCAAACTCTAATTCAATTGATTCAAACCCTAATTGATGACCAAGTGAGGGTCAATTGAGGATCAAATAAGTTGAAGGTTGACCTATTTAACTCAATTAAAGAATGATGATAGGTCCAATTGATGATTGGTTCCATGAATTCAATGATTGAAGGAATCAACATTGGAAACCCTAATTCAATTTGATTGGTTGAGACCATATTTGGTCCATGCGGTTTTGGGGAGGTTTGGACCAAACGGTCTCAAGATCGTTTGATTCCAAATGGTCTCAAGACCATTTGGGACCAAACAGTCTCAAGACCGTTTGGGACCAAACGATCCCAAACCGGTTGAGTCCATGCGAATTCAAAAAGGTGGTTTAGCAAACAATTTCAAGTACTTACTTTAGCAAACGGTCTCAAGAACCACCTTTACCAAACTGTTTCAAACCGTTTGAACTTTGAAGGACCAAGACTGTTTGGGGCTCAAGTAGTCAAAATTGATTGGAGATTCAATTGGTCAATTCAATTGGATACTTTATTTAATGGAGGTCCAATGTGATTGAATCTCTTGAGAATTAAGATGATGAATGATCCATTGATCCAATGATGATTAGTAATGATAATCATTGAAGGTACAAAGGTTGAAACCCTAATAGTACCTAAGTGATTAGAGCCAATTAAGGGATGAACCCTAATTGCTTATAGGATCAATGACTTGGTACACTATAATAATCATAGTTGTATGTACTCGATTGAAGGGTAGATGTGACCTAATCAAGTTGAAGAAGATGATTGCATGAAAATCATACATGAATATGATTCATGTGGTGATTAAGGGTATGATTCTTAAGTAAAGAGATCATGAAACCCTAATCATGAACATAAACCCTAATTGATAGGGTTATTGATTTCTAACCCTAATTGAGGGCAATTCTAAATGAAACCCTAATCAAGGGTGATGATGTAACCTTACTTCAGGGTAATGATATGTATAACTCTAATTTAGGGTAATGAGATAAAAAAACCCTAATTTGGATGAATAGTGAATATCTAATTATGGATAATTGAATGAAATCCTAATGGAGATGAATAGTAAACCCAAATTGTGGGTAACTATGGTGGAAACCCTAGTTGAGGGTGATTCCATGTGAAACCCTAGTTGAGGGTGATTCCATGCGAAACCCTAGTTGAGGGTAATTCCATGAGAAACTCTAGTTGAGGGTGATTCCATGAGAAACCTCGATTAAGAGTTAACATCACATGAAGCTCCAAATGCTATGTTGTGATGAGAGGCCCTAAGAAGGGTGAAGGTATGTGATACTTTAATGTGAAGTCATAATACATAAAGCCCTAATCCTGGGCAATATGACAATGAATCATAATCCTAATTTTAAGTAAGGGTATAAGGAAACCCTAATTTTGAGATAGAAGGAATGACCTTATAAAGGTGAAACATTTCAAGTGGTTGATTATAAGCAACCTTATTGTAAGCAATGTCTTTATCGTTAGACAAGTCCATATCATTAAAGATAGTTGGACAATTTTAATGTGAGGCGTATGCATTAGATGCTAAAGGTGAGAGTTTAGTAATGGAATGTATTAAGAGGGAAATACCTTAATACAAGATAAGTTGGTTAACTCAAGAGGGTCTGAAATGATGAGAAAGTGATACATCAAGATATGATAGTTATCACATTCAACACTTCAAGGTTTATATACCTTGATACACTTAAATTCCAATATAATTGGGGAAGAAACATATGAAGTGTGTTATGCAACTATTACAATGAAATGTAATGAGTTTTTGCACTTTGATGAGTATTAATTAATGTACCTTGAGAATGGGGTTAAGCCCAAATGATGAGTATGATGTAGTCATACCATGATGACGATGAGTAATGAACTCATACCTTGAATTGATGATCATTAATGCTATATGATGAGAGTAATGATCTTGAATAATCATTTATGATATCTTTGAATGCCCAGAGGTATGGAATAATGAATTGAGGGTTGAACAAATAATATAATCATGAAACCCTAATTAATAAGAAATGGGGAACCCTAACCCTAATTTGGGTAAAGGGAATGAGAAGCCCTATTTGATAGTAAACCCTAATTCCTGGGAAAGGAATAATGGTGTTACTATTGTATCACATGATGTGATGAATATCTTGTATGACTGTTATCATTTCTAATAGACATACTGATAATATGAGATGATGAATATAGCCAGGTTTGAGCTGTGACATTTATATAATAAATGTTGATTGGCCTTATGTGCCTTAATGTTGTTGTTGCTTAGTAAAAGTAGCAATGTGCATGAATTTCATGAGTCATATGAGTAAGTTTTTGCCTAGAAAGAGGTGACAAGATATGTTGTGGCCTTGAGAGCCATGTGTGATGCTTGTGTGACAAGTATCATGAATGCCTTGGTCAAATGACCTGAAGGTGACAGTTACCTAATAGATGGTAATTATGCTCAATGATGAGTTAAGGGTTTGAATACCCAGAACCATATGATTATGGTGATGAAAATGTGAAGGGATGAGAATTCCCAGAATTGAAATAAGGGACTGAGTTCCCAAGGTCTTTGAAAGACTAATTAGTATTTGATGAAAATGGTACATGTCTCTTTATAGCATTGTTGTAATAAGTCTTGTTTGAGAACTTGGCTGATGCTAAAAGAATATGAAAATGTACTAAATTAATCAAGTGAAATCTTTTCATATAGATCCCTAACCATACATCCATCATCGTCAGTAATAAGGTGATGGTGAAACGGGTGCTCCGCGGCAAAACCCAGAACGCATATTTTGAATATGTGGGGGTGAATGGGTGAAAAATATCCTTACGTCCGGTGAAGAGATTGAGGGAAGGTAAACATCAAACCTCTCAATCCTTCATGTGTCGGGATGAATGTATCATAAATCTCCTGATGGTTGGGATATATGTAACATTAATCTCCCAATGATATTTAATGTCGGGTCAAGGAGATAAACATTAAATCTCTAGACGGCCGATGAGAGTACAGTTGACGCTGTAACTCTTTAGCAAAGTTCCAGTATACCCGGGAAAGGTATATTGAGCAGTCGACAAAGTCCTGCTTGTTGTCCCGCACTGACCGGGATGTGAGAGGTCATGGGAATCCGGCTCTTCCATTGACCTATGTATGGTACCGATTTCGACTTCGCAATGGTCGGTTGGAGTATGAGTGGTATACCTCATCTCCTCAGGGCATAAGTGTGTTTGTAAAATGAAATCAGCCGTATAGCATGTTTGCTTAAGGATTGAATACAGAAATTCATTGGCTGATGTTACATTTCTATTATATATCTGTAGTTCATTGATGTTATTCATATCTGTTTGTATTCATCACAAGAAGATAGATGAACTACGATTCTACCCTGTGTAGATGCAATGTTCTCCTTGGAAAAGGAGACTACTTCACTCTGTTCATACAGTGATTTACCTGCTGTTGATTATATATATAAATCCTTCTGCTCAGTTTATTTTAATAAACTGCTATAACAATGTTTTGGCAGAGAGTTATATCTCCTGCTGGGGCAATTTACAATTGTCTCACCCCCTTGGGATCCAACTTTTTAGGTGAATGCGGATAGAGGAATAGAAATCCTAATACAGGGAAAGGACAGCAGCAATATCATCAGAGACAGTAGTGAGATCTCAGGTGGAGATACTGCCTGTCAAGTTATGTAATTAGAAAGTCCTATGTGTCGTCTCTGTACTCTCAGGTCCTCAGAGTTTTTAGCCAATGTTTATGATAAATTGATATGAGGTTTTGGCTTAATGCCTCGTGATTCATATGTTGTCTGTATATAATGTTTATAAGGCAGCTGATGATGTAGTCTCTAAAAAGAGATGGTACAGGTTATGTACATTGAACCCGAATGTGAATGTTATACAATGGTTCTTGATGGAAAAGATTTCCTATGTGTGGATCTCTTTGCAAATAGTTTTAATTTTTAGTGATTTTCAGTAATCCGCTGCAAATAATTCGCTTCCGCTTAAGTTAATCTTGTTTTTGTGAGTTGGATGTCACAAATTAGTGGTATCAGAGCTCTAGGTTTGCTAAGTCTACAGAGACATAGGACTAAGATATTAGAGTCTGTTCTGGTGTCATCCAGTGTATCTGATAGTGTCTTCTGCTCATATAAGAGAAGAAGAACTTAAAGATGACTGGGTTACATGAGGAGGTTGTGCTGAAAGAAGCAATGTTGCACCAAGAAGGGGTGCATGGGAACAGGAAAGAGAGAGACAATTGCCTGAGAATCCCCTAGATGATCCAACTATAATAAGAAAATCCTTCTTTAACTATAACTGTTGGAGAATTTAGGGCAACAATAATTTATATAGTGGATCAAGCTTTGGTAGTGTATCCTAGATTACCAGTCCCAATGATGATGTTTCAGATATCAACATGATTAGTAATCAACATCTGTAGGTTGAAGCAAAAAGGAAATGATGAATTTCTGGACTTAAAGTGAGTCTGTGCTCAACCTTAGCCTGTTGAATCAATCTTTGAGGCAGAGTTAGCCTGAGGCAGTGAATAATCCATGAATTATGACAAGTTAGACAAGATAATGTCATTCAAATATGTCATCTTATGAATTCCTGGATTAACTAAGGAAGGAATTGATTGAACTTTCCTTGATTAGTCCTATGAGGACTTATGTTTTGCATAGTAAAACATTACAAATGTTTTATGTTGTTCTTACCTCTATAAGAAAAGATGAGGTATAGAAGAGATGCCTGGATAAAATCCAGGAATGTTAGACCTTATGCTTGTGATAATATGAAAGAGAAGGAATATGATAGTATACAAAGTGCATACCACTTAATTTCAGTATTTATATACCCTGGCCAGGTATACAACTATTGATGATAAAGTGAGTATGGAAACTCTTAGATTGTTGTCTTTTTGATTGCTCTGATCAAGTAGTCATTCTGAGACAATCTAATGAGTATCATAAAATCAGGAATATGGAATGAATAAATGTATCATATCCTAAGCATAAGAAAGAGAAGTCTGAGATAATCTCAGATAAGCATGTTGTATGAGGAACTAAAAGTGCACTCCTCATAAGATAAGAATAAGGGAGATGAACACTGTTCAACAATGCTGCAAGCATAATAAAGATCTTTCCCATAATAAAGAAATGGGAAAATGTAATGAGAAAATGAGATGATCATAAACATGCTAGATAATAATAAAGAAAGGGATAATGACATGTAATCATCCTTATAAATTCCTATGCTAAAGGCAAGTAACTGAGGATGAGGCAAAGAGTAAATGGTTCATGAATAGTTGAAAATACATGAATTAATAAGAGGAATATGAATCCTTATTTTCTTTCCTTTCAGGGACATGGAAATCAAGTGGGTCTTAGGACACTTGATGTGCATAACATAAATATGTTCATGTGATGGATACTTAGAAAATTATCAGTTTATCTTGGACTTTGGTTCCAAGATGAGGACATATGTAAAAATTAATGTTCCAAGATGAAAGGAAGAGAAATATGTGATGTGTTCTCAACACATGTGATGGATACCAAGGTGAAAGATTCTGGTATCTGAGAAATATCAGATGGTTTTTGTTGGCTACCTGGAGTGGTCAACTATGAAATTAGTCTGATTATGTAAAATGATATGAGAATCATATGTTAGGGGTTTATGATATGCATAAACATGATACTAATAAAGAATGTATGACGTTTCTCTGAACAAGAAAAGTGTTACATGACACAAAATTGAGTCCACAGTTTATAATGAAAAACAGTAGAGCATGTGTTTTGTGTGTTGATTCTATGAGAATCCTGTATGGAAACACTTTGTGCTGATCAAAGCTTTTTTGGTGTCTCCATAATAAGGAGATGATGTGTGAAGACTAGATAGGATGATGAATAAAATACATCTGTCTTCCTTTATCTGGATTTCGGGGATGAAATCCTTATTAGGGGTTTATAATTTGTAACATCCCTGACCTGGGTTATACTTTAACCCTAGGTGTTTTGATTAAGAAAGATGATTAAATGCTTAATCTCATCTTGTGAAAAGTAATTAGGCCTCAAGAGGAACCTATGTTGCAATTCTAGTCCTATTGAACATTCTTGAAATCAATGTTTTGTTTGTTTTGGACTAAAGTGCAAATTACCCAAGTTGAGGGGTTTAAGTGCAAATTGTGCATGATAATATGTTCCTCATGTGTTGATGCATCATGAGAGTGAAAATGATGCAGATGTATGGCTTATGGAAGCCTAGTACCAAGAAAGAGATGATAAAGCTATGTTTGTACATGAAAACCTAGTTTTGGTGTGATGTGCAATTTACCCAAAATCTAGGGTGAAATATGTAAATTACCACTTCTATAAGGTCCCTAATGTTTCTTGGCATCATTTAGAGCAAAGAAAATGAGAGGGGCACCTCATTTGAATTAAGTTGGAGGAGAGAGAATCTTGATATTAAAATAATCAAGATTTAATCCTAATTGATACCCTGATTTGATTTAGGGCAAAAATAAATGTATTAATTAAAGGGCCTTAAAACAAAATTAAAATGGTTGGATTCATATGTGTGTAGAAATACTTGATCCTTGCAAGGACCACGAAAATATCCAAGGGAGTGGATAACTCAGACACAATTTTATAAGAAAAAGAAATATCCACTCACATATGGATATTAATATAATATGATTTGAGGTGCTTGATTTGCTTTTCTTTAAATCATGGATAATTGAGAGGAATAAGAGTCAAACAAGATAGCCTCGTCCCTAAGCAAGTTGAGGGGGAAGAGGCGGTCATATTTTTGGGATTAAATGGATTTTTACAAAGCATATTCTCTCTCATTGAATTTTTTATAAAAAGACCTTTTACAAGCCAAATGAAAGGAAGTTTCGACCCCACTTCTTCTCCTTGCTTGGGAAACGACCAAGGGAGCTTTGTAGGATCAGGAGGACGACCCCCAAACTGTTGGTAAGGTTCGTGACCCTTTTCACCTTGATTCCATGGTGGAAATCGAAAATAAATTATGGTTTTCTTCCTATTTCGATATCCTCTTCAATTCTAACCATTCCTTTTTACTCAAACCTTGAGGATGAGCCTTGGAATGGTGAAAGGAGTTGCATCCACCATTTTTGCCACGAGCTTGGAGCTTTAAAGCTCAATTGGAGGCGGGTTTTATAACTTGAACCCTTGATTTGTTATTGTATTCAATTCCTTATCAAATAATGATCAATTCCATATTCACGATAATTGATTTGGTTGATGGATGCAATCACCATGGAAACCACAGAAGGCTTTTTGAGTTTAGAGGTTGAAGATGATAAGCACACACCTCTCCAAACATCCAAGGCAAACAGTTTCAAAAGAGTTGCTCAAATGGTTTCCCAAACCGTTTGGGAGCAAACGGTTTCAAACCGTTTGAGAGGAAACGGTTTCACCAAACCGCATGAGACCAAACAGTTTCAGACCATTTGGTGGTGTTGACCAGGGTTGACCATTTGGAGATATGTTGAAAATTATCTAGGTTAATGACCCATCAATTATGATTGATTAGTTCCAATTGGTTCATGAGTTGAAGGTCAATCAATCACCAAAACCCTAATTGGGTTAAGTGCTGATTTCCAAATTGATTAAGTTGGAAACTTGGGTTGATTGACCCAAACGATTTCAGGACCATTTGGGGATCACCCAAACGGTTTCAAGACCGTTTGGAGGTCACCAAAGACCGTTTGAAGGTCTAGGGTTGAGTATGGTTAAGCAATTGAAGATCCAAAGATACTAAGTTGGAGTGTAATCAATTGCTGATTTGGTGATCAATCGAATGTTCCAAACCCTAATTGGTTGACTTCGATTTTGATGTTGACATGGGAAAATGGTATCAAGACCATTTGGAGGTCATCCAAACGACCTCAAGACCTTTTGAGGTCAGGTCATGTTCAATTTGGATGATGGTTCAATGGTTTCAAAGTAACTAATCTTACATTATTAATGTTGAAGGATCATTGATTCCAAACTCTAATTCAATTGATTCAAACCCTAATTGATGACCAATTGAGGGTCAAATCAGTTGAAGGTTGACCTATTTAACTCAATTGACGAATGATGATAGGTCCAATTGATGATTGGTTCCATGAATTCAATGATTGAATGAATCAACATTGGAAACCCTAATTCAATTTGATTGGTTGAGACCATATTTGGTCCATGCGGTTTTGGGGAGGTTTGGACCAAACGGTCTCAAGACCGTTTGGGACCAAACGATCCCAAACCGGTTGAGTCCATGTGGTTTCAAAAAGGTTCTTTAGCAAACGGTTTCAAGTACTTGCTTTAGCAAACTGTCTCAAGCACCACCTTTACCAAACGGTTTCAAACCGTTTGAACTTTGAAGGACCAAAACCGTTTGGGGCTCAAGTAGTCAAAATTGATTGGAGATTCAATTGGTCAATTCAATTGTATACTTTATGTAATGAAGGTCCAATGTGATTGAATCTTTTGAGAATTAATACGATGAATGATCCATTGATCCATTGATGATTAGTAATGATAATCATTAAAGGTACAAAGGTTGAAACCCTAATAGTACCTAAGTGATTAGAGCCAATTAAGGGATGAACCCTAATTGCTTATAGGATCAATGACTTGGTACACTATGATAATCATAGTTGTATGTACTCGATTGAAGGGTAGATATGACCTAATCAAGTTGAGAATTTGATTGCATGAAAATCATACATGAATATGATTCATGTGGTGATTAAGGGTATGATCCTTAAGTAAAGAGATCATGAAACCCTAATTGACAAGGTTATTGATTTCTAACCCTAATTTTTGGCAATTCTAAATGAAACCCTAATCAAGGGTGAGGATGTAACCTTACTTCAGGGTAATGATATGTATAACTCTAATTTAGGGTAATGAGATACAAAACCCTAATTTGGATGAATAGTGAATCTCTAATTATGGATAATTGAATAAAATCCTAATGGAGATGAATAGTAAACCCAAATTGTGGGTAACTATGGTGGAAACCCTATTTGAGGGTGATTCCATGTGAAACCCTAGTTGAGGGTGATTCCATGTGAAACCCTACTTGAGGGTGATTCCATGAGAAACCCTAGTTGAAGGTGATTCCATGAGAAACCCTGATTAAGAGTTAACATCACATGAAGCTCCAAATGCTATGTTGTGATAAGAGGCCCTAATACGGGTGAAGGTATGTGAGACTTTAATGTGAAGTCATAATACATTAAGCCCTAATCCTGGGCAATATGACAATGAATCATAATCCTAATTTTAAGTAATGGTATAAGGAAACCCTAATGATGAGATAGAAGGAATGACCTTATAAAGGTGAAACATTTCAAGTGGTTGATTATAAGCAACCTTATTGTAAGCAATGTCTTTAGCGTTAGACAAGTCCATATCATTAAAGATAGTTGGACAATTTTTATGTGAGGCCTATGCGTTAGATGCTAAAGGTGAGAGTTTTGTGATGGAATGTATTAAGAAGGAAATACCTTAATACAAGATAAGTTGGTTAACTAAAGAGGGTCTGAAATGATGAGAAAGTGATACATCAAGATATGATAGTTATCACATTCAGCACTTCAGGGTTTATATACCTTGATACACTTCAAATCCAATATAATTGGGTAAGAAACATATGAAGTGTGTTATGCAACTATTACAATGAAATGTAATGAGTTTTTGCACTTTGATGAGTATTAGTTAATGTACCTTGAGAATGGGGTTAAGCCCAAATGATGAGTATGATGTAGTCATACCATGAATAGGATGAGTAATGAACTCATACCTTGAATTGATGATCATTAATGCTATATGATGAGAGTAATGATCTTGAATAATCATTTATGATATCTTTGAATGCCCCAGAGGTATGGAATAATGAATTGAGGGTTGAACAGATAATATAATCATGAAACCCTAATTAATAAGAAATGGGGAACCCTAACCCTAATTTGGGTAAAGGGAATGAGAAGCCCTATTTGATAGTAAACCCTAATTCCTGAGAAAGGAATAATGGTGTTACTATTGTATCACATGATGTGATGAATATCTTGTATGACTGTTATCATATCTAATAGCCATACAAATAGTATGAGATGATGAATATAGCCAGGTTTGAGTTGTGACATTTATATAATAAATGTTGATTGGCCTTATGTTCCTTAATGTTGTTGTTGCTTAGTAAAAGTAGCAATGTGCATGGATTTCATGAGTCATATGAGTAAGTTGTTGCCTAGAAAGAGGTGACAAGATATGTTGTTGCCTTGAGAGCCATGTGTGATGCTTGTGTAACAAGTATCATGAATGCTTTGGTCAGATGACCTGAAGGTGACAATTACCTAATAGATGGTAATGATGCTCAATGATGAGTTAAGGGTTTGAATACCTAGAACCATATGATTATGGTGATGAGAATGTGAAGGCATGAGAATTCCTAGAATTGAAATAAGGGACTGAGTTCCCAAGATCTTTGAAAGACTGATAAGTATTTGATGAAAATGGTACATGTCTCTTTATATCATTGTTGTAATAAGTCTTGTTTGAGAACTTGGCTGATGCTAAAAGAATATGAAAATGTATTTAATTAATCAAGTGAAATCTTTTCATGTAGAGCCCTGACGATAGATCCATCATCGTCAGTAATAAGGTGATGGTGAAACGGGTGCTCCACGGTAAAACCTAGAACACATATTTTGAATATGTGGGGGTGAATGGGCAAAAAATATCCTTACGTCCGGTGAAGAGATTGAGGGAAGGTAAACATCAAACCTCTCAATCCTTCATGTGTCGAGATGAATGTATCATAAATCTGCCGATGGTTGGGATAGATGTAACATTAATCCCCAATGATATTTAATGTCGGGTCGAGGAGATAAACATTAAATTTCTCGATGTCCGATGAGAGTACAATTGACACTATAACTCTTTAGCAAAGTTCCAATATACCCTAGAAAGCTATTTTGAGCAGTCGACACAGTCCTTATTTTTGTCCTGCACTGAACGAGATGTGAGAGGTCATGGGAATCCGACTCTTCCATTGACCTATGTATGGTATCGATTTCGACTTCACAGTGGTCAGTTGGAGTATGAGCGGCATACCTCATCTCCTCAGGGCATGTGTGTTTGTAAAATGAAATCGGACATATAACATGTTTGCTTAAGGATTGAATACGGAAATTCATTGGCTGATGTGACATTTCTATTATATATCTGTAGTTCATTGATGTTTATCATATCTGTTGGTACTCATTACAAGAAGATAGATGAACAATGATTCTACCATGTGCAGATGCAATGTTCTCCTTGGAAAAGGAGATTACTTCACTCTGTTCATACAGTGATTTACATGCTGTTGATTATATATATAAATCCTTCTGCTCAGTTTATTTTAATAAACTTCTATAACAATGTTTTGGCAAAGAGTTATATCTCCCGCTGGGGCAATTTACAATAGTCTCACCCCTGTGGGATCCAACTTTTAAGGTGAACGCGGACAGAGGAGAAGAAATCCTAATATAGGGAAAGGACATCAGCAATATGACCAGAGACAGCAGTGAGATCTCAGGTGGAGATACTGCCTGTCAGTTTATGTAATTAGAAAGTCCTATGTGTCGTCTCAGTACTCTCAGGTCCTCGGAGTTTTTAGCCAGTCGTTTTGATAAATCGATCTGAGGTTTGGATTAATGCCTCGAGATTCGTATGCTGTCTGTATATAATGTTTATAAGGCAGCTGATGATGTAGTCTCTGAAAAGAGATGGTACATGTTATGTACATTGAACCAGAATGTGAATGTTATACAATGGTTCTTTATGGAAAAGATTTCCTATGTGTGGATCTCTTTGCAAAAAGTCTTAATTTTTAGTGATTTTCTATAATTCGCTGCAAATAATTCACTTCCGCTTAAGTTAATCTTGTTTTTGTGAGTTGGATGCCACAAAAATGGTCTGGTCTGTGGTCCATATATTTGTTGAAATCTGCTCCGTGGTCTGGTCTGGTCCGGTTTTGGACCGATTCTCAACCCTACACTCACCTCGTTTCCTCTATAACTTGAATATAAGATCCAATGCTTTGGTTTTAGTATGCTCTTCTAGTGAATCATCGTGTTCTTCATTGTGGAGAAGAAGAAGACCCCATGTGATTTTTTTGATGTTGGTATATGTTCACTCTCCTAGTTTCCTCTATTGTGATTTATGTGTGTCATACTGTCATGGACATTATTATCCTTCATTTTTCTTTTGGGTAAGCTCTACCCGTGCCATATAGGTGGGTCTCTTTGTCTACAAGTCATATGCCCTTGGGGCCATCTCAACTTGACATGGGCATTCCTCTTGTCTCTATTCGAAGCAATGTCTATGATATGGATTTTTCCAAATTTTCGATTGGTTGAAGATTCGAAATATCTAATTTGTCTACGGTCCGAAAAATGCCCATAAATACTCATTGGAAAATATTTTTAATGAGGGATATGGTTTTATGATTTTCCATCCCTATTTTTCTTTTTTGTTCTATTGTTTTATTTAGAAAGCCTTAGTTGATTCTTTAAATCCTGATGATGAAATTAATGTGATCTAATAAAGTAATTATTGTATTACTTAATCATGTAGGTGAACATAATCTGTAAATAAGATTTTTGGAACCTTAATAATACCTAGCCCTAATTCCTAACACATAATAGCCTAACCCTAACGTATTTGAACCCTAATCAACCATAATTCGATCTAGAAACAATATAGAGTATTAGTTTATGATGCTTAATGTTCAATTACATGTGATTAGATTCTAATAAAGTCAAGGAGATGTTTTCCCTAGGTATCTTAAACCAAGGTAAATGGGTCATGTTGCTATGCACAATTATTCATGGTTGATTTGAATGTTATGTATAATGTAGACATTATGATTTCAAGTTCAATGTTGTAGATCATGTTCATTATATTAATTGATTGATGATAGATATACCTATGTCTTATGGTTATCATGATCACTAAGATTAGATATTATGATTAATGATTAATGAATTTAAAATTCAAGTGGAATTCCATCATGTTAAAGATTCAAGTTTAAGATTTTTCTTATGTTCACATTTAGAATTATGTTATATGAATCTAACTAAATTTTATATGATCTCACAATCATGGAACTCAAGGGGTCGTTACGGGGTTTTATATCCAATCATTACTTCCATGCCAATTATGGATTTCCTAGCATCAAGGGCTTTCATAGAAATTTGTGCTCGTAATGGGAAATTAGAGAGAGATGCATATTCTTATTGTAATCTTTCATTCTCACCGCACATATATCTTTTTTATTTATGTTAAAAGTTCATATAAAGAATGCTTAAATTAATGTTCAAGCTCATCTTTTTCTTCATGTCAAGTATAATTTTTTTATGCTATAAAGTGATAATACCATTTACTGACATGATTGTTTTTCCATTTGCATGGTTGGGGACGCATTGTCCCTAGGTATTGGAGCAAACAAGGAATAAAGAAGAGCAAGCCAAGGATTAGAAGATCTACAATGGTGCCATATACCTTAGAGGATTTTAATATTCTCATATTTCCTTTACTATTTTTGTTGTTCCATGTTTAGATGTTAGATCTTAGAGTTGATAAAGAAGTCAACTATAAATTTTAAATCCAATGGACAATGTATGAATCTTTTTCAGTCTAGGTATGGCAATTTATTTATTTATGTAACATGAGTATCTTAATGTGAAATCCTCTTGCATAGATATATTCCCCCACTAAGTTACTGTATGTATTCAAAGGTGAGGTGTTACTTTAGTGGCATGAGAGAAAATAAGTAGATGGACACCAGACAATAATCCAATTTTTATATTCTAACACTAGGTATATGTGACTTCTTGCCATACGGAAAGGATAGGGATGATGGTTCTAGCTCATCTAGTGAGGGAAGTGGACCAGGAAGGAACCCTAAGAAAACCTTGGAGGACTAAGTTCAAGCTCTCCTCAATGCCCTAGGACAAGGACAACATCAACCCAAATAACCCGAGCTAAATTTGATGGACTTCTTGAAATTAAGGCTTGACTCCTTTGCCGAAGAAGGAGAAGTTGATGTTGTCACCAAGGGATAAGAATGTATTAGAAGCATGGAGCATTGTTTCCTTGACCTGGACTGCCCTCAACAATGTAGGGTCCGATTTGCTACACAAATGTTGTAGGAGCTACTAGTACATGGTGGGAGAATTTCCTCAACTCAAGACCGACAGATGCAACTGCACTCACATGGGAAGGATTTGTTGAAGACTTCCAGGGGACTATGTGTTTGAGGCTATGATAGAGAAGAAGGAGGTAGAGTTCACCAACGTATCTCAACTTGGTGACATGAGTGTGACCCAATATGCAACAAAGTTTAGGATCCTGTAGAAATATGATTATGAATATAATGACCGAAGTAGAACAAAGAAGTTTATCTAGGGATTCAATCCTGAAAAAAGCTTTTCCTTGTAGGGAATAGGCCAATCCTAGAGATAGAAGATCACCCTGGAAGGTTGCATAGGAAGGAAGCTCCTCATAATAACAACCAGTTTCAACACCAACCTCCCAACAACAATAATAGGAATGCACCTAAGCCTATTGTAGAAGTTTAGAAGCCCTAATGTCCAAAATGCAAGAAAAACCACACAAGCCCATGCATGTAAGGAACATGATCATTCTACTACTATGGAAAGAGTGGGCATCTCAAGTTGAGCTACCCAATGCTACTAGGGAAGGATGCAGTGTCAAATAAAAATCCACCCCAGAATCAGAATAGGATCCAAGATCCTCCACCAAGGAGACAGGCTAGGATTTTTGCCATGAACTTGGAATATGCCGATCAAGGTAACAATTAATTCATGCATTGGAAGCTCTAAATGTTAAATATATACCTTTACAAAAAGAAATGTAACTTAATTAAGGGATAAGTGAAGCCCTAAGGTGTGCAGTATTCTAAGGAAATTTTAATATGAAATTTATTTAAGGTGGGTATAATTGCAACATCCCAAATTTGGAATAAAATAAGTTTAGGGCCTTACTTTCAAAAATTCCAACTATAAATTTCTATACTTAGACATTGACGAAAGTTTCCCCGAATATCGAATACTTCATATGATATATAATGTAAGGAGAGAGAGAACGAAATATGTTCCCTCTTTTCTTTTCTTTACGATTAAATGAATTCTGTATACATAATCAATATACATCATTATTCTCTCTCTTTTCTCTCTCATATAAATATCACTTCTTGCAGTGACATAAAAGATAATAGATTAACCTTTGGGTGTATAATCACTCTAACTCTAGAATTTGACTCATCAATTCAATAAAAAGAAAATTATCCCAAATTTTAATACATATAAACTAAAATAATGAATTTGAAGTCGTTAGGACTTCATTTGACCCTCCAAATCATAGTTTTGATTAATGATTAATGTAATATTTGATGTATAAAATGATTTAACCTATGATCCCATTTGTTTAAATGTCACACTGACTAAATTTTTAATTTCTCACCCATTGTCATTTGTCACATAGAGTTAGAGTCTAGTCAGACACTCAGACTTAGAGTGCTTCACAGTTTGGGAGTCATCTCCCTCACCAGATGACCAAAGCCTGTAGGAATCTACAAGCATGACTCCGTCTTCACCCTCTAATCCTTCTCTCTTCTGGTTTCTGCATGCTAAGAGCACATTTTTCACCATCATCACATCCTGGAGACCTCGTGATCCCAATCTTACTAGGGCTTCATGCCTTATAGTTCTCAGCCAACTAGACTCCTTTGAATCTCCCATGTTTCCTGTTCTGACTAAGAATCTAGTACCGCATGACCACCACCTATATAAATGCGGTCCCAAAACACTCCTCTAACATGAAGGAACCAAACTCCAAAGCCCCTTTTCCCTTGAGCACTCTCTCCCTAGCCTCCCCTTCTACACCTACCAGTCTCTTCAACCTTTGGTTCAAACTAAAGGTTCAATCGTCCATGCATCCTACTCATTTTTGGGGAAACCACCAAAGCTTTTTGATCCTTTAGTTCTTCCTAAAGCAAAGGTATTTCCCCCTTCTTGCCAACCTATTACTATTGTTCATGAACCCATGGCCGATTGAATTTGCCTCTTCATCATTTTGTAATTTCTCCACATTTCAGGTCATTGTAGTTTTTGTATCCCTGATGCCATTCTCGCATGAGATTTTCTATCTTCAATACTTTTGATTTCCCTTTTTCTACTTCTCTTATGGTGGTGAAGACAACAACAATATACGACACTTGCATGACCTGATGAAGGGGTAGATGGGGCCGCATGTCCACAAATAAGATGTTGGTCTATGTTCTCACACTTGGTTTCTTCTAGAACTCGAATCTAAGATCCAATGCTTTGGTTTTGGTATGCTCTTCCAGTGGATCATCGTGTTGAAGATGATGAGAAACCCATGCGAAATATTTGATTTCCCCCCTCTATATGATTCATGTGTCTCACACTATTGCAGACATTCTTGTCCTTCATTTTTGTTTTGGGCGAGTGCTACCCATGCCATGTTGGTGGGTCCCTCTATCCACGAGTCATTTATCCTTTGGTCCATCTCACCCTGATGTGGGTACGCCTATTGTCTCTATTGGAAGCAATATTGATGATGTGACTTTTTTGAGTTTTTGATTGGTACAGGACTTGAAATTCATTTTTGGTTCATCATTGGTCAGAAAAGTACCCATATATACTCGATGTAAATGATTGTAACTAGGAGTCCAATTTTATAATTTCCCATTCCTATTTTTCTTATTATGATATTTTATTTAGAAACCATAAATTGATTTTCTAAACCCTAAAATGTATCACATAAACTTAATGTGATCTAATAAAGTAATAATCATATTAATCAATCGTGTAGGTCACTATAATTTTTAAATAAGATATTTGGTAGCTTAATAAAATTTAGCCCTAATTCCTTATGCATCATAACCTAGTTCTAATATATTCAAGCCCTTATTAATCCAAATTCGATCTAGGATCAATAATTAATAATATATGATGTTTAATGTTCAATTACAAGTGACTAGACTCTGATCAAGTCAAGGAGAGGTTTGACCAAGGTGTCTTGCTCCAAGGTAAATGAGCATTCTGCTATGCATAATTTTTCATGGTTTATTTGAATGTTATGAATAAGGTAAAATGTTTTAAATCATGTTCATTATGTCAGTTACTTAATGATTGCTATAACTTATGTTTTATGGTTACCATAATCAATTAGATTAGAGATTCTTTTTTGAAAGAAAGATTAGAGATTCTGATTGATGGTTAACTAATTTAAAGTTCAAGTTTTAGGTGGGGAAAATCTCATCATGTTATAGATTCAAGTTTAAGATTATGCTTATGTTCATATAAAGAATCATATTATGAGAATTTGATTATGTTTTATATATTCTTGCAATCATGGACCTCAAGGGGTCAGATTTTATAGCCAGTCATGGGGTTTCATGCCAATTATGGGCTTTCCTATCATCAAGGGGTTTCTTAGCAGTCATATGCACTTAAGTGGGAAAATAAGAAACATCTGTATATTTACTTATTCAATTCTTTTTTATGTTAAGAATTCATTTTGATAATGCTTAAGTTAATGCTCAAAGTCATATTTTTCCTTCATGTCAAGTATATTTTTTTTCTTATATTATAAAGTGAGAATACCATTTACTAATGTCATTATTTTCCCCTTTAGATGGCTGGGGAAGCGATGTCCATATGAATTATAGAAAATAAGGACTAAATAAGAGCAAGCCAAGGATTGGAATACCTAAAAGTGAAACCTGGTAGGGTGCCATCTATCTTAGAGGATCCTAATATTTAGAATATTTCCTTTTATGCTTTAGTTATACCATGCTTAGGTGTTAAAAATTCATTTCAAGAATGCTTAAGTTAATGTTCAAAGTCATATTTTCCTTCATGCAAAGTATATATTTTTTGTTATGCTATAAAGTGACAATACCATTTACTAATGTCATTGATTCATTCTTTGCATGGCTAGGGAAGCGTTGTCTACATGAATTGGAGAAAAAAAGGACTAAAGAAGAACAAGCCAAGGATTAGAAGACCTACAAGTGAAATGTAGTAGGGTTTTATCTACGTTAGAGGATCCTAATATCTAGAACATTTTCTATTATATTTTAGTTATTCCATGTTTAGATGTTAGATCTTAGACTTGATATAGAAGTCAGTTGTAGTTTTTATATCCAATGAACAATGTATGAATCTTTCTAAGACAATCTATGGTGTTTTATTTATTTATTTTCTGTGAGTATCTTAAAGTGACATCCCTCTTCAAAGATAAATGCTTCCACTATTATAGTATGTATTCATAATTGGGGCGTTGCAGTAACCCTAAGTATGCCATTATGTGGCTTTCTAGTTAGAAGATTGGAAAGCCAATTGCATAATTAGATTCCCTATTTGGATAGTCCTTCAGTTGTTGATGTAGTCATCACTTCATATTCATCACAAACACTCTTAAGGATTCCCTTGGTGTGGACTATGATCATCTCCTCCTCTCCATCATAATGCTCTGATGACGTCAATATATCATCCTATTCTATTTCAAAGAAATATGTTTTACATGGATAATGTAGAGACTGAGGCATGACATTGAAGACATATACATGTTACATATTTTGATCAGCAAGAAGAAACATGAATTACATCTTTTAGATTAAAAGCATTCACCACAAATACCTAGTTGCCATATCCACATCCACCAAAAAAAACATATTTGAAGCGGTCACATTAGTTTATGTCATATAGATATATTATACCATAGATGATATTTTTGTGATAAATGTTGAATATTATTCGTCTAATAGATCATCCAAAGTTCATAATCCAAACCAACAATAAAAGCGTATGACATTGACTCTGATATCAGTGGAGAATTTTGGGGTAAGGAACATAATTGAAATACATAATTTTTCCCAAAAAAACTCTTAACTATTGGTTCTATTGTTGCCATAAAATTTCAATATATTAAATATATGGAAGGAAAATCAATATACCTTGGCTCACACTAGTTGTCCAACAACTAGGCACATCTTACCTTGGTGTAAATTTTTTACTTCTGGATCTAGAGCCATAGTGGATTTTGCTATTGTTGTCTTGTCATCCATCACATCAACACCTTGTCTTCCTTGAAGAAGTTATTTGTTCTCAAATATCTGCCTAAGGGCGTTGACCTCTATGCTGTCCATAGAGATGCAAGAACTTTTAGTGTACCACCTTGGTCTCTAGAAGGAAGCGATACTCATAGTCATTAACATGCTATCTTTTTTCTCAATCCTTCTCCTCCTATTACATCCAGTTGTCCTTGGGTTGAGGTTTTATCTCTCCAAAAGGAATCACTCTAAGATATACTTGTTTCTTAATGTGTGCCTCCATTTATATGTCCATCCCTTCACAAAGGTGAGTCATGGGTTTCGATTATCGAAAAATACAATCTCATTCCTATTTATAAGAAAAATCAAACTCAAAATACTACCTGGAATTCCAATCTCCTGATTTGTAAAACAACCGACTAGTTGGGTTCAATTTGATCATCCAATTGACCAATTGACTTTTCCTATCATCCATTTTGCTAGTCCCAGTCTAGTTTCAATTGACTAATTCAATTAAAATCGAATAGACCACATATGCCTTGTTATTTCCTGACTTCATTCTAGTTGATCGATAGGGATACCCGATCAACTGATTAGCCTATTTTTCAAACTGTTGAACTATCAACCATCTGAAAGTGAACATACCTATTTATCCGAACCATCCATTTGACTGACTAGCTCTCTCAGTCAACTGATTGGATATGAAATCAGCCTATTCACTATTCAAACTATTTTAATCATATGTTTGATTGTGAACTTAAATTTCCTTATGCATCCTTATTTCTGTGGCCTTATAGGTTCTTTATTATGTTGGTAGCAATGATCATAACCTTTTAAGAAAAACATGGTATATAGCAACATACTATTGCTGTCAAATTAATAGGTGTAAGTTGGGAACAAATTGAACCAATAAACTGACCAATGTTATCATGACCCTATAATCACTTTGTCATCAATATCCCAATTGAATCTATGGGCATGGATTTGTCATACGCTTAAAATTTAAACTATGATTCTTGAACTAGAGAAGACTATTGAGATTATGTGAACTCAATATCATATATTGAGCCACATGAGCATATCCATGCATTTCATTGTCTCAATTATTTAGTGGTCAGGATATCACTCTAATAGAGGAAAAAATTCAATCGACACCGCTCACTATAATCCATAATTTTTGTAGTGCACCCTATCACTACATGTTCGCAAAACTTATTTAAAGTCACATTAGATAGTGCTAAAGTACACAAAATAACATATGATTATTGTAGTGACTTCAAGTCTAAGGATCACAATCACCACTATCACATATGGATATGACTCTGACTGCCATGACATGGCTTGCATGTATCATTCTAAAAGGGGAACTTTCTAGTACAACTTGATCTCTAACAAGTACCCATGCGTATGCATTAGTATCCCAATATCAAGAATAAAGAGACATAGTCATCATCCAACATATATACTAGTCCTATGTATTATTTTTGTCCTATAATATCTAAAATTATAACTAACTAGGGACATAACAAGAATGAATAATCTAAATACACATATGATCTCATGTTCATGTCCTTAACCCAAACCATATGCCATTGAGTCAAAACTTTGTTAGGACATTCTTTTATTTATTCATTATCTCAATATTAAGACAAACATAATAAGTGTAATTATCTTAATTAATAATCACATCATATAAAATGCATGACTATTATAATCTTAAGATGATGGCTATCAGGGCATGCAACCAACAGATTGTTATAGAAGAACATAGAAGATATCAAGATTTATTAAGAGAGATAAGTTTGATTGAATTTGGATTGCTGATCTTTGGGTCAAACCAAGATAGATGACCTAACTGAGACCAAGGGTATGACCAACAAAACATGCTATTATATGATTGGGTGGAGATATAGATAACATCATCGATCATGTTTTCCCACTTAGTAACATATTTCCAAAAAGGAGAAAGAATATTGGTTTTCTTTTTTTAGATTTTAGGGAGGCTTGTTGTTTTGTCCTTGACAAAATCTATCAAAGTGCTATATTTATTCTCAAAAATATTAACAATAATGTTGTTGAACATATATTTAGAGTGTAGATTAAGATCAATTACGTCCTCCCATCCATCCACCTATTTTTTTAATTTACAGAATGTGAACATATTAACAAGACTATATTTTTATACCATTAGTGTAAAACCCTCAGAAAACATCTTTGATGCATTGATATTATTTCAATGGTTTTGGAAAGGGGCATGCAACAAATGAAATCCGAGGATAGGTCCAAAAGAGATGCACTGATAAGAGTAAGGAATCCTGCTTTGTTTAGGTATTTTTCCTTCAAGAAGCAACGAGTTGAGTTATCTTACAAAAAGTTGGTTTCCAAATCGTTGTGGGAATTTTGGATAGGGTTAAAGAGAGTCACAAATATATTATAGGAAAATGTTCACAATTGCAAGTTATCATATCACTATATTTTTTTTATATTTGAAGTGAAACATTTGGACTCCGTTTAGGGTAGATTTCTAAATATTTCTGTGAAGTCTAAGAGTATGTTGTAATATTACACAATTCTTAAAGTGATGATGCCATTCTCATCATTTGGTTGATAAAGATAATTGTACTTTGTGCAAACTGTATGATATTACTATCTTGTAAGTTATTTGTTTTATACATTAGGTTGTTGGTCAAACCCAATCTAAATTTAGACACAAAAATAGTGGAGATAATCATAAAGACACACGGTGAAAGAGGATTGCCTTGTCAAAGACCATTTCTCTTAAAGTAACCAAATGGTACTAGTGACCACTACGGATTTTCTTGTGCTTACACTTCGAGAGATTAGTTCAATCCATTTATTAGGGAAATCAAATCCTTTCACGCATTAGACAACTGAATATTTCGTTGGGCTATCTATACTAGAAAAGAAAAGATCACAACCAATTCTGCAAGCAGTAGACTTGGGCGATTAATACGGATAACACTAGCAATTGCGAACACATTTCCCATAAACGAAGGCAAACTACAGGCAGTCCAATTATCACGATTGTAGTTGAGCTGCAAAGGTTCGCTATTAGATATGTTTGCCACAGTCGGCAACAAAGAAGAGAACCAATGAGTGGAACTTGTTGTCACTCCTTTTCCCACAGGAAATCAGAAAACAAAACCCATTATATATTTACAGAACTTGAAAAAACTCCATAAAACCTATTCTGGGAATATTATAAAAGACCTACAGTAAAGAACTTGTCTCGAGATTTGAGTTCCTAAACCTTTCGTCTAGCAATGCAGTTGGAATTTTAAGGGTGAACCGCAACTGGATATCCTGGCACTTCTACTAGGTCCTGCTAGCATTGGTCGGCCTGGTTGATGCGTTGGTAGGCGACCGGCCACATCAAAGGGATCATCAATCGTCATTGTTCCCGAAACCTGCATCAGCTATTGTGGTTTTTCCCTCAGCTCTCACCATAGCCCAATCGGGAACACGGCTAGAAGCGGACCTGAATTTGCTAAAGGGCCTACAACATAATTTATATTTCCTAGTAACACAACATTTTGACTTTGCTTGATCTGAAACTAAAACTGAAAATCAAATTCCGCATGTTACAGTTTCTCTGATAATCAGCCGGGAACAACTCCGATTTTGACCTGGGCAGCGATAGCCAAACCAGGAGTACTGGAGCTGATTTTTGTCGAGAGGGCAGGTTCACAGGAGTATGGAGTTTGGATACATTACGGATTTGTTTGTGGTAATGATGTTCTCCCACACCCTTATTATCCTGTTATAATTTAAACTACTTCTAAACCGGATCAAAACTTACTCCTAAGAGGATTTGTTTGTCCGTCCGCTGGGATCAATAGCAATAGTTATGTGGTTAATGTTAGATATATGGTTGTAGCAGCCATCTATTTAGCATGGGTTAAGCCTAATGTAGTGCAGCAAGTACATGTGAGAAAAATAGTTTTGTCTCTAGTGTAAATGACAAAGAAATTTTATCCCATATTGCTCACTCCTAGAACTTTTGTGGTCCTCATATGTAGGATCACATGGGGCACTAGCGTCCAAGGGGTCCTAGGAGGGAGATATGCTCACCTCCTTAGTGGGTGGGGTTACCACATCACAACGCACACACGCATGCGCGCACCACACCTCGCATGGGCTCGGGCTTGTGGATTGTGGAGAATGACTTCCGTCTTCTTTTTACACTAGGATACGACTAAGTAATTAATTACTCTTGTAATTAATTGTTTCTTTCTTATTCAGATTTCTTAATCCTAATTGGAAAGTGTTTCTCTTTTGCGGATTATTCCGTATTGTGTACAAGAGCAACAGAGTGTTTGCGTCTTACTAGGAATAGGATTAGGGACGTGTGTGGCTATATATACGCCTCCGATCATTAGGGTTAAACACACAACAACGATCTTTCTGCCGCCGTTTCATGTGTGTTTTGAGAGCCCTAATCCAGAGAGCGAGTGCCTTCGTTCCAAGCCGCTTCGTGGAGTTGTTCTCCTGTACGAAGTACAACGTCCTCCTTCCCGTCACCGAGACGCAGTTGTCAGGCGGTGGTTCCTGCAGTTGCTGTGCTGCACTGGTAGCAGTGCAACGTGTCTACGTCAAGCGCAAGCGAGACGTGCAAGTTCCAGGTTCGTGCCAGATCGAGACTGGGAGAACGGTGCCTATCCTCGAGGATTGTTGGGTACTGATTTCTATAAGTATCACGTTCGTTTCTCAACGAACGATCTGGTTTGCAAATCTAACTCATGTTATTTCTGTTCTCCTGCTTTGTTTGATCTTCATTTCTTATTTTGGATCTGCCTGAAACTATTAATTACATTGCACCTGTCGCTGTTGCATGAACGACGTTAATAAATATTATCAACAGTCTTAAAGAAATTATTTTCTGTCGTTAATTAACAATGGTCGGTTAGGGTGGTTCAGGATGTAAAATTGATACCAGCAATATGCCTGAAAAATTTACTGGTACCAACTTTGCCCGTTGGCAGAGTTGGATGGAAATTTAGCTGAACATTGCGGGTTATGATCAGTACTTAGTTGAAACTGAACCTAAATCTAATGAAACAATTCCTGATAATGTAAATATAATTGCTAATTGGAAGAAGGGTGATGAAACGTGCCGCAGTTTGATTCTGTTTGGTTTAAATAACAAACTGTATGATTCTTACTCAAAGCCGTCAGTCACTACGTCCAAGGTTTTGTGAGAATTGTTGATTAAGAATTTTAGTACTGAAAATCAAGGTGTTGAAAAATACTGCGTGTCTAAATTTCTTAAGTTTCAAATAGTTGAGGGTAAGTCGGTTTCCGATCAAACACATGATCTACAACTTCTAGTTCATGAACTCTCAGATGCCAAGATGGTATTGCCTGAGAAGTTTGTTGTTATGTCTATTATAGAAAAATTCCCTAAGTCATGAGAATCGTTTGGTATGTCTCTGAAGTATCACAAAGGGACACACACCATGGATGAACTAATGATGGATATTAATATACAAGAAGAATACTTAAAGGAGAAAGGGGTCAAGGTGCCTACTGATGCAAATCCAACTGTTAATTTTACTTCTGTGAAAATATCAAAGATAAGAAATCTAAGAATGCACATAAACCTAAGGCAAAGATCCAAAAGAAACCGAAGAACAAACCTTGTTAGACTTGTGGACATGTTGGCCACTGGAACAAGGATTGTCCTACTAAGAAGGCAAAGAAAGCTACCACATCTGCAACGGAGGAGGTTGTGGTCAACATGATGACTACATCCTTGAACCTTAATGATGGGTACATGTCTATTAAACCTGAAATCCCTTCTATTTTTGAACCACTTTATTGGATAATTGACACTGGGGTTAATGTACATGTGTGTGCTGATAAATCCCTGTTTGTGTCTTATCAGGCCTCTCGAGGTCGGTCCGTGACTTTGGGCGATTCCAGCTCTACATAAGTCAAAGGAGAAGGACGGGTGGACTTGAAGTTCCCTTCGGGGAGGGTTTTGACTCTTAACAGGGTCAGACACATTCCAACCATTCGATGCAATATCCTTAGTGGCGTCATATTAGTTAGGGAAGGTTATAGAGTAGACTGTAAATGTAATAAGACTATTATTACACACCTTCGTGATTCTTTGTATTTTGGCAAGGGGTACTTATGTGATGTTGAGAACTTGTTTAAGATTCATGTTGAACCTGTTTCAAATTCTGTTTTAAATTTGAATGATTATAGTTCTGTTTGCATGAATCTTGTTTCATCCGATGTATGGCATTCACGTTTGGGACATGTTAATGTTGCCTCAATGAAGCGTATGATGAATCTAAATTTGATCCCTAAATATGAAATTAGCAACAATAAATGTGAAATCTGTGTACAAGCTAAATTGTCTAGGAAGCCTTTTCATTCTGTGAATAGGAATTTGGAAGTTTTGGATTTAGTTCATACATATATCTGTGAATTTAATGGCGTTGCTACGAGGGATCAAAATCGTTATTTTATAACTTTTATTGACGATGCGAGTAGATACTGTTATGTCTTTTTACTTAGAAGTAAAGTGAGGCATTGGATAAATTTAAAATTTATAAGAAAGAAGCCAAAACTCAAACCGGTAAAATACTTAAGCGATTAAGGTCTGATAGGGGAGGAGATTATACCTCGAACTTGTTTTTGGAATTTTTCCAATTACATGGTATAGTTCATGAGGTCACTGCTCCTTATTCTCCACAATCAAATGGGATAGCTGAACGTAAAAACCGAACCTTAATAGATATGGTAAATACCTTACTCCAAACATCTGGATTACCCAACTTTATGTGGGGGGAAGCTTTGAATACAACTTGCCATATTATGAATAGAGTTCCCCATAAACATTCAGAGAGTAGTCTGTTTGAGTTATAGAGAGGAAGGAAACCGAGTCTTAAATTCTTCGAGTGTGGGGGTGCCTTGCAAAGGTACTTGTCTTTGAACACAAATGGAAGAAATTGGGACCGAAAATGATTGATGCCATATTTTTGGGTTATGTAGAGACAAGCTATGCTTATAGATTCCTGATTGTAAAATCAGATATCTCTGGCATTGAGGTCAATACAATTATGGAATTACGTGATGCAACATTCTTTGAGTATGTGTTTCCTATGAAAACTGGTGTGCCCAATGAAGTATCTCAAGAAGATTCATTTACCACAGGTTCTATTCCCGAGCACGTGGAAAGGATGACAAACGTGGGGGACGACTCAGAACAAGCTATTTCTGAATCAGATGATTATGAAGAAATAGTTGAACCAAGGAGAAGTAAACGACCTAGGACATCCAAGGACTTTAGAAATGAGTTTCTCACTTACAATGTTGAGGATAATCCTGTTACTTTCAAACAAGCTATGGAATCTCCAGAAGCTAAGTTTTGGAAAGAAGCCGTTAATGATGAAATCCAATCAATTCTCTCGAATGGAACTTGGGAATTGGTAGATTTGCCTCCTGGTTGTTCTGTAGTTGGTTGCAAATAGATTTTTAAGAAGAAACTTAATGCAGACGGGACAATCAATAAGTATAAGGCTAGGTTAGTTGCTTAGGGTTACACACAAAGGGAATGAATAGATTATTTTGATACCTATTCACATGTTTCCCGTATGACCACAATCCGAGTGCTTATAGCATTGACTTCCATTTATAATCTCTATATCCATCAGATGGATGTGAAGACCGCATTCTTACACAGTGATATTCAAGAAGAGATATATATGGAACAACCTGAGGGATTTGTGGGTCGTGGGAATGAGTTCAAAGTGTGTAAACTTGTTAAGTCATTATATGGCTTAAAACAAGCCCCTAAGCAATGGCATGAGAAGTTTGATTATGTGATATCATCGTTTGACTTTATTTCTAATGAATTTGATAAGTGTCTCTACTGCAAGATTGTCAATAATGGATTCATTTTGTTATGCTTATACGCCGATGATATCTTGCTTTTTGGCTCTGATATGAAAGTAGTAAATGAGACAAAGTTGTTCTTATATAGCAAGTTTGAGATGAAAGATATGGGTGTCGCTGATGTGATTTTAGGGCTTAAAATTATAAGGTCTACTGGTGGTATAACTCTCTCTCAGTCTCACTATGTTGAGAAGATACTGGAGAGGTTTGAGTACACATCACGTAAACCTGTTAAGACTCCATATGATTCATCCAAGCCTGAGACTGAGGTTCCAGTGTCTCAATTACGATACTCTCAGATTATCGAAAGTTTAATGTATCTTGAACTGTACACGTGCAGACATTGTGTTTGCCATGAATAAGTTAAGTAGATACACCAGTTGTCCCGACAAGACCCATTGGGAAGCTCTTGACAAAGTTCTGAGGTATATCAAGGGAACACGTTCCCTTGCGCTGCATTATGGTAAACATCCTTCTGTAGTTGAGGGATATAGTGATGCAAGCTGGATTTCCATGAATTCGGGGAGTAATGGTGTCTCAGAATATGTATTCCTGTTGGGAGGAGGAGCTGTTTCCTGGAGGTCTAAGAAACAGACCATATTGTCTCGCTCCACTTTTGAGGCAGAGTTGTGTGCTTTAGATGAAACTGGATAGGAAGCTGAATGGCTACATGGACTTATGTCTAGTTTACCTATGGTAATGAAGCTGCTTCCTGCAATTTCAGTTCACTGTGACAGCACTACAACTATTGCTAAGATAAAGAGTTCCAAGTACAATCAAAAATAGCGTAGACACATACAAGTCAGATTGAAATCTTTAAGAGAGTTAGTGTCTAATGGGGTCGTAGCTGTGAACTATGTTGGTACCAAAGATAATACAACTTATCCTTTCACTAAAGGTCTTACCTTGGCTTTAGTGGAAAAATCCAGGTTGGGGATGAGACTGAAACCCCTATAGATTTGCAGGCAGTAGCAACCCAACCCAAAAGAGTGGAGATCCCACAAATTGGGTTCAATGTGGTAATAACAAGTTGTCGGGTAAATCGGATGATACTATGTATACTTATTTGATGCTTCTTGCATCTGTGTGTCTATTCCCTGGGAAATCTGTTAGTGTCATGACTGCAAGTTAGTAAGAGAGTAGTCTCTTAATGATGTCAAGTCTTAGGACAGGATGTTAGCAGTACATCCTTGGAGACTCCAGCTAAGTGATTGATGTTGTGTAGGCTGCAACAGGAGAATTGAGTTGTTCTCTGTTATCAATCGTGATATAAAATTTTGTATGCATGGCCTTAATGCATTATTTTCTTTACTACCATGTCTTTATTGTGTTGTTACCAATCTATACTCTTGTACCCAAGGTTCAGGTTCAAGACTTTTGTTCACCTTGTTCCTGCGAGGGTCACAGTTGGATAACTCAGGTAGATTCAAACTGAAAGGTATCTGCTGAAAGCACAATATGGAGGACTGAATGGTAGAGCACACTACACATTGGACTTTGTGGGGGAATGTTAGATATATGGTTGTAGCAGCTATCTATTTAGCATGGGTTAAGCCCAATGTGGTGCAGCAAGTACATGTGAGAAAAGTAGTTTTGTCTCTAGTGCAAATGGCAAAGAAGCTTTATCCCATATTGTTCACTCCTAGAACTTTTGTGGTCCTCATATGTAGGATCACATGGGGCACTAGTGTCCAAGGGGTCCTAGGAGGGAGGTATACTCACCTCCTTAGTGGGTGGGGTTACCACATCACAACGCGCACACACCACGCCATGCCACACCACGCCTGGCCTGGCTGGGCCTAGCTCGGGCTTGGGCTTGTGGCTTGTGGCTTGTAGAGAGTGTCTTCCGTCTTCCGTCTTCTTTTTGTACTAGGATACGACTAAGTAATTAATTACTCTTGTAATTAATTGTTTCTTTCTTATTCGGATTTCTGAATCCTAATTGGAAAGTGTTTCTCTTTTGCGGATTATTCCGTATTGTGTACAAGAGAAATCGAGTATTTGCGTCTTACTGGGAATAGGATTAGGGACGTGCATGGCTATATATACGCCTCCGGTCATTAGGGTTAAACACACAACAACGATCTTTCTGCCGTCGTTTCACGTGTGTTTTGAGGGTCCTAATCCAGAGAGCGAGTGCCTTCGTTCCAAGCCACTTCGTGGAGTTGTTCTCCTATGCGAAGTGCGACGTCGTCCTTCCTGTCACCGAGACACAGCTGTCAGGCGGTGGTTCCTGCGGTTGCTGTGCTGCACTGATAGCAGTGCAATGTGACTACGTCAAGCGCGAGCGAGACGTGCAAGTTCCAGGTTCGGATCGAGACTGGAGAACGGTGTCTATCCGCGAGAATTGCCGGACACTGATTTCTTTAAGTATCACGTTCGTTTCTCAACGAACGATCTGGTTTGCGAATCTAACTCCTGTTATTTCTGTTCTTCTGCTTTGTTTGATCTTCGTTTCTTATTTTGAATTTGCTTGAATATGTTAATTATATTGCACCTGTCACTGTTGAATGAACAACGTTAATAAATATTATCAATAGTTACCTCCCCAGCCATGCATTGAGGCCGCCAAATACAGTGTCGAGTCAGAGTTGAAAATCAGCCAACGATCTCGAGCAGTCCAAACAGCACATGACTCCCGGCTTGTTTGAGGTATACGACTCTCGACTCCCCCAAGGTAATTGCTAACAAGTAACAAGTAGGCGATCATGCCTCCAACCACACACACGAAGCCGTTTTCAATCATATACATAACATACATGGTTTTTTCTAGATATCGTTCCTGTGAACGGATTGCATGCCAAGCCACGTATTTGTTTCATTAGCAGGTTCGATTTGGCAACAAGAAAAACCACAAGTATGCAAACTGTTTCTGTGATCAAAACTAAAATAAATTACTAGTCGATGTCTCTATTACATCCTACTCAGTATAAGAGAAGAAAAACAAGAAAAACAAATCAATCTATATCTCAGTTTTATGCAAAGACTTAAAAGAAAGGAAAAAAACAGACTCTCGCATCTTCGATTGCATGCACATTTGAAGGCAAATAACATTAATCGTGTTAACTCTCTAACTCATGCTCGTCGATGGCCCATTCTCTCGTTTTCTGGATAGGTATGTGACGAGCTCTTTATATTCATCTGGACACTTGAACTGCCACGGTTGTTGCTGACTAATTGATCCCTGTTCTGTCACATTGCAATTACTCTGTCTGGCATCCACTAATACATTCGCTTCAAGAGAAGCGAAGTTCACTGTCAATACTTCTTGCTCCATTGGAGAAGCAAGTGTTTTCGGCACGGAAATCAACCTGGACCACACACGTTTGCCGTCTCTAATAACAGGATAACGACGATACGCGCTGCAGTTGTCATTTAACCACGAATTAGTAGATAAAGGAGATGAATCAGTATTCCAATACCTCTTGAACGGGAGACCGGAATCAACAGCCATGGAAGGCGGCTCTTGACCTAGGAATTCGTGCGGCTGTACTACAAACAGGGAGAAGGAGGCATTGTTGTTGACGTGGTCGGAACTGGAAGATGGCATCGCGATACGAGGCTGAGGGGAGTGTAGTGGACTAGTTGGAGCCGAAAAAGACATCGTTGGTAAAAGAAACAATGATAAACCACAGTTGCGTACGTACTCGTTAATGGACTCTCTTTGTTCGTCTTGTTGGTCATGTCACGATCGACTGCTGAGGTTTTATATAATGGCGTGGAAGAGTTGCGCATGGATAAAATTTCAGATTTTCTACGAAAATTTTCATATTGCATTCTGATTGCAATAACTAAGGCTTAGTTTGGATGTCACGGATAGGACTCTACGTACAAAAAAAAAAAATAATAGGACCGGTCCTATAATAACTTGGTAGGATCCAATAAAATTTCGTTATATTGCATAATGTACGTTTCTCTCTCCTTATTTTTTTTAGTGTACACTATGCCGTATAACGAAATTTTATTGGATCCTACAAAGTTATTATAGGACCGGTTCTATAGTAAGTTTTTTCCGTACAAAAAACTTATGCATTGGACATCCTTTTTTTTTTTTACTTACCCGTGGTGAAAATAGCCCTAAGACTCTCACGGACACACGTTATCTATCAGCGCAAGGACTCGTATTTTTGGTTTTTGACTTTTCCTTCTATAGTTAATTAATAAACTTCCACAATCCACGTTCGCCCAAAAGTGTGAAATGTGTATATTTTGGATTTACGATGCTTTAACACGATTTTATCTTGTAATATTACCAGCAAACAAATCCGTAATGTATCCAAAGTCTATCCGTGGGCGATATCACCAAACAAATCCGTAATGTATCCAAAGTCTACCCGTGGGCGATACCGCCAACCAAGAACAAGTACTGCTCCATGGAAAACACTGCGCTGACAGGTTCCGGCAGTAGTATGCATTGTTTAATGAGCATCTAGTGCTTTCAAAAATCTATACTATAAAAAGTACATGAATAGTTTTCACAATTTTTCTAATTTTATTTTTTACGATGGCAAAGTAGTCATTGTGACCAAACGTATATTATATGGAAATGAGTTGGGAGGTGTTCTTACGATAATACTTTTTTTTTTCTTCTTAGGAATGACAAGTTAGTCTTTATGTTCTAACAGGGATGCACATGATTTATGTATAAAGGACCATGATAGTGGTAAAATGTAACTTTTTCCGTATAGTTCCTTAAATTATAAATCCATCCTTCTGTATTCTTATAAACTACATGGATGGCCGTGAGGAAAATTGATGCAACTTCTGTCTTTAATTTTTCAGATTACAAATTGGTCATTGTCTTACTATAAATGAAAGAGTGTAGAAAGGATTTATGTAAATTTTCGTTTTGGTTTTTGGAATAAAAAATTAGCACTCGTAAGTAAGGTTGTATGTACAGTCTGAATGAAAGCCAATTTCAATCAGTTTTTGCACCGTGTCATACACTTTCTCGACTGCTATAGTTGGTAGGGCAGGGGAACTAAAGTTAGAGGAGCTGCTGGATGCGATTGCTCCAATATGACGACGTCTCGAAGGATCTGTGTGGTGGCATTGGTCACATGAAGAATCATTTTTTCTTTTGGGGTCAGGTCGATTCCCTCTTTTTTTTTTGATGATCGAGAGAACCCACTCCAGGCGAAGCCGACATGATAAACTCTCGAGGCATGAAAGGGTGTGGTCCGATCACACCCTCCCGCGCCTAATCAGTGTGGATTGCCGTTCGCAAAGTGTCTTCGGCGAGGTTCGAACCTGGGTCCTTCATTGAGACTTACCGAGCTCTTACCACCCGGACTACTATGGCCGGACTCGATTCCCTCTATATTTCTTCCTTTTCTTTTTATCGGTCTTCTTCTTTTGTCTTTCTTAAATTTGTGTCTGCTACAACATCAATCCAAACAAGATTCAACATATGTCTTATCCTTCCACTCTACCTTATTTCAGCTATGTTGCCTATTAACTAAAATATTGTGTCATAGATTATTTCTTCTTGACTAGAAAAGTAGACAGAGCACTACATATAAAATAATTCAAACCTGTGCGGTCACATGTTTATTCCTAAAAGAAGAATATCAATTAAAAGAGAAGAAAGGAATACAGAGAGAAGACATTGACTCCTGAATAGTCAAGAGAAGGTCAAATGCTTCCTAAGGTCAACAACACTAGTGCATGGATGTTTCTCTCAATGTCAAGCTAGAACAACTTATCTTCCACCTCCTCCATCCTTGGTTCCCATCACATTTTTAACTATATAAACCACAAAAAAGAATAATGTGATGTGGCATAGAGACTGGTAGAGAGTGGACTAACGACTTGCACGGAGTCAATATCCGAACCCCATGAATTAAAAGAATATGAAAGGTAGCATGCAGAAGCGTGAAATGCTTAGCATTTATGAACAAGTAACAAGTTGAAACCACCAACAAAATCTCAACTTTCAACACAATTAATAAAAACATTCTTTATTACACAGTTTCGGTTATAAATTGAGAGTATATCTAAACAAGTCTGAAAATGTGCACTAGCTGGGATCTCACAACAAGTACACCTGAACACAACTCACCAAGCCATCAACTCCGTAACTATATATGAACCTAAAACATATGTGTAACAAACTGATCAAACACACAAGGTTTTGAGTACATAACACAAAGACACACACACACACGAGCACACACACACACAAACGCAAACACACACACACACACACACATATATATATATGATTTATAAAATAAAAAATTCTATAGAAGTAAGCAAACAAGGTTGAATTAGTTAAGTACTTAGCAAAATGGTTGTCCATGTTTTATGTCATTTTACTCTAATTATACCAACAATATCATGCATTCATAAGGCCTTTGATGAGCTTCATATTTGAAGGGCTCATGAGGGTGCTTAAGACTTAATGGCATTAGCTATCCATATTTATCCACATGGTCTGCCTATCTTGACCGCTCAAGTAAGGCGGCCAATCCTAGCTTGGAACCAAGTTAATCTTAATGTCCGTTTATGGACAAAATAGTAATACTTGGGTGTTATATGTTAATTTTAGGGTGATTGCTTGCTTGATCTCAACTGCACCTGTTTACTTGAAGTTTAAGTAACTTCTGAGGAAGGTATGTGGTTACTCCTATGACTACTCATAGTAAACAACTTCCATAATTTTTTGGAGTTTTCTAAATTGATTGTAAATAAATGATTGTCTGTTTATTTAATTCCTACAATCTATAAAGCCCCTATGAGTATCACATATTATAAATATAACTTGCTCAACCATATGGATTTAAGTGATACATGTGGGACATATGAAATGTCATTATGATGACGGGTGATCAAGATGGGATAGGAAGATCACAAATAAGACCAAGCTGGGAAAGGAAGGCCATAACAAACCAAGCCCAGGAATGGGAAGGCTATGAGAAGTCCACTACAGGGACTAAATCCCAGTGAGAGGGTACCCCACAATAGATACTCCAGTGAAGGAGTGCACCATAGAGATAGAGAGAACACGAGTTGAGAAGTTAGAAAAAAATGCATGTTCAATTTTATAATTATAATTGTTGCTCTAGATGATTATGTTACACTTACATGATATTTTATTTCCTTATATACCAGAATATCTCGATATACTGATCGTGTTTTTGTTTCACGATGTCTTAGGTTCATCTACTATTAAGCCACAAAATGGACACCCTGAGAAGAAGGCACTAATAGGAAAGATGCTTAGAGTTACCATGGAGGATTTCGTTAGATAGTTCTATTTTATTTTTCAAACAATAGATTTCCATATCATGTAACTCCTTTGTGGAGAGTTTATCTTTCATATTTTTACCAAACTCTTTTTCATTTAATGAAATTTATAATCATTTCTAGTTAATTGCTAAACCTTGATCCTATAAATATGATAATGGCCCTTTCCCTCTCAATTTTCTTGAATAGGGGATAAAAAGGGGAGGGGACCATTACAATAACCAAGAAGAAAAGATTGTTTTAATCAGCAAGCTATGAACATATTAAGTATATGTTAAGGCTAGGTGGTTGTCCCCCAGTCTAAGGATCATATCAATCATTGGTACTACAATACTACAATCAACATGGATTACTTATGTCATTAGGAATGAACATAGGTATTAGGTGGACCCCAAAGGAACATGATCATGAGGAAGGTTATTTCTTGATTTAGAATGGAAGGAAAAGATATTAATATCCATATCATTATTAGGGATCAAGCTAGACAAAAAATTCATGAGTGTCACACTAGGTCATCACTAGTGGACTTGAGTCACATACATCATCATACCATAATGTAAGGCGGACCTAGATATTGGGGCATCTATATCATCATAGAGTTACTGATTTCATGTAGAAGGGAGTTTGATGCACAAATTAGGTCAACACTATCATTTGGCCAATGTATAACAAGCATCAACAAAAGGGGTTACATTCATGCATTTAGATGTCATGTGAGGTGAACAAGAAAGTAATATCGTGATCTTGGATGTACATTTGTATGGTTATTAATTTTGGAGTTGGTTACACATTACATGTCATTTAGGAGCAAGATTATTATTTAGAATCAAGTTCATCATCAAAATCTCAAAACTAGCCACATTCATGTGTTGGACTTAGCTATAGGGAAAAAGGGATGATCAGGATCGACATATAGTTAAAGGTTACATCAAAGATAAAATTTGAGGAATGGGAAGTAGATTGAGCTTCAAGATCCAATTAATCATAATTTCGCATTAAACACGGTCAAAGTAGTCAAATATTTAGAAAAATAAGAAGGTTATAAGTAGACTCAGGGTCTATAAATATATTCATTGTGTATCCTTGTTGAGATGATCCATTTGATATATTAATTCATACATTTGGTTAAGGAGGTAGCACATTATTATTTTTTGGAAATTTTTATTGAAAACCATATGAAATCTGGGGTGAGAGCGTTACATTGATTTGAGGATGGATCCTGACCACTAGATGCTGATTTGGCAGTCCTCGTCCTACCCACCTAAATGAAAACCCGCATGGCATCCCCTGGGACACATGTCTTCCAACAGTTGTCAGGTGCTCCATTGTCTCACATCTTCTAGACTCCAACATACTAGTATCACTACATGATGATGATAAGAAACCACTCACCACCGTTGGGGAAGGTCCCCTAGATGTAGACTGCCCATGAGAGCGGCAGTCAGACTACCATTTGAAGTGGCAGGCCATGTACAAGGAGCCTTACGAGCCTCGCACTAGGCTGACAAAGCCTGGATCCCTTGCACAGAGCCAAGAATGGCCTCATCTTCCATTGAAGCTTCCCAAAGTAAAAGCCTTAATGGGCATCTCTGGCAACACCAACAAGGAGGGGAGGAAGAAGGAGTGTTGGAGAGTGCTCCAAGACACAAAACAAAGTGCAAAGTGAAGGTTAAATATTGATAAGCTCAAGGGGAAGGATAGGGCATCGATTTGACAAAAAGAGGCAAGGATGATGGTGATTGACATAGCTAAAAGGGATGTTAGGTGGGATCAACTCCATGGGCACTGACCTATCATATGGAGTTAGGAGACGAAGGCACATTCCTTAGATCTTGGGCACAATCTATGGCCCAAAGATTGGATGACTTTTATTAGACAAAAAAATCTAGGAGATCGATGACATGTCAAGTGGGGCACCCATTTAATTGGGCCAGCACCCACATTTTGCCCAATAGGCTAAAAAATCCAATAGAATCAAGTTATATTGACCTATCTTCATAAGTCCATAACTTAGGCTCTGACGGTCTGATTAAGGCAAATTTGCACCATCATAAACATAATTGAAATATCTATTACATGAAATACATTAGAATTAAGGTGAGCATAAACATGAGGTTGAGTTTATTTTGAAATATAGTTTCATATTAATGAATGATACATAGTATAAAATTTCAAATTAATGTAACATATAGTAAAATTGATCATTAATGTGACTAGATTGGAGATCACAACAATCTGACTATGAAGTTGACATCAAATTGAGTAAGAGGTCACTTGATGAGAGATAAAGAGTATACAATAGGAGAGAGAAAAGTTACGTTGCAACATCCCTCCTTAAATGAAATTTTGTCCTCAAAATTAATCCAAGATCATAGTTAAAGTTCAAACTCGACATACTCATCATGTTTGGGTAACCAAACCTAGGTGTCAAGGCTTCTATCACTATGAGGTGCACATTTTGGTTGTCATCGTCAAAGGTGTACCCATCCCAATTATATATATACATGTTACTTAGTACTAATTTGCATTATGAAATCATATTGACATTAGGGTGTTCATTTTCCTTATCATTATAGAATTAGGTTTATTTTGTCATATACTCACAACAACTCAAGTTGTGTGATCAAAATTCATATCACCAGATTATCAAACCAACATGTTGACTATCATGTCTCTCAATTAAGGTTACCATTACTCTTATATTTATACCTCAAGTTGAACCTACATGCATGTTTTAGATTACCACCAAGGTTCTACCACTATCATAATTAGGTTCATTACATTTAATTGGGTATAAAATTCAACATTGTATTCATGATTATTCAAGATAAGATATCAATGCATGATCGTAACAAGTTCATCATTACATCTTTTAGGCAAGGTATGGTTTTCACATTAGGACTATCTTATTGTGTGTGAGTTATCATATGTACAATATCACGTTTTATATCAAGTGAGATTATTCTCACATATCATGCTTTATCTTGAGAAGCAACATTATCATCAACATTGAGTTTTCTTAATTATTTCACTTGTATATCAAAAGAGCTCCACAAGATCGAGCCACTCAAGATAAGACCTATCTATCTCCATAAAGACATGATAACCACAAACATCTACCCATAACATTTTTACCCAACTTTCAAAAACAAGAAAAACTGCTAGATTTACATACTACCAGCAACCTAAGTATGAGGTTCATCATGATGGTCACACATCATATATATCATCTTTGGTATTGGGACATCTTCTCACCTCAATGTCAAACATACATATATTCAAATTCCACCATCTCTCGGGTAGATCTTTTCGAAGGATTTCTCGGGTTCAATATTATCAAGGGAATTCATATACTAGGTGGCTCAACTCATATACTTAGAAGTAGTCCAGCTAGACACTCATAGCCATGCAAGTCATCCTTCATATTTTTTAACTTTTCATATATTTATAGGTTAGGTACTCTAACTTTCTCTTGTGTCAGGTTGACCCATATCAAGAGTTCTCCCTTATTGCATGTCCTATGCTAGAGGTCCTTCTTTGTAAAGAAATTGAGGCCCGTGTTGGTCCCAAACCATAAATCACTATCCATATCTCAACATGTACATCACTAGGCACAAGCGAACATGCCTACCCATTGGCTATGAGTAGCACCTCAAACAAGCCATATATATTATACATGGTGCTAGGTTAGCTAGGGTTGCATGGCCAAACTCATCTCATGCCATCAAACATACTTGAATCCTCCAACATTAAACATAGAACATCAAGAACCAAGCTCACAATATCAACATCAACATCAATACCAACATCAAAATCAACATCGACATCAACATAAACATCAACATCCATCATAAACTTAGATCATCTGGGCTACTCACTAGGCTAACCTTTATCATGGATCTAGACAACTCTAGAGACTATAACTATCATCAAAATACTCTCACCTAGACTGATGTTACATATGTTTCTCTTAGGTTACATGGACATTCAATGCCTTTCTACGTGTGGTAATATTTTTCAAATGTACATATATAAAAATATTTGAAATAGGTTTTCTGTAATGTTTAAACATGTGATAGAAAACCACCATAATCCTTTTGAACAAAATTAAAACCGAAATGATCTACCACACTCATTAAACAGTCTAGTACCATGAAACCAAGAGAACTGACAAGAACATGGTGCACAATTGTGTAGCTACCTTAAGAACATGCTTCAAACATATGTCTATGGTTACAATAAGATATCAATTTTCTCACCCACTTGAACCTACTATCCATACTATAAGATAAAACAAGGAAAAAAGAAAGGTTCTTAAGATTACACAAGTCTACACTTAGTTCTAGAATATATAGCTTCTAACCTAGAGTCTATTGCAAACTTATTTCACAAAGACTACCTTATTACATTTCATGTGAATAATTTTTGGTGTAGTTATTATTCATCTCTGATGTCATTAATTACAGAGCTGGAATCCAAACCCCATGAACTAAATGAATATCAAAGACAACATGTAGAAGCGTGAAATACTTAGAATAGTTCAAAGTGAAAACATCAACATAATCTCAACATTAAACAAGTATATTAACAACAACATTCTCTATTACATAGTTTTAGTTGCAAATTGAGAGTACATGTACACAAGTCTAAACATGTACACTAGATTCAATCTTACAATAAGAACACCTAAACACAACTCACCGACCTATTAACTCCCCATCCATCTCTGAAACTAAAACATTCATGAAACAAGTGGGTCAAGGCACAAGGTGTTACATACATAAGAAAGATACACACATATATAGGGATTGAAGTGGTGAAATCAAGAAAGTGAATACTTCCTATTATATCCGAGAGAAATATGCACTTGACCTTCTTAAAGAGACAGGGAAAATGGCTGTGTTGCGCTACTACAACTCACCTATTGACTTGAAAATATTTGCAAAAGTAGACACACAAAGGTTAAACAAGTTGAGTACTTAGAAAAATGAGAGCACATGTTTTATGTTATTTTACTCTAATTATACTAACAATATCATGTATTCATAAGGCCTTTGATCAACTTCCCATTGGAAGGGTCTGTGAGGGTGCTAAAGACTTAATTCCATTAGCTATCCCTATTTATCAACATGGTCTGCCCTATTTTGACAACTCAAGTAGGGCGATCAACCTTTGTCCTTATCCTAGGATTATAGGTAGGTTCAAAATGTTTGTATAATTGAGTTCTATATTATGTGTTCAAGTTATAACAATAATAATAAAAAGCATCAATGTACAATATGAAAATACTCACATGGCAATATTTGAACAAGTAAAAAAGTATAGATACATATTAAGTTGAAAGCAGAAAAACCATAATCATATAACTATTGTATACCATATATGAGTTCATAGATCATAACCTAACTTATATTTGATCATCTAACAACAAGCCACACCTGATTAAGAACAACATTATATTCATGTATTAGATCCTCATCATTAACCCTAACAAGTTCCATTTTTAGGGTTTTGGACTAACTAGTTTCAAGTTGTCAATTATAGATTTGATGATCTTTTACTAAATCAGAGTTCATCATGAAGTTGGGTTCAAGTTTTGTGTTGTTTTGATGTTGCATTTATTTTATATGATATTAAATAATTTATGTCAATTATGCACATTTTATGGTCAAAGACTCATAATAGGGCAACCAAGGTTAAGGATCATCAAGACGTGATCACTAAGCATAAAACATGGTTTTGTTTAGCAAAGTATGGAAATAATAAGCATATGTCAAGGCTAGGTGGTTGTCCCCAGGTCTAGGGATCATATCAATCATTGGTACCAAACAACAATAATACAACTGTCAAAATGGATTACATATACGCCATTAGGGGTAAATATAGGAATTAGGTGGATTCATAGAAAGGTGATTACAAGGGAGGTCATTTCTTGATTTATAAGGGGAGGAAAAGATATTAAGATCCATATCACTATTAGGTCACAAGCTAGACAAATAATCCATGAGTGTCACACAAGGTTATCACTAGTGGACTTGAGTCACATAAATGATCATACCATAATGTAGATTGAACCTAGATATTGGGGTATTTCAATCATAATGGAGTTATTGGCTTCAAGAATAGAAGGGAGTTTGATGCACAATTTAGGTCAACACTATCATTTGGTTAAAAAATAACAAGCATAAAAAAGTGGTTACATTCATGCATTTAGGTGTCATATGTGGTGAAAAACAAAGTCATATTGTAAACTTGGACATACATGTTACATGACATCCAATGGTTACTGATTTTGAAGTTGGTTAGGCATTAGATGTCATTTAGTAGCAAGATTACCATTTAGAATCAAGTTCATCATTAAACTCTCAAAATAAGCCACATTCATGTGTTAGAGTCAACGATAGGGAAAAAGGGGTGATTATGATCCTCGTATAGTTCAAAATTGCATAAAAGATATAAATTTGAGGATTGGGAAGTAGATTTAGCATCAATCCAAGCAATAATCATAATCCTGCATTAAAAATGGTCAAAGTAATCAAATATCTCATCTTTAGAAATATAATAGGGTTATAAGAAACTTAGGGTCTGTGAGTATGTTCAATGTGTTGGTTTCTTTGAGATGATCAATGTGATATATTGGTCCATATAATTTGGATGAGGAGGTAGGGCATTAATATTTTTTGGAAACTTGAATTGAAACCATATGAAATTGGGGGTTAAGAACGTTACATTGATTTTGGGATGGATCTCGATAGTTAGATGCCAGTCTAGAAGTCTACATCATGCCCTTGTGTATGCACACCTGTGTGTAGTCCACTGAGACATGAGCCTTCTGAAGGTTTTCTTGTGCTCTACCACCATGCATCTCTTAATCACCAGCCCACCAGTCTCACTGCACGATGGCAGCAAGGCACCAAACAACAAAATTGGGGAAGTTCATCCCCTAGCTATAGCCTACCAATGAGAGTGACGGAGGGGCTCCGATTGGAGCATAAGGTTGTATCAGGGGCATTGCGAGCGTTGCTACTAGCCTTCCCATGCCTAGCTCCCTTTTGCATAGCCAATGGTGGCCTCATCTTCAGCCAAAGTGGCCTAAAGTGAAAAGCCCTAATGGGTACATTTGGTGGCACCAACTAGGAGGGGATAAAGGAGAAGAAGTGCCAGAGAGCACTCCAAAGCATAAAACAGAGCACAAGGTGAGGAAAAAATGAGGGGAGTGCAAAGAGGAACAATAGGGAATCAATTTGGAAAAAAGGGGTGAGGACGAGGGTGATTGGTGAAGCTATTGGCATGGATAGGTGGGCTAAACACCATTGGAGTAACATATAGTACAGAGGTAGGAGATGAAGGAACAACCCTTGGATATTAAGCATAATCTGAAGTGTGTGTTAATGCACATGCAAAATATCCTATAGAAAAGTCCCTAGATTTTTACCTTAACCAACGTACAATAACCACCATCCATAGTTAGACATATCTTATCATAGTATAGTTTAGGATTGAACCCAAAGGACAATGTTATAAGGATAAACTGATAAAACTAACTTAACAAGAAGCAATATTTATCACAAAAGGTTAATGGTTGTTGATTACACTAATTGTAAATGATAAATCACTAGATTGTGTTATATATATTTATCAATGGATGGGAACACTGGTGTAGAGGGGGTTTCACCACCGTTACCTATCATTCACTCTCTTACTGGATCATATTTAAGCATCAAAATACACATGTTGAGGACAAGAAAATCCCCCTTTTGGTGTTAGGATTAAAACTTAGAAAAATATCACTCTAATCTCACCGTCGCCTTACCTAGAGATCATACATCTATCACCTCAGAAAATACATATCCAAAACTCTCATCAAGGGTTTAACATGAACCATTCAATATCCTAGATCCTAGGTTGAAAATTCTCTACTCCCAAGATCTGATAAACATGTAAGATTGACAATCAGACAAAAACACAAGCATTGAAAGGATTGATTCAGAACATATAGTGGTCCATACAATAATAGATGTAGTAAAGAGGACAATATCAGGTAGCGGGGCTACTCCCCACACCTTAGCAAAGAAATGACTCACTCATGGAAGTAAATATAAATATAAATATAAATCAGGAGAGAACATAAGAAGAAGTCATTGCCACAAAAGAAAAGGAGTCATAGCTGTGGTGTGCATATGTGCATCTCAGACTCAGGGACAAAGGTGTTGAAGAAAACAACAAGAACACCTTTGTATGTTCATTTGAGAGGGACTGGAAGCTGTTAATCTCTCTTACAATATAGGTTGAATCTACTACTATGGAAATGGGGTATGTGAATGATAGATTAGTCAAGGATGAAGTCATTCCTTTTGACCTCCTTTAACATCAATGTTATAAAGTCTTGAAGAGGCTAAGATCGCGTCGGTTGGTATATCAAAAAGAGCAACCAATGAAGGAGGGTTGATGGTGGCTGTAATAGATTCTTATGGAACAAATTTGGGATCTTGGAGGCATAGTTTGTGGATCCTTTATTTTGTGGATGTTCCCTTGTATTCATAGGTAGAGGCTATGGTTTAAAACCATTACAAACCACCCTACATTTGGGTCTCAACCTTTGTGTAAATGAAAGGTCAAATGGAGGTAGACGAAGACGTGTGACCCTTCAATATTCCCATCAAAGTATGGGTGTAGGAGTTTTGTTGGCGTTGGGGGCCTATTGCCTCATTGGTGGATAGGAGAGAGGATCTTATTGGTTAGGAATTCCATCAATGAAGGGGTTTTTTCGACCATCAAGGACATTTAGCAAAGTGTTGATAGGGGGAAGAAGCACTAGTCCCATCAAGTACAATTTCTATAGGGGGGTCAGTCATGATGGTTGATGCCAGGCTGGGAATTGGAGGAGGATGCATGCTAGACATTGGGTAGGATTTCCATCAGAGGTGAAGCTTTCTTGACCATCAAGGTAGCATTCAAGATTATCATCAAATTTGAGGTTCTTCCCGTCCATCGGAGGCTGACCGATGAAAGAGATGAGGGATCGTCAAGATCATATGAATAATTCCCATTGAAGGGTTGATCTTTGGAGGTGGAAGAATGTTAGTATTGAATGACATCGGGGTCGACAATAGTCTAGTTTCGGGACAATAACGCTACCACAGGGTGGGGGTGCTATTGCTATGAGGTCAATCACCTACACCGATGGACCTTTGGACTTATGGAATATTGTCCAGTAAAGGCTCAAATCACTAAAAATCTTGTCCATTTCATCAAAAGTTTCTTGGGCCCACTAGTCTAGCGAGGGCACCATCTCTTATACTCCTACCATGAAATGAAGTCCATGCTTACCATTAAAAGAAAGAAATTGGATCACTATATTGTACATTATCATAAAATTAAGAAAACCTAAATGTAAGCTAGTTTTGAAGTGAAATGGGGAAAGTGAATGCAAGTTTGAACTACAATGTAACTAAAATTATGATGAATAGGAAATCACCAAAAAAACTTGAACTTAAATGTTGCTCGTGCTCGAGTAACATAAATTCTGAAAATATGCCAAATGAATACTTTCAACCCTTGTGATTGACTCACCTTTACATCATATCCATTTCCCTACCAACTAATATGGCTAAGCTTTCCAACTTCTTGAGATCACAGAGCACATCTTTCATGTCTTTGCTGCCAATTTTGTTTCACAAAAATACTACCTCACCATTATCCCTAATATCAGACACATTAAGAGTTTTTGTGAATCTTCACAGAGTCTTGTAGAATCATCAAGTATCCATATGATCCAACACTGGGGTGTGTGAAAAGGATATCAAATCAGACATTCATCCTGTCTTTGGGTGGAAAATGGATAGAAGGGGGTTACAGAGTGAAGATGCAAATCTCTTCTCTATTCAACTTGAGATTGCATTTATTTGTGCAAATACATATATTGCAATTTTTTTTCTTTTTGTATGCGCATTGGCATATTTTATTTTTGGTGGTAAACCCCCATTACATAGAGAGGTGTATGGATGAAGCAGATTGAGTAGGGAGGTAGTCTGCCACCCTAAATGTGGAGTTAGACACTTTTTATGGACTTTATCTACTTTTTGATGGATGGAACATAAGAAGATGGAAGAAGAAGTGTAGAAGATGGGTCATATCGATATGAAACTTGATTTATGACTTAGTGCATTCTTCTATTCCCATTATACTCAAACAGTGACATGATAAGAGGACTAGTGATGATTTCATGAATTTGTTTCACTAGTCAGTTAGAAGGATGATGTGTTTGATTCCTCTTAGTGACTCAAATAATTGCCATCTTTTCCAAAGAAACGTGATGTTTGGGTTCCTAGGCTGCATAGGTTTTTAGACTAATTGTCCACTATGAGGTTTTACTTTGAGTAAGGGGAGTTATATATCAAAAATGTATGTGTATAAACATGAATTTGAATCTAAATTACTTATCTTACAGTAGAAAGGGATTTTTTTTGAAAACATTAGGCTAAATGCAATGCATGATTGCAAAGATAAGATCATAAGTTATAAATGGATAGGAGTGGGTAGAAAGTAGAATAATTACCACCCACCCTCCCCCAAATTTATATAATCACTTGTCCTCAAGAGAACACTAAATCTAAGATGGGGGGAGAACTTTGCTAGTTGGACCATAAGTCATAGTTTCTTTCCCTTCAACAATAGTCATTCATCTACAATCATAATTATTAGAACTAGAGATCTTATAATGAGATGCACTAACTAACTAAATGTAGTTTGAAATATGATGTAAAAACAACTAGCAATTAAAGTAACACTCTAGTTGCCTCCGTAGAAGCACCTTCATTTAATGTCAATGGCTCGATGCTTGAAAATGAATCATGATATGTTGGAGTTAGAACTATGAGTAGTTGATTGGCTTACATAATAGTCATAGTGAATTAACATTTGACTCATTGTCCATTCCTGTGGATTATCCAATCTTCTCGCTCCAAATTATAACATCTCCATGAGGGAAGATATGCTTGATGATGAATGGACCCAACCATCGAGTCTTGAGGTTTCATGGAAAGAGGCAGGGATGAGATCTATGTAGTAATACTTCATCTCTAACTTGCAAATCCATCCTCGTTAAGTGAGTACCACACATTAGTGCACTCCTTGTAAATGCATGCGCTCCCATATGCTATCAATCGTAGCTCTTCTAGCTGTTGCAACTGAAGTTGACAGTTTTGCTTTGCTACACGTAGGTTGAAGCTGAGATGCTTGAAAACCCATTGAGGTTTTTGTTTGAGCTATAGTGGTAAGTCACAAGATTTCCCATAAATCAAATGGAAAGTTTTAGTGCACAAAAGTGTCTTTTAAGCAGTTCTATATGCCTAGAGTGCATTGTTTATCTTGTGAGCCCAATCCTGCCTTGTGCTGGTAACCATCTTCTCTAGAATAGATTTGATTTGACATTTGGAAAACCTCCACTTGACCCATTGTCTGAAGGTGGTATGGACTACCCACACAATGAGAGACTCCATTCTTGTGAAGGAGCACTTCAAAGCTGCATTCAAGAAAGTGTGATCCCCCATCAGAAATGACAATGTGGGGCACTCCAAAGCCTGGAAAGATAATATCCTTGAAAAGTTTTATGACTGGCTTGGAGTAACATGAAAGTATAGGGATGGACTCAACCCACTTGGAAACATAATTTACAACAACCAATATGTACAAGAAGCCATAAGAAGAAGGGAAGGGACCCATGTAGCCCAAACCCCCAACTTAGAGGATCTTCACTTCTTGCCAATTATTGAGGGGTATCTCATACCTCATAGAAATATTACCAGATCGTTAGCATTGATCACTAGACTTGACATTTATGTAGCCATCCTTAAAGATAGTAGGACAAAATAAGTGATAGTGGAGGACTTAAAACACAATTTTCTTAGAGCTCATATGGCCCTCAGTTGAGCTAGAGCGATGCTTCCTTTTTGGAGATGCACTGATGGTAAAGGTTGTCTAAGCATTATTGGAAGAGATACGGCTCATATCAATAGTAATAGTGACAACATATCACACAAAATGAGATTAATCAAAACTAAATCGTGGTTAAACCCTTATCAAGCATATTACTAAGAAGGTATAAATAAAACCAAATATAAAAAATTCCAAACATTCCACAAGAATATTTATAAAAAGACACAAACATGACATATATTAATTACAAGTATCTTTATATGAGTAAGCATGGCCTCAACCATAACCTATATATAAGATGTATCTTCCAGATTATTACAACATTTACATTGATTATGTCTTACAACCAAAACTCAAGTCAATATGCGTGATATACAATTCCCCCTACCCAGACCTGAAAGAACATGGATGACTCTAGGACTCTAACATGAACCACGAAAACCTCTCAACTCACTAGTCTTCAAACTGAGGCTCCTCATCACAAGGGTCCAATTTTAACGGTGATCACTGAAATAGGTGTGGAAACCCAGGAGGTGAGACCCCAAGAACTAGTATTATGATATAACCTCTAGTAACATTTATTGCATAAATGAAGGTTATGTAATTAGACCATCTAATACATGATAATAGATTATAAAATTGATCATTGTATATACGATGGTAAAAAATAGTATAGTTATATATATATATATATATATAAATATATATATATATATATATAATGACACATAATAATAATAGACATATAATTATAGATTTGAAAACTGATCATTGTATATACAAATCATCGAACATAGCTAAACTTTTATATATATATATATATATATATATATATATATATATATATATATATGCAATGACACATGAAGAGATATGAATTACATATAATACTAGCAAGAAAAATATAGTAATGGTTACCATCCAATGTAGTTTTCCAAAGAACCCTAATAGGTATACTACATGACTGGATAACATATTTTACAACCTTGGGTTGTTTGAGACGTACCATTCAAACCACTCACTGATTGTTGGGAAGTTGCAGTCACCCTGTATAAGATTAGGATGATTGCAAAACCTAAAGATCTCTTCCCCTCAGTCAGTATGAGTGAAAAATAGTGAGTGGTACCATAGTCCAACTTACTAAAATCAAACATGGTCTTTCCTAGATACATAAGACACAACACCAAAACTAGGAATTAAACCCTCAATCCAAGTTACAACTGCAATTGCTCTCAATCACATAAACTCTGAGACACAACCTCAGTTTCTCTCAATCACATAAACTCTGAGACACGACCTCAGTTGCTCTCTAATACCTTGAAATTAGGATGGAAAGGATATTCATCCACATATATTTAATGATATACAACGCTAAAATCCTTGTAGATTACTCATTCCACTATCAAGCAATTCTGACCTTGAGATAGTTCTACAGTCATAGGGCACTACATGATTAAGGTTACACTTGATTAATTAAGCCAATTAATTATTTTTTACTACATCAATCAAGTTACATACAATATCTTAAATAAATCTTATAAAAATAAATCATGAGTTGCAACTTCAGAAGATATAGAACGTATGAAAGAGTTCCATGTTACTCTATCATGGTATATTTATCTATCCATGGTATAATGAGGATCCAAACTCAAAAATAGAGCACACAACAACCCAATTTGTCGTTAAAACTAAAATGGAAAAAATCCTAATAGAAATCCCATTTGTATCGAAAATTTTTCATAGAGCTTAATTGTAATAAAAAAGGAACCACTTAAAATTGCAACTTAAAACTCCAAAGTATATGAATGTTATGCTATTTATAAGAATTAGGTAAATGGAGGTTCCAAACCTAGAAAGAATGAGAAGCCTTCCTTAATAGAATTTCGTCCAATAATCATTTAAAAACCAAAATAGTAACAAAATATTATACTATCATGCAGAAAGGATCAACTTGTGGGTCAGATTTCCTCCTATTGGGTACAAAAACACCACAAAATGACACCTTTAAGAGGTTTTGTACTTGTATATTGAATTTAAGATCTTGCATGCTGAAAAGAAGCATACATTGTATAGTAGAAAAATTACATATGGCCTAATAAATACTTAATAATTCGTATTACCATCTTGTTCATGCAAAATATTATATACAAGACAATCTTGTAGCATATTATGGATTTTTAGAGCAAGATTTACATCATGCATGTCATAAGTACGCAATAAATGTATTAAAAGTTAAATCACTCACCTCAAGGGTGAAGAAAATGTCTAAATAGTAAGAAACCATGAAAAGATGAGCAAGAAACTAAGCTTTATCCTACAAAATCTTAATGAAAGCTCTTATCTTCAAGAACAAGGTGTATCTAGTCTAGACAAAAGAGAGAATAAAAATGGGTTCTTCATCCATTTGCATGAGTTTCCAGCTAGAAACACCATGGGATCCATCCATATAAGAGAATAGAAGGGGAAAACAATAAGAAAAAAGATTGGGAGAGAGGATCGTACATGAACAAAGAAAGAAACTAGGCAAGAAGTTTAGATACATCGTAGAAGAGCTAGAGACAAGGCTTGTAGCAACATGCATCCACACTCTTGCAAGATTTCATCCACAAAAAGTCTCCCCATCATCAACTGACAGATTCTTGTTAGTCTTTTGTAGCAGCAATGAGTTGGGTAAACGGTTCATTTGAGGGAAGTCGGGAGGAATATTTATAGCTAAGAGGGAAGAAAGAGAAAGCCAAATAGCCCAAAGTAGTCTTCCCAATGGTTAAAGAGTCGGGTTTCCCATCGGTTCGTATGTCCACAATCACCATTGGTTTGCAAGTCTCTAAAAAACCATTGGCTTACAACCATCTAGAAAAATCAATGGTTTATGAGATGCACAACCTCCATTGGTTTACAAGCATACAGAGGAAACTTTGGTTGTCATGACTAGAATAACCTTCACTTGTTGAACACAAAGAGCAACCTTCAATCGTTGAACAATGAATAACCTTTGGTTGTTGAACATGCAGAGAAAACATTGGTTGTTGAATGAAGAACAATGTTCATTTGTTGAACGTATAACAACCTTCAGTTGTTGGACATAGAATAACCTTCGATTGTCAGACAAAGAACAACCTTTAGTTGTCAAATGCAGAACAATCTTGGGTTGTCGAATGAAAAATAACCTTCAGTTGTTGAAATTGCAAAGCAACCTTTTATTATCAAATGCAAAACAACCTTTAGTTGGTGAACATAGAACAACCTTTGGTTGTTGAAGCTAAGCAATTGGTAGGTGCACTTACCATTACTTCCACACAAAACAAATATAAGGGATTGATACCTCTATGCAACAAGGTGAAAAAACATACAAATAAGATAAAATTGTACCAAATTTATTAAGATCAACATATGACAAAATATACATGTGTTGAAATTGTACTTTGATCCTTAGAAAAGGAAAAAATATAGATAAGCTCACAAAATTACATAAAATTGCATAACTTGAGAAAACAAAGTTGTAATTGGCTCGAATTTGAAACATGGATTTTTAAAGTGGTATTGAATCATTATACAAAGTTTAATTGTGAACCAAGAATCCAAATTATGAGAAGTAAGCATGTTTTGTGTATATATAAAGGTTAGGGGCCTTACAACCATGAACCCCTAACAAATATTTCACCTCCAAAATCCTAAATAAACAAAGATAGGTACTTCCTACACATCTCATCCTCTAACTCTCATTTCCTCAACCCCATGATGATACCAAAAGAATTTCACTAAAGATATACTCTTCTTCCTCAATTTCTACACACTTCTATCTAAGATCAAAACTGGACTGTAAACATATGAAACATCATCCTCCAATTGAACCTCCACTGGTTGTATAGTCTTCTTTATATTTGGGTGACACTTCTTCAACACCAAATCATGCAAGTAGTGCAACGTGTGAAACTTTGGTCATAATTCCAGTCTATATGCCATTTTCTAGACTCAAGCTGTGATTGGGTAAGGTTTCATATACCTAGGAACCATCTTACCTTTCTTCCTAAACCTCAAAACACCCTACCAAGGGGAGACTTCAGGATGCACACAATCTTCAACTTGGAACACCAAAGGTAGGTGTTGGTTTTTTGTACATGACTTTTTTCTATCCTGTGTTGCCTTCAACTATTCCCAGATAACATGTATCTTTTCTATAGTCTGTTGAACCAACTCAAGACCCAACAAATGATATTCATTTACCCCATAACAACAAAGAGGCAATCTACAACACCTTCCATACAGAGCCTCATAAGGTGCTATGTCTATACTCCTCTGATAACTTTTGATGTAGAGAAACTCAATTAGGCTCATATGAATGTCAGAAATCCCAATAAATTGGAGCACATATGCTCTCACGGATCCTCCAATGAATGTATAGTCCTTTTTGAGTGACCATCTATCTGGGGGAGGAAGGTTGTACTGAACTTCAACCGTGTCCCCAATTATGTATATAGTCGCTCCCAAAATTTGCTTGTGAACTGAGGACATATTTCTAAAATATTGTAACTGGTATGTCATGCAAACAAACTATCTCATCAACATATATATATATATATGCCAATGTATCTACAATGTAGGTAGCCTTGAATGGTAGAAAGTTAGCTAATTTTTTCAACCGATCAACAACCACACAAATGGAATCATGTCCTTTGTTTTTCATAGGAAGACAAATCATGAATTCCAAGTGAAATGATCCCATTTACACTATGTAATTGGTGAAGGTTGCAACATCCTACAAACTTTTGATGCTCAATCTTAACCTGCTGAAAAGCCAGAAACTTGGCTACAAACTCTACCACTTCATGTTTTAGATCTGACCACCAGTACAAGTCCTTGATATCATGATACATCTTTGTTCTACCAAGATGACACACATATATTGATGAATAAGCCTTCTCAAGTACCACCTCACTCAGTCTGCCAACATTAAGAACCACTATATTGTTATGAAAACTGTTGACTTGAGAGTTATTCATTGTCCATATTTTGATATTGACTTAACCGTTCCATTCCTATGTATCTAATGTGTTTCTTGAAGATGATTTCAAGCATTAGGTAATTGAAAAGGATTAAATTACACAAGCCCTATCTTGTCCAAGCTCAAGTAAAAAACAATGCAAATGCACTTTTATGGAAAACACTCCAAACCACCTTAGAATATTTTTGTAATCATTTGTATTGATGATATGACTTGTAACTAAGATGAGAAAAAAAATTAGGGACACTTAATCTGTCATTTGATCACTTAAAAATCATTTTGGAAAATTTATCAAAACACTTTAATTGATTGAGTTTGGATCTTGACTGATCTATGATGGATTCTTAGAAATGGTTGCATCGGTCGAGTGATATACTCACAGAAGTCAACCGACCAACTTACTAGCCAAATTTGATTTTAGCTGGTCGATCGATTTACCCCAGGACAAACTCGATCGACAGTTTGAAAATTGGCTTTGTCAGATAGTGGATCGGTCGAGTTACCTTTATTGAAACTCAAACGATTTTACTATACGAAAAACACATATAAACATGATTGCAACTATTGGAGAGTAGTTAGAAATGGAAATAGATCTATTACAAGTTGTAAAACGGCTATTTTTCATTCTTAAGTGATCCCACACTCAAAGGAACACAACCATCTATAAATAGGACCACTTGGAGTTCATTCCAAGGTTGCTCATTCATGCTATCCTTGGTCCTTGCTATAGTTGAGTGCGCTACAACCCTTTGATCCCCTTTGTCTCTCTCATTTACAAAGCATTTTGTGATTATGAGTGAGTTAGGCATGATGTAAGAGAGCACCTCAATATTATCTGGTAAAGCTATTCATTTTCCATTTTTCCAATCCCCTTTCTCAAAAAACAAAGGCTGAAGTGATCTTCACTGAGTGAAGGAGGAGTTGATGTTCTTCTTCAAGGATAAAGAAGGTGTGAAGATCTTCTCCAAATGAAGGAGAAGGACAAGGAAAAAGATCCAAGAAGAATGGGTAATTCCTGTGAGGCCAAAGACTTGATGCAAGTGTGGGTAAGTCCTTGTGTAGGTGGAAGACTCTTGTTTTGGATATGTAAGCCCTTAGATGTAAGGTGGTATTCTTGTATCTCTTATAATGGAATATAAGTATACATCGGTTGCAACGTCCTTGAGGTTGACCTCACTAGGTGGTGAATTGACGGTCTCCTAGTTTGGAGATTGGAACCACTCTAAAAACCTTATCCAAGTGTTTGTTTCAATATCTCTTATCCTTGATATGCTTGTTTAGACAAGACTTCAAATTCAGTTTTAGCGTTTGCTTTCAATTGATATACTTTTAAGGTCTAAATATTCTTTAACAATTCCATGACAAGCACTAAGGCGGTTCATGAATTCTATTCTAATCTATCATGGAATTATGACACTCTAGTACCCCCTCCTAATACTCCAATGATTATCACTTCCATGATTGCCAGTAAGAAGTTCAAAATGTTAGAAGATACCTTAAATATGTTTTCAATGGTACTGAGGTAACCTACACATGGAGGAAAGACTATCCTGAGTATTTTGACCTCCTCGTCCCTGAGGCTTTCAATATGATATCACTCTCCTTGACATACATACGTTTTTAAATAAGCCTCTGTTTCCCTACATGAAGAAATCCACCCTACCTTCTTATGCCTTAGACCTTAAAAATCACATTCTCGCTTTTGTAGTCAACTACAATATTCACCCCAATAAGAATCAAACTAAAATTGTAGAGAATATTGCAGTGATTATATTTTGCCTGTTGAAAAACATCAAAGTCAAGTGGTCTAGATACATTCTTCAACATATGACCTGCTTTGACTCTGAGAAGAATACATGTGGAACCCTCCCTCCCTACCAAGCTTTGATCATATGGTATCTCTACCTTTGCGACAGAGAAGTCTTGTTTTCATGATTTTGATTACAAACCTTCTAGAAAAGGAGTCTGTATAAATGAGACCACAATCAAGAAACGATTTTTGCCCACATATTCTTCCACCACACTTGACCCTATGGTCATGTGCAACTAGGGAATTAGGCAACTCCTACTTCCATTGGTCTTATCCCTATCTGACCCTAGGATAGACTTAGGATTCTAATATAGTACATGTCCAACTTAGAATCTTACTCAAGTCTCCATCATCTCTCTCTGCATTAAAGGGTTGACTTTCATCCTTTCGTAGGGGTCATGGCGACCTGCCTACCTTGGTCAGGCCCCACACCGGTTACCTCCATGGTAACACATCCACATGAAATTAGAGATGGTTATCTATGGGTCTAGAGGTTCATTCTCATACTATGTACTTTTCACTTAGCTTCTCAAGATCCTATGAGACCTCTTTAGGTTACCTCAAACCAACAAAATTGGTATACTCCCTACAAAAGGGCCCCTCTCCCAGGATGGGAGGAAACTACACCTTGATAACAAATGCCACAGACATCCTTATGTCTAGGGTTTACATCCACATGAGCATGCTTAGCCCTAGCAAGACACTAAGGCACAAGAAGACCACCTACTAAACCATGCTAGGTCATACTTGTTCTCATTCCTTAACATTGGATTAAGATCATACCTTCCCATGTCATCAACTTAGCTATGAGGGGTTCAACAAACATACCTTAGACTTAAGGGGTTTCCCTTTCCTCTAAACATTAGGAGTACCATGCTCAAATCTATAAAAACTCAAATCTCATCATGAGCATCAGGTACACCACTTCCCCTCTTAAACCTAGGAACCCTAGGTTCATCGTTCTGATGTCCCACTGTCTGCTCAACTTTTTAACCACGAGCCAAGCATGTACATGGTCTGACATGCACCTAATGTCATCCTTCTACTCTAACAACACTTCAGAGGGGAGTCCTCCTCAAGGACAACCAACAAGGTATAAGGCCTCACAACTTGTTACTAAACCTCTTTAGGGTCTAAGGAACTTTTCTTCCTAACCCTAGAAGGTGAACATCTATACCATAGGCTCATAGGTACTAGCAGCCTCATCCTCTCTCGTGGTTTTGGTTCCTCTAAAGGAAACCAAGCTACCATCAGCCTCTAGGGATCATGCATGAGGCAACCGCTATCATCCACTTAGGTCACATCATCCTCAACTCCCCACTGTTCCTCATATCTTAGAGTCTAAGCTCCCAACCTTCTTGCTTGGGGTCCTACTCTCTCTCTCTCTCTAGAGCTAACCCTACAAACAACCTTAGTACTAGAGGTCCTCTCTCCATGAAGGTGGATCAAACTCACAAGCATACCTATACATGGGTGAAGCCTATGTTCAAACTTATTTTTGTTCAAGATTATCCATAGCCCTTTATGCTTATCTCATAAGCCATCCATCATACTCTCTTAGCCAGGGTTTCAACCTATTGCCCGCACTACTGATGTACTCTGGGTGCATGCTATGCCTTACTCGCATAAGCCCATAGGGTTTCTATAGGTTCTTTACTAACCTCATCATTGAAGGAGATATCCTTCACTCTAACATGCACGACCCTTTCTAGGGTTGGGTTGCCAAAGGTACTAGGTCATTCAACCTCACATGGCTCATAACGTCATGCGCATCCAAAAGCATGTCCACACACCTGGTCTATCATGACATCTAACTCATCATATCATCTCTCTCTCACCACCCTTAGGGTTAGGGTTAGCATCATCCTCAAAGGATGTGCCACGTCTCTACTTATAATGGAGGTCTCTACCTCCAAGACTAACTCTCTCTACTCATCCTCTTGACAATAAGGTCTAGCCCTAGGTCTCTCCTGAGGACATGACAACTCATGTCATATGACCTAAGCTTGTAGCTATTCTTTAGTTTACGCTTAAACTATTAAGCTTATGTCCATGACATCTTATTTACATGCCTTTAATTAATTTGGAGGAGGATTCCTCATCGTTATTATACATACCCTAACCTCAAGAGGGTGAGGAAGAGAGAGAAAAACCCTAAACCAAAATATCTTAACAGAATTAGGGTTGAGAAGGGACGAAAAATAGATGAGACAATCCTAAAGGTATCTTATTTCAAGTCAAATCCTAAGACGTTGGTCAGGCAGTTACACGGATCCGGGAGTCCTCATATTCCGACTAGCGGTGTGGAGGAAAATCTTGCCAGCCCCCATGTTTGATCCTTTTCTAGACACCTCTATCTTTTGGAAAATCCTCTAAATACTCCCTCGGGTTCTACAGAGTTTGTAAAATTTAATAATTATTAAGGATTAAATGAGGAACCGATGCTCTGATACCAAATGTAACGACCCCGCCTCCCGGTAACCCCCACTTAAGGGAGACCAAGAGGTCAGAGCTGTTATCCCAATAAACCAGATTAAAGGTTCGACAAATAATAAAAAATAATTATGAAATTCTACCAAACTAAAAAAAATTGGTATACAATAAAACTTTTCATACCTTTTTCAAAAACTTGGATATATACTTCTATCCACATCTAGAGTCTATTCTAACTAATCCTCCTTTGTACTTTAATTCTTATTTCATTCCACATATGCCACTATATTGTTTGTCCTTTTCAGTCTTGTACCTAAATGCCGACAAACAAAACGTCGGTCAACAAAAATGAATATGCTGGTATGTGGGGACAACCAAAATTTCGTAAATATGGCTAACAATCTAAATATCACAATCAAGTGAATTAACAAGCCAAATTACGCTTTTAGTGTGACATTCTCCACAACATTTGCCCTAACCCTAGCATACCCACCTTAGGGTTTCTCTTTTGCTAATGACTTAAGGCCACCTTCTCAATCCCCAGCTTGGTGCCTGTGGTCACCTCTCATAGTGCCCATTTGTCATTCTATCAAACTACTCAATCTCGATCTTGGTGTCTGGGGTCACCACTCATGGTGCCCTTGGGTCTTCCCTCCTGGGCTTGACCTTTTGGCATCATCGATCAGGGTGGCATGTAGGTGCGAGAATACACACTTATATTATTATTATGATAATCATAGTGACTTTATGATTTGCAAGTATGAACATCCAAACTGATAGGTTGCATTCAATGTGATGAATCATCCAGAAAATCTTCGGGAAACTAATGCGATTAATCATAATTAACCACATACCTGTCAGGCTGATTTGAGACAGAATTAATCCAATCAATGCGAGAAATCCAATAGGAAAGCAAACACACAAAGAGATCCTGAAATATGCATACAATTTCCCATCATTGATCATGCCATCAAGATCTATTAAACCTAGCTCGCTTCCTAGGGTTTCTAGTCCACTTTTAGGGTTTCCATTGCAATTAAGGTTTCACTTCATTTATACTATTTTAAATCCTACTTTATACAATTACTCACAAACCTTAATTATCTCATCTATTCTTCATGAAAGATATTAAGGTTACCTTTTAACAACATATAACCCTAATTTTGGATTAAAGGCATAATTAAATGTCCATTAAATCTATTATGCATCTTTTACGTTAAAACTACCATTTTTATCCTTTTAAGTCATGCCACGATCATTAGGCCCAATTATCACCTTTGGTTCCTTTCAAATTAACAATTCATAGTTCATTATGGTCTAATTCACATATGAACTCTATTTATCATTAATTCCACCTTTATCCATTAGAAAACCCTAATTACCATATTAAGGGTGTTTATCCACAATTAGGAACTTTTATACTCGAAATAGCTTAGAACCATCATATCTCAGCTTAATTCATGAATTTGAATAATTGAAGCCATTAAGAATTACAATGACTAACATTAGGGTTTTAAGGCCCATTAAATCTCATTCACGTACATGGAACTCTAAATTAATCCAATTACGTGCAAAGTTCATCCTTTTAGATCTTAATGTGTCTTTTTATAATTAACATGTTAATATCAACTTTAATCATCCATAAAACCCTTCTTAATACATTTATCATCTCAAATTAGGGTTTCTTCATTAGTTAAACCATTACAGATAGCATCTTTTCATACTTTTTGAATTTCAAGCAGAATTAGGCTTCAAATATTTTTTTTTTGTGTTCCTCTCAGTTTGAGGATCAAAATTCATGTAAAATATGTTGTCATCTGAGTTACCAATTAATTTCTACAATTAAAACAAGGTTAATCCTTTTCTAACCAATCAGATGCTGACAACTCAGCAACCATACCAATTTTATTAGAAATCGGCTAAGTTAAGGGATCAGGTGAATTACTATCTCACCCCCCTTCTAGGTAGGAGTCTTGGGGCATACGTGTCTTTCTGCCCCAGACTGTCCCCTTCCTCGCGATCGTGAGGAAGTCCGACTCCCGCTGTGAGCGCGTCCTCCAGGCAAGCACCGCCCCATGTTTTCTCATGGCTCCGGTGACCAAGATCAGCCTGAGGACTCCACGGCCTTGGCCAGCCTTGCCCCAACCTACCAGCAGCGCCATGGTGCACGACAGTGGCGTCTGACCTCTACCTACTACAGGTGCACGATAAATAGAAAGAAGAAGGGTGGTACATTAGGATTGTTGTTCTGGTCTAGAATCCCTCTCCTCGCAAATGCGAGCCTGCGTTCCATGCTGCGGCATCGCAGCGCTACCTGACGACCCTACTCAAGGTCGATCCTCGATCTACCTTAGCCGCCTGCTGGTGTCGTAGAGTGCCCAACCTCCACAAAAGTGATTCGAGCGGGGTGGATGCTCCCATGGTCCATGCATCAGTGCTCCGAGGCATGAACAAACTTGCATGAGCCGTTAGGGTTAGAGAAGAGAGTCATGTACTATCGGGAGGCATGTTGCATCAACCCCGACTCATCCGAGTCTGCCCTCATCGACTACACGTTGCTTTCAAGCGTCACACCCAGACAGAGAGAGGTCGCCACAAAGCAGTCTGCATGCAAGTACCTGATAGGAATAACAACCTCAATGTGTTGTTCGTGCTAGAATCACAGGTTCTTGGGGTAATCTTAGGGTTATGGAAGGAACGACAGAGGAAGAAGACATAGGGAGACGAGATATGTGTCTCGCGTAAGGGGTCCTTATATATATACTGATTTCTCCCAACAATCTCTCTCCTACGTACTATCTTTCCTCTTTTATCACAGTGCATCATGATCCAACAAGTAAAAATTAGTAATCATGTTAAGCATCATTACCTTTCCAACCCATATTCACATTCCCATCTTTCCTTAGATAGAAAAAGATGATTCTTTATCCTAATACGAACTAATGAAAGATATATTCCCATAGGCACAAGTAACCAAAATATCACTTGATATATCTAAAACAAATTTATCATTTTTTATGTTCACCAAACCGTATAAGGGAGGTGGGTATGTATATGGCAACATATTGAGTAGTGAATTCTAGATCATTCATTTATTTCTATACTTCTTTCTTTTCTATTTTCCTTCATTTTGACTACTCTTTCCATTAGTAATCACATGTAAATGAAATCTAATCGATTGTGGCCATCATGTCACTTTCTGGAGATTTCTATGTGTTTCTCATAAATATATTGCTTATTATCCATTATCTTGTATTTTTTTTATTATTTGGACTTTTCTCCTTTTCTCCTCTTTTATATCCATTATTGGATTAACATAATAATAGGAACCATGAAATTCCTATCACAAGGGATATTTGCAAAGTAATCCATTGTTTGAAGCAAAGCATACAACATTTTCAATTAAGTCCAAATTCACAAAATCATTATATTTCAATTATGAAAACACATGTAAAATTGGGGTTGTAACATCCTTCCCCTCTTATATGAATTTTTTCCTCAAAATTCCATCAAGCAAACAAACTATTCAGGATAAGACTTTTCCATGCACATCATTGACCCCTATGTGGCTTTACCCTATCCATTGTGCTTCCAAAGAACCTTTATCATTCCCTATTCTTTTCTCTGAGTTCTTTCACCTTGGCCTCTATAAACCTCATAGGTGACTCAGGTCGGGCTTACTAGGTTCAATGCTCCAGACATGGCCTGGGTACCTCACATAGTGCTCTAAATTGGACACATGGAACTCATCACACATTACTTTATCATGAGGGGTAAGGTCAAACATAACCTTCTCCACCAATCCATCTCAAATGAACCCATGTATCAGGTACTCAACTCTCGTAGCTATAACTTAGAGGGGTCGGATTTTCTCATCACATACTCTCCCATAGTGAATTGCATTCCAATCTGCTTTACATCAGCTCACGACTCATGTTGCCCCTGGGCTCTCTTCCAGCCATTGTACGATCAAAGCGACTTCATCTACACACACTGTGGTCCTTTTCCAACCTTCATGAGGTCCATTCACCAACATCATTTTAATGAAGTGGTGACTGACACAACCTCCCTTATGGAGCTTCTTTACATCTCAGTACTGTCTATGGTGGTTATCAACACATCTTACAGAAGACAAGAACTGTCTCCATGTATCACCCTAAACAAGTACACATGCTCTTGTCAGACCCTCTAGTCTGGATTATACTAACCATTAGTTAGGGGTGATAAACTGTACTAACATCGAGTTCTTCATATACCCACTTCCACCGCATGGAAGTGAATCATTAGGTTATACTCAAGAACTTTTGAACTCGCATCATGGTGTAGTTGAACCATCTTTATCATATGTAGTTCAACCAGATCCATCCCTTGACACCATTCTTTCTTTCTCATGTCATCTAGGTAAGGCGATCTACCATAACCCATATTGCATCTTGACCTTCCTTGGTCTAGGAGAGACTTATCACAACATCCATAGTGATGAACTCCCATTCCCTCTCGGGGACTCTTCATCCTCTATATCAACTCACTGGGTTATGGGTGTTCATCCTTCACCACCTGGCATGCATGGAGACTAGCCACATGCAACTTCATCTTAAGCATCCAAAGTACTACTGTCACTTACTATCTTCATAGTACCATAGTGCATGGTGATCTTAAAATCATGATCTCCTGTATGTCATGATTCCTCAAGATTGATTCCTTAGAAACCCTAAACCACTCTAGTCGGGGTTTCATCACCTTCTTTTCCAGAGAAGTGCATCTGAGGTTCTTCAACCATCCTTTTATCATGATAAGCCCTAGACTAGCTAACTATGCAACCACTAACTAGATCAAAGATCGTGTTACATCTGAGTGTTAGCCAAACATATCTCCTTTTTCAAACTTAGGCTAACCTAATAGCCTCTTCTAGCCTCTAGCTAAACTAGGCAGCTGCATCTCAACTAGAGCATCCATTACCACCTCACATCCTTATGTGTACGGTAATGTTGAAAACATTCACCTCCATGTATTCCACTTACCATCTCATCTCAAACTCTAAGTCTATCTTCATCAAGAAATTATGATCTCATCCTCTTGGTTTTCAAACTCAACCTTGAATAACTCGCAAATTCCACATAGCTCATGATAAAAACATTCTCATAAGATGACTAACTTAGTTCTCTTGATATTTTTAAACCATCCACATATCGTTCACTTCACAAGGGTATGTTATCATCTTTGTACTCATACCTCATAGCAATGTTCCAACTCACATCATCTTTATCCTTGGTGTATGGCATGCGTACTGTCCTATCTCTCACTCCCATAACAAGAGGAAATAAGCATTTGGCTGCAGTCCAAATACAAAGTTCTTCCCATTCCAAGAGTAGAGATGGTACATACCACCTTACCAGTACACCACTAAATGTTGAAACGTGCAACATACATCTCTACATCACAATCGTCTCAATATCAAAGTTACTTTCATGGAAAACTGATCTCAAACCCACTTGGGTCACCTCACAATCCTTGGTCATCTCCTCTAGGTCTGTAGGGTGCTGACACATTTGAGGTTATCCCTCTTCCCTTATGCATCCAGAGATTGCCCTCGTCACCTACCTTTTAGGTCCCATGAGTTCATGAAGATGATAAATCCCCTAGCCCATGGCCCTCAGACAATAATAGTTGTTACCTCCCGACCCTATGGTCATGTGCAACTAGAGAATTAGGAAACTCCTAATTCCATTGGTCTTATCCCTACTTGACTCTAGGATAGACTTAGGATTCTAATATAGTACATGTCCAACGTAGAACCTTACCCAAGTCTCCATCATCTCTCTCTGCAATAAAATGATGACTGTCATCCTTTCGTAGGGGTCATGGCGACCTACCTACCTTGGTCATGCCCTACACCGGTTACATCCATGGGAACACATCCACATACACTTAGAGATGGTTATCTATGGGTCTACAAGTTCATTCTCATACTATGTACTTTTCACTTAGCTTCTCAAGATCCTATGAGACCTCTTTAGGTTACCTCAAACCAACAAAATTGGTATACTCCCTACAAAAGGGTCCCTCTCCAAGGATGGGAGGAAACTACACCTTGATAACAAAGGTCAAAAACATCCTTATGTCTAGGGTTTACATCCACATGAGCATGCTTAGCCCTAGCAAGCTACTAAGGCACAAGCAGACCACCTACTAAACCATGCTAGGTCATACTTGTTATCATTCCTTAACATTGGATTAAGATCATACCTTCCCATGTCATCAACTTAGCTATGAGGGGTTCAACAAACATACCTTAGACTTAAGGGGTTTCCCTTTCCTCTAAACATTAGGAGTACCATGCTCAAATCTATAAAAACTCAAATCTCATCATGAGCATCAGGTACACCACTTCCCCTCTTAAACCTAGGAACCCTAGGTTCATCGTTCTGATGTCCCAATGTCTGCTCAACTTTTTAACCACGAGCCAAGCATGTACATGGTATGACATGCACCTACTGTCATCCTTCTACTCTAACAACACTTCAGAGGGGAGTCCTCCTCAAGGACAACCAACAAGGTATAAGGCCTCACAACTTGTTACTAAACCTCTTTAGGGTCTAAGGAACTTTTCTTCCTAACCGTAGAAGGTGAACATATATACCATAGGCTCATAGGTACCAGCAGCCTCAACCTCTCTCTAGGTTCTGGTTCCTCTAAAGGCAACCAAGCTACTGTCAGCATGCAGGGATCATGCATGAGGCAACCACTATCATCCACTTAGGTCGCATCATCCTCAACTCCCCATTGTTCCTCATATCTTGGAGTCTAAGCTCCCAACCTTCTTGCTTGGGGTCCTGCTCTCTCTCTCTCTCTAGAGCTAACCCTACAGACATCCTTACTACTAGAGGTCCTCTCTCCATGAAGGTGGATCAAGCTCACAAGCATACCTCTACATGGGTGAAGCCTATGTTCAAACTTATGTTTGCTTAAGATTATCCATAGCCCTTTATGCTTATCTCATAAGACATACATCATACTCTCTTGGCCAGGGTTTTAACCTACTGCCCACACTACTAACGTACTATGGGTGCATTCTATGCCCTACTCACATAAGCCCATAGGGTTTCTATAGGTTCTTTACTAACCTCATCATTGAAGGAGCTATCCTTCACTCTAACATGCACGACCCTTTCCAGGGTTGGGTTGCCAAAGGTACTAGGTCATTCAACCTTACATGGCTCATAACGTCATGGACATCCAAAAGCATGTCCACACACCTGGTCAATCATGACGTATAACTCATCATGTCATCTCTCTCTCTAACCAGCATTAGGGTTAGGGTTAGCATCATCCTCAAAGGATGTGCCATGTCTCTACTTATAATGGAGGTCTCTACCTCCAAGACTAACTATCTCTACTCATCCTACTAACAAGAAGGTCTAGCCTTAGGTCTCTCTTGAGGGCATGACAACTCATGTCCTACGACCTAAGCTTGGAGCTATTCTTTAGTTTACACTTAAACTATTAAGCTTATGTCCATGACATCTTATTTACATGCCTTTAATTAATTTGGTGGAGGATTCCTTATCCATATTATACATACCCTGACCTCAAGAGGGTGAGGAAGAGAGAGAAAAACCCTAAACCTTAATATCTTAACAGAATTAGGGTTGAGAAGGGACAAAAAATAGATGAGAGAGTCCTAAAGGTATCTTATTTCAAGTTAGATCCTAGGACATTGGCCAGGAAGTCACACGGATCTGAGAGTCCTCATATTCCGACTAGCAGTGTGGAGGAAAATCTTTCCAGCCCTTGGGCATGATCCTTTTCTAGACACCTCTGTCTTTCCGAAAATCCTCTAATAACTCCCTCGGGTTCTATAGAGTTTGTAAAATTTAATAATTATTAAGGATTAAATGAGGAACCGATGCTCTGATACCAAATGTAATGACCCCGCCTCCTGGTGACCCCCCACTTAAGGGAGACCAAGTGGTCAGATCCATTATCCTAATAAACCATATCAAAGGTTCGACAAATAATAAAAAATAATTATGAAATTCTACCAAACTAAATTGAAATCTAGTATAAAATAAAACTTTGCATACCTTTTTCAAAAACATGGATATCTTCTTCTATCCACATCTGGAGTCTATTCTAACTAATCCTCCTTTGTACTTTAATTCTTATTTAATTCCACACATGCCACTTTACTATTTGTCCTTTTCAATCTTATACCTAAAACACCGACAAACAAAATGTCGGTCAGCATAAATGAATATGTCGGTATTTGGGGACAACCAAAATTTTGTGAATATGGCTAACAATCTAAATATCACAATCAAGTTAATTAACAAGCCAAATTATGCTTTCAGTGTGACATTCTCCATAGCATTTGCCCTAACCCTGGCATACCCACCTTAGGGTTTCTCTTTTTCCAATGACTTAAGGCCACCTTCTCAATCTCGAGCTTGGTGCCTGGGGTCACCTCTCATAGTGCCCATTTGTCATTCTATAAAGACCACCTTCTCAATCCTGAGCTTGGTGTCTGGGGTCACCACACATGGTTCCCTTGGGTCTTCCCTCCTGGGCTTGACCTTTTGGCATCATCCATCAGGGTGGCATGTAGGTGCGAGAATACACACTTATATTATTATTGTGATAATCATAGGGACTTTATGATTTGCAAGTATGAACATCCAAACTGTAGGTTGCATTCAATGCGATGAATCATCCAGAAAATCTTCGGGAAACTAATGCGATTAACCATAATTAACCACATACCTGTCAGGCTAATTTGAGATAGAATTAATCCAATCAATGCAAGAAATCCAATAGGCAACCAAGCACCCAAAGAGATCCTGAAATATGCATACAATTTCCTATCATTGATCATGCCATCATGATCTATTAAACCTATCTCGCTTCCTAGGGTTTCTAGTCCACTTTTAGGGTTTCCATTGCAATTAAGGTTTCACTTCATTTATACTATTTTAAACCCTAATTTTATACAATTACTTACAAACCTTAATTATCTCATCTATTCTTCACGAAAGATATTAAGGTTACCTTTTAACAACATATAACCCTAATTTTGGATTAAAGGTACAATTAAATGTCCATTAAATCTATTATGCCTCTTTTACGTTAAAACTACCATTTTTATCCTTTTAAGTCATGCCACGATCATTAGGACTAATTATCACCTTTGGTTCCTTTCAAATTAACAATTCATAGTTCATTATGGTCTAATTCACATATGAACTCTTTTTATCATTAATTCCACCTTTATCCATTAGAAAACCCTAATTACCATATTAAGGGTATTTATCCACAATTAGGAACTTTTATACTCGAAATATCTTAGAACCATCATATCTCAGCTTAATTCATGAATTTGAATAATTAAAGCCATTAAGAGTTACAATGACTAACATTAGGGTTTCAAGGCCCATTAAAGCTCATTCATGTACATGGAACTCTAAATTAATCCAATTACGTGCAAAGTTCATTCTTTTAGATCTTAATGTGTCTTTTTATAATTAATATCAACTTTAATCATCCATAAAACCCTTCTTAATACATTAATCATCTCAAATTAGGGTTTCTTCATTAGTTAAACCATTAAAGATAATATCTTTTCATACTTTTTGAATTGCAAGAAGAATTAGGCTTCAAATATAATTCTTTGTGTTCCTCTCATTTTGAGGATCAAAATTCATATAAAATATGTTGTCATACGAGTTACCAATTAATTTTTACAATTAAAACAAGGTTAATCCTTTTCTAACCAATCACATGCTGACAACTCAGCAACCATACCAATTTTATTAGAAATCATCAAAGTTATGGGATCAGGTAAATTACTATCTCGCCCCTGTGTTTTAGGTAGGAGTCTCAGGGCATACACGTCTTTCTGCCCTAGGCCGTCCCCTTCCTCTCCATCGCGAGGAGGTCTGACTCCCGCTGCGAGCGTGTCCACCAGGCAAGCACCGCCCCATGTTTTCCCATGGCTTCGGTGACCATGATCGGCCTGAGGACTCGACGGCCCTGGCCGGCCTTGCCCCAACCTACCAATAGTGCCATGGTGCACGACGGTGGCACCCAAACTCTACCTACTATAGGTGCATGATAAATAGAAAGAAGAAGGGTGGTACCTTAGGATCGTTGTTCTGGTCTAGAATCCCTCTCCTCGGGAACACGAGCCTGCACTCTGTGTTGCGGCATCACATCACTGCCTGACAACCCTGCTCAAGGTCGATCCTCGAAATACCTTAGCCACCTACTGGTGCCGTAGAGCGCCCAACCTCCATGGAAGTGATGTGAGCGGGGTGGATGCTTCCATAGTCCATCCATCAACGCTCTGAGGCATGAACAAAATCGCACGAGCCGTTAGGGTTAGAGAAGATAGTCATGTACTCTCAGGAGGCATGTTGTGTCAACCCTGGCTCATCCCAGTGTATCCTCGTCAACTACACGTTGTTGCCGAGCGTCGCACCCAAACGGAGAGAGGTCACCGCAAAGCAGTCTGCAAGCAAGTGCCCGACATGAATAGCAACCTCAGTGTGTTGTTCGTGCTAGAATCATAAGTTCTTGGGGGTAATCTTAGGGTTATGGAGGGAACGGAAGAGGAAGAAGATGGAGGGAGACAAGATACTTGTCTCACGCAAGGGGTCCTTATATATATACAGATTTATCCCAACAATCTCTCTCCTACGTACTAGCTTTCCTCTTTTATCATAGTGCATCATGATCCAACCAGGAAAAATTAGTAATCATGTTAAGCATTGTTACCTTTCCAACCCATCTTCACGTTCCCATCTTTCCTTAGATAGGAAAAGACGATTCTTTATCATAATACCAACTATGGAAAGAGATATTCCCCTCTTACTCCTTTGTTATAGGCACATGTAACCAAAATATCACTTGATATATCTAAAACAAATTTATCATTTTTTATGTACACCAAACTGTGTAAGGGAGGTGGGTAGGTATATGGCAACATATTGAGTAGTGAATTCTAGATCATTCGTTTATTTCTCTATTTCTTTCTTTTCTATTTTCCTTCATTTTGACTACTCTTTCCATTAATAATCACACGTAAATGGAATCTAATCAATTGTGGCCATCATGTCACTTTCTAGAGATTTCTATGTGTTTTTCATAAATATATTGCTTATTATCCATTATCTTGTATTTTGTCAATTATTTGGACTTTTCTCCTTTACTCCTCTTTTATATCCATTATTGGATTAACATAATAATAGGAACCACAAAATTCCTATCACAAGGGATATTTGCAAAGTAATCCATTGTTTGAAGCAAAGCATACAACCTTTTCAATTAAGTCAAAATTCAAAAAATCATTATATTTCAATTATGAAAACACATGCAAAATTGGGGATGTAACATGGCACCTCTACTCCCACTTTCCCTCAAGCCCAGGAGCTGCATGACCTTGGTATGTCTTGGGCTGGGAAGAATGCCATGTGGCCCGGTTGTAGGTTTGATCCTTCTTCCGATGAGGAGATGCCGACCAGTTTGATGGGGAAGCTACTGCTACTGATGAGGAGGTGTCTGAGGATGATGGGGAGGATGGTCCTGATTATGATGGCTTTGCTGGTGCCTCTGGTGATGAAGGTGAAGCGGCTACCTCTATTGCACCTTTAGATGGGGATGAGGACTATGAGCCTGAAGCTTTTGATGATGATGCCAATGATGATGTAGTGGGCATAGATTCCATAGATGTTTATATGTTTTAGTTTTTAGACTTTAGATGATGATCATATATATCTTTGTAGACTATTTGTACTAAGACATCTGGGCACATTGTATAAGATGTACTATTTTCATCATCATGTTGTTTTCATCTTTTTGGCTTGGAGTTGTTTGAAGAACATGCTTTTCGTGGTGTAATCTTAATCATATGCACCCTTACTCTCTAGTTAACTATATCTCATGAGTTGGTGGTATGTTACCCATATTTTGATTAAGACACATGTTGCTTGTTGCTCTCTTATCTATGTTTGATGCATGTTGTGTGGTTGCATGTTTTCTATTGAGGTTGGATGTTTCAGTTGTACTTGGAGAAGACCTATTTTTATGCTCTTCTACCCCCTTACTTTTTTATAATGCCAAAAGGGGGAGATAAGTTCAATGTTTTGAAGCTCAACCATATTGTTTTTTATTGCCCATGTGATCCTTTTCTTGTCTAAACATATGTTTTTATTACGTGACTTGTTAAAGGACCATGTAGTATATATGTTATATAGCTTTGTGTAGAAAGACTAACTATGCAGGTAGGAGTGAGCATAGATTGATAGGGACAATTCACATTGTTAAATTTATGAATCCCCCTGCAACTCATAAGGCTAAGGTATAACTTTACATGTCCTTTTCAATATGTTGAGGAATGGTTTGTCATTGTCAAAAAGGGGGAGAATGCTGACTAGAGAGTTAGACATTGTCCATATTTTGATAATGACTTAACCATTCCATTCATATGTATCTAATATGTTTGTTTAAGATTGATTTAAGGCATTAGGTACATGAAAAGGATCAAATTACACTATCCCTAGCTTGTCCAAGTTCAAGTCAAAAGTAATGCAAATGCACTTTTGTGGAAAACACTCCAAAACACCATAGAATATTTTTGTAATCATTTGTATTGATGATATGACTTGTAACTAAGATGAGAAAAAATCAGGGACACTTAGTTCCATCGTTTGATCAGTTAAAAATCATTTTTGAGAATTTGTCACAACACTTTAATCAGTCAAGTTTGGATCTCAGCCAATCTATGATGGATTTTTGGAAATGGTTGCATCGTTTGAGTTGTACACTCATAGAACTTGACCGACCACCTTACTAATCAAAGTTGATTTTAGCTGGTCAGTCGAGTTACTCCAGGACAAAATCGACCGATAGTTTGAAAATTGGCTTTTTCAGATAGTGGATCAGTCGAGTTATCTTTGTTAAAACTCAACTCAATGTACTATACAAAAAATGCAAAAAAGTGATTCCAATGATTGGAGAGTTGTTAGAAACTAAATTTGATCCATTGCAAGTTGGCAAATGATTATTTTTCATTCTTAAGTGATCCCACACTCAAAGGAACACCCCGAACTATAAATAGGACCTCTTAGAGTTCATTCTAAGGTTTCTCATTCATGCTATTCTTGGTCCTTGCTATATTTGAGTGTGATACAACCCTTTAAGCCCCTTTCTCTCCCTCATTTACAAAGAATTTTGTAATTAAGAGTGAGTTAGGCATGTTGTAATAGAAAAACCTCAATGTTATCTTGTAAAGCTCTCCATCTTTCCATCTTCCCAATCCCCTTTCTCAAAGAGCAAAGACTGGAGTGATCTTCTCTGAGTGAAGGAGTTGATGTTCTTCTTCAAGGTAGAAGAAGGTGTGAAGATCTTCTCCAAGTGAACAAGAAGGACAAGGCAGAAGATCCAAGAAGAGTCAGTAATCCATGTGAGGCCAACGACTTGATACAAGTGTGGGTAAATCCTTGTTGAAGGCTGAAGATATCTTGATCAAGTGGGTAAGTCCATGTGTAGGTGGAAGACTCTTGTCTTGGATAGGTAAACCCTTATATGTAAGGTGGTCTTCTTGTATCTCTTATAATGGAATTTAAGTTTACATGGGTTGCAAAGTCCTAGAGGTTGACCTCTCTAGGTAGTGGATTGATGGTCTCCTAGTTTGGAGATTCAAACCACTCTGAATACCTTGTCCAAGTGTTTGTTTCAATCTCTTTCATCCTTGCCTTTCTTGTTTAGATAGGACTTCAAATTTAGTTTTAGCATTTGTTTTCAATTAATACAATTTAAAGGTCTAATATTCTTGTGAGAATGTTGATGTTCTATGTACCCCTCTCTAGAGCCCTAGATCCAACAAAAACATACTCTCCCATCATTTGTGTCATGAAAGTCAACATGCATCCTACTTCCAAACTCCGGTTTGATGTTTTGTATCACAATATCATCCTTTTATGCACCTCTAATTTACTATATCAAATTTGGATTCACCTGTAACTGTTCCAACAAACCTACCACACAAAGAGACCTTTAATTGTACATAAATCCTGGAACAAGCCATAGAGGATAACTATACTTCATATATATATGATGATGGAGACGAAGATGATTTTTTACTCAATGCATCAGCCACTACATTTGCCTTTCCAAGGTGATAGTCAATTTTGTAGTCATACTCTTTGATAAACTCCATCTATCTCCTATGCCTCATGTTCAACCCATGCTTTGAAAATATGCAAGATTCTTATGATCCATAGAGATTTTCCACTTCTCTCCAAATAGATAATGCCTCTATATCTTTAAAGAAAGAAACACAATTATTAACTCCATGTCATGAGTTGGGTTGTTCTCCTCATGTTTCTTAAGCTGTCTAGAAGTAAAACTAATCACATTTTTGTTTTGCATCAACAAACATCGCAATCCTTTTTTTAAAGGATCATAGAAGATGATGTAACCTTTCCTTGGCTCTGGAAGAATCAACAATGCATCACTCATCAACTTCCCTTTCAACAACTGAAAAGGTCTCATCCCAAACAAAAGGAACACCCTTCCTAGTGATCCTTGTCAAAGGTAGATCTACCACACTAAAGTTCTATAGGAACCTTCTATAATAAAAAACTAAACTTAGTAAGCTTCAAACCCCAATATGTGTCTTGGGCTTCTCCCACTCCAAAACTAACTACACCATCTTGGGGTCCACACAAACACCCTTTTCTAGGAATGACATGACCAAGGAAAGACACCCTAGTCAGCCAAAACTCATTCTTAATGAACGTAGCATACAACCTAAGATGCCTCAACAAATTTGATGCTGATGAAGATGCTACTCATGTTTTTGATTGTCTTTGGAGTCTATCAATATATCATCTATGAACACCACCACAAATTGATCATGGTACAATCACAATAATATTTTCATCATATCCATATATGATGCTAGTGCATTGGTATCCCAAAAACTATAACCACAAACTCATAATGACCATACCTAGTCCTAAAAAAAATCTTAGGTATGTCATCTACCCTGATCCTCAATTGGTGACACCCTGACCTCATATCTTTCTTGAAAAACACTATAGCACCTACCAACTGGTCAAATAAATCATCTACCCTTAAAAAGAGTACTTGTTCTTCACTAAGACCTTGTTCAAATATCGATAGTCTATGAAAAGCCTCATAGAACCATCCTTCTTCTTCAATAACAATGTTGGAGCACCCCGTCAGAATGTGCTCAACCAATAAACCCTTCCCCAACAACTCCTCTAACTATTTCTGCAACTCTTTCATCTCAACTAGATCCATCCTGTATGATGATTGTGTTAGGAACTAAATTGATCTCAAACTCATGTGTGCTAGGAACTAAATTGATCTCAAACTCAATCTCCCTCATGGGCAAAACACTCAAAAACTCATTGAAGAAAACATCCTCAAACTCACGCACTTTAGGTTCATCCTAGATACTAGGAATCCTCACCCTGGCATCTGCCATGTGTGCTAGTAAAGGTTCACATCCTTGCCTCATCAACTTATCTGATATCACAACTAACACCAAACATGTGGAAAGAATCTTCCTATACCATTGTAAGGTCCAAGAGATATCTCCATGATGAATGTATATTCATCATGAAATTCATTTGCCATCTTGGGTCAAATTCGAATCAATGCACCCAAGTTCAGTCACTAAATATCAAAATGTGCAATATTACTTAATTGGTTCAATTATCAATGTTTTAACAGAGTTTATGTTGATTTTATGCAGGCCTTGATGAGTTTGAACAATCAGCTGGAACCCACCTATGTTTAACCCTAATCCACCTTCAACACAATCATCACTACCTTCTGCTTCACTCCATCTTCATCCCCATCAACCATCATCTGTATCAAACCCTTTTGAGTGGGACCCGCCTTTCTTCAACTGTTGATCTACCCTCACTCATCCTTGGTATTGGCCATATGGTCTTGACCAATCGGTTGCATCCATACGGTCTCAAGACCGTATGGGCAGCCTCAACTCATCAAGACTATTTGGGCTGCTGTAAAGCAAGACCGTGTGGTCACATGTCCAAGACCGTTTGGTCATATACAAGTAAAACCATTTGGACGTTGGGAAGACAAGACCGTTTGGGCAACTTGACTGCAATGGCACATGCTTCCCTTCTTCTTCGTCCTTGGTTCCCACCTACAAACCCTAATCTACAACACCCCCGCACCCAGCGACGCCCTTTCCCTCCGTTTGCAATCTCGCAACACCTGCTCGACAACCCCCACTCAACCTGCTCTTCACCGGTCTCAAGACCATTTGGTTAGAGACCGGTCATAGAGATTGTATGAACGATGACCGAAAGCAGAGACCGATTGCGTGAGGTGTCGACAACCAAGACTGTTTGTGAGACCAATCGACAGAGACCATTTGGTCAACAGTACCTCCAAGACCGATTGAGCAATGCATGACTTCCAAGACCGTTTGGAGCATCAACTCAAGATCAATTGATTGCTGGAGTTACCCAAACTGTTTGGAGTGAAAGAGCTCCGAGGACCATTTAGAGATATGAACACAAGACCGTATGAACTTAGCAGATACTCCAAAACCGTTTGGAGGACAGCCTGATGCAGACCGTTTCGACGTGAGAAAGTTTAAGACCGTATGACAGTCCAAGACCGATCAAAGGTATCGAACACTCCAAGACCGTATGGAGGCAGACTTCCCAGACCGTTTGATAGCAATCGGTCTTACAGATCATTTGCTTCTCCTAAGCACAAGACTGCTTGGGGCATGCAAACCGATAGAAGAAAGATAGTATGGTCATATACCCCAAGACCGGTTGGATATATATGAACAATCAAAGCAAACCGTTTGGAGCCTATGATAGCAAAATGCTTACACTAAACTGTTTGGTCATATACACCCGACTATTTGGTCAGTGCAAAGCAAGACCGTATGGTCACTTATTCCAAACTGTTTGGAGAGAAAAGTACTAAACCATTTGGCCAAAAAGTGACCAAACCTTTTAGACCAGACCGAATGGGGGACTCACACCAAAAATGTGAGAACCAAACCCGAGCCTATAAATAGAACCAGCAGGGTCCTCATTTGGGCATCAGACCTGGGATGCCGCCAGGCTGCCCGAGCACAGGATTCGATCCAGATCTGTCATCCACGCCAGTGTCACTTCACCTGTTGCTCCTGCTACAATCAAGGGGACTGAGGAGAGAAGGAAGGAGGAGTGAGAAAGACTTCCCAATCTATCTTGGCATCCCTCGTTCCTCATCCAGATATGCTCTGACATGACGTAGAAGACTGCATCATCCTCACCGAGATGCGACCACCTTATGCATCATGCTCATGGCGGAATCTTCCCTCTATCTCTCTTTCTTCTTGGTTCTTGCATCATGAGCGAGTAGTTCCTTTTCGCTGGGGTGTGGGGACTAGCCCTGCTACCCATGCAAGCATGTTCTCTTGTTAAGCATTCCATGGCAATGTATATAAATTTTCATTTCATTGTTAATTGACAATGTTTGTAGTTGTTTACCTGCAAGCTTTCATCTCATTTTCCCCTATGTTGTGAGAACTTCTATATGTAGGGTAGAATGTCATTTAATGAGGTTGACTCTCAAAATAGAAATAGAATGAGATTCCTTGAGTTCGTAAGTGTGTGATCCGTAAGGGGACGAGCCATCTAACCTGTGGTGACACTTCTGTGGCCTAAACATCCCTTAGGGAGGGCCACAACCTTAGTTGGATGTCGTATCTTCTTTTTTAATCATCGATGTTTGCTTATAGATTAACCACCTACTTGCTTTTTTATTAGCGTGGTTGACTCCTTGACGAGAACTTCTGATAGGATTCCTTGAGGTCGTAAGTGAGTGATCCGTGAGGGGATGAGCCATCTAGCCTATGGTGATGCTTCTGTGGTCTAAACATCCTTTAGGGAGGACCACAACCTTAGTTGGATTTTGTATCTTCAGAGCCATAAGTATGTGATCCAGATGGTGACGAGATATCTGATACCTAAGGTGATGCTTACGCAAACCTAACGCCCGTATGGGGGGTTTTGCAAGAGCTCTATTTGGATAGTTATATCTTGCCTGGATGTTTGATGCTTGATGTGTTTACCTGTGTAGTGGTGGTGAAACTCGGTACCATCCCAATGATTCCATATCATTAATCTAGATCAACTTTAATTCTACCCTTTACTTTCCTTCACTTAGTTTAATTAACCTCAAAACAACCAATCGTTCTAAATATTAGTCTTACTTGAACTAGATTTGAATGACTAAGATTCTTAAAAATGTTGTCTCTTGGGATTTGATCCTCAACTATACTATGAAAGACCTGTCCACTTGTGGGTGGTATTATTGCACATTGGTTTTGGTAAAATCTTAGGGATCTCAACCCCGAGTGAATTTGTTAGTGTGATAATATTCCACGTCAAATTCTGGCACCGTTGCTGGGGACAACAGAATCAGTTAGTCAAATCTAGTTCTTCTGAGGCTGATTTAGGTTTTTGCTTTTTCTTTTGATAAAATCGACCATCTACTTGAATCTCACTCCATTCCATCAATCTTATTTCAGAACTTTTCATTTCAGGTGCAATCAAGGACTAGTGCTTGCACTGTTTGAACAGTCCGGGACTTGCTACCAGCTTTGATCCTGAAATAGACAGAACCTTTCATCGTCAAAACAGAGAGAACCAAGCAAGAATGGCTCAAGAAGAGGAAATCGCCCGAAGGGTGGCTCAAGCCATCAATGAACAGAGAGAAAGACTCATGCAAGAAGCTAGAGCTATAGTTCAAGAAAAAATCCTAGCAGCGCAAGCAGCAACACAAGTAGCAGAACTACAAAAGGATCTTAGAGAGTTCTCAATCCCCAAAGCTGCCAATGTTTGGCATCCAGTAAAACCTCCTCCCATCAATGCTGCCACTTTTGAGATTAGGGCACATTGGATCACATTGCTTCATAACAACCCATTCTATGGCAAACAAGGAGAGGATAGTCAGGAACATCTTTTGAGGTTTATTGATCTATGTGCTATGACAAAGAAAAATGGAGTATCCGATGATGCCATCAGACTCTGTCTCTTCAAGTATTCACTTGCTGATAGAGCAATAAGTTGGTACAATTCATTGCAAAGTGAACCGATTACCACTTGGGAACAACTTCAAAATGTGTTCCTGGAAAAGTTCTACCCTCCCTCTCTAACCTATGAAATTAGGGGACGGATAGCAAATTTCACTCAAGTCCCTGGAGAAACCCTTGCTGAAGCATGGGATAGATACAAAGAACTTCTACGCAAGTGTCCACACCATGGAATTCCTAAGAATCAACTCATCAAAATTTTCTATAGGGGTGTGGATGATGATATCAAAATGTTTTTAGATTCCTCATATGGAGAAACTTCATGCGTCAAAGTTATGATAGCGCATGGAGGGTTGTCACCCTTGGAGCTAAAAATCAGGCTAATTGGGGTAGATCTGAAGGAAAAGGAGTGATGAAGGTAGCTATGGTTGAAAGTTATTCCAAAATACAAGTCTATCACTGAGACCCTCAAACTCTTAGTTGCCAAGCAAGACCATATTGAATCATCCCTTGCTGCAATTGGAAGAGGATGTTCACCCCCTCAACAACAAGAACAGATCAAGTCAGATTCACTGTTCTGTGAAGCATGAAAAGGTACTGATCATTACACTTTAGCATGCAATGTTCTCTACGATGTTGTTCTAAGCAACACTTATGGTCAAGGAGATAATTGTCAAATGGAAAATCGCAATGTTGTCAACACCATCCCTGGTCAAGGATATTACAATCTGAATCAGAATAGGAACCATCCTGGTTTTCAATATGGAAATCCTTCAGGAGCGGAAAACTCATGTCAACTTGGTTCAAACAATCAACAACATGGCCCACCAGGATTCTAGTATAATCAACAACAAAATGCCAGGAATCAAGGAAACTTTAGTGGAAACTTTCAGAACAGGAACTACAATAATTATCAGAACAATTCTCAGTTCCAGAATCCCAACCAAGTCCCCTACCAACAACAACAAGGGCAACAACCAACATCATTTCTCTGAATGACAAACTAACAGCCATTGAGAAGATGTTGCAGTCACATCAGACTATGATAACTAACAAGCAAGCTCATCAGAAGGCAATTGAATCTCAACTAGCTCAACTTGCAGCTAGAATGAATCCACCTTCTGGAACCCTTACTGGCCAACCTGAGAAGAATCCTAAACATCCCGAGCAACTAAAGGTTGTCACCACTAGGTCTGGAAAAGACTATTCTGATCCTCCTATCAAGACACATGTGGTTATTACAGACGAGGATGAACCTCTGATTGTCCAAGACTCAACAACACCTGAGTCTCAACCAAAAGAACCAGTGACTGCTAATAAGACATATGAGGAAAGTTATGATAAACCATCTACAAAAGAGAAATAAGCAACACCAGAACCTGATATTCCTATATACAAGCCTCGTATACCTTTTCCAGCTCGTCTGAGGCAAACGAAGCTTGATACCCATTTCAACAAGTTCAAAGAAGCTATGAAAAAGTTTTTTGTTGATATTCCCTTTTTAGATGCTCTGGCTGCGATACCAGCATGGAAAAAGTACCTGAAGTATCTCCTCACAAGGAAGTATATAACTGAAGAATATGAGATAGTGAAGTTAGCAACAACTACATCCGATGTCATCCAGAGTAAGATGCCCAAGAAGAAGATTGACCCAGGATCTTTTGGGATCTCTTGTCATATTGGTGATTCATCGTGTAAGAAAGGATTGGTAGATCTTGGTGCTAGTATCTCCATCATGCCACTTAGTCTTTGTAAAAGGCTAGGATTTGTTGAGCTTCTCCCAACTGGAAAGACCATACAACTTGCAGATAACACTGTGACTCTCCCCTTGGGAATTATTGAGGATGTACCTGTCAAGGTAGGCAAAGATTTTTATATCCCGTGTGATTTTGTCATAATGGACATAAAGGAAGACACCAGATACCCTCTCATTTTTGGTCGTCCGTTCCTTGCTACTTCAAGAGACCTAATTGATGTTGAAGTAGGAACTTTGCTGCTCATATTAGGTAAAGAGACTCTTGAATTGAAAGTTTTTGAAAGTATGCGTAGACTAAGCATGCAAGATGAAGTCTACCTGATTAAGTGCATAGAGCAGATGTCACTTCTCACACAAGAGGAATATGAAACATAAGATCCCTTAGGAGTGACTCTAACTAATCCTAATGCTACCAGTTCAGTTGACAAACAAGTCAAAAGTTTTGTTCTCGACCTTGACACTGCTGAAGAAGATTCTGAAACCAAAATTGAGGAACTCAAAGCTGTGGAAGTTACTGAAGAACCATGTGAAAAACCACAAACTCCCAAAATGAAACCCCTACCTGAGGGATTGAAGTATGTGTTTCTGAATGACCTCAAGGTCTACCCAGTCATCATAAATTCTGATCTTACGACAGAACAAGAGGTTAAACTCCTGACAGAATTAAGGAAAAGAAGAAAAGCTATAGGTTACAAGATGAGTGATCTCATCGGGGTGAGTCAGGCGGTTTGCGTGCACAAAATCCCCATGATGGAAGATCATAAGCCAACTATTGAACATCAAAGGAAGCTTAATCTAAACATGAAGGAAGTAGTTTTTCAAGAAGTCATTAAACTGCTCACTACTGGAATCATTTATTTGATATTTGACTCGCCATGGGTAAGTCCCGTGCATTTTGTCCCCAAGAAGGGTAGAACTACTATGATTCAAAATGAAGATAATGAACTCATCCCCACTCAAACAGTCATCGGGTGGAGGATGTGTATTGATTATAGGAAGTTGAATAAGGAAACCCGAAAAGATCATTTCCCGATGCCTTTTCTTGATCAAGTCTTAGAGAGGTTGGCTCACCAAGAATATTTCTGTTATCTTGATGGTTACTTTGGATTCTATCAAATACCCATACATACAGATGACCAAGAGAAAACTACTTTCACCTACCGATTTGGTACATATGCTTTTAGGAGAATGTCGTTCGGCCTTTGCAATGCACTTGCAACTTTCCAACACTGCATGGCAACTATATTTGCTGGTCTCACTGAAACTATCATGGAAGTATTTATGGATGATTTTTCTGTATACGGAGATTCATACGACTCATGCTTGAAGCACATCTTGTGTTGAATTGGGACAAGTGTCATTTTATGGTGAAAGAAGGGATTGTCCTTGGTCATAGAGTCTGTCAGTAGTAGAGGAATTGAGGTAGACAGAGCAAAAATCGAAGTGATTTCTAAAATTTCTATTCCGACAAATGTAAGAGAAGTTCACTTATTCCTAGGTCATGCAGGCTTTTACATATGGTTCATAAAGGATTTCTCTAAGACAACCAAGCGATGACAAATTTGTTACTAAAGGATGCGGATTTCCATTTTGACGAAGGATGTGTCAAGAGTTTCAATAACCTGAAGCATGCCCTTATAACATTACCCATCATCAGAGCTCTCGATTGGGATCACCCATTTGAAATTATGTGTGATGCCAGTGATTACGCTGTGGGTGTTGTTTTAGGCCAATGTATAGAGAAGAAACATGATGTAATCTACTATGCATCTAAGACCCCCGATGAAGCTCATAGGAACTACGCGACTATTAAGAAGGAACTCCTGGCAATCGTATATGCTTTTGACAAATTCAGATCCTACCTCATTGGTTCAAAAGTCATTGTCTACACAGATCATGCTGCCATCCGTTACCTCCTAGCTAAGAAAGATGCTAAACCCAGGTTAATAAGATGGATTCTTCTTCTACAAGAATTTGATTTAGAGATAAGAGACAAGAAAGGTACACAGAATGTTGTGGCAGACCACCTCAGTCGTATCCACACCCTAGAAACTGAGAAGATCCTGATTAATGATTCTCTTCCAGATGACCAATTAATGAAGATTTTAGAAGCTACACCTTGGTACTCAGACTATGTAAATTACCTCACCGCTGGTATCATCCATCCTGAATGCACTGAAGAAATTTATGCATGATGTAAAGCAATATCAATGGGATGAGCCATACCACTTCAAGCTCTGTGTTGATGGTCTTTATAGACATTGTATCGCTGAAGAAGAAGACAAACTTATTTTAGAGCAATGTTACTCAGGTCCAGTTGGAGGTCATATGAGTTCCAAGAAATCTACTTTGAAAGCTTTACAATGCGGTTTCTTTTGGCCAACCATATCCAAAGATTCCTACAACTTAGTCCTATCATGTGAAAAATGTCAGAGAATGAGTAACATAACAAAAAGAGATGAGATGCCACTGAAATTGTGGCAAGAAGTCAGATATTTGATGTTTGGGGTGTGGACTACATGGGTCCATTCCCATCTTCTCATGGATTTTCCTACATCCTAGTGGTGGTAGATTACGTCTCAAAATGGGTAGAATCCATACCAACCGTCACTAGCGATTCCAAACCTGTCATCAAAATGTTCAAAGATATTATTTTCCCCCATTTTCGGAGTCCCACACACTGTGATATCTGACGGAGGATCTCATTTCTTGGAAAGAAGTTTTGAAGCGTTGCTGAGGAAATATGGTGTAAATCACAAGGTAGCCTCGCCCTACCACCCACAAACAAGTGGACAGGTAGAGGTTTCTTATCGTCAACTCAAGGCTATTTTGGAAAAGATGGTAGGCCGCAATCGAAAATATTAGTCAGTAAAAATCAATGACACATTGTGGGCCTACGGAACTGCTTTTAAGACTCCCCTTGGAACTACACTATTTCGTTTAATATATGGAAAGTACTGCCACCTTCCTGTTGAACTCGAACACAAGGCATGGTGGGAAATGAAACAACTAAATTTTGATATGAAGAAAGTGGGTGAAGCCAAGATTCTACAACTCCAAGAGCTGGAAGAACTCCAGATGACAGCTTATGAAAATGCACGACTCTATAAAGAACGTATGAAACTTTGGCACGATGGTCATATGAAAAGAAAGGACATACAAATAGGAGACCAAGTTCTATTGTTCAACTCCAGATTGAAATTATTCCTAGGAAAACTTCATTCTCGCTGGTCTAGACCTTACATTGTCAAGAGCATCTCCCCACATGGTACTTTCTCTTTATGGAGTGAAAAGTTAGGTGAATTTGTAGCAAATGGTAAATGATTGAAGAGATAGTTCACCACTGCTAACACAGGCTCTGAAGCAATGCCGAATCTCACCAATCCCACATGCCCACCGTAAAGTTGAAGGAATTTAGTCGAGCCATCGAAATAAAACAAAGGTGCTTATCAAGAGGCAACCCAATAATTAAATTCATATTTAGTTTTAATGTTGAATTAGAAATTTTTCTTAAATTCTATTTTTACTTTTCTAGATAATTTTGCACTAGATAAAAATCACATCGCGAGATGCTGTCTTACGTTCTGATTGATCTTTATCCTTGAGATTTTTAGATGGAGGACACACGTCGGCTGAAACGCAACCACATCTCGTGGTCCGACCGCCATTAAGTTTCCCCTCCATATCGGATTTAGAGTTTGATCTAGATGAGAAAATTTCTAAGTTTAGGGTGGAGGGTGGGTGGTACATACTCTACTTTCCACCTACACCCATCTATTCTAGACTTAAGATTTCATCGTTGCATTTTTTATCAAAATTTTCAAAAATTTTCAAAAAGTTTAAAAGCTTTTCAAAGAATTTGAACATATACTTGATGAAATTTTGACACTTCCTGTTTCATTAAAAGTCATTACCTAGCCCGCTATGCATTTTGAATCATTACACCCTCCTTATTCAAAGCAGATCCTCAAAAGGACCACTTTTTGAAACAAGCCTTTTGCTTGAAATCATCTTGTGAAGCTTATGATTCCTAACACCATGATACTTATGCAAAAATGACAAGTGTCTGTCAAACTGATAAGGATCAAACATGTTGTGCTTCCTAACTGACTAGTGGAACAATAACATGGAATCCCCACTGGATCCTCATCAAGTCATTATTTGAGCAGAGTACGAAAGAGAACAACCCGGTGCACGAAATTGTAAATGAAGTTGCATTCTGATCTTAACTCTCTTCTACACTTCTTCTATCATCTTCATACCCCTCCATCCATAAAAAAGAAACAAAAATAGCCAAAATGGTGCCATACCCTAAGTTCGGGGTGGCATGCCACTTACCTCTATATCCACTTCTTCCATACCCCTCCCAAATTAATAGGGGCGAACCACCAAGAAAAGATGCCAAAGCGCACACAAAAAATGCAATCTTGAGTCGAATAGAGGAGAGATTCGCATAAAAAAATATGCAATAAATGAAATTGGAAATAATATAATAAAAATCTCAAGTCAAATAGATGAGAGATTTATTTCTTCCTTCCATAAAACCCTTCACTCCCTTTTCTACCTAAAGGCACAATGAATGCCTCCACTATTCTGAATAAAAAAAACCCAGTGTCAGATCAGGTGCACACTTATCATTATGCGGGTATCTATGGACTCTTACAAAACTCTTTGACATGCTTGTTGTTGGAAAAAGTGAGGAGGAAGTGATGTTGGAAAACAAACTCAGGAATGAAGATATGGTAAGATGTGCTCAGTGGTCTCAGGAAGTTGAGATGTTGAGTCATACTGAGCAGATAGAAAACAATCGTGATGTGAAGATGAGGCAATCACACGAATTGAAAGTATTCATTTGGCAAACATTTCAGATTTTGTGTTACTCGAGGACGAGCAACGTTTAAGTTCAGGGTGTTTTTATGAATGCATATTCATCATGAAATTCATTTTCCATCTTGGGTCAAATTCGACTCAATGCACCCAAGTTCAGTCACTAAATATCAAAATGTGCAATATTACTTAATTGGTTCAATTATCATAGTTTTAACGAAGTTTATGTTGATTTTATGCAGGTCTTGATGAGGTTGAACAATCAACTGGAACACACCTCCGTTTAACCCTAATCCACCTTCAACACAATCATCACTACCTTCCGCTTCACTCCATCTTCATCCCCATCAACCATCATCCATATCAAACCCTTTTGAGTGGGACCCACCTTTCTTCGACCTTTGATCTACCCTCACTCATCCTTGGTATTGGCCATACGGTCTTGACCAATCGGTTTCATCCATACAATCTCAAGACCGTATGGGCAGCCTTGACTCATAAAGACCGTTTGGGCTGTTGTAAAGCAAGACTGTGTGGTCACATGTCCAAGAATGTTTGGTCATATACAAGCAAAATCGTTTGGACGTTGGGAAGCCGAGATTGTTTGGGCAACTCGACAGCAATGGCACATGCTTCCCTTCTTCTTCATCCTTGGTTCTCACCTACAAACCCTAATATGTAGCACCCCCACACCCAACTGTGCCCTTTCCCTCTGTCTGCAACCTCACAACACCTGCTCGACGACCCCCGCTCAACCTGCTCCTCACCGGTCTCAAGATCGTTTGGTTAGAGACTGGTCACAGAGATCGTATGAACGATGACTGAAAGCAGAGACCGGTTGCGTGAGGCGTCGAAAACCAAGACCGTTGGCGAGACTGATCAACATAGACCGTTTGGTCAGCGGTACCTCCAAGACCGGTTGAGCAATGCATGACATCCAAGACCGTTTGGAGCATCAACTCAAGATCGATTGATCACTGGAGTTACCCAGGCCGTTTGGAGTGGAAGAGCTATGAGGACCGTTTGGAGATATGAACGCAAGACCGTATGAACTCAGCAGATCCTCCAAAACCATTTGGAGGACATCCTGATGCAGACTGTTTGGATGTGAGAAAGTTCAAGACCGTATGACATTCCAAGAGCAATCAAAGGTATTGAACACTCTAAGACAGTATGGAGGCAGACTTCCTAGACCATTTGATAGCAATCAGTCTTACAGATCATTTTCTTCTCCTAAGCACAAGACCGCTTGGGGCATGCAAATCGATAGAAGCAAGATCGTATGGTTATATACCCCAAGACCAGTTGGATATATATGAACGATCAAAGCTTACCATTTGGAGCCTATGATAGAAAACCGTTTACAGTAAACCGTTTGGTCATATACACCAGATTGTTTGGTCAGTGCCAAGCAAGATCGTATGGTCACTTATTCCAAACCGTTTGAAGAGAAAAGTACTAAACCATTTGGGCAAAAAGTGACCAAACCGTTTGGACCAGACCGAATGGGGGACTCACACCAAAAATGTGAGAACCATACCCGAGCCTATAAATAGGACCAGCAGGGTCCTCATTTGGGCATCAGATCTGAGACGCCGCCAGGCTGGCTGAGCATAGGGTTCGATCCAGATCTATCATCCACGCCAGTGTCACTTCACCTGCTGCTCCTGCTGCGATCAAGGGGACTGAGGAGAGAAGGAAGGAGGAGTGAGAAAGACTACCCGGTCTATCTTGGCGTCCCTCATTCCTCATCTAGATCTACTCTGACATGACATAGAAGACCGCATCATCCTCACCGAGCTATGACCACCTTCTGCATCATGCTCATGGCAGAATCTTCCCTCTCTCTCTCTCTCTCTCTTTCTTCTTATTTCTTACATCCTGAGTGAGTAGTTCCTTTTTACTGGGGTGTGGGGACTAGACTCGCTTCCCATGCAAGCATGTTCTCTTGTTAATCATTCCATGGCAACGTATATAACTTTTCATTTTGTTGTTAATCGATAATGTTTGTAGTTGTTTACCTGCAAGCTTTCATCTCATTTTTCCCTATGTTATGAGAACTTCTATATGTAGGGTAGAATTTCGTTTAATGAGGCTGACTCTCAAACTAAAAACAAAATGAGATTCATTGAGGTCGTAAGTTTATGATCCGTAAGGGGACGAGCCATCAAACCTACAATGATGCTTCCGTGGCCTAAACATCCCTTAGGGAGGGCCACAACCTTCGTTGGATGTCGTATCTTCTTTGTTAATCGTTGATGTTTTCTTGTAGATTAACTACCTGCTTGCTTGTCGATTAGTGCAGTTGACTCCTTGATGAGAACTTTTGATAGGATTACTTGAGGTCGTAAGTGAGTGATCCGTGAGGGGATGATCCATCTAGCCTACGGTGACGCTTCTGTGGTCTAAACATCCCTTAGGGAGGACCAAAACCTTAGTTGGATTTGGTATCTTCAGAGCTGTAAGTATGTGATCCGGATGGTGATGAGATATCTGATACCTAAGGTGATGCTTATGCAAACCTAACGCCTGTATGGGGGGTTTTGCAACAGCTCTATTTGGATAGTTATATCTTGCCTGGATGTTTGATGTTTGGATGTGTTTGCCTGTGTAGTGGTGGTGAAACCCCGTACCATCCCAGCGATTCCATATCTTTAATCTAGATCAACTTTAATTCTGCCCTTTACTTTCCTAGACTTAGTTTAATTAACCTCAAAACAACCAATCACTCTAAATATTAGTCTTACTTGAACTAGATTCGACTGACTAAGATTCTTAAAAACGTTGTCTCTTCGGATTCGATCCTCAACTATACTGCGATAAGACCCGTCCGCTTACAGGTGTTATTATTGCACATTGGTTTTGGTAAAAGCTCGGGGATCTCAACCCCGAGTGAATTTGTTAGTGCGATAATATTCCACGTCACTCCATCACAAAACATTGCTACTTTGTAACCATGTTAAAAAACAACATTGTATTTCTCCAAGGTATCCATTATTCGGATGACTTCATAGCCACGCATATCAAGTGGCATAACGTCTAATTGAATGTTGCATCCTAAGAAAGAAAGAATGTAGGATGGACACACATCTTGTGACTCGATGAAACAAACTAAAGGGTTTCTTAATAAAATTTTATTGGTTCTACTGCTAAAAGGAAAGTTCCAACTATTTATCACCTTTATAATGATAAACAAGTGTATTGCACTAGGGTCAACCAAAACATATACGAAGGTATATGCATATAAGTTAGAATGAAAAAGTTCCATATGATTATCACAACTAGTGGGTTGACAACTCATTCCGACTAAACTCATGGCATAGAGTCTGGTCATTTCATGTTGTCATCCTAGACCTCTACTTGCTGGTCCTGAAGGCCCTACCTATGATGTCTAGCCATGTACTATACCACAAATGCTATTGTGCTACTATTGTGAGCCCCACTAGATTTGCCTCAGCTATTGTGCAACCTCTTGGGTTCTTCATGGGTCAAGATAATTTTGCATGCCCAACTAGACCAAATTTGAAGCATGTCCTTGTGTCATACTGTGACCTTGGTGTCCATATCATAGACATAGATCCCAAACTATTTTTCCTAATCATAGGAAACCTATGACCTCTGCCCTTTCTAAGAGACCAGTGTGACTACACATATGTCCTTGACTTAGAAACAAATGACCTCTATTGTGATTGTTGGTACTATTGTATAGAAAATCTTTGCTTCTTAAAACTGTTGGATGTCTGTCCACAAAACTGGAATGACCTTTTTCTTGCACTAGCCTCTTGTTGGACCACAACTTTCCTCTCTATCCTCTTAACACACTCCACAAAGGTGGAAACTTCTCATGAGATTCCAGAGCTGACGCCGTCCATGCCAATTTGGCATTCAAGCCCTTCTTGAACCTTCTAATTCTCTTCCCAACAACTGATATCTTCCTAACAAATCACCTCACTTGATATCTTCTCTTCCTCAATGGCCAACTAGTGGCCAACACTACCGTTTATAAGGTAGATCAAATGCTTAACCTTATCCTCATCAACAATGTTCATGATCCAGAATGCCTTCTCTAACTCTTGCAACCACATATCCATATCTATCGGGTCTTCTGTGCCAACATACTCAGTGGCACAAACATGTTTCAGCCTCTCAAATCTCTTCCGTGAACCATGTTATTCAAAATTTGTAGTAGGTTCCCTAGGTGGAGGTAAATGTTCCCTGTCATCTAGATGCACACTATTCCCCATTAGCTATCCAAAAATAGATGGAAGGCTAGATAAACTAAGGTTGTAGCGTCAAAAGGATGCGGGATGGACTATTCTTTCTCTTACTTGGGTACTCTTCCCTCCAGTACCTATATCTTACTGTCACCTCTAGGCTCCACATAACTACCTTCAACATGTTCTTTGTGTTCTCTAGACATATCTACATAACCATAAATAATGGTTAGGTATGTTGGAATATTAAGAACCAATACAACAACCTATGCACTATGCCCTTATAGACTCTACAAACCTATAACTCTGATACTACCAATATGTAACAACCCCCCCCCCCACACACACACACAAAATTTGATTACTAAAAATTAAATCTTTGATTAAACCCTTATAAACCATATTACCAAAAAGGTACAAAACTAAAACCGAATATAAAATAAATGATGAACATTCCACAACAATATTTGCAAAAAGTCCCAAACATCACGTATATTTGTAACAACTATCTTTATATGAGTAACCACGACCTTAGCCATAACCTGTATAAAAATGTATCTTCTAGATAATTACAACATTTATATTCTTCATGAATTTAAATAAAAAAAACTCAACTCTATATGTGTGATATACAAATCCCCCTGCCCAGACCAAAGAGTATAGGGACGACTTTAGGACTCTAACATGAACCTCACCAACCTCTCAACCTCAATGGTATCTATACCAAGCCTCCTCACCACCACAAGTCTGACTCTACTCTTGGTTACATAAAAAGGTGTGGAAACCCATGAGGTGAGACCCCAAGTTGCAACAATATGACATAACCTCTAATAAAAATTATTGCATATAATTAGGTTATCTAATTAAAGTGGTTAAGACATAGTATAACAAATTTGAAAATTAAGCATCTTATGTACAATGATCAAGCATTGCTAAAGCTAATGTTACAAATAATTACATGTGAAGATATATGAATCAACTATGATGATAATCATAGAAATGGTTGCCATCTAATGTGATTCACTAAAGAACCCTCACAGGTATGCCACATGACTAAATTACATATTCTATTAAGCCTTGAATAGTTTGAGGCATACCACTCAAACCACTAGCTGACCATTGTCAAGTCACAATCAGGCTCGTATAAGATCTAGGATGACCAGAATCCTAATTATCTCTTCCTCCAAACCACTATCTAACAATTGCCAAGTCATAATTAGGCCCGTATAATATTTAGGATGACTAAAATCCTAATTATCTCTTTCCCTCGATCAATACAAGTGACAAATTATAGTGTCACCATGACCCAACCTACTAAAATCAAACCTGGTCCATCTTGGATACACATGATACAATGCTAAAACAAGGATATAAACCCCCAATCCAAGTTACGACAACAACCACTCTTTGTCATATAAAATTTGTGACACTATCTGAACCACTCTCTACGACCTTGAAATTAGGATGAGAAGGATATACCCTCCCTGCACCCACATATACTCAACAATACATGACTCCGAGCTCCTCGTGGATTACTCATTTCACTATTTATTAAGGTCTAACACTAGGATAGTTCTATGACCATAGGAAACTACATGATTAAGGCTACACTCGATTAATTAAGCCAATTAAGTATTTTTTACCGCATCAATCAAGTTACATACGAGATGCTAAATGAATTTTATAGAAACAAATCATGAGTTGCAACATCAGAAGATATAAAACATATGATCCCATGTTACTCCATCATGGTATATTTATCTATCCATAAAATAAAGACGACCCAACCTCAGAACTAGTGCACATGGAGGCCCAATTTGTCATTATCACCAAAATAGTAATAACTCCTTATATAGATCTCATTTGTATTGGAAAATTCGTAAGAGACATTAATGAGTCATAAGCAAGGAAGAACTTTAATTTTAGCTTAAAACACCAATGGATGTGAAGTTTTTATTATTTATAAGAATTAGGCAAATGGAGGTTCCAAACCTAACATGAATGAGCAACCTTCCTTAATATAATTTCGCCCAATCATCACTTCAACACAAAAATTGTAAATTAAAATTTTAGTATTTACATAGAATGACTATCATACAACAAGGAGCAACTTGTGGGTAGGATTTTCTATTATTGGGTACCAAAACACCACAAAAATGACACTTTTAAATGGTCTTGTACTTGTATTTTGAACTTCAGACCTTCTGTGTTCAAAAGAAACGTTCATCGTATAGTAAAAAGGTACATAGGGACTAATAAAGACTTAATTACGTAGTACCATCTTACTCATGGAAAATAGTACATAAAAGACCATCTTGTAGCATACTACAGATTTGCAGAGCAAGCATCATGCATATCACAAGTAGGCAACATATGCATCAAAAGTTATATCACTTGCCTCAAGGACGAAGAAAACATCAATGGACAAAAAAAGAACCATGGTAGCAAAGACCTGAGCTTTATCATCCAAAAGCTCCAAGAATGTTCCTATCTATAAGAATGAGGTGTATTTCGAGCAAAGAGACAAGAAAAGGGGGTTCTTCAACCATGTGGTAGAAGCACCATGAGTTCCATCCGTGAAAGAGAATAAAAGGAGAAAATAACAAGAAAAAGGATTAGGTGTGAATATCTTACATGCACAAAGAAAGAAACTGGGTAAGAAGTTTAGATCCATTCCAGAAGAGGTAGATCCAATCTTGAAACAACATGCATCCACAATCTTGCAAGGTTTTATTCTCAAGAAGTCTCCCCATCACCAACTGATGGTTTTGTTGGATTTATAATGATCTATATAGGGGGGTTAATAGATCTAAAAGCACTTAAATAAAAATATATTAGACCTTCAAGATATATCCCAAGATAGCGTTACATATATGAAATTTGGGTGTAACTAAACATGCATAGTAAGGGAGAGAGAGATTGAACAAGCACCAAATAACACATGTATTTATAGTGGTTCCAACCTCCAAACTAGGAGATGTACATCCACTACCTAGAGAGGTCAACCTCTCAGATTTTCAACCATGTCTCACTCATAATGTTATACTATTAGAATTACAACATAAGACCACCCTTTTCTAGGTCAATGGATAACTTGCCTTCCCTTTTAGGACAAGGGAGACAACAACCTTACAAAGGAATTATCTATCCATGACCAAGAGTCGCCCACCTTACTAAGGACTTACCTACTCTTGCAAAGAGTCTTCGGCCTTCTCCAAGGACTTACCCACTCTTACAGTAAGTCTTCCGCCTTCAAGTATTTACCCATTCTTGACTTGGATCTTCTTTCTTTGACTTCACCTTACCAAGGAGAAGCTTTTGCCAAGGTACTCCTTCCCTTCTTCTCTTCAACTCTCTTATCCAAGAGATATAATCTTCATATTCATAGTAGAAGCATAGATTGGGAGGTAGAGAAAGTGAGAGCCTCACAAGATATACATGTAAGACTACCTCTCTTACAAATCTCATACTCACTCTAATGGATGTAGAAAGTGATTAAGCTCGTGAGTGTGGATGGAGGCTCTTGGGAGGAAAATATCTCTCAACTACAATATAGGTACCTTCATAATTCTTGGCTAACTACAGGATGAAACCCAAGAAGTCTTATTTATAGTTGAGGATTGATGCAACCCTATTTTAGGGCTTCATCTTTTGTTATATTGCTCTTCAATCACATCTATACTTGTTAGAATACATGTTATTTCCCCCAATATGGTTATTTATATCAAATGCACTTATGGAGGCTTTTTGCATGTTTATAGGTACTTTGTCCACTACTTGATGGCATGGAAAGAGGATGGCCCAATCTTGGGTTTCCTCAGGCTTGGAGGAGCCTAAAATGAGGCCAAAACCACTTCCAACCTACCACAAGTGGTCAAAGAATGTTTTGAAGCAATACCTTCCATGGATGATCAAGTTCAAATCTCAAATGCATGCGAGAGACACCAAAACGACCGCGGTACCCCACCACGGTCGAGGTGTACATGCCCCAAGCACAAAAAATCACTAAAACTCCCAGAAATTGATGAAAATGACCAAAACGACCGTGGTGATCCACATGCCTGTGGCCATAGGTTCCCACCACGACCATGGTGACCCCCACAGTCGTGGCAATCCATGTACATATCCCTGTGATCTCCACATTTTAATAAACCCACGACCGTTCCCATCCACCACGACCGTGGTCTACCCTACCCACAACGGCCGTGGTGACCTACCACGGTCGTGCTACTCACAAAACCCACCTAGTTTTCACTACTTTACCTATTTTACCCCTAACTTAACCCTAGACCCCCTAGATCCCTATATAAGCCCTAGTGGGGGCTGGGGGTCGGGGGGTTGGCTGCTTAGAATCCCATTTTCGCTCCCTTGTCACCTCCACTCCATTCCACTTCACATCCACCTCAAATCCACTCCATTTCACCATTTCCACCACATAACCCCACATATATAAGCCTTCCATCCACTTCCCACCATCATCCCACTCCATTCCATCCAAGGAGAAGAAGGAGGACGTCCTTGCAGCTTCTGGAGAGGGGGATTTCAGCCACTACTTCGAGCTCCATGGCCACCTCTATCTCTTTCTTCTCTCTTTTTATATTTTCCATTTCTATGAGTAGCTAGGCCCCTGTGGGTGGGCTGTTTGGGGGAAATTATGTTACTTTGATACCATGTTGGGGGAAAATGACATGTAAACGTTGTAATTCCATTTGTTAATGATTATATTCTATTTCTATCTCATTCTCCATGGATTGCTTGTTGGTTTGTGTGTGAAATCACGTAGGAATTTAGGCAAATTACGTATATGTGTGAATTTTGGGATTTGCCCCTAGGTCCAATTCTTGGATCCCTAGGTTGCCTCCCATCCTCCTACATCCTAATCAATCTCCCTAAACCTAAGTGAGAGATCTAAGTAGCTAGATTGGATAATTCTAGTGCAATTAGCATGGAGCCTTCTCAAGGCTAGAATGTGGGGGGATTCGGGTCCAAAGCCCTAATTTGACCTCCCCATTACTACCCTCAACCCCTAATTGTCCTAGGAATGCCTAATCTAGAAACCCAGACTTTATTAGACTCTAATTGAATTGAACCTAATCCCTAACCCAATTGAGCCTCGTAAGGGTAGTAGGGGGTGTTAGGGACTAGTTCCCCTACACACAACCTAGCATAGCCATGGCCAGTTAGTAGCTTAGGTTAATTCATTAGACTCTAAATTGTTGTTTGGTTTGGATAATCTAAATGGAATCATAATGTTCATTTGTCACACCCAACTTAAGTGATAAGTTCATACCCCTAAACAACCCACACATCTCTTTACTGCTTAAAACCCTAGTTTTGTGCTTGCTTAGCTTAATTAGTTCTTTTCTTTCTTAGTTAGCTTCTTTCCTTGCTCTTGTCTTATTCATGTTAGTTTATCTCTTTAATTGTTCTTTTGCTTCTCTCTTGCTTGCCTTAGTGTAATTTGCCTTTTCATACCTAGCTTAATGCTTTCTTGCTTATTTAGCCTTAATCTAGTCTAGGGTTAACGTAGATTTCATTCCTGCCTTTAACTGCTTTCTTGTTCATCCTTAGTTAATAATCAAATCACCATTTAAACCCTTAACCCTAGTTTCCGCAGTAGGAACCTAGCCAAACTAACCTAGCTCTAGTTCCCCCTCTTTTCCCTGTGGATCGACCCTATACTTGCCACCTTCCTATACTACAACACGACCCCGTGCGATTGCGGGTGTAATGTTTTAGTAGAAGTAGGTGTGTTAGTTAGTTTTATAAAATTTGAAACCAAATTCTCATCACGTGTGTTCTGACCTCGTGGTGAGCATCTAGTCAGGTCAAATCGGCTAGTGTGTTGCACCTCTAGCGGAATCACACCAAGGATGCCTCATAGATGTTAGAACCATTTAGGATAAATTCTAGCCATTATTGGGGTTTCCAATGGATTTTTTCACCTTTTCACCCCTCTAACGACTATAATTCACTCCAAAAAATAGCCTCTACAGTACAATTAATCTAGTTACCTTGAGGCACAACTTGACCAACAAACATTGTTATCAAGGCTATTTTCTAATCGGTCGAGTTGCATTGTGGGAAGAACCTCAGCCAACAGAAGGTCCTGGAAACCCCATGAATAGTGTTTTCAGCTGAGTTACCCCAGGGCAAACTTGACTAACCAAACTTTCTATTTTGGGTGTACCAAAGCCTCCTATGTGCAATATAGTTCATCCTTATTAATTTTTAGTCATACATTCATCACAAATGATTTACGTTAAAGATCTAAATAGAAAACTATCTATTTTCTATTCTTGATATTTGTTCTTGTATGACTTAATTTCTTTAAGTTAGGATGTACAAGTGTAGGTATTTGGAGTGTGTCAATCTAATCTCAAATCACTCAAGTAGAAGAATTAGACACAAATAAGTGGAATGAATTAGTCATTACCAAAATAAGGGATTATTTAATTGAGACCTTGAGTCAACATTCTCCCCCCTATTGAAGATGACAAACCATTCCATAAATGTATTAAAAGTGTTACGACCCCATCTGAGCTTAATTGGTAAACTAGGGTTTACTTAGACAATTGCAAAGATTAATTGGAATAATCATTCTTGAAATCTAATTAATGACGATAACACAATGAGAATGTTTTAACTATGATAAGAAGTTTAAGTGTTCGTTTGTCTTGAGAATTAGGGTTTGAGAAGCATAGACCCTAATCGGCCCAAAATAGGGTTTTGATGATACATGAACACAAAATTTGATAAGTATAATGTCTCAGTAAATGATTTTTAGTATTTTATGTGTAACTCTGATTTACTTCAATTTGGATATGATTTGGATATATAAAATGTGACCAACATTGGAAAACATCAGAATTTTTGAAGAATGTTCTGACCTGTTTATCGGTCGAGTTTCAAACTCGACCGATCATATTTTCAGATTGATATAGCAGTGTGGTAATTGAATTTTATCTTTTTATTGGTATATCCAATTGATCTCAAATTTTAAGGGTGCTTTAAAAACAGAATTTTAGACACTCTGTTAAATTGGAGTAATTTTTGGATGACTTTTGATCTCTACAGTGAGGGTGTCGGTCGAGTTCTGTGCAGGACAAACTCGACCGAATCTGCTGCAGACTACAATATAGCAGTGCAGTTTGATTTTTAATTATTTATTGGTAACTAGAAATGATCTCAAATTTTTACTGGAGGTCTGAAACTTCATTAGATATAACATATAACATTTCCAGAATTTTTGTAGCTTCTGTTAGCTATTCAGTAGGCGAATTACAGAAATTATTGTGAAACTGAATATTCAACCAATATAATTAAAGTTGAGTGTTGGGTCAATATGCAATTGACCCAAGCAGCTCAAATTGACTTATATGATCGACCACACACACACACAGCTCTCATTCTTCGTCATCCACCCCAGAGAAACGAAAATCTAGAGAGAGAGGGAGAGTTAGGGCTTGAGTGGAGAAAGAGGAGGAATTGCTGACCTAGGGTTTTGCGGTCCGAGGAATGGTGAAATCAAGTAAGTTTGGATTTTTTGCATAAAATTTTATGGTGAATCTTCTCTCTCATGTCAAGATTCCGTCCATGCTCTGATTTGATCCAAGATGATGTCGAAATTCCCTCTTTTCTCACCCTTTCTTCATAATCCCTCATTTTCAAGGTTTCCGAGTTGAAGGGAAGAAGAATTGGGAGATTTGCTAGGGATTTGATATGAGTTCGAGATCCCCTGAGTTGAGCTGCAGTTTTGAGGTGTTTTCACACCTTAGGGTGAGTGGGTTCTTCCTTCAAACAGTGTAATGCACGAAATTTGATTATAGAATCCAAATCCCTAATTGCTTAGTATGTGATTTTAAACCCTGAATGTCCATTTGTTCTGTGTAGTTGCACTTTGATATGAAATGGGCTCCTTCTCTGTTTGAACAACTCTCTGATGATAGAATCATATTAGAAATGTATACAACACCTTCTAGAAAGAATGCCTTTCGGATTCATATTGCATGATGTAATTAGGGTCTAACCTAACTGAGATCTCACTAGAGTTTTAATCCAATTGAAGAGATATCTAGACTTAAACCAAACCTAGGTCTAAATGTTCTCAATCAAGCTTAAGGCTATCATATTTCAATATCTAAAACCTTTGGGATTCGTCACTAAGTCTATGACTTTGATTTCACTTGTTTAAGCTCGAATGACCTGTGCCACGGCCGTGGGGGGATACCATGACTGTGTTGGAGTAAATCCTAATTGAACACTTAAAGATCAAAGTTTAATAAAGAGGACTAGTAATCCTATAAGTGGTTAGGATGTAACTCATGGGATATCTTAATTGAATTTTATTCTTGTTACATGATATCTCAGTGAATGGTATGGAAAACCTAAATTTTGTTAAATTTCCATGGTTTCATATATATATTGATTGTATATGATTTGTTGGAAACAATCTTTATTTAGTGAATGCTTATATCCTATGAAATCCTTATGAGAGCCATGTGACAAGTGAATGAGGCAAATGAAAAGGTGAATGAGGCGAATGAAACCCTAAGAGTAGGGTGTTAGTATGTGATGAATGAATAAGGCAAATGAAACCCTAAGGATAGGGTGTTCAATGAATCATGTTATGGTGATATGACAGGTCTCGATATGAGATGTGGTGATGCTTAACTGTTGAATTGTATGTTTCTATGCATTTAACTTTATATGCTTGTTCTCTCTAAGTTGATATCTACATACTGCAGGGCTTCTTATTTTCAATACATATCTCGTAAATTGTAGGTGATGAGATATGACATGCCCTGGAAAGGGATGTTACTGAGACATGATATATGTTGAATACATAAGTTATGATGTTTCTCATGATATGATATGGCAGGCCGTGTGAGCCTTGTGAGAAATGTTAAATGAGTTATGATTTCTGTTTAAAATGTACCTATAAAGTTAATGTTAGACTTAGGTTCCCTGAACACCGTAGAACCCCTTTGGGAGGTCTGCACCTTAGGGGTGAAACTCATGTCCAACATGAAACGGTTGAGTAATTCTGGTGGCACGAGGGTTGATAGGGTTATCCAACACCAACCAGTTGAGTAATTCTGGTGGTAACCCAGTGTTGACTCCCAGCGCCTGTGTGCTCAGGCTAGAGGAGGAGTCCAGAGCACTCATGGTGAGTGCAGAGAAGGCCGGAGAGCCTGTGGGTCGGAGAGCCCGTGGGTCCTGTAGCAGAACAGGACTGGCAGTCAGACTTAGCATTTCCCGGGTGTGTCGCTAAGTCTTGTACGGTGTGGCCGTAGTGCACTGTGAGTCTCTATGCAGAGTACACTGCATAGATCAGGACATAAGCTAAAATATGATCATATAGGTTCACACAGTTTCTTATAAATGAAAGAGTTAAGGAAGACTAGAGCATAGTCTTCTAGTAGTTATTATTTGGATGCAATATTTACATTCTTTGTTATTTCAATTATATTGTTTTAGAACTGCTCAGTGTAGTATTTATTGTTGTTAAATTTCATATCATTTACTCAAAGTTATATCTGTAATCACATTAGTGCCTTAGACTATTTCTTTGAAGTACTCATTCACTGAGCGAGTAGGCTCACCCCTCTACTCAAACATTTTAGGGTTAACCGCGTGGACTTGAAGATGGTCAGAGCATCAACGTAGATCTTCCATAAGAGTTAAGTATAAGATTAGTTGAGTCAGTCGGTCCTTGTCACTCTAGGTCCTCAGTAAGAGATAAGAGAGAGAGTTGTAATTACGATGTGTAATATTATTCCTCTTTTGAAATTGTATGCTAATTAGTAGGTCTTATGTGCATAAGGTGTGAGAGACATCATGAATGTTTATACATGTATCTTTACTATTAAAGTCTGTTTAGTAAAAGAAATGTTCAGATTCCCTTGTTAAAATGATTTATGTGGTTCAATGTGAAGAAACAAGAGTTTTAAAGAAGAAGAAAAAAAAGTTAAGGGTGTTCTTTGTATTACATATAAATCCTATCTTATGCCCTAATCTCATGATTTGAGGAAATTGTGGGATCGGGGTGTAACAGCTTGGTATCAGAGCTTAGGGTGAGTTGTCAAGGACCACTAAGTTAGTAAGTTAGAGTCCTAAGTATGGCAGATAGGAGATGTTTTGATGTTAGCTTTGGGGATTTGAGTATTTGGATATCTTGGCCCCATATCTGAGTACTCGGATCAACCAGTACAAGCTACTCTGTCTATTCTCTCACGTATACCCTGGCCAGGTATACAGTGGAAGAATGGGCTAGAGAGGAAACCTAGAGATGTTAGGGTTAGAAAATGAGAAAGGAAACAAGAATTTAGAGCATAAATGTAAAAGGAGATAGAACTTACATTTCATAATGTTGTTTTTGTTGGAAATGTATAGAAATGCTCTTATATGTTTGAATTGAAATATTCAATACTTTGAAATATGGGTCTTTAATATCTGTTGTACACTATGCAGTTGTAGCATTTATTGATTGCATTATTTGTAACAAGTAGACTAGAATTGACCTTTGAATGAGCTTTTGTTAGTGGATAAGTTTTCTTCCACACTTCTGAGATGAATAGGAGTTGAGTAATCCTTTGTAGTTATTGGCTTCAGGACTTCAGGTTTGGCTTGGTCCAGTTGGTAGGATGCGTTACTAGGATCTAATGAATCCTATCAATAGTATAATAAGAATAGAATTTGAATAATTAGACCCACATCAGAGTAAGAATGTAAATACAGTAAGATGTTGAAACATATGGGCAAGATCAGAACAACTAAGAATCAGTTGAAACTGGTATCTGAGGTTCAATTTTGGGGCCTCATATGAGAAACCCTTAATTGGGAATAAAGGAACATGATATAAGGTTCATAATCAGTTTATTGATTAATATTATATGAACTATACATATGAAATATAGAAAAGATATGTGAAATGTATGTATGGTTCTAGATAGCAAGAATCGATCATGAAGAATGGATCATATAATTGAGTATAATGCTTTTATGAACTCTAAAGCAAAGGCTAAGTAGAAGAATAGAGTTGAGCATTCAATAGGTCTATAGAAGTGAAGAGTCTTCAAAAGAGTAAAAGTGAAGAGAATCATATGATCATATAATTCATAAGACTAGAACAACAAACTAGTTCCTAAGTGAAGAACATAGGTGTAGTTTAATGAATGAATAAGTCATAGAAAGGTAGACAATATACAGGAGGGAAAACTTGATTGGAAGAGAAACTGTGTTTGATCCATGCATGATCCCTTTGATTTAAAAATGAAGAATATTTAAGGTATTAAAGGAATGTTTGAATAAAAGAATTCTAAGTCTCAAAATCATTTTCTCTCTCATATATTCCTTAACAATAACAAGGTGGGAATGAAATGATAAGAAAATGAATCATATATGATGCATAACTACCTTGGTAGGGTCATCTAGTGAATGTAATAGTGACATACATTACGATGAAATGTGATAAGAAATAAATTCTTGTGTGATAGCAAGAATGATGAATAATCTATTCTTACCTTGAATGTTTTAATGTTAGGGATGTTTATTGTATATGATCAAAATGAGGAGGAGAGGTAGCAAAACATAAGTAGTAAAGAATGAGGAGAGAGATAAAGGAAAACACTAGTTTTGTGTAATATGTGAACTCGTTTTTAGAAGTATGCTTTGTTGAAGGCATACTAAGGTATGTAAGTTGGTTCTATGTATGATTTTAGTGTATTTGTGCAAGCTATATGTTAATTAAAGGTGTATGATAGTTGTAGTAATTCATACCAGATATGCATCTTGGTATTGTGTATTTGTAATATGGTGATACAGTTTGGATGATGACGGAAGACATGGAGGGATATCCTGAATAAGGTAGTTATACCTATTCACTCATATTCATAGAAAGGGATGATAATCAGATTGTCTGGACAAGTAACCCTAATGCGGTGTAGCTTGTTATACCTAGCTCTAATATAACTGAGTGATGGTAATTGAGTATGATTAATGCTTGAATGACTGATACAATTGTGGATTACTTTATTACTGTGGTTGAAACCCTAAAATGATATAATACGATGGTTACACTTTGAATTGTGTGTGGGCCCATAACTCACAGGTCCCAGGATCGAAACAGGATAGTATGGAATGAGGTGGTAATGCTTCACCTCATGCATCCATGACCCAATGGGGATGCCAAGAGTAGTATTGTGTAATTGATTGTTGAATCTAGTCTTTTAATTCAAGACTGTTTTGCTATTTGAATAACACTTTATTAAAGTTTAAAACAACATGGTGAACTCGCTTTTGTCACTTAAAGGTGATACAGAACAATAGAACTTTCTGAGCCGCATAAGTTGAGATAGTTGTATCAGAGTATCAGAGTTGCGCAGCGAAAGCGTGGTGGTTTATCTTTGCATTCTATGTTTGACTGTGGCATAAAGAATTTGCTTGATATCATTGAGAACTATTTGAAATATGTTGTGATTTAGTAAAGAATTAAAAGATCTAATGTTGAAAACTACATTCAGGTATGAAATACAAGAATATAATGACATGGAAGGCTTTAGAAGCTTAGAATAACCTTGAATGTATCTTTCTTGTAGGTTTATGTTTCGAGGACGAAACATTCTAAGGGGGGGAGAGTTGTTACGACCCCATCTGAGCTTAATTGGTAAACTAGGGTTTACTTAGACAATTGCAAAGATTAATTGGAATAATCATTCTTGAAATCTAATTAATGACGATAACACAATGATAATTTTTTAACTATGATAAGAATTTTAAGTGTTTGTTTGTCTTGAGAATTAGGGTTTGAGAAGCATAGACACTAATCGGCCCAAAATAGGGTTTTGATGATACATGAACACAAAATTTGATAAGTATAGTGTCTCAGTAAATGATTTTTAGTATTTTATGTGTAACTCTGATTTACTTCAAATTTTGATATGATTTGTATATATAAAATTTGAACAATATTGGAAAATATTAGAATTTTGAAGAATATTCTGACCTGTTTATCGGTCGAGTTTCAAACTCGACTGATCATATTTTCAGATTGATATAGCAGTGTGGTAATTGAATTTTATCTTTTTATTGGTATATGCAATTGATCTCAAATTTTAACTGTGCTTTAAAAACAGAATTTTAGACACTCTGTTAAATTGGAGTAATTTTTGGATGACTTTTGCTCTCTACAGTGAGGGTGTCGGTCGAGTTCTGTGCAGGACAAACTCGACCGAATCTGCTGCAGACTGCAATATAGCAGTGCACTGTTTGATTTTTAATTATTTATTGGTAACTAGAAATGATCTCAAATTTTTACTGGAGGTCTGAAACTTCAATATGTATAACATATAACATTTCCAGAATTTTTGGAGCTTCTGTTAGCTATTAAGTAGGCGAATTACAGAAATTATTGTGAAACTGAATATTCAGCCAATATAATTAAAGTTGAGTGTTGGGTCAATATGCAATTGACCCAAGCAGCTCAAATTGACTTATATGATCGACCACACACACACACAGCTCTCATTCTTCGTCATCCACCCCAGAGAAATGAAAATCTAGAGAGAGAGGGAGAGTTAGGGCTTGAGTGGAGAAAGAGGAGGAATTGCTGACGTAGGGTTTTGCGGTCCGAGGAATGGTGAAATCAAGTAAGTTTGGATTCCTTGCATAGACTTTTATGGTGATTCTTCTCTCTCATGTCAAGATTCCGTCCATGCTCTGATTTGATCCAAGATGATGTCGAAAATCCCTCTTTTCTCACCCTTTCTTCATAATCCCTCATTTTCAAGGTTTCCGAGTTGAAGGGAAGAAGAATTGGGAGATTTGCTAGGGATTTGATATGAGTTCGAGATCCCCTGAGTTGAGATGCAGTTTTGAGGTGTTTTCACACCTTAGGGTGAGTGGGTTCTTCCTTCAAACAGTGTAATGCACAAAATTTGATTATAGCATCCAAATCCCTAATTGCTTAGTATGTGATTTTAAACCCTGAATGTCCATTTGTTCTGTGTAGTTGCACTTTGATATGAAATGGGCTCCTTCTCTGTTTGAACGACTCTCTGATGATAGAATCATATTAGAAATGTATACAACACCTTCTAGAAAGAATGCCTTTCGGATTCATATTGCATGATGTAATTAGGGTCTAACCTAACTGAGATCTCACTAGAGTTTTAATCCAATTGAAGAGATATCTAGACTTAAACCAAACCTAGGTCTAAATGTTCTCAATCAAGCTTAAGGCTATCATATTTCAATATCTAAAACCTTTGGGATTCGTCACTAAGTCTATGACTTTGATTTCACTAGTTTAAGCTCGAATGACCTGTGCCACGGCCGTGGGGTGATACCATGACCGTGTTGGAGTAAATCCTAATTGAACACTTAAAGATCAAAGTTTAAAAAAGAGGACTAGTAATCCTATAAGTGGTTAGGATGTAACTCATGGGATATCTTAATTGAATTTTATTCTTGTTACATGATATCTCAGTGAATGGTATGGAAAACCTAAATTTTGTTAAATTTCCATGGTTTCATATCTATATTGATTGTATATGATTTATTGGAAACAATCTTTATTTAGTGAATGCTTATATCCTATGAAATCCTTATGAGAGCCATGTGACAAGTGAATGAGGCAAATGAAAAGGTGAATGAGGCGAATGAAACCCTAAGAGTAGGGTGTTAGTATGTGATGAATGAATAAGGCAAATGAAACCCTAAGGATAGGGTGTTCAATGAATCATGTTATGGTGATATGACAGGTCTCGATATGAGATGTGGTGATGCTTAACTGTTGAATTGTATGTTTCTAGTGCATTTAACTTTATATGCTTGTTCTCTCTAAGTTGATATCTACATACTGCAGGGCTTCTTATTTTCAATACATATCTCGTAAATTGTAGGTGATGAGATATGACATGCCCTGGAAAGGGATGTTACTGAGACATGATATATGTTGAATACATAAGTTATGATGTTTCTTATGATATGATATGGCAGGCCATGTGAGCCTTGTGAGAAATGTTAAATGAGTTATGATTTCTATTTAAAATGTACCTATAAAGTTAATGTTAGACTTAGGTGCCCTGAACACCGTAGAACCCCTTTGGGAGGTCTGCACCTTAGGGGTGAAACTCGTGTCCAACATCAACCGGTTGAGTAATTCTGGTGGCACGAGGGTTGATAGGGTTATCCAACACCAACCAGTTGAGTAATTCTGGTGGTAACCCAGTGTTGACTCCCTGCGCCTATGTGCTCAGGCTAGAGGAGGAGTCCAGAGCACTCATGGTGAGTGCAGAGAAGGCCAGAGAGCCTGTGGGCCGGAGAGCCCGTGGGTCCTGTAGCAGAACTGGACTGACAGTCAGACTTAGCATTTCCCGAGTGTGTCGCTAAGTCTTGTACGGTGTGGCCGTAGTGCATTGTGAGTCTCTATGCAGAGTACACTGCATAGATCAGGGCATAAGCTAAAATATGATCATATAGGTTCACAGAGTTTCTTATAAATGAAAGAGTTAAGGAAGACTAGAGCATAGTCTTCTAGTAGTTATTCTTTGGATGCAATATTTACATTCTTTGTTATTTCAATTATATTGTTTTAGAACTGCTCAGTGTAGTATTTATTGTTGTTAAATTTCATATCATTTACTCAAAGTTATATCTGTAATCACATTAGTGCCTTAGACTGTTTCTTTGAAGTACTCATTCACTGAGCGAGTAGGCTCACCCCTCTACTCAAACATTTTAGGGTTAACCGCGTGGACTTGAAGATGGTCAGAGCATCAGCGTAGATCTTCCATAAGAGTTAAGTACAAGATTAGTTGAGTCAGTCGGTCCTTGTCACTCTAGGTCCTCAGTAAGAGATAAGAGAGAGAGTTGTAATTACAATGTGTAATATTATTCCTCTTTTGAAATTGTATGCTAATTAGTAGGTCTTATGTGCATAAGGTGTGAGAGACATCATGAATGTTTATACATGTATCTTTACTATTAAAGTCTGTTTAGTAAAAGAAATGTTCAGATTCCCTTGTTAAAATGATTTATGTGGTTCAATGTGAAGAAACACGAGTTTTAAAGAAGAAGAAAAAAAAGTTAAGGGTGTTCTTTGTATTACATATAAATCCTATCTTATGCCCTAATCTCATGATTTGAGGAAATTGTGGGATCGGGGTGTAACAACTTGGTATCAGAGCTTAGGGTGAGTTGTCAAGGACCATTAAGTTAGTAAGTTAGAGTCCTAAGTGTGGCAGATAGGAGATGTTTTGATGTTAGCTTTGGGGATTTGAGTATTTGGATATCCTGGCCCGATATCTGAGTACTTGGATCAACCAGTACAAGCTACTCTGTCTATTCTCTCACGTATACCCTGGCCAGGTATACAGTGGAAGAATGGGCTAGAGAGGAAACCTAGAGATGTTAGGGTTAGAAAACGAGAAAGGAAACAAGAATTTAGAGCATAAATGTAAAAGGAGATAGAACTTACATTTCATAATGTTGTTTTTGTTAGAAATGTATAGAAATGCTCTTATATGTTTGAATTGAAATATTCCATACTTTGAAATATGGGTCTTTAATATCTGTTGTACACTATGCAGTTGTAGCATTTATTGATTTCATTATTTGTAACAAGTAGACTAGAATTGACCTTTGAATGAGATTTTGTTAGTGGATAAGTTTTCTTCCACACTTCTGAGATGAATAGGAGTTGAGTAATCCTTTGTAGTTATTGGCTTCAGGACTTCAGGTTTGGCTAGGTCCGGTTGGTAGGATGCGTTACTAGGATCTAATGAATCCTATCAATAGTATAATAAGAATAGAATTTGAATAATTAGACCCACATCAGAGTAAGAATGTACATACAGTAAGATGTTGAAACATATGGGCAAGATCAGAACAACTAAGAATCAGTTGAAACTGGTATCTGAGGTTCAATTTTGGGGCCTCATATGAGAAACCCTTAATTGGGAATAAAGGAACATGATATAAGGTTCATAATCAGTTTATTGATTAATATTATATGAACTATAAATATGAAATATAGAAAAGATATGTGAAATGTATGTATGGTTCTAGATAGCAAGAATCGATCATGAAGAATGGATCATATAATTGAGTATAATGCTTTTATGAACTCTAAAGAAAAGGCTAAGTAGAAGAATAGAGTTGAGCATTCAATAGGTCTATAGAAGTGAAGAGTCTTCAAAAGAGTAAAAGTGAAGAGAATCATATGATCATATAATTCATAAGACTAGAACAACAAACTAGTTCCTAAGTGAAGAACATAGGTGTAGTTTAATGAATGAATAAGTCATACAAGGGTAGACAATATACAGGAGGGAAAACTTGATTGGAAGAGAAACTGTGTTTGATCCATGCATGATCCCTTTGATTTAAAAATGAAGAATATTTAAGGTATTAAAGGAATGTTTGAATACAAGAATTCTAAGTCTCAAAATCATCTTCTCTCTCATATATTCCTTAACAATAACAAGGTGGGAATGAAATGATAAGAAAATGAATCATATATGATGCATAACTACCTTGGTAGGGTCATCTAGTGAATGTAATAGTGACATACATTACGATGAAGTGCGATAAGAAATAAATTCTTGTGTGATAGCAAGAATGATGAATAATCTATTCTTACCTTGAATGTTTTAATGTTAGGGATGTTTATTGTATATGATCAAAATGAGGAGGAGAGGTAGCAAAACATAAGTAGTAAAGAATGAGGAGAGAGATAAAGGAAAACACTAGTTTTGTGTAATATGTGAACTCGTTTTTAGAAGTATGCTTTGTTGAAGGCATACTAAGGTATGTAAGTTGGTTCTATGTATGATTTTAGTGTATTTGTGCAAGCTATATGTTAATTAAAGGTGTATGATAGTTGTAGTAATTCATACCAGATATGCATCCTAGTATTGTGTATTTGTAATATGGTGATACAGTTTGGATGATGACGAAAGACATGGAGGGATATCCTGAATAAGGTAGTTATACCTATTCACTCATATTAATAGAAAGGGATGATAATCAGATTGTCTGGACAAGTAACCCTAATGAGGTGTAGCTTGTTATACCTAGCTCTAATATAACTGAGTGATGGTAATTGAGTATGATTAATGCTTGAATGACTGATACAATTGTGGATTACTTTATTACTGTGGTTGAAACCCTAAAATGATATAATACGATTGTTACACTTTGAATTGTGTGTGGGCCCATAACTCACAGGTCCCAGGATTGAAACAGGATAGTATGGAATGAGGTGGTAATGCTTCACCTCATGCATCCATGACCCAATGGGGATGCCAAGAGTAGTATTGTGCAATTGATTGTTGAATCTAGTCTTTTAATTCAAGACTGTTTTGCTATTTGAATAGCACTTTATTAAAGTTTAAAACAACATGGTGAACTCGCTTTTGTCACTTAAAGGTGATACATAACAATAGAACTTTTTGAGCCGCATAAGTTGAGATAGTTGTATCAGAGTATCAGAGTTGCGCAGTGAAAGCGTGGTGGTTTATCTTTGCATTCTATGTTTGACTGTGGCATAAAGAATTTGCTTGATATCATTGAGAACTATTTGAAATATGTTGTGATTTAGTAAAGAATTAAAAGATCTAATGTTGAAAACTACATCCAGGTATGAAATACAAGAATATAATGACATGGAAGGCTTTAGAAGCTTAGAATAACCTTGAATGTATCTTTCTTGTAGGTTTATGTTTCGAGGACGAAACATTCTAAGGGGGGGAGAGTTGTTACGACCCCATCTGAACTTAATTGGTAAACTAGGGTTTACTTAGACAATTGCAAAGATTAATTAGACTAATCATTCTTGAAATCTAATTAATGACGATAACACAATGAGAATGTTTTAACTATGATAAGAAGTTTAAGTGTTCGTTTGTCTTGAGAATTAGGGTTTGAGAAGCATAGACCCTAATCGGCCCAAAATAGGGTTTTGATGATACATGAACACAAAATTTGATAAGTATAGTGTCTCAGTAAATGATTTTTAGTATTTTATGTGTAACTCTGATTTACTTCAAATTTGGTTATGATTTGGATATATAAAATTTGAACAACATTGGAAAATATCAGAATTTTTGAAGAATGTTCTGACCTGTTTATCGGTCAAGTTTCAAACTCGACCGATCATATTTTCAGATTGATATAGCAGTGTGGTAATTGAATTTTATATTTTTATTGGCTTATCCAATTGATCTCAAATTTTAACTATGCTTGAAAAACACAATTTTAGACACTCTGTTAAATTGGAGTAATTTTTGGATGAATTTTGATCTCTACAGTGAGGGTGTCGGTCGAGTTCTGTGCAGGACAAACTCGACCGAATCTGTTGCAGACTGCAATATAGCAGTGCACTGTTTGATTTTTAATTATTTATTGGTAACCAGAAATGATCTCCAATTTTTACTGGAGGTCCGAAACTTCATTAGGTATAACATATAAAATTTCCAGAATTTTTGGAGCTTATGTTAGCTATTTAGTAGGCGAATTACAGAAATTATTGTGAAACTGAATATTCAGCCAATATAATTAAAGTTGAGTGTTGGGTCAATATGCAATTGACCCAAGCAGGTCAAATTGACTTATATGATCGACCACACACACACACACAGCTCTCATTCTTCGTCATCCACCCCAGAGAAACGAAAATCTAGAGAGAGAGGGAGAGTTAGGGCTTGAGTGGAGAAAGAGGAGGAATTGCTGACCTAGGGTTTTGCGGTCCGAGGAATGGTGAAATCAAGTAAGTTTGGATTCTTTGCATAGACTTTTATGGTGAATCTTCTCTCTCATGTCAAGATTCCATCCATGCTCTGATGTGATCCAAGATGATGTCGAAATTCCCTCTTTTCTCACCCTTTCTTCATAATCCCTCATTTTCAAGGTTTCCAAGTTGAAGGGAAGAAGAATTGGGAGATTTGCTAGGGATTTGATATGAGTTCGAGATCCCCTGAGTTGAGCTGCAGTTTTGAGGTGTTTTCACACCTTAGGGTGAGTGGGTTCTTCCTTCAAACAGTGTAATGCACGAAATTTGATTATAGCATCCAAATCCCTAATTGCTTAGTATGTGATTTTAAACCCTGAATGTCCATTTGTTGTGTGTAGTTGCAATTTGATATGAAATGGGCTCCTTCTCTGTTTGAACGACTCTCTGATGATAGAATCATATTAGAAATGTATACAACACCTTCTAGAAAGAATGCCTTTCGGATTCATATTGCATGATGTAATTAGGGTCTAACCTAACTGAGATCTCACTAGAGTTTTAATCCAATTGAAGAGATATCTAGACTTAAACCAAACCTAGGTCTAAATGTTCTCAATCAAGCTTAAGGCTATCATATTTCAATATCTAAAACCTTTGGGATTTGTCACTAAGTCTATGACTTTGATTTCACTAGTTTAAGCTCGAATGACATGTGCCACAGCCGTGGGGTGATACCATGACCGTGTTGGAGTAAATCCTAATTGAACACTTAAAGATCAAAGTTTAATAAAGAGGACTAGTAATCCTATAAGTGGTTAGGATGTAACTCATGGGATATCTTAATTGAATTTTATTCTTGTTACATGATATCTCAGTGAATGGTATGGAAAACCTAAATTTTGTTAAATTTCCATGGTTTCATATCTATATTGATTGTATATGATTTGTTGGAAACAATCTTTATTTAGTGAATGCTTATATCCTATGAAATCCTTATGAGAGCCATGTGACAAGTGAATGAGGCAAATGAAAAGGTGAACGAGGTGAATGAAACCCGAAGAGTAGGGTGTTAGTATGTGATGAATGAATAAGGCAAATGAAACCCTAAGGATAGGGTGTTCAATGAATCATGTTATGGTGATATGACAGGTCTCGATATGAGATGTGGTGATGCTTAACTGTTGAATTGTATGTTTCTAGTGCATTTAACTTTATATGCTTGTTCTCTCTAAGTTGATATCTACATACTGCAGGGCTTCTTATTTTCAATACATATCTCGTAAATTGTAGGTGATGAGATATGACATGCCCTGGAAAGGGATGTTACTGAGACATGATATATGTTGAATACATAAGTTATGATGTTTCTTATGATATGATATGGCAGGCCATGTGAGCCTTGTGAGAAATGTTAAATGAGTTATGATTTCTGTTTAAAATGTACCTATAAAGTTAATGTTAGACTTAGGTGCCCTGAACACCGTAGAACCCCTTTGGGAGGTCTGCACCTTAGGGGTGAAACTCGTGTCCAACATCAACTGGTTGAGTAATTCTGGTGGCACGAGGGTTGATAGGGTTATCCAACACGAAGCAGTTGAGTAATTCTGGTGGTAACCCAGTGTTGACTCCCTGCGCCTGTGTGCTCAGGCTAGAGGAGGAGTCCAGAGCACTCATGGTGAGTGCAGAGAAGGCCGGAGAGCCTGTGGGACGGAGAGCCCGTGGGTCATGTAGCAGAACAGGACTGGCAGTCAGACTTAGCATTTCCCGGGTGTGTCGCTAAGTCTTGTACGGTGTGGCCGTAGTGCACTGCGAGTCTCTATGCAGAGTACACTGCATAGATCAGGGCATAAGATAAAATATGATCATATAGGTTCACAGAGTTTCTTATAAATGAAAGAGTTAAGGAAGACTAGAGCATAGTCTTCTAGTAGTTATTCTTTGGATGCAATATTTACATTCTTTGTTATTTCAATTATATTGTTTTAGAACTGCTCAGTGTAGTATTTATTGTTGTTAAATTTCATATCATTTACTCAAAGTTATATCTATAATCACATTAGTGCCTTAGACTGTTTCTTTGAAGTACTCATTCACTGAGCGAGTAGGCTCACCCCTCTACTCAAACATTTTAGGGTTAACCGTGTGGACTTGAAGATGGTCAGAGCATCAGCGTAGATCTTCCACAAGAGTTAAGTACAAGATTAGTTGAGTCAGTTGGTCCTTGTCACTCTAGGTCCTCAGTAAGAGATAAGAGAGAGAGTTGTAATTACGATGTGTAATATTATTCCTCTTTTGAAATTGTATGCTAATTAGTAGGTCTTATGTGCATAATGTGTGAGAGACATCATGAATGTTTATACATGTATCTTTACTATTAAAGTCTGTTTAGTAAAAGAAATGTTCAGATTCCCTTGTTAAAATGATTTATGTGGTTCAATGCGAAGAAACAAGAGTTTTAAAGAAGAAGAAAAAAAGTTAAGGGTGTTCTTTGTATTACATATAAATCCTATCTTATGCCCTAATCTCATGATTTGAGGAAATTGTGAGATCAGGGTGTAACAAAAAGCTTCTTATATAAAATAAATAGAATCATTACTTTTGTAAAACTTAGGGGTTTCAATGTACCAAGTACATAAGCTCCCCCTTAATTTATGCTTATTAAGTTCACATACTCCTCCTGAATTTATGTTATTGCTCCTACATGGTTAACTTTCATAACATTTATAGAAACTACATCTTCTCCTAATATATGTCTTCCCATATGTGTCTTCTCATCTATATATAAGACATGTGTTATCCCACTTTGTCATTTCAAAAAGTTAGGGGGTTGAAGAGCTTAAATGGAACTTGTTAGAAAAGGGTTTATAGAAGAAAAAACCAAAGGTTTTGTCTAAGCAATGTATGTAAGGATATTCAAGACACGCATTTGAACAACCCTAGATGCAGTTCTAAAAAAATAATAAAAGAAAAGCTATCCAAGCAAGTAACTCAAGCTATGAGATATGCAAATCAAGGAACAAACTTGAGTATGTATGAAACAAGATACAAGCATAGAATATAATTGGATACCAATGTAAGAAAAAAATTGAACTAGATGTAGATGTACTACTATTGGATGATATCACAAGTTAGGATAACTAGTAGACTCTAGATCATAGCAAAAGATATGCAAGTTAAATCATGATATTATTAGGTAGATGAAGAGAAATATCCATACAAATAAATATGCAATTCAAGAAGTATGAATGGATATTTCTCTTCATCTACCTAATAATATCATATGCAATTCAAGAAGTATGAATGGATATTTCTCTTCATCTACCTAATAATATCATATGCAATTCAAGAAGTATGAATGGATATTGTTAATTAGAAAATATGCATCATTACAAAATGAATATTACCACTTAAAAACTCAAGGTTGTTTCAAAACAAGATGTACAACTACATATATTTATGAAGTTAGATCACAATGGAAGCCATTTAAAACACAACTAATAATTCCAAAGAGACATCATCAAAACACGCATAACAACTCAAGAGAAGTAATTGCAAGATATAGAGACCAATTTAGAGCAATTAGAAAGATATAATTGTGCAATATAAGAAATTTTTAGCATGGTAATATGCATATTACAAAAAGGTACCAATGGGAGTGCCAATAGAATAAGGCTAAAGGTTGAGAAAATCTAGTTGAGAGGGATATTCTCATCCTATAAGCCATATGTATATTCAGTGAACAATGTTGTCGGTCGAGTTTTTGGGTTGAACTTCTCGACTGACAACATCTTCTGGAAAGACCCTCATAATACTTGTTAGTTGAGTTCCCTTTGGACAAACTCATCCGACAACAAATATTGGCAAACTAAAGTATGCTTGTGAGGCGAGTTTCCTTAGGACTAATTTGATCGACAACAACCGCTGTCCATAAGCACACATTTTTTTAGAAAACATATCTAGAGGCATGATAAAAATATAAATGATGTCCAAAAATTTATAAGCAATCTAGTAATGCACTATGAAAACATCATGGGCAGTTTATGAGTAGGAAAGTGATGAAAATCACAATATAACAAGTTATACTAAAAAGCCATATTTAAAGTGCATAAAAATGTGGAAAAAATAAGCAATGATTGTATATGTGCAAGAATATCATTACCTCAGTTGTTATCATTTCTTTTCCACTTGTTTCCACCCCATACACATCCATTTTTCTTTATTATGGGGATTAAGAAAAAATTTGTAAATCAATAGCTAATGTCAATCCAATTGCAAATGACCAACAAGAAGAAAGATGAATTGGTCCCAAATCATATTTTTGGGTCTAGAGGGGTTAGCTTAGCACCCCAAATCCTATTTCTTTTGGGTGCTCTCCCCTAAAGGGGAAAAATGTAGAATAATGACAAATTTCATTGCAATGATTATAGGTGCTCATAGTCTTGGAACTAGAGGATTCTCCATTGAAAATTGGAGATCCTTTGTCCTTGTTTTTCCTTTGGCTTCTATCAAGTCTAATACCATCTCTACCCATTTGTTTAGTAGTATGGTCTAGGATTTGAATAAGATATTATTACCATCTAAAAATCTTTGCAAAGAGGATCTCAAACTATGATTATCATGAATAAAAGAAGTATTGGTTCAAGACAATTGAATAATATCATTTCTAGAATGCAAAAGATTGGTCTCTATGAAAAGAGTTTGGGTCATGTAAGAATTATTTTCAACATGAAGAGTAACAAAAATATTCTCTCTACTAGTAGAACTAGAAATAGATTCTAGGACTGAGTTTTGTAAGAAAGGAAGCATTTTCTTTTTCAAGCATAGTAATCTTAGAACTATTTTTAGATTCTGCTCCCTGTGAAACAAAGTCTTTGTCCTCATTTTCTGTTCTACAACATCAATATCATGCATTAAAGAATTCACTACTTTAGCATGCTCTTCATCAGAATTAGAAATAAAAGTTTGATCTTCTAGAAATCTAATCTTATTAAGAGAGCTAGATTTTCAAGTTTAAGAGTATCTACTTGTCTAATAAAAGCATGTTTTCTATCTCAACACCATGCATTTTAGTTCAAATTCTAGATGATGGTTTCAGAGTTTGTTAACATTATTTTGCAAGAAAATATTAACATGTTCAAGTTCATCTTTTCTTCATGTATGCTATCAACAATCTTAACAAGATTTTTCTTTTTTATGCGTATAGACTTAAGAGATGCAAGAGTATCATGAATAATGGAAATTAATGCTTATTTATCTAAAGAGTTTAGATTTACCCCATTTGAATCTCCATTTGAACTTGCCATGAGAGCAAAGTGACATTCTCCACTTTAACTAGAGCTTGAGTGAGACCCTCCACTATAATCTTCATTTGAGCTTGAGTTAGAGGATTCACTAGAGCTTTTGTGCCATTCTACTTCTTCTTGTGCTTCTCTTCCCTTCTCTTGTGATGATGGGTCTTTTGGCCTTGTGGGCAATCATCCTTGAAGTGACCCTTCATTCTGCATTTGAAGCATTGTCTGGAGGAAGAAGACTTCCCTTTGTAGAATCTACCTTTGGAATATGTGGCATCTTCTTCACCTTGATAGGATTTGTGACTTGATGAAGCATGGAAAGAAATCATCATGACTTCACCACTGACAGTAGTCCACAACCCGTACACAAGTGCAAATGTATTCTTAGATATCCACAAAGGGATTTCCCAGAGCAACACTCACATCATGAAAAGGTTATATGAGGATATACTTCCTCCCACGAAGCCATGCAACTAAGGTCCCATACCTATAAGGGCGATCATCGACCTAACCACCATGGTAGTGTCCAGACAAGGATCCACCTATCAAAGGCAAGGAGAAAAGGTGGCTTCGCCAACTCTTCTTTTCTTTAATAAAGCTGACCTCTAAATCCAACACCCAATAATCAGTGGGCAATCACTCGATCTGTGAGATTCTATTTCTTATATAGACCTGGACATCGGATTCAAAGTTTTGAGAAAGTGGGGAAACTGGTGAACAGCCTCAAGCCTTTCATCTTATTTTGTAAACTCAGCGCAACACAGATAATATCTAAAGTGAGAATGCTCCATGCAACAAGAAATCAGTATGATGGGAAACCTCTACCTAGGCTAACCAAGCTAGGTAGACTTCCACAACGTGTTTGTCATCTATGACCACGTCATTCCCAAGGACAGAGTAATCATCGAGCTGTAGGCCCACCCAAACTGCTCTGCGTACGCCCATGACATGGTGAGAAAGTGAGAAGAGGGGCCAAGAGGAATAATATCCCCTGGCTGCCCCACCACAAAACTCACAGGTCTCTTAGGAGTCATCACAGGATGTCACGTGTCAAAGGCAAGCCAAAGCGGAGGTGGCTGAAGCATCAATCATAGAGGGCCCACATGACCTCACAATAAGTCTATTGGTTGTTGACGCCAAACCATGATGGCCCACACTTCCTCCCGGACAATTGGGAAAATGGAGCAGTGTTCTTTTGGTTTTTTTCTTCAAGGTCCCCTTCTTCTAGTTGGTTGAGTCTTTCTTCATGGGCTTGAAGGTTTCCTATGATTTCTTCATTAGGAATGTCAGAGAGAGACTTTGTTTCTTCTATGGTAGCCTCCTTTGTTTTCTAATGACGAGGAAGAGTGTAAAGGGTCTTGGAGTTTAACTTTCCTCGATCTATGGTATGTCTAGGATGAATAGACCATTTGAATGGTATTGAGCCTTGAGAACATTTCAGACACACTCTCCTCCTTTCCCATATTAAAGTTTTCAAAAATTCCATTTAACATATAGAATTTAGTTCCTTTAGTTGCATTGTCCCCTCCTAAATGACACATAGTTTTCTCCGTATCTCATAGTCCATGTCACAAGGGGAAATCTAGTTGAACTCGGTGGGTGAAAGAGAGACATAGAGGATGTTCATTACTCTTGCATTCAAGGTTTCTTTCTTCAAAGTAGAATCATCCCATTCTTTTATCTTTGGCTCTGGTTGCTTGTATGGAAGATACACCATTCTCCATAGCTCAAGACCTGAATGTGATATTGCATTCTTTTCTTCCAATAGAGGAAGTTTCCTCCATCAAAGATTTTAATGTTGAAGTAGTATTTCCTTCTGTGATTATCACTCATCTTCTCATACTTTTTAGAGTTTTTATTAGAGAAGACCTTGCTCTAATACCAATTGTTGGATCTATGATGAGCTCTATAGGGGTGAATAGATCTAAAAACACTTTAAAAAACTCATTATACCCTCAAGATATATCCCAAGATAATGTTGCATATATGAACTTTGAGTCCAACTAGACATGCATAGCAAGGGAGAGAGAGACTGATCAAGCACCAAATAACACATGTATTTATATTGGATCCAACCTCCAAACTAGTAGATGAACATACACTACCTAGATAGGTCAACCTAAGAATTTTCAACTATGTCTCAGTCCTTATATTCCATTATAAGAGTCACAACATAAGACTGGCCTTTTCTAGGTCAAGGGATAACTAGCCTTCCATTTGAGGACAAGGAAACCAACAACCTTACAAAGGACTTATCTATCCATGATCAAGAGTCTTCCACATTACCAAGGACTTACCTACTCTTTCAAGTAATTTTCCTCCTTCTTCAAGGACTTGTTCATTCTTGCAAAAAGTTTTATGCCTTCAAAGATTTACCCACTCTTGACTTGGGCCTTCTTCCTTTGACGTCACCTTCACTAAGGAGAAGCTTTCTCCAAGGGACTCCTTCCCTTCTTCTTCACCTCTCTTATCTATGAGAGAGAATCTTCATCTTCATGGTAGAAAGATATATTTGGAGGTAGAGGAAGTGAGAACCTCACAAGATATACATGTAAGATGTGACATCCCCATATTTTCTAAAACTTAATCTAATGTGTGATGTCTAAATTGAAACCCTCACCTAAGCGAGAATCCCAATTTAAACACCACACACTAGGCTAAGAAGAAAATAAGAGGAAGTCAGAAGGAAACAATAGTAGCACATGCACATGAACAATAATAAAACCATACAACACATGTTCACCATTTAAGATATAATTACATAATGAATTGTTACAACATTTGATATTACATATTGAATAGTAAACTTTTATATATACATGTACTACCACTAAACAACAAGATCTTAAGACAATAAGTCCACCTGTACATCAGCTTGCCACACAACACTCAACTATCTTGATCTTCAAGATCATGTGTCCACAACCTAAACAAATGATTACATGTGGTACACGTCAGCACAATATTCAAGAATATTGTACTGAGTATGTCTATGTGTCTTTTATATACCTCTCATTACTAAGCTTGGAAATAAGGTAAAACTAGAACTTGGCAGTTATAAAGAAATATAAGAAAAATCATATACTTGCACAAAGATGTTCATTAACAAAAGATAACACATATTTTAAGCTCATTTTCCATTATATCATCCATGCATTTACTACCTGAGAGTTGAATGCATTAAGGCCTTTATTATCTACTACCAAAGAGTTTGAGATCATTATACATGTGATCTACTACCAAAGAGTTTGAGATCATTATACATGTGATCTACTACCAAAGAGTTTGAGATCATTATACATGTGATCTACTACCAAAGAGTTTGATATCACTTCCACACACTTTACTACCAAAGAGTTAAAGTACTTTACTTTCCATCACTTTACTACTAAGGATTTGAAGTGCTTGGATATAATGGAACAAATATATTATGTTTCATATGTTCATAGACATAAGTATGTAAAATTAAGCAAGATATCATACAAGGACAATCATTTCATCCAATATCATATGCCAAGTGTTTACTACACATATAATGCAAGCATACTATATAATAAGCCAAGTAAGAGGTAATAAAGTACCTTGAACAGAGATAATCTAATCACCACATATTCCTGATATCAATTGTATCCTTGTCAATCCTAATTAAGACAAGATCATGTATTTCCATCAGGTTCTCATCATCTTAATCCTAGTTATATCCATTTTAGGGTTTGCCTTATCTCATTAGGATATTTCCATTATCACTTGGATTCTTGTTATGGAATTAGATTACTAATGTGATAATCTAGTTATGTTCGAGATTTAGGCTTCATTAACTGATAATTATATTTCACATAATGATGTGCACATATTAACCATAAGTTACATGTATTATTCATATTAGGGTTACAACCCATGTATTAAGGATCATCTTCATATAACTTGAATTATATGTGTCATCATAATCTCATGATTGAGCATGGCTTTCCATATACTGACATGAGCTTATAATGAACATTCCAACATTCATTGAGCATATATGTATTTTCTACCTTTTATTTAGGGTTATTAGCCCTAGATATCCATACTAAGCAAATTACATAATTGCATGCATAAACATCATAAACACTGACCTTAAATGGTTTATAAACATGGATATAGGCTTACTGACATTTTACCATAATTTTAAATCATCATTTGATATTTATTATCTATTAAATAAGTGTATAGCATCTTGCATGATATTACTAACATTCAAGCTTCAAAAGATTGATACCATGGTCACACATTGTTCTACTTATTTTTTTGAGAATTTTGGTACCTTGTTTGTAATTTTCAGATATTCAAGCGATTTCCTATGAATTATGTAAGATTTAAACAGTTCTGAAAGTATTCTTACTGATGAATCCTCCAGATTCATCTGCACAGTCGCCAATTCTAGGGATTGACTGATTTACCCTCACTTTGGTTCACCTTGAGTGTTTCACTAATTCCTTGCAAATATTGCCTATATAGTTCTAATTACTAGTTTATTCGATGATATTATCTCTTACACATTCTCCTTTCCCTCTGCAGATCACTCGCAACCATCCGATCGAGATTCAACAGTTCGGTTTCATCCATTCGGTCCCGAATGCATTCGGTCTTGACCTCATTCAGTTTTGACCACCATTCGGTTCTCTCTCCCGGTCTCGAAACCGTGAGCATCTAATACCGTCAGATCACGAATTAACGACCCATCTTCATCCAGCCATTCGGTCTTGCCTCCACAACTCCTCTCACGATCTCTAGACTACGTGAGCCCTCACGGTCTCAAGACCGCGAGAACCCTCACGGCCTCAAGACCGCGAGAACCCTCACGGTCTCAAGACCGCGAGAGACCTTACGATCTCAAAGACCAATAGCCGAAGACCATTCGAGCTGTACGAAGACCGTTTGAGTGATTAAAAGTGCAAAACCATTTGGTCGCAGCATGAAAAGCAAATGATTAATGCATGCATACAAATAGGATGATAAGGGCTGGCCACGCAAAGACCATTTGGCCACATAGTGGAGATCAGTGCGCATGCAATTGAATATTGAGAAGTGTGAAACAATGAAATCGAATGACTAATTAAAGAACGAAACCGCTGGCTTGCGATGCATGGAGAACACAAGGCACGATTGAATGGAGTATTAGAAAGGCTAGTAGTGTTCACGTGAGTTAAATGGAGTATTGCAGCAGCAACTGTTGCACCTACGCATGCAGCCAAACCGAATGGAGAGAAGCAAAGCAACCAAACCGTGTGAGCTGGTTTTGCTATCCACGTGAATAACCAAGTGATCAATGAGACCGCGAGGAATGCATGATATGCATGCACGCTAAAATAGCCAAAAACGCATGCAGCCTTGTGGACTACGCATGCAGCCAAACTGGGTGAGCTGGTTGAAATGGTTTCCAAAACCGTGAAGAGCGCAACGCAAAACTGAGACCACGAAGTGCATGCATGCAACACTCTATCAAAGCAAAACCGTGAGACCGAGAAGAAGTGTAGGACCGAGAGAAGGTAAGACCGCGAGGCTGAAGTGAGATCGAGACCGCGAAGGCTGAAGACCGCGAGGGCTGAAGTAAGGAGCGAGACCGCGAGGGCTGAAGTGATTAAGACCGCGAGGAATGCCGTTGCTGATCACGCATGCAAGCCGATTGGACTTTCAAAGACCAGCGCTCCTCGCATGCACGGCTAATAGAGTTATTCCCACGTGGAGGCCAAGGTCTGTGGGAAATCAAAACCACAAGGAGTGCATGATCGCATGCACACGGAAAAGAACAATGCATTAAAACCAAATAAACAAAGCAAATAGGCACGAAACCCAAGCGGGAAACCAAAAGCAAGCGGAAAAGCAAAAGAAAAAGAAAAAAAAACGAGCAGCAGCGTAAAGCAAACCGTGGGAGTCGAATGAAGACCATATGGCAAGGAGCGCTGACCACCACAACCATGAGGCCTCTCACGATCTCAAGACCGCAAGGCCTCTCACGGTCTCTGGACCGAGAGGCGCAAGACCGTATGAGGTGCCAAACCGAATGGCAAATCAAGACTGTGTGAGCAAAGCAAACCGTATGAAGAAGATCTTTTAGTAAACCGTTTGGACTCACACCAAATGCATGAGGGACAGATCTGTGCCTATAAATAGGACCCCAAGGGTCCTTATTTGGGAGGGGATCTGACGACGGCCCAAGGCTGCCGGACTGGGACCAGTGCCGGAACGCCGCCAGATTGCCCGAGCACCGTTTCCGACCAAACATCACCCACGGCCTCAGAATCCCATCCTGAGTCCAGATCCGGTGAGCAGCCAGTCTGGGCGCAGATCTAGTTGGCTGTTCCATCACCATCTCACCATTTCTCACTCCATAGCTCCACCTCATCCTACTCTTGCTATTCCAGAGGTTGACCCAAAGATCGAGGCAGAGAAACGGATGACATCGACCACAACGGAGCAGTCCCGGAGACTGCGACGATCTACACCGGGTTGTTACAGATCTACTCTTCTGCTCCGACGATGCTTTCTTTCTCTCTGTTCTCCTTCTTTGTTGCTCCCTCTATGAAGAGTGAGTAGTTCCATCCACTGGGGTGCGGGGACTAGCCCCGCTGCCCGTGTTTTGTATCTTGTACTAAAAAGATGTTATCATTTCGTTTCAATACTAAATCGTTTCATACATGCTTGAATGTTGGCCGCGTTCTTGTATGCATCTATTGTCTTTCGTTGTGGTTTGTCTATGACCGCTCTTGAGACTCGAATACCGATTTAGTTTTGGTTTCTGGTGCGTGTATCCACCGCGCACCCATTTCGGTATCTAGGAATGCTTTCTAAGGAGTGGAGTAAACTCACCTCCATCGTTGTACTTTTGTACTATGAAATGGAATCAGTTGACGTACAAAATTGCAACTTTGACGGGTCGAGGAACACACTCTGAGGAGAGAGTGGTGCAAAGTACTTGACCATTCATTCGGGAATGGCTGACGTTGCAACACTCTCGCGTTTCTCGTAGTTATATCCTCGGAAGAGGGATAGCCTACAAGGATACTAATCGATTTGGTAATTATCGCTCGCTTGTTAGTTTTTCGATGCACGTTTCACAAGGTTGAGTAAGATTTTCTCTTCGGAGACTACATATCTTCATTGACACGTAGATATGTACCAGATGAGAGTTACTCAACCTGTGAAGGATGTATGCATTACTCTTGTCCTATAAGACATCGGTATTGTACTACATCCATGTATCTTGCTTACAAGTTTTGTAGTGTTTGGTACAAGTACAATTCATGTGTAGTGGTGGCGAACACCCGCATCACCCCAGTGATCCATCATCATTTGCTAATCTTAGTTTTTAATCCTTAAACTAGTTTTTATTCTTGCCTTTACTTTTGCTTGTTTTAGGTTAAATAACTCAAATCAAATTTCTGGTCTTAGATGATTAACTTAGATTGATACGAAACAAGAAAAAGACACTCAGATTCTTAACGTTGTCCTTTGGGTTCGATCCTAAATCTGTACTATGATAAGGCTTCCACACTCTTGTGGGGTTGGAGTATTTATCTAGCACAAGTTGTAGGTAAACCTAGAGAGAACATCGACTCCCTAGGGTTTTTGGTGCATAATAGGGCTTCCATTGGAAGAGTAATCTTTTGGTGTAAGTTCTAGCTCCATCAAAAAATGGCGTCGTTGCCGGGGACAACGGTATAAGAATCGTCTTTTTCAAATTTTGTGTCGATTTAGGTTTCTCTAGGGTTTTCTTTTTCTTTTCAAAAAAACTTAAAAAGTGAAGGACTTAATCTTGCATATCATCTGGGATTTGAAGTGATTGGTCAAACTTGATAAACTCTTTCTTTGATTTCAGGTACCAATTCTCTTCAAAATGAAGAAGTCAGTGCCACCAACCAATAATTGTCAATTCTGTGGCGACTATTCTCATGCATCGATCAACTGTTTCAATGTTCATCCTCTCTACGTGATGGCCTTGCGTCAAGTAATCATGAATCGTATAGTCGGGAAACTCAGAGCAGCCACTCCATACAACTATGGATATAACGCAGGTTATATTCCATATCACCCCGGAGGCTACTACGAGAAACCTAACTATGGCGGATTTCAAGGCGTAGACTGCAATACAGGAGGGCAATTGGAAAGCAACTCAAATCAATACTATGATGAGGGAAGCTATTATCAACAATCAAATGGGTGCCATGAAGATCCTTTTCATGAAAATCAACATATATTGATGGAGGAACTACGTGCCTTACAAACATCAGTGGATCAACAACTACCTGATCAGACAGTTGTGACCAAGAAGTTGATAGCCGACCTTAATCAACTTACGCAACTTGTCAACACTCCTGAGCAACATGTAGAACAGCCACAAAATTTAACTAAGCAAATCTCTAGTCCACATGTTGCAATAAATTATGATGATGACTACGAAATCATGTGGAATGTGCCTCCCAATAATCTTCAAGTGCCAGTACAGGGTGGGGAATCATCCTCAGAACCAATGACTGAACTCAAGGATGATACCTTCACCACACCACAGGAAAAAGAATCATTCTTCGAGCCGAAGTCTGACCCGGATAATGACTCTTGCACTATGCTCTCAGATGAAAGCATGAGTAACCAGTATGAAGACTTTCTTCAATTGGGAGATAAATTGGGAACAAATTTTAATGATTATCCATCTTCTCCCCCCATAAACTAAGATCCGTCCATACAGATTGAGGGACAACCATCAATGATTGACTCCCTATATGACAAATGTTCTTCAACTTCAACTGTCTTGTCGTTGAATTCCAATGAAGAAGGGTCTATGTTACACGAACTCTATACTCCTTCTCAGTCAGACATAGATGAATATGAGACTGATTCAGATGAGGAGACGTCTTTTATGCAAGAGACTCAAATGATTCCATTACTGGAAAAGGATCTGAGTTTTCCTTATGAAGACATTTCTGATCATTCGGTTGATCTAGAAACAAACTTCGAGGATGGGACTGACCAAGGTCCAGATCCAGAGACGGACCATACCACTCTCACTGATGATGAAACAAAATCAAGGGAGGATGAGGGGTCTCAAGATGACAATCCTATGACGGGTCCTTCCCATGAGATGACACCACCACAAGGAGTTCTGACGGAGCCAGTCATCAAACAAGAACATGATTTTTCTATTGAATCTCCTTCTAGTCACTTGAACGAGTTGAAAGTGCACCATGAAGAGAAACATGAACCATCTCTTGACTTTGGGACGGATTATGATATTATCATAAACTCTTGTAATGACAAAAAGGACCCCTGGGATGACATCAAGCCACAAACCTATCCCTTTATAGTCACTCATCCCTATGAAGAAGCCCCCCCTAACACTCATGACACTGAGATTTATCCATTACCTGGGCTAGTTTCCATTCCTCTCATAGAAACTCTTCCCAAGCACTCAATTGAACTGGAGGAGTGTTATGAACAAGAACTGGAACAACAATGTATCAGTCCCAATATTGAAGAAACGGGTTCATCAAGGGATTTTAGCCCCCAAAATGATATGTCAACGACTATTCCCTCTCATGAAGAAACATCACTGGAACCCCTATCTCAGGATCCCATGATTTCCTCACCCGAGCAAGAGTTCATTCTACCAGTCAAACCCTCTTCTAGTTACTTGGATGAATTAAGGATGTTCTACGAAGAAAATTCCAAACAAAACCTTGAAAAGAGGAACGACGCTCTTACCAAATTCAATATTGATAAAGATGATGATACTTCTCAAAATAATTCCTTTGAAGAAGAAACATCACCCTGGCCACCATATCCTACACAAGAAAACCCAGGTGATGAAATGAAGCCGGAACCGGACCCACCACCTGATCCTAGACAGGAGGAAGTTCAAGTAGCCGACCCTCAATCAACTGCCCTAGATTTTGAAGAAAGCAGTTTTACTTTGAACTTCGAGGGTGAGCCACAACTGGAAGGCACAAGTGGGCATAGCCTTGATTTCTCACATAGACCTCCAGTTTCGACTGCTTATTTTCCACCTCCCTCGCTGATGGGGGAAGGTCTCTGGATTCTTCTGGAAGGACAACGAGGTCAAAGTGAGGTGCATCCAAGTCATCTAGAAGATTCGTTCAAGTTGCCACAACTTCCCAGCCAACAAGTTGTTCAGACCACTTCCTTATTTTCGGCACCAGCTATCGCAAGGCATCTTTGCCGGACCTTCTTCCAACTAAGAGGATCACCTGGTTAACATCGCGCAACCCTTCCCCTCTACCTCGAATCTAATATTTGTTCAGAAATGAATGAATTTATTAGTTCGAGGTGGAGGGCGGGTGGTATGACTTTCACTCCACCCTCTATCTTTATTGCTTCCTGCTTTTCCATTCTAGTTTCTTTTTCGTAATTTTTTCTGCCTTTTTGTTAGTTTTCTAAAAATAAAGCCTTTATCTAGTCGGCTTTTGTTTTGCGAATCTGTGATCATCACCTCTTTTGCGTTGCAAATTTCCTGGAAAAGAATACTTAAAACTAGCCAATGCGTGTTTTTCATTTTGATTTTTCTATGAATCCTAATGTTATATCTCAAATAGGAAAAGATGATACACTTCAATAAGTCTGAGATAGATCAAATACATCATGCCTTTATCTGATTAATGGATCCGTTGTATGGATTTCTCATTTGATGTTTCATCATGTCTCTTTTGGAGCAGAGTGTGATGGAGAATAGAGACCCGTCGCATGGAATCGCTAAGCAAACTGCATCATGATCCAAACTCTCTTCTACACTTCTTCTTTCATTTTCATACCCCTCTGTTCACTAACCATGCCAAAGTCTTAAGTTCGGTGTGGCACGCCACACTCCTTTCTAGTGAAAACTAGAACGTTGCCGAACTTTAAGTTCGGTGTGGTAAACCACACCTCTGCAAAACTCTAAGTTCGGTGTGGTACACCACACCCCTCTTTCCACTACCGCTTCTTCCATACCCCTCAATACATAACGGGGGCATACCACCTTCTCAAAGAGTATACAATGATGTTTGTGCACATACCGAGGTTGGTGAAAAATCTACCCCGATTCCAAAAAGAGGCCTGGCAGCCCAAATATGAAAAAAATCCAAAAATACCCTTTGTCCTAAGCCAGGTGAGAATGAATAAAAGCCAGAGTGTGAATAAAAACATGAGAGTTGTGCCCTGAATAAGGATAACCGATAAAGGTCTTGCTCGGCCGGTACATTAGCTGCCCTCATGAAGGCAGATGTGTCGTGACCGGTAGTGAGATCCTAAGGATCCAAAAATAACCCCTTACCTCCCCTCAAAGAGGTAAAATAGCCAAAAGCCTTAAGCCAACCTATACACACTTCTGAGTTACCTTTAGAAAGAAAAAAAAATCGGGTGTAAGGCTAAGCCAACCAGAGTTGTGCATAAATCATTCAAGTATCTCGATGAGTCAATTAATTTTAAGAGTCTTGATTCAATCAGAGGAGAGACTCTTATCTTTTGATCACACCCCCATTCTCTCCTCTTTCAACACCAGTGACAGATCATATGCATTTTGTTGATTCTGTGGGTCTGTTCAAAGTCTCATAAAACTCTTTAACATGACCGATACAACAGAGAGTGAGAAGGAAGTACTTCAGCAAAGTGAAATCAGAAACAAGGATATCATAAGATGTATTTCGTGATCTGAGGAAGCCTTGATGTTGTATCAATCTGAGCAACGGACAAATCTATCATATGACATAAGGATGAGGCAAACACGAGATGAACAATTTCATTGGCGACTATTTTAAGTTTTTCGTTCCTCGGGACGAGTAACGCTTAAGTTCGGTGTGGCGATGAATCCTCCAGATCCACCTTCAGTCACCAATTCAAAGGATTTTCGACATCTTTGCCCCTTTTTTTGTTTTTTGCGTCTTTTTCTTTTTTCTCATGAAAAATCTGACAGATGAGGTAATTACGAGACGAACGAGCTTTTTGTCGACTATCTTAAGTTTTTCTCCGTTCCTCGGGATGAGTAACGCTCAAGTTCGGTGTGGTGATGAATCCTCCAGATTCATCTGCATAGTCGCCAATTCTAGGGATTTTGTTCCTCATATTGACTGATTTACCCTCGCTTTGGTTCACCTTGAGTGTTTCACTAGTTCCTTGCAAATATTGCCTAAATAGTTCTAATTACTAGTTTATTCGATGATATTATCTCTTACACATTCTCCTTTCCCTCTGCAGATCATCGCAACCATCCGATCGAGATCCAACAGTTCGGTTTCATCCATTCGGTCCCGAATGCATTCGGTCTTGACCTCATTCAGTTTTGACCACCATTCGGTTCTCTCTCCCGGTCTCGAAACCGTGAGCATCTAATACCGTCAGATCACGAATTAACGACCCATCTTCATCCAGCCATTCGGTCTTGCCTCCACAACTCCTCTCACGATCTCTAGACTACGTGAGACCTCACGGTCTCAAGACCACGAGAACCCTCACGGTCTCAAGACCGCGAGAACCCTCACAGCCTCAAGACCGCGAGAACCCTCACGGTCTCAAGACCGTGAGAACCCTCACGGTCTCAAGACCACGAGAGACCTCACGATCTCAAAGACCAATAGTCGAAGACCATTCGAGCTGTACGAAGACTGTTTGAGTGATTAAAAGTGCAAAACCATTTGGTCGCAGCATGAAAACCAAATGATTAATGCATGCATACAAATAGGATGATAAGGGCTGGCCACACAAAGACCATTTGGCCACATAGTGGAGATCAGTGTGCATGCAATTGAATATTGAGAAGCGTGAAACAATGAAATCGAATGACTAATTAAAGAACGAAACCGCTGGCTTGCGATGCATAGAGAACGCTATTAGAAAGGCTAGTAGTGTTCACGTGAGTTAAATGGAGTATTGCAGCAGCAACTGTTGCACCTACGCATGCAGCCAAACCGAATGGAGAAAAGCAAAGCAACCATACCGTGTGAGCTGGTTTTGCTATCCACGTGAATAACCAAGTGATCAATGAGACCGCGAGGAATGCATGATATGCATGCACGCTAAAATAGCCAAAAATGCATGCAGCCTTGTGGACTACGCATGCAGCCAAACCGGGTGAGCTGGTTGAAATGGTTTCCAAAACCGTGAAGAGCGCAGCGCAAAACCGAGACCGCGAAGTGCATGCATGCAGCACTTTGTCAAAGCAAAACCGTGAGACCGAGAAGAAGTGTAGGACCGAGAGAAGGTAAGACCGCGAGGCTGAAGTGAGATCGAGACCGCGAAGGCTGAAGACCGTGAGGGCTGAAGTAAGGAGTGAGATCGCGAGGGCTGAAGTGATTAAGACCGTGAGGAATGCCGTTGCTGATCACGCATGCAAGCCGATTGGACTTTCAAAGACCAGCGCTCCTCGCATGCACGGCTAATAGAGTTATTCCCACGTGGAGGCCAAGGTCAGTGGGAAATCAAAACTGCAAGGAGTGCATGATCGCATGCACACGGAAAAGAACAATGTGTTAAAACCAAATAAACAAAGCAAATAGGCGCGAAACCCAAGCGGGAAACCAAAAGCAAGCGGAAAAGCAAAAGAAAAAGAAAAAAAAAAACGAGCAGCAGCGTAAAGCAAACCGTGAGAGTCGAATGAAGACCGATAGGCCTCTCATGGTCGTGAGGCCTCTCACGATCTCAAGACCACGAGGCCTCTCACGGTCTCTGGACCGAGAGGCGCAAGACCGTATGAGGTGCCAAACCGAATGGCAAATCAAGACCGTGTGAGCAAAGCAAACCGTATGAAGAAGATCTTTTAGTAAACCGTTTGGACTCACACCAAATGCATGAGGGACAGATCTGTGCCTATAAATAGGACCCCAAGGGTCCTTATTTGGGAGGGGATCTGACGACGGCCCAAGGCTACCGGACTGGGACCAGTGCCAGAACACCGCCAGATTGCCCGAGCACCGTTTCCGACCAAACTTCACCCACGGCCTCAGAATCCCATCCTGAGTCCAGATCCGGTGAGCAGCCAGTCTGGGCGCAGATCTAGTTGGTTGTTCCATCACCATCTCACCATTTCTCACACCATAGCTCCACCTCATCCTACTCTTTCTATTCCGGAGGTTGACCCGAAGATCGAGGTGGAGAAACGGACGACATCGACCACGACGGAGCAGTCCCGGAGACTGCGACGATCTACACCGGGCTGTCACAGATCTACTCTTCTACTCCGACGATGCTTTCTTTCTCTCTCTTCTCCTTCTTTGTTGCTCCCTCTATGAAGAGTGAGTAGTTCCATCCACTGGGGTGCGGGGACTAGCCCCGCTGCCCGTGTTTTGTATCTTGTACTAAAAAGATGTTATCATTTTGTTTCAATACTAAATTGTTTCATACATGCTTGAATGTTGGCCGCGTTCTTGTATGCATCTATTGTCTTTCGTTGTGGTTTGTCTACGACCGCTCTTGAGACTCGAATACCGATTTAGTTTTGGTTTCTGGTGCGTGTATCCACCGCGCACCCGTTTTGGTATCTAGGAACGCTTTCTAAGGAGTGGAGTAAACTCACCTCCATCGTTGTACTTTTGTACTATGAAATGGAATCAGTTGACGTACAAAATTGCAACCTTGACGGGTCGAGGAACACACTCTGAGGAGAGAGTGGTGCAAAGTACTTGACCATTCGTTCGGGAATGGCTGACGTTACAACACTCTCGCGTTTCTCGTAGCTATATCCTCGGAAGAGGGATAGCCTACAAGGATACTAATCGATTTTGTAATTATCGCTCGCTTGTTAGTTTTTCGATGCACGTTTCACAAGGTTGAGTAAGATTTTCTCTTCGGAGACTACATATCTTCATTGACATGTAGATATGTACCGGATGAGAGTTACTCAACCTGTGAAGGATGTATGCATTACTCTTGTCCTATAAGACATCGGTATTGTACTACATCCATGTATCTTGCTTACAAGTTTTGTAGTGTTTGGTACAAGTACAATTCATGTGTAGTGGTGGCGAACACCCGCATCACCCCAGTGATCCATCATCATTTGCTAATCTTAGTTTTAATCCTTAAACTAGTTTTTATTCTTGCTTTTACTTTTGCTTGTTTTAGGTTAAATAACTCAAATCAAATTTCTGGTCTTAGATGATTAACTTAGATTGATACGAAACAAGAAAAAGACACTCAGATTCTTAATGTTGTCCTTTGGGTTCGATCCTAAATCTGTACTATGATAAGGCTTCCACACTCTTGTGGGGTTGGAGCATTTATCTAGCACCAGTTGTAGGTAAACCTAGAGAGAACATCAACTCCCTAGGGTTTTTGGTGCATAATAGGGCTTCCATTGGAAGAGTAATCTTTTGGTGTAAGTTCTAGCTCCATCACTTACCTTTCATCCAACCACAGCTAGCCATGTGTCCACCCAGGGGGGCATGCCTCTTAGATCCTCTACCCACACTGGGCTGATTGACTTTTCCTGGTTCAGCTAATTCTCAATCCGATTTGGGTTGGTCCGTCTGGGAGTGGGATCCACTGATTTCATGGTCACTTTTCTCCTCTCGCATTCTCAACACCAAATGCATGAGTATGTTGTGTGAGTGTTGTCGTGAAGAAGGATCTTCAGTGAGGGATGGAAGCACATCCACAGATCCTTGTGCAATCTTGGAACCTCCGTCAACTTTGGCATCAAATTCCTCTCCTCCACAACTTCTAATCTCCTAGGCATTTCCTGGAGAGCTCGTTCCCCACAAGGGCGTCACCACCTAGCTTTGGATTTGGCGGAGCAAAGAGGTGATTTTCCTCTACTCCTCCTTGGACTGATCTGAATCTTTGAACAACTTTGTAGCATCTCCACAAACTCAAACTCATCTTCAAAACATGGCGAGGAGGGCCCCAGAACATCCCTGACCCAGCCTTGTTGCTCTGAAAACGTGCTTCGTCCACCATGGGTAAGGCCTCCACAAAAGCCACTAGATACACAACATTCTTCTCCTCTATCCTCGGCCTTGCTTCTACTCTTATTAGATCTCAACCAACCCAATCACATACCCTCTCTTTCTCCTTCTCTTCACCCTCTTCAAGTCTTTGCACCTCCATGGAGAAAGAAGAGGAAGTGGGAGTCTATTCTCTCTCATCATTCGGCTAAAACACTCAAGTCAGGGGTCAAGAGAAAGCTTGCTCCTGTATGGAGCTAACTGCTCAGTTAGACCTCCCTCTTGCCCCACGACCCCAGACAGTGGTGGTGGGGAAACTTGCGGCCTCAACTGGTCCTCAACTAATTCTAATCGCAAAGTCAGAGAAGACCCAAAGACCTTTAATCTCGCATCCAAGGGCTAGGAGTGGACTCTTCATTATCCTTATCCATGGGTCTCCCACTCTACATGGCGCGTGACACTCCTATATCAAAATCTTGGATATAATTAATGAATAAATTGGTCCAAAATACTTCAATAGTACACATTATTTCACACATTTAAAACCTAAATAACTTCCTCTAGGATCCTCCAATTGCTACCAAAATGTAACCATAGTTTTATCATACCTTAAGGAACAATCCATTTAATTTTGGTGGCAAAACTCAACTATTTGACCATTCAATTAAATACTTCACAAAGGTATAAATTTTAGGATCTTAATCATGATATAAACATCATTTGATATCCAAACTTTAACAAAACACTTGGGACTCTCAAAACAACTCAACATGCATGAATTCACTTATGTCATTGAACATTTAAGGATTTTAAAAGTGCACTCCATCACATCCTACACACCTTAAAAGATAAAAAAGTCAGTCCATCACATACGACTGACTCTCTTACAAATCTCCTAGTCACTCTAATGGATATAGCAAGTGATTAAGCTCATGAGAGTGGATAGAGGCTCTTGGGAGGAAAATCTCTCTCAACTATAGTATAGGGACCTTCATAGTGCTTGGCTAACCATTGGATGAATCCTAGTGGGTCTCATTTATAGTTAAGTATGTCTCCTAGCCTTTAGAACCATTTAGGATGAATTCTATCCATTCGGGGTGTCCAACAAATCTTTGTTCACCTCTCTAATGGCTATATTTGACTCCAAAAAATAGCTACTATAGTAGGGTCGACCGAGTTACCTTTACGGACAACTTGATTGACAAAAATTACTGTCTGGAATATTTTTTTATTGACCAAGGTGCATTTTGGCAAGAAACTTGGCCGATAGAAGGTCCTATAAATGCCCATGAATAATGTTGCCAGCTGAGTTATCCCAGGGCAAAGTCGATTGACAAAACTTGTTGTTTTGGGTGTTCTCAAACTTCCTAAGTGCAATATAAATCATCATAATTAATTCTACTACACAAATGAGCTTAATTACAAGTCAAACATTAATTACATGTGATTTACATCAAAGATATAAGGAGAAAACTATTTATTTTTAAATCTTGATCTTTGTGCTTCTATGACTCGATTTCTCCAAATTAGGATGTGCACATGTAGGTTTTGGAGTGTGTGTAACTAATCTAAAATAACTCAAGTAGAAGCATCAGAGGAAAGTAAGTGGAATGGTTTCTTCATCATAGAAACAAGGGATTAGTCAATTTGGTCCTTGAGTGAACTAGTTTCTTGTTGGTCTTTAGCAGCAACAATGAGTTTGGGTAAAAGGTTCATCAGAAGGGAGTAGGCATGGGTATTCATATCTAAGAGTAAAGAAAGAGAAAGTCAAATGGCCCAAAGCATTGTCTTCATTGATCAAAGGGTCAGGTTTCCTATCGGTTTTTATGTATAGAATCACCATCACTTCTCAACTGTATAGGGAAAATATCAGTTTATGACCATGCAAAACAACCATTGGTTTATAAATGTGATGAATTTCCATTGGTTTGTGAGCCAGCAAAATAACCTTTAGTTGTTACACGTAAAACAACCTTCAGTTGTTGAACACATAGAAGAACCTTAAATTGATGAGCATAGAGTAACCTTCAATTGTTGAATATAGAGAAACCTTCAATTGTCAAACATAGAACAACCTTCATTTGCTGAGGCTAAGAAAGCATTAGTAGGTGCACTTACAATCACTTCCACACAAAACTAATATAAATAATTGATACCTTTATGCAAAATGGTCCAACAACATTCAAATAAGATAAAATTGTACTAATTTATCAAGATCCATATGTGAAAAAATATACATGTGTTAAAATTGTAGCTAGACCCCCACAAAAGGGAAAATTACAAATAATTCCACAAAAGTAAATAAATTTGCATGACTTGAAAAATGATGTTGGAATCAACTCAAATTTGAAACATATCATTGTCAACTAATATTAAATCATTATCTAAAGTTAAAATTCGAAATAAGCATCCAAATTTAGAAACAAAAGTAATTTTTTGTATATATCAAGGTTAGGGGCCTTAAAGTAATGGAAAATGTCTGACATGAATTTCTTATTCTTGTCCCATGTGATGTCTAGATTAAATCAGTCCCACGACTAGATAGTTCACAGAATTAGCATATCACGGGGTGAATGTTGCCACCTTCTACAAGTTATCATTAGGAAAATAGTTAATACTCATCAAGTAGGACTTCCACTAGTGTCAGGGTTTGTCTAAAAATTAGGGTGATTTAGTAGAGTGGTCATTAGGTGAAGAGGTAGTAGTCCCATTAGGAAAAATTTCCATCACAAATTTCTATGGATCGTTGATGCCAGACTGGGCATTAGAGGAGGACACAGGCTGGCCATTGGGCATGACTTCGATCAGAAGTGAAGCTTCCCCGACCATCAAGGTAGTATGCATGACTATCATTAGAATTTAGATTCTGTACATCCATTGGAGGGTGACTGATGAAATAGCAGAGGGGTTCTCCGGGTCATATCAATAACTCCTATAGGAAGGTTGGTCATAGGAGGTGAAATGTTGCTAGTACTAAATGATGGGGGGGCGGTTTCAATGATAGTCTAATTTTGGGACAACAACTCCACTCTAGGATGGGAGGGTGGGGGGATACTGATTTAGGGTTTATGGCTTCCGATGATGGAACTTCTAACTGATGGAATCTAGTCGAATGAAGGCTCAAATCTCTAAAAATATTTTCCATTTATCAAAAGTTTCTTGGACCCTCTAGTCGACTAGCGGGGCCACTATCTCCTACTATCCTACCATGAAATGAAGTCCAAACCTTCCATGAAAATAAAGAATTTGGATCAAAACCTTGTAAATTATCATACAATTAATTTTAAAACCTAAATGCAAGCTAGTATTGAAGTAAAATACGTAAATTGAATGTAAAATTAAACTAAAATTTGTAACTAAACTAGGTTGAATATGCATTCATAACAATCCATGCCGAAGGAATGGACGGAAACATTAGCCAAAAAACAACTAAGAAGATTGATGACATGGCATGTGGGGTGCCGATTTATTTAGGATAACACCCACATTTGGCCCAATAGGCTAAAAATCGAATATAATCAAGTTAAATCGAACTATCTTCATAAGTCCATAACTTGCGCTATGGTGCTTCGATTGGGATGATATTTGCACCATTTCAAACATAATTGAAATCTCTACAATGTAAAATCCATTAGGAATAAAGGTGAGCACAAATATGAGGTTCAATTTATCTAGCAATTCGGTGGCATATTAAAGAATGATACACAATCCATTCTTGCAAATTAATGACACATATATTGAAATTGATAATTAATGTGATAAAATTGAAGTGTCACGCAACTCTGAATATGAAATTGACATCCATTTGAGTAGAAGGCCACATGATGATAGAGAAGGAGTATACTAGAGGAGAGACAATAGTCACGTTATCACACAACCTTACTAGAATACACATAAACCAATATAGTAGAGGGGATGGGAAGAAATATAGAATATTACTATATATAATTAAGGATAATTCCTTTATATGTTAACAAGTAGGTAAGATGCAATTCCTGGTAATGATTTTATCATTATATATATGTTTCTTTATTCTATATTGTATGTGAAAGAATTTGGTGGGGGTGGGTGGCGTTTAGGATATCATCTTTATAACTATGAATTGGACATTATGTAGAATATAACTAAATATGAAAACTTGTGAGGGTTATATAGGAAGGGAGAGCACCTGATAGGGCCAGATTGATTCGAACCATGTACCAATCCACATAACCTGACCTAAAACTTACCTTATTACTTCTACATATGGGAAAGGACAACAATGTTGATATAACGTTTTGTATGGACCAGGCCTATTCCATGTTAGACTTAGATCCAAAACACAAATGCAATATTATTACATATACAACTATATTTAATCATCCAACCGTATAAAATATATAAAAGAGATGCATCTATCTTAAGGTAAAGTTTCCTTAATAGTATCAAATAATTTATATATAGGATTCCTTTGATTGACTTTGTTAGAAATCTTACACAAATTGATGTGGTGTACAAACTTGAGAACATTATTCAATATGTTGCCTTTACAAAAACATATATTTTGAGTAGTAATCTATTTTTAAGAGAAACATCTCAGGTAAAATTAGGAATTCTTGTTTTGTTGATTAATACCATAAATGAATATTTTTGTAATTGTATCTTTGAAATAATATTTATAAAAGCATGTCTCCTGAGACGTATTGAGTACAATTACCTAGTTAGTAAGTCTGAGGGTACTTAATGATGGATTTGCATATAATTGGTTTCCATGACCTATACTCAGAAAATGAACCTCATGGGTAGACTCCAAAATCTACACAACCAAATCCTGACTGAAACACATCTTCATGGACTCCATGTGTACCTTGGTATGATCACTTGGTTGGGCCATACAAGGTTTTAGTAGGGTAATGCTCAAACACATATTGTAAACAGGGTCCTTGGTCATATTTAGGTTTTAGATAATGTTGGAAGATCTTATCCTACACAAGGTTAGCGTAACAAATCCACTATTTGAGATGGCATGTATAACGCAAATTGAATACACAAAACAAACATGTAGATACATGCATTTTAATAAAATTAATCAAAGTTACCTTATATAAAAATAATTTGGAATATTATAAAGTTATTACTTATAAAACAAAGATTTGTTATAAATCTTCCTGTGTTTGTTTGTTTGTCTTATAAATGGAGTACATACAATTGTATTTATAATAAATATTACTATCTAGAATTTTTGGTCTATATCTACCTTGGGTATGGCCAAACCCTTAAGTACATGTCAAAGTCATTTTCTCGACCTCCTTATATAACTTATATGCATCAAGTTATTAGGATATAAATACATACAAAGCAAGTTGGCCCACTCTTATGCTCACCCTATGCTTAAACCCTACATGTATTCATGTTCTTTTATTAGATTAAAAGCTATCTCTATAATTATAATATATACCCCAAGTTCCAAACTTTTTCCTCCATTATATAGACTGTATAATATAAGTCCATATATGTAACTTAAAAACTAACACTGTATTGTCCCAGGATTTCAGGCCTAAGATAAAATGATCTTAAAAGGAATGATTGGAATACCCATAACACTAAGTTGCACCTCCTTTTTAGGGAACTCGTCACTAACAAACTTTTTGGTTAAGCATTCTTAGCACTAATTAGTACTATGATGAGTGACCCCTTGGGAAGTTGATCCCGAGTTTTGTGTGAGTGAGGAGAAAGCACACAGTTGGGGCTAGTGGTGGTCTTTGGGGCCAGTTTTCATTTTTAAAAGTATATTAGAGCCTTGGGTAGTGGTACAGATGTCACAAATGGTAACAAAGTCACAACCCCTCTACTATGTGGGGACCACAAGGGCATGTGGCATGCCAGTCTTGAAACATTTGGCCCATCTATGTTGGAAAGGGATGTCCATGGTGATGTTTCCACCCTTGTGCGATTAGATACAATCCAGAGTTGGATGACCTTGGGCCATTATGCATCTACGCTAAAATGGAAAAATATTACAAGGCCATATAGTTGAGTCTTGATAAGGAAGTCAAGAATCAAAGTGTGGGAGATTGTAAAGTCCCAAGATGTGAGGCCTCAAATAAACTAATCTTATAAGGAATGATTAGACTACCTCTATCACCAAGGTGCATCTCCTTTTTAGGGTGCCCATCACTAAAGAACTCTGCAGTTAAGCGTGCTCAACCCAAAGTAGTAATAGGATGGGTGACCTCTTAGGAAGTTGATCCCATGTTGTGAGTAAAAGAGGTCAAAACATACAGTTGAAGACAATGGTGTTCTATGGGGTCTATCATCATTCCTGAAACTCTACTAGAGCCTTGGGTAGTGGGCCCTGTTGTTACAAATACTATTATTTGAGACTCATCACGTTCACACCTCTTCACATGTAGTACTAGTATGTATTTATATATTTTTCATAAGTCTAAATTTTATTTTTTATATGGTTTGATATAAATCTACATTAAAACTAATATCCTTTGTAATAATTGTGTATGAGTCAAAAATTGTCAATATTCCATGCTATAAATAGATATGCATCTCAATTAACAATATGTGTTTATGCACAATCCTATTAAGACATATTACGACCTGACTAGTTTCCCATAGGTATACATAGACTATCCAAACAATACTAAGTATTCACTTATCTTGTTAATAAAATCAAGCATATGTAAGATTAATTTCAATTTTAGTTGAATGTCAATATTAATTGATTTTTAGTTAAATAGTTGATTTGTTGTTAACTAGGATTTACATTCATTGTATTTATATTGATAGAATGTTAGTAATTATTGCACATTCTTAGTATGATTAGTTTTATCATACCTATTTGTTAGTAACCATGGAGGCAACAAACACAATAGAAGCAACAAAATATATTCATGTTTGCTACAAGCAGGTTTCGTCAAAATGATGTATATAATAAGAGGGTGTATGAGGTATACCTTGTCACAAAAAAGGTCCTCTCTACAGATTTCCCCTTGATTATATATTTTTACCAAATAAGATGGCATCCAGTTATATACACATTAGTCCTGCATTACCCTTAGACTTATTAGCAAACACATCACTCATCACATCTCAAAAACCATCTTTTTGTAATTACTATCCAGATAATGAAAAGTATTCACTTATCTTATTAATAAAATCAAGCATATGTATGATTAGTTTCAATTTTAGTTGAATGTCAATATTAATTGATTTTTAGTTAAATAGTTGATTTGTTGTTAACTAGTATTTACATTCGTTGTATTTATATTGATAGAATGTTATTAATTATTGTACATTCTCAGTATGATTAGTTTTATCATACCTATTTGTTACTAATCATGGAAGCAACAAACACAACAGAAGCAACAAAATATATTCATGTTTGCAACAAGCAGGTTTCGTCAACAATGATGTATCTAAGAAGACGGTGTATGAGGTATACCTTGTCACTAAAAAGGTTCACTGACATCCTCGCATGGTGGTGTGTGTCACTCATGGTGGTGCACAGACAATCTTGAGAGAGTCTTGTTGACATAGTCATGTAGCGCTTGTGTCTCTACATAGTTCACATGGATGGACATGAACTCCTTGTCATGTTGCTTGAGCTGGCGTAAAAGTGGCAACATTTTGTTAACAATGTGCTAGCATTATTCTATCCTTCCTTCTCTTTCTCTTGTAGAGGGTAATGATGAATAGGGTTCTTACGTGCAAAAGAGTGTAACATTGTCCAACCATCAAGCCCCTTTCAATAGGAGATGTAAGGATGTAGGGTTTCTGAAACCAATCAAAATGAAAAGGTAACGACTATGTTTGAAGCGGTCCACTTGAGGACAACCAATTAGGTAGTTGGCTAAGTTAGAACATACTAGAATTATGCCATTAATTAATTGATCGATTAATCCCATTACTTGATTGATTAATTTTGAGTCACCCAACTGGCAACTCCAACCAATTTATCAGAGTTAGCCGGTCGACTTATCATATGAGTTGATAATTTAAATCCAACCAATGGTTTTAGATTTTATTGTGAAATTTCTAGGATATTAGTCCAATGTTCTTCTAGTTGATTACCTAAACAATTCAGTAATCAATTTGACTTGTAACATTCATAATCATGTCCACAATTATAGCCCTATTCCAATGAATCCTATGCATGTGACTCTATATGCTCCACATTACATTGGTAGTGGTGTACATAATCAAATTATGACCGCACAAGCAATGATTTATGTCTAGAAATATTTAACTACCACCCAAGTAATTGGAGAAGTTGAAGAACAACTTTAACCTAGTATTGTGACTAGTGTTATAATGATCGTATAATCATTTTGTCTCGGATATCCTTATTGAAATTGAGGCAATTAAAACATCAACCTCTAAATATTCTGCATGTGTCATAATTCACCTAAGCACTAGTTGTATAGGAATCCTTATTTAAGGTGACCTTGAGTAGTGTTAAAGCACACTAGACAACATGTGATCACTATAGTCACTTCAGGTCTAAGGAGGACCATCACCTCTATCACATTGAGGTATGATTCTAACCATCGTTATTGGCATCTATGTATCACACTCAAAGTGGGTCCCACCACAACATTTTTTGTTAATAAGTACCTATGTGTTTTGCTTGATATCCAATATCATGACTAATGGGATGTAGTCATCAATAAACAAACATACTAGTCTTTGTGTGTTATTGTTGTCACTATACTATCTGATAAGGACATAGACAAGAATAAATATTCTTAATGTACACATGATCTCATATTCAGGCCCTCAACTTGAAATTACATGCCATTGAATCATATATTATTAGGACATTATTATATTTATTAATTTTCTCATATGGAAAAAATATGATAATTGGAATTGTATTTATTAATAATCAAATCAACTACAAGATGTGGCATTACAATCATCATATGATTGTCTCATAGGGAATACAACCAACAATATACCACTATAATTAGAGTCAATCACTCATGAATCTCATTCCAAGTGAGCTAAAATGATTGTCATGCTTCTACTGTGAAAGTGCTTTGGTCAAAGGGTTAGCAACATTGCTTTTGGTTGGTATAAAGAAAATCTTCACATCTCCTTGTTTTATGATCATCATATGAGATGGTAATGTAGTAATATCTACTTGGAATGTTGACAAAATCTTGGTTCCTTATCTTTTTCGATAGCTCCACTGTTGTCACATTTAGTTCTAGAGCGTAATAAATAGATGGTACCACTCATAGTTCACCAATGAACTTCTTCATCCATACAAATTCCTTTGCTAACTGGATGCAACAATGTACTCATCCTATGTTGTAGAATCAACAACTACTTCTTGCTCAGAACTTTTCCAACTTATAGCTCTACCATTGTGGAAGAATATAATACATGATTGCATATGGTAATCATCCTTGTCGATTTGAAAGCTTCCATCGATGTAACCCTTTACCACCAACTCTTCCTCACCACCATAAATAAGAAAATGGCCCTTAGTTCTTCCCAAGTACTTAAGGATGTTCTTTATGACAATCCAGTGACCTTCATCGAGATTCAACTGCTACCTACTCATCATGGTCAAATCATATGAGACATCCAAACATGTACATAACATTGCATACATGATACATCCAATTGTAGATGCATATGTAATCTTACTAATGCATGCCTCTCTTCAGAAGATCTAGGACTCTAAGCTCTAAGAGACATGTTCCATGTGACATGGGTAAGTTTCCTATCTTAGGATAATGCTTGTGATGAACCTTTTCAACAATTTGTCAATGTATTTAGCTTGACATAGACCAAGAAGCCTTTTACATCTATGTTTATGTATCTTTATTCTTGAGATATAGGATGCTCCTCCTAAGTGCTTCATTGAGAAGGTGTTTCCCAACCATGTTTTAACCAACTATAGAGTAGGGATGTCATTTCCCATAAAAATTATGTCAGCTGCATACGATATGAGGAATACATTTATGCACCCACTAATCGTTTGCTAAGCATAAGGTTCATCTTCATTTAAAAAAAGCCAAACTCTTTTACTGTCTCATCGAAATGAAGATTCCATCTCTGAGATGCTTGCTTCATCCATTGATTAAGTTTTGTATCTTACATACCTTTTGACTTCATTGGAGTGGTAAAACCTTTGGGATGCAATTTTAACATCAATTAGCCAGATTTCATTGTCATGATAAGATGCAATGGCATGCATGGTCCTAATGGATTTAACCATGGGAATGGGTGAAACTTTTTATCATATTCAACACCTTAAACTTGCTTAAAACCTAATGAAGTCAATCTCCCTATGTAGGTTTGTACGTTACAATCATATCAATATTCTTTTTGAAGACACATTTGCACCCTATGGGTTTTATCCTATTAGGTGGATCCACTAAGGTCCATACCTTGTTGTCATACATGGAGTCCATCTCATATATAATGAATTCAAGCCATTTGTCGATATCGAGTCCCTCAATGGCCTCAATTGAGGTTTTTGGCTCATCATCATTCATGAATAAATCACCTTACTAAGTCTCAAGTGACCCAAATCTCTTTGGATGAAGGTGTGTCCTGTTAGACCTTCGAGGTTTTTGTGTTACATGAGGAACTTGAGATTCCTCATCTTCTTGTGATTCTTCTTGTTCCTCATCTATATCCATAGCTTTCATGTTTTCCTGTTGGTATAAAACTTCTTCTTGTTCTATCATACTTCTTATTGGTATCAAATTTCTCGTCGAGGAATACAACAATTCTGGCAACAAGCAGTTTTTTGTCAGATTGCATGAGATATAATATCCCTCAGTTTCCTTAGGTTATCCAACAAAATAACATTTTTCTGATTTGGATCCAAGATTTTCAAAAAATAGCTTCGTGACATGAGCTTCACATTCTCAAATCTTCATAAAAGACACATTGTGATGTTTCCCAATCCATATCTCATATGGTGTCTTCTGAAATTTTTTTGAAGGTACATGATTTAGTGTAAATGATTTAGTTTATAAAGCATATCCCAGAAGGAAGTCTAAAGATTAGAAAAAAACATTATTAATCATACCAAGTCCAACATGATGCATTACTTCTTTTTAATACACCATTAAGTTGTGGTATTCTAGGTGGATTACATCGTGATACAATACACAATATCTCAGAATGGCCTTAAATTCTTGACTTAAGTATTCCCCACCTTGATTTGATCAAAGTGATTAATACTGTTGCCAAGTTGGTTTTGTACTTCATTCATGAATTCCTTGAACTTTTCAATGAGTTCATACTTGTATTTCATTAGATAAACTTAGCGATACTATCGAGGTCAATAGTAAATGTGATTGGGTATTGATAACCACCTTTGTAAATTATGCTAAAGGGTCTACATACATAAGTGTGCATGGGTCCTAATAATTCACTTTCTCTTTCACTTTTACCAGTACAACGTGCTTTTGTAATCTTTCCTAATAAAATATATTTACATGTCTCAATGGATTCAAAATGAAGTGAACTGAGACATACATCTTTATGGAGTCAATAAATGTGATTCTCATTTATGAGGCCTAAACAAAAATGCCTACAATTTATTTGAGTTATTGAGTTTAATATTTTTAATATTTATGTTAGAGACACTTGTCTCAAGATCTAATAAGTAATGACCATATGACATTGGGGAACTCCCATAAATTATCTCATCTTTATAAATAGAACATTGACCATTCTTATTATGAAATTCAAAATCATTCTTGTCCAAACAAGAAATATAAATAATGTTTCTTTTATAGAAGATACATAATAGTCATTCTCTAATTCTATTACATGCATGCTTGGTATACATAAACAATGTTCCTACAATAGTGGCCACAACTCTTGCTCCATTTGCAATGTGTAGTTCCACCTCTCCCTTATTCAAGGGTCTACTTTTGTTTAGATCCTGCATATTTGAATATATGTGAGGCCCACATCTGATATCTAATACCCATGCTAATGAAATAGATAAATTTATCTGTATAGAATATATACCTGAAGTGGAGATCTCATTCCCCTTCTTCTTGTTCTTAGATCATCTAAGTAGAGAAGGAAATTTCTTTTCCAGTGTCCATGATGGTGATGGTGGTGGCAATTTCCTTCTGTATTCTTGCTTTAAGTGTAGAAGATTTAGAATTTTGTCCAGCCTTAGAACCTTTCTTGTCTGTACCTTTGTTCTTGTGGTTTCCCTTTCCTTTGTTGACCATCAACATAGATTTTGGCATGTCTTTCTTCATTTGTGCCTCATCAACTCTCAAGATGCCAAGAAACTCTATTAATTGCTTGACAAAATTGTTCGTGTTGCATTTCATGACAAATTGGCTATATAAATATTAACAACAATGGCAATATCAGATCCATGGTCAACTCTTGTCCTAAAGGAAATCCTAGTCTTTATAGGCTTTCCACATACCAAAAGAAAGTGAGCACATGAGGCCCAACTAGATCACCTTATGCCATATTGCACCTAAATAAAACCTTGGTGACATCATATCTCTCTTGCCTTTTCTATTCTTTATACATGTTATAGATATTTATGACCATCTCTATAACTCCCATATTCTCATGTTTCTTTCAAAGCTCACGGTTCATGGATCACAACATGAGACACTTTATGTCTATTGCATCATCGACAAGATTATGATAAGCATTCCTTTCTTCCCTACGCATATTTGAAGATGACTCCTATGGTACTGACATGTACAGGACATAGAGTTTAAGCTCATGAGTGAGAACAATTCACAAAGTCCTAAATAATTTGTGGAAGTTATTCCCATTATGCTTTTTCTTCTCAAGGATAGATTGCAAGGAAAATTTGTTATTGTTTTCCATTTAATATACAAAGAATATTTGCACGAGTCAATATTGATTTGAAAAAGTTTTATCAATTCTTTAATAAAAAAGCCACTCCAACTATATAAATTTGAATTAGTATTGCTTCCTATTGATTCAGAAGAGCACAATGAACAATCTTCTTGGGGGTCAAGATTCGTGTTTCATCAATTCATGATTTAGCATTGGTTGATTACCAACAACTTAATTATTTAGGTAGGAAGCCCTTACCAATTGCATCTAATCAACTCTTGATAGATAGATGATCACCATTTTTGTCTTACTCAATTGATATGCTTCTAGGTTCTTAATCCTATTAAGATCACCTAGTTAAGTGCATCGTAAAGGTCGAAACAATAGAATATGGACCCTACTTTGGTAGACCCACATATCTATTCTCACACCACACACCATGCTTTGGTGTGCCCACACATAGTCGATCAAGGTTTCCGTATGTGTTGAACATTAGAAAGCATCTAAGACTTAATAATATATTTGAGGGATTTTATTTATATACATATACTCATCCAAAAATGATGTACGCATAATGTGTATCGTATACACATTTGATCCACAATCACAATTCACAGACACAAAATCAACAAACAAGAACATTTGTATGGACATTCTAATGTAATCCTTGGAGTCAGATAGGACTATTGTCCACCTAAGGTCCTTTGCATCTCATGCAACATCAACCTATGAACTTCCATGTGAACTTGCATCTAATCAACATTACAGTGAACACCTCCATGAACTCTCCTCAGAGTTGTATCTTTAAGTTCCCTCAGCATGCCAAGCCCTCCACAACTATATCTATTCCTATCTAATATAACATGATATGCAAAATGAAGAACCTTGAGTTACATTCAAGGGTAGTTTATAGGGAATAAAGTCAATTACATTTTGAAAGAAAGGATGTGACTCATTATCCAAGACAAATACTTATACAAAAGCTTCATGTATAACCATTCACATTCATTTACAACATGCAAAAAAGGGTCCTAGGCCAAAACCATGCATACATCCACTAGACAAAATATATTTCGAAGGTGACATGCAATATTTTTTAGGTATATCTATCATATATATACATATATTAAATATCAAATCCCTTTTAGTGAGGGAAATTTCCCATTAAATAAAATATTGACTCCCGGACAAATAAGGTGGGTACATAGGGTCAGCAACCCTAAAATGGTCTATGAAATTTCACCTTTGTGCACTAGTAAAATCAACCTTTTCCTTAGTCGACCCCATCCATCAAGTCAAAAAACTGACATGCTAAGCACCACCATCTACTCATAACAAATTTCTACCCATCATTCGAGAAACAAGGGTAACCACTAGATTCCTTTACTTCAAACCACTAACCTGAGTACGAGGCTCATCATGGATATCATACATCATGTACATCATCTTAGGGTCTGGGAACATTTCCCTCACCTATATAGCAAGCATCAAATTTTCAATTTCCCCTTTCTCTAGGGTTAGATATATTCCTAGGAAATCTAGGGTTCAACACTTTCAAAGAACCGCACACTAGGTCACTCAACTCATATATTCGAGGGTATTCTAGCCATGGACTCATCATCATGTATTTCATCATGCATATTTTTCAACTTTTCACATATTTTTGGAGGTTAGGTACTCTGACCATCTCCCGTGGTGGGTCGACTCATATCAAAATGTCACCCTATTTATATGTCCCATGCTAGAGGTCCTCCTTTGTAAAGAGATAGAGGCCTGTGTTGGGCTCAAACCACATATCATATCTCCACACATACAAGACTAGGTACAAACAAGCATGTCAACCCACTAGCTATGTTTAGCACATCAAGCAAGTGATATGTATCATACAAGGTGCTAGGTTTAGCTAGGTTTGCATGGTCAAACTCATTTCATATCATCAAACTACTTGGCCCTCTCAAGGGCAAACTTGGGTCTTATCAATATCAACATCATAATTAATATCATTATCATCATCTTAGGCTTCTAGGTTACTGACTTGCCTAACCTATTTCATGCATCATAATTAATATCATGATCATCATCTTAGGCTTCTAGGTTACTGACTTGCCTAACCTATATCATGGCTCTACACAACTCTAGAGACTATCACTATCATATCAACTCTCTCATCTAGACTTGATGTTACATCTCTTTCTCCTAGGTTGCATGGAAACTCACTGCCTTTCTGCATGTGGTAACATTTTTGATATGTACATATAATAATACTTGAAATATGTTTTCTCCAAAGTTTAAACAGATGATGAAAACCACCATACTCCATCAGAATAAAACCAAAACCAAAATGAGTTACCACACTCATGAGGCAGTCTACTCCATGACACCTAGAGAACTAGCAAGAACATGGTGCACACCTGTGTAGACATCCTAAGCACATGTAGTGAATCATATGTCTAGGGAGGTAATTTTCACAAGTCTACACCTAGTTCTAGAACATCTAGGTTCTAATCTAGAGCCTAAGTCAACCTAGTCCACAAGGACATTTCATTAAGTTTCTAGGGTTGAGATGTAAGGTGAGTTTAGTTTGTGTTTCATGTGAGTAATGTTTGGTGTAGTTATTGTTCATGCTCTGATACCATCTATCACAGAACTGGAATCCCAATCCCATGAACCAAATGAATACCAAAGGCAACATGCGGAAGTGTAAAGCTTAGCACCCATGAACAGATAACAAGATAAAGGCACCAACATAGTCTCAACATTCAACAAGTATAAATTATACAATATACGTCATATTCATGAGTTCCACTACACATTTACAGAGTCGAGGTACAAGTCATTCATGTGTACTAAATCTGGATCTTACAATAAGTACACCTAGCATAGCTCACCAAGCCCATCAACCTTCTAGCCATCTCTGAACCTAAAAATAAAATACGAGAAACGGGCCAACACACGAGGAGTTGAGTATGGGGCAAAAAGATACATATATATAAGGTTTGCATAATTTGAAAAGATTTCAAGACTAAACGAACAAGAATAAACATGTTAATTGTTTTACAAAATGCAAAACCATATTTTATGTCATTTCACACCATTATACCAACAATATCAAGCATGTTTAAGGTCTTTGACCATCTTCCCGATAGAAGGGTCCATAAGGGTGCTCAAGATTAGCCAACCCTTTTATACAAGAGGGATCTCAAGGCCGTAGCCAAGAGATAACCCTTAATCAATCAACATGATAATGGAGTTCTATATATATGTGTGTTCAAGTTATAAAATGAATGAGGCAAACATCGAGTAAGACATAGCAATACTACATGGCAATATTTGAACAAGTAAACAAATAAGCATACAATACATGTCTTTTCAAGCAATAAAGTGATATTCATATAACTAGATAAGGCCCATACATGATTCATAGATTTCATAACCTAACATATCCTTCACCATCTAGTCACATGCCAAACCTGATTAAGAATAAGATTGCATATATACATTAGATTCTCATCACTAACCCTGATTATCTTCATTTTAAGGTTTTGGCCAAGCTGGGTTCAAGGTTGGTTATATTACATTAGATGATCTCATATTGATTTAGGGTCCATCATAAGATTGTGGTTCAAGTTTCATACCATTTTGAGGTTTCATGTGGACATGACAAGATTTAGGACACTTATGCTCAAATTAGGTCACGAGACTCATAATAGAGTAATCAAGGCCAAAGATCATAAATGAATAAGAGACAAGCATAAGATATGGTTTAGATCAGCAACATTAGGACATAAGAAGCATATAACAAGATTAGGTGGGTGTCCATTAGAAGAAAGATTAACAATCTATGGCAAAGTTCATCATTAAGGTCCAAATGAGTCACATGATGACATTTGAATTAACCATAGATCAAAGATGATTATTAGGATGTTCATCAGGCTCAAAAGTAATCCTAAGTTACTGTTGTGATGATTAGTGGGTAAGACAAGCATCAAGGTCTCAACATTGGACATACTCCTACACTACATGGGATTAATCATGACCAAGTTGATTGTTTTATCAAACTAGAAGAGATACCCTAGTATTTAAGGTTTGAAACCAAACTCATAGTATAGGTATTCTCTTGTTGATCATTTTGATATATAAGTTTGTATATTTTTAACCATCATATCATTGTTAAGGTAGTATTAGAAAAAGTCAAGACACTAGCACCATATTAGAGTAAAATATCACCTTGGTAGGCTTGGGGCATGCCGTTGGGCTCTCTCGTGCGACCCAAAGGAATTGGCTGGGGTCGGCCCGCATGGGAGGGATCTATGCCACCCTGACCCGCTTGGAAGTGCCCCTATTTCTGTGGCAAAATAGAGCCAGAATAGGGGTTGTTGTTTGGCCTCCCAACCGTCGCCAGTCAGCAGTTGAGGGGGGGGACAGTGTTGGATTGGGGCATCTCCAGATTCTAGCTTGGGCATCCATCTCTCTCATCCTCACTGTAGGGGCGTGTGAAGGAGATCAGCAAGTCTGATCTAGCACCTCCAGCCCTTGCTTCTTCAGCGGCTATAGTGATGCCAAGGGATGTATGACCGCCCAACTCGGATTCAAAAAACTCGACAACCTTTGCAGGATTCCTATGGAGGCAATGTAAGGAGGGCAAGCAAGAGGAGAGCAAGGCTTAATGCCCCAAGATGTTGGATGCAGCCAGTAAAAGAAAAAGGCAAACAACAGCTAGACCTAGTGGATAGGAGAAAAGAAGGGGAAAGGAAGTACGAAGAAGAAAGGGTCAGATGAAGGGGGTTTATAATTAAAGCAAGAGAACTAGGGTTTGAATCCCAAGCCGCTGCGAGCGTTACTCCATTGCCTAATTTAGCAAGAATTAGGAGAATGATTTTCCAACCTGTGATCTTTCCCAAAATAGAAGAGGGGAGAGGGGCAAGCAACTGGGCCCCAATTGTATATTTGGGGCCCACTAAGGGTCAAATTCAAGCTAAATCAACTAATTCAAGTGAGAAACTAGTCATTTTTTAAAAGGCACAACCTGCGCTACAAATGTCTGAATAGGGTGAATTTTGCACTATTAGACTCATTATTGAAAACTCTACATCATGATTTATATTGGAAAGAATAAAGATTATTGAAATGAGGTTCAACAGATATATTAAGATGATGACATATTGAAGTGTGGAACTTACCTCAAAAAGGCAAATTAATGTCAAACATCTCAACGGATCATTGGTGTGACTAAGTGGAAGTATAACCACACTCACACTATGCAATTGATATTCAATTGAGTATAAGTCACTTGATGAGAGAGAAAGAGTACAATAAAGGAGAGAAAAAATCAAGGTTGTCACACTTTGTCAGTCATGGTACTGCACGGATGGCCCTTAGAGATGTCCTCCTGATGCAGTCATGTAGCGCCAGTGTCTCTAGGTAGCCCACATAGATGGATATGAATTTCCTCACCGCACAGCTTGAGTTAGTGAGGAAAGAGCAATCTTTCATGAGCAACATGCTTGTGTTGTGTTCTCCTTCCTTCTCTCTCTCTGTTAGAGTGCATAATGACGCCAGGGTTATTACATGCCAGAGCGTGTAACAGTGACCCGACCATCATGCCCTTTTAAGTAGGAGACACAAGGAAGTAGGATTTCTAAAACCTTGGGAAATGAAAAGGTAGTGGATGCATTCAATCAATCAGTTAGACCAGTGATAACATTTTGGAATTATTCCAGTATCAATTAACCACATTAACTGATTGCTCAATTTCTGGTCACCCGACTGATAACTCCAAGCCAGCGCTCGAGATTAGCAGGTGGACTTATAATATGAGTTGATAATTTTAAATCTAACAAATTGGCTTAGAAATTTTAGTCAACTATATAGAATTTTAGTGCATTATTGATCTAGTTGATAACTTAAACATTTTAGTAATCAATTTGACTTGTAACATTTCCAGTCATTCACAAAGTTACGTTACTATTACAATGCATCCTATGTGTGACCCTATAGGCTTCACATTACATTGGTAGTGATGTCCAAAATCAAATTACGAATTCACAATCAATTATTAGTATTTAGAAATATTTTATGACACTTAAAAAATCAGATAAGTTGGAGAACAACTTTACCTAGTATTGGGACCAATGCTACAATGATTGTGTAATCCCTTTGTCTCCCATATCCAGATTTATTCCAAGTCATGGAAACATTATCCTCTAAATGTTCTATCTTAGTTCCTTGATCTAGAGTATACTACTTGATCGACACATGATCTCAATATCATATATTGACTCAAATGAGCATGACCATGCATTTCATAGTCTCACTCATCAAGTGGCCATGATATCGCTCCAATGGGAGGGAAAAATTACATTTACATCACCCATAGTAATACACCTGTGTCACAATGCACTTAAGCACTACTTGTACATAAATCCTTATTCAAGGTCATATTGAGTATTGTTATAGCACATTGAACAACATGTGAATATTGTAGTGAGTTCAGGTCTAAGGACCACAATCACCATTGCCACATTGAGGCATGTTTGTGACCGCATTATTGGCTTCCATATATCACACTCAAAGTGGGTCTATCCACTAAAGTACTTATGTGTTTGTGACTTGATATCCAATATCATGACTAATGTGAAAAAGTCATCAATCAACACACATACTAGACTTAATGGAATATTGTCATCCTTATTTCCAAAAATATCCAACAAGGACTTAGACAAGAATGAATATTCTAAACATACACATGATCTCATATTCAGGTCCATAACTTGAAATCACATTCATTAGTTCATACATTCTTAGGACATTTGTATATTTATTCGTTGTCCCATGCTAAAATTAAACGTAATAATTGCAATTGCCTTTTTTAGTATTGACTTAGTTACAAGTTGTCATATTTCAATCATCATATGATTGACTCTTAGGGAATACAACCAAAACTATTAATCTCTCATCACATCCCTCAAAATTTACATTGTAAAGAGGGTCCCATTTCCTATATAAAGAGTCTTACTTCTTATTAGAACAACATAATAAAATTTACTTTTTATTCCAATTTCCATGTTATCTGAGTGAGAAAATAGGGATACCTATCCTTTTGTTGTAATGGATTCAATTTATCATTTCTATATTTCTTTATTGTTTTCTTTTTCAAAACTTATAACAATCAATCTTTGCCTCGGTCAAAGTTAATCTATTTGTCTTTAAGTAAGAGGATGAGGTTTTTAGGAGAAGAGAGCCTCGATACACCACACTTGTAAAAATTGTACCAGTTGTTCTTAATGTAGCATGCAATGAGGTCACACAGATACAACTAGTGGACAATGCCAATCTAGTACATCTATAATAGAAACTTTATAATCCAAACTTTAGATCTATTGTGAAAATTTCAGCATGATATTAGACATAATTATTGAGATAGGGATTCTTTTACATCTCATGTATGGATTAATAATTGTCATTATTTTTTTGAGAAAAGTTTATATGGTGAACATCAACTCTGTTGTGACCTTATCATGACATTTTAATGAGAACAAATGATACTTAAATTTCACTTGAACATGACAGAGGGGTGGAGGGCTAGGGAGTCCATATGTCCTTCTCATTTTTCTACATGAAAAATTTGCACCTTGTGTAAAACAAAGCAACACAAATGGTCTAGTTGTCGTCACCTACATGAGTTTACCATTGGTCTTCATTTAGAGTTCCACACTTTGGTAAAAAAACTTATTTCACATGGATCTAGTTCCATGTCTCGAGAATGCATAGGTGGAGATCATATATGTTTAGACTCACATAAAAAAGTATCCTCTTTTATGGTCAATTATTTTCAATCCATGTTTCTCATGTCCCAACTATTAAGGAGCCCATATAGTAAGGCCCATAAACTTGCTTAATGATATGAATAAGCTTAATTATCATACTTTAATTCTTATAACCCTAATATAACCTTGTTATATTCTTTGAAATCATAACACAATATTAAGTTTCAAATTTGGTCCAATTTGGACACTGTTTGGGCAAGTTATGCAATTTTATGCACATTTTGAACTTTTCTGCAATTTCCCAATTGAGCGGTTTTCTTTGCAATTTATCACTTACATTATGTTCCTTGGATATTCTCTCATCATTCTTGAGATTTTTGAGCCATGGAGCACCTATATAATCCTTAGTTTGAAGGTGTTTTCTCCAAGGGTATTTTAGGGTTTACCCCTTCTTGGATGAGCTACCTTTAGTAGCTATCAACTAGTGAATTATTTGTTTTGCTTGGAAATTGAAGAAACGAGGGATAAGCATGTTTCTATGGATGGTGGGGGAGCTTCTTGTATGTGTGCTTGTATATTCTTAATGGTTTAAGGCCATGGATACTTGGAAAGATACTAGAACTTCAACTTTTTCTTTTTTGTTTTTCTTTATCTTAAAGTTTCATATACTTATCCCTAAGCACCAAAACGAGCCATTTTCTCGCCACCACTTCCCTCCTTCTAAAAACCTCGTCCTCCCTCTGTGTTGCAATGAATTTCCTATCAAAGGAAGAAGAAAGAGGGGATCTTCTTGGAAAACGAATCTAGGGTAGCAATTGACCTCCTTTTAGGGTTTAAAAAGCTTTCTACTAGTGATCTTGACCTAAAAGAGTAAGAATTCTCTTCTTTCCTCCATTTATTTCTTTTTTATCCTTCCTCCTACATTTCTCCAGGTCGGAACCTTGATGTTCCATGGTAGAAATTGCTCTAAATCTCTAAAACCCTACCTTTCTTGCTCCTTATGCTTAGGTTTTTCTCATTTGATGAAGAAAGGTGCTAGATGGACGAGTTCATAGCTTATTCTTGAATTTTCTACCCTACCTACTCGAGTTTTCTTCTGTTTGGGATTTCATCTTCTCATTAGAGGCAAGTTTAATAACTTGCTCCACGTTTATTTCTTACTACAAGATTTCTAGATCATGTTCTTGCTTGAAAATGATGATTCATACACTAAAAAGCTATGCTTGACTTAGATTTTGATTTGTATAGTGTTCCCTATTCTGATTTCAGTTCTATATGAACCTGTGATAATGTGTACATTATTCCTAAGGTATAATATGACTTGGATCAGGTTGGTTTGACAACCTATGGTGCTAAGAGCCTATCAACCAATGGTCAATTTTAGGATTTAAAGCTGATTTCTTCTATAAACCCATGACCCGATGATGGTACCATTGCAACAACCCTATGGGACTATCTTCATGATAACTGATGGTCGGGATCAAAGGTGTCATATGATGGTGACAACCTATGGTCACCCCCTCAGGTCAGGTTTTGGATCAATTAGAAGTTTAATGATGAACCATTAAGTACCCTACTGATGTTATCAATCAATGATGACATTAGCTTAATATTTGATGTTGATTAATGAATATAGTGTTGATTTAACAACCTATGGTGATTTAATTGTCACTAATGATAGTGGATCTAGTCTCTACAACCTATGTTGAGTGGGTTGGATGTTTCCGTGAGCAGTAAGTAGCGAATCTCCCCTTTTTTGGGGGAAAGCTGGTGGCCCCTTTGGCATATGGAGTCTTTCGACTAATCATTGTATTTTTAGCATCAATTAAACCTTAGACCAATGGTTTCTTGGGTGACTTGATGCAATGGTCGGACCTATACTGTAATTGATGGTTTCAACATATGAACTTGACCCAGTGGTCAAGATCTACTGTTTATTACTCCAATAAAGTGGAATGATGGCTAAGGTAATATGTTGGTCCTAATAATGTGATTTATATGTCTTCCTTTATATGATCAACTTAAGGAGATTACTTGTTGACAATGGATGGCTTGTTTTAAATGAACAGTCAATTGTGGGTTTTACCCTACTCTCAATGGAACTTTTTGTGTTTTTAATCAAAGGATGTCTAGGGTTACATGGTGACTCTTTGTAGAGAACAAATCAAGGACTTCATAGGTGGTTTACCCAAGGTGTTTACTTATGTAAAAAATCAGTGGTCTTATCTTTTGAATATCCAATGGTTCTGGGTGACATTGTAGTATGGTGATATGGGTTGATGATGGAACAAATGGAAGGTTACCCTTAATAAGGTAGTCTTACCTATTCACTCATATGAATAGAAGGGATGATAATCATATTGTGTTGATATGTAACCCTAAATAGGTATAGCTTGTTATACCTAGATTTAATATAACTAAATGATGGTAATTGGGTATGAAAAGTCCTTGAATGACTAATGCAATCATGCAGTACTCGGTTACTGTAGTTGAAACCCTAGTATGCTATAACCCGATGGTTACACCTTGATTTATGTGTGGGTTCATACTTGAGAATGGTGTTGAATGTGATGGTGATGCTTCATCTTATGCATCCATGACCCAATGGTGATGCTTTGAGTTAGGGTTTGGGTATGAGTGTTGATTAGTAACATTAATATAATTTATCTTGTGAAATTAACTCTAATGAAAATATATAAAGATGAGTATTCATGTTTAACATTCTTATATGATGGAATGATGGTGGAATAACCTCCTTAACATGATCATAACCTTAATGTGTTAAGTGGTGGTTATCATAGCCACATGGTTGATACTTTTTTATGCTAAACATGTACATTATGAATATGATCAGGGTTAATCATATCTAGATTCCTTGTATGTTGATGTAATAAAGGAATGTTCTTAATGTTATTATAACACTTCTATGACTGTTTATGAATATCTCCTAGCTCATTAATGCAATATTGTGCTGATCTGGTGTATTATATGTAAGTGAAGTTGTTGAGCCTTTTTATAAGGCATGGAAAGACAATGATGATCTCGCAGGGAATAGTATGATGGTCTTAATGACCTTTGGGCATGGTTGAGTGATGAATGAGGTGTAATCATCTTGTGTTGATATGGGTTGATATCCTATGATATTGTGAAAAGGATTTATATCTTGTGATAGTATGATGACTAGTGTAGCCTCATAAATGGCAAGTGAATAGTACCATGTGATGATGAGATGAGAAAATATATCTCACACGCTTTATATCTTTTGAAGTTATTATATTTATATGCTTGTTAGAAGTGAATTAGGGTTTGTATGTGCACTTGTTTGATGCAACCTTAATTCACCCAATTGGCATAACCAATCAAGTGAAACTCTAATCATGTAGTGCCCTGTGACATAGATCCATCTGAGTCTCAGATCTTTCCAGATGGTGGAATGAGTATTCCTAAGGAAACTCAGAGCGCATACTGATGAGTAGGCGGGGTGCTTGGCATCCTGAATTCAAGTGTTTAGGGAGGATGACTACGGTCATACCTAGCCCTCAGTTTGAGAATGGCTACGGTCGTGTCTCATTGATTATATATGTGATGAGATTGGAGGACAACTGTGGTTGTACCTCGGATGGTAGGGTATGTGTACCCACCTCCTTTCACTAGTGTCATGACCTATACTAAGGATGGACTAGGCTATTAGCAACTTGAGCTTATGTGTCACTATGGCAGACCCATATTGACCAGGGGCAGGGAAGATCTTAGGAGTCTGACTCTTCCTAGATCTTATATGGCACTGATTTCGACTTAGCAGTGGTCAGTTGGATTTTGAGTGGTATCCTCAATTTCCTTAGGGCATAATAAAAGATGTAAGACAACCGTGTAGTATATATGTTTAGGGTTATATACAATGCTTCATATTGGATGATAACCCTTGTTTTCTTTCCTAGATCATGTATAGTACAATAAGAAATAATACATATGCTTATGTTGTAGTTATGCTTATGTTGTAAACATGCTTATGTTGTCAAATATACTGACACTGATGGTTAAGATGCTGCCGTTAGATATGTTTAATATTCCTAGCCATTCCTATGTAATTCAAAATGCTTAAACTGCTAATCATTCTTATACAGTTAATTGTGCTATGATGTTAGTTCTATGTATGATATATATATGTCCCATTTATTTGAGATGCCAATATTGATAGCCATGTTATGATACTAGACATATTCATGATGTTAGGGATGCTTATGCTACTAGATTGTTTGTGTTGTTAGCAAGGAATATGATGATAGTCATATTAATGATGATGATTGTTATTAGATGCATTTTGATGAAATTTGAGTAGATATCTATCTAGAGAAATGGATTTATTTGTTATCTATATATGCATTGATGATCATACTTGTTGCTAAGATAAATTACTTGATATGTTTAGCATACTTGAACTGTTCAATTTGTTCAATTGATTATTAAATACTCCAACTTCTTAGTTACCTACTATTTAAAATGTTGTAATCAATAAGCATTGTTGGAGGTTATATCTCTTATTGGGATATGGGTCTCACCCTTGTGGTTCGTCACATCTTTTTAGGTAATCGACAGTGATGAGAACATAATTGTGGAAGTAAAGAGGAGCTATGGTAATGAATATTTGAGAAAGTTGATTAGATGTCTAGTGTGTCCTAGAGTCATTCTTGTACTCTCAGGTCCAGGCAGGAAAAGTTTGTATATGGTGTTTCAAACATATTGAAATTTTGTTAGCATGTTAATGCTTATTTGTGTGACATATACAAATATTGTTCTCCTGTGTATATATGTTTTGGATAAGGCGATAGATCAATGTGTATCAAATTCTTGGTGTAGTATGGATACAAGAAAGATGTTGGGCTCTTATGCAAATGTTTTTGAGTGGGTGTTGATGTTGAAATTGGTTTTAATTTACCCATATTTTTGGGTGTGTGATTAATTGGTGACTGATTGTGTTTCATGTTTTGAGTAATCTCGTTTAGCGTAATGCGTTCTCACAAGTTGGTATCAGAGCTTAGGTTCACTGAGTCTAAAGGGACACTAGGACTTAAGACTCGGATGATGTCTAAGTTAGGAACATAACACAAAAACATGGTGCATACTGCCTAATCTCAGTACTTGGATGCCCTGGCCAGGTATTCAATTTTTGAAGAAAGGTAAGTATGGAACTTTTAGATTGTTATCTTTTTTATTACTCTGATCAAGTAGTTATTTTGAGACAATCTAAAGAGCATAATGAATAAGAAATTATCTCAATACTACCTTAAAGAATATGAGAATTGCATCATAATCTATCAAAACTTGAATGTTTGGTAACTACAAGAGAAAGATATAACACCTTGAAATCTAAATTCGAATACAAATTAGAAAAAGAGGAGTTCTTGAAGATGTGATTCAAGAAGATAATAAAGTAAAAGACAGATAAGTCTATGCATATAAAGTGAATCAAGGTATGAAATCCACATAAGATGGAAAGAACTCCTATAACAAGTACAAAATGAGAAGATAAAATAGAACAATGACAAAGGAATAAGGTGGAACCTGAGTTAATCTCAGACCAACCTATGTGTGTAAGAAAGTGTTAATATAAAATCAGTATAGCATGTGAAAGAAATTAAGGTATATGATCCATGTTTAATGAAGAAAATGTGGAATATGATGATTTACATGTTGATAAGTGGTTGAAAAACATAATAAAATAAGAGAACATACCCAAGTGTGATAAATAGTCATCAAGGAAGGAGTAATGAAATATGTTAATCATGATGATTCCTATGCTAATGGCAAGGAACCCAAAATGAAAAGGGTAAAATGATACATAAGAATCTATAACTCGCATAATGAAAATAGAATTGGTTACCTTTTTGCTAGTAACCCTTGAACAATGCTACTATGATGTGGGAAGTGTGTTTCCCTTTGTGTCTTTCCTTTCCAGGGGACAACTTTTGAGTGGATCATTGCCACTTGGTACGTGTGGATTCATTGTAAACATGAGGATGGATAGCTTATTATAGCATAAGGTTGCTTGGACTATGGTTCCAAGATCATAAAGTTTGTGATGAGTTTGCTTTTGAGCCTTCCAATAATTAGGAAGACTCCTCTTATATTTCTTGATATTTTTTATGTTGGTAAAGTGGATGAGATAATGATGTGAGTTCCTTATAGCACATGAGGTGGATACCAAGGTAATGAATCCTTGTATCCAAGATGTATCAACAGGATGAAAAATATGTGAAGGCTAGATATGTTTATTAAATGAACATTCCAATTATTCCTCTCTTGTAGAGAGAGAGAGAGAGTTGATGATGATCCTATAAATGTTGTTTGGAAGGAAAAACAAAAGTGACTCTATGATGTTGTGTATGGTCTAGTGATAGCTGAGCAAGACCACTATCAAGGATAGATAGTCTATTGATACAATAGATATAATTTTAGGATGACATCTAGAATTTAAAGTTGAACAGTACTACTAGAGTTGTACAGATGACACAACAAGTTTCTACATTCCATATTGAGAATAATGTCTTAGGTGGGGGTTTTTGTGCTGACCTAAGATGAGATATATATGAATGATGTGACATCACCATGATATGAAAGTAACCATGTGAAGGTAATAGGATGAGGTGCAAAGGAAGTACCCATCTTTGTTTATCTTGGATTTTGGGGGCGAAATCCCTGTTAGAGTTTTATAGTTGTAAGGCCCCTAAACTTACTTAATGAGTTGAATAAGCTTAATTATCATAATTTAATTATTATAACCCTAATATAACCTTTTTATATGCTTTGAAATCATAAGACAAGTTTAAGTTTCAAATTTGGTCCAATTTGGACACTGTTTGAGCAAGTTATGCAATTATATGCACATTTTGGACTTTTCTACAATATACCCGATTGAGAGGTTTTCTTTGCAATTTATCACTTGCATCGTGTTCCTTGGATATTATCTCATAATTCTTGATCTTGTTGAGCCATGGAAAGCCTATTTTATCCTTGGTTCGAAGGTGTTTTCTCCAAGGGTATTTTTAGAGTTTACCCCTTCATGGATGAGCTACCTTTAGTAGCTATCAACTAATGAATTATTTGTTTTTCTTGCAAATTCAAGAAATGAGGGATAATCATGCCTCTATGGATGGTGGGGGACCTTATTGTGGGTGTTCTTGTATATTCTTAATGGTTTAAGGCCATGGACACTTGGAAAGATGCTAGAACTTCAACTTTTTTTTTTTTTTTTATCTTAAAGTTTCATATATTTATCCCTAAGCACCAAAACGAGCCATTTGATTTCCACCACTTCCCTCCTTCTAAAAACCTCATCCTCCCTCTTTGCTTCTACAAATTGCCTATCCCAGAAGGAAGAAAGAGGGGATCTTCTTGGAAAAAGAATCTAGGGTTGCAATTGACTTCCCTTTAGGGTTTAAAAAGCTTCCTACTAGTGATCTTGACCTAAAAGAGTAAGAATCCTCTTATTTCCTCTGGTTATTTCTTTTTTATCCTTCCTCCTACCTTTCTACAGGTCAGAACCTTGCTTTTCCATGGTAGAAATTTCTCTAAATCTCCAAAACCCTACCTTTCTTGCTCCTTATGCTTAGGGTTTGCTCATTTGATGAAGAAAGGTGCTAGATATATGAGTTCATAGCTTATTCTTGAATTTTCTACCCTATCTGTTCAAGTTTTCTTATGTTTGGGATTTCAACTTATTATTAGAGGCAATTTTTATAACTTGCTCCATGTTTATTGCTTACCATGTTCTTGCTTGAAAATGATGATTCATGCACTAAAAATCTATGCTTGACTTGGATTTTGATTTTTATAATGTTCTCTATTCTTATTTCAGTTCTAGATGAACCTGTTATCATGTGTACCTTATTCCAAAGGTATATTATGACTTGGATCAGGTTGGTTTGACAACCTATGGTGCTAAACACCTATCAACCAATGGTCAATTTTAGGGTTTAAAGCTGATTTCTTCTATAAACCCATGACCCGATGATGGTACCATTGCAACAACCCTATGGTGTTGTCTTCATGACAACTGATGGACGGGATCAAAGGTGTCAGATTATGGTGACAATCTATGGTCACCCCCTTAGGTCATGTTTTGGATCAATTAGAAGTTTAATAATCAACCATTAAGTACCCCACTGATGTTATCAATCAATGATGACATTAGTTTAATATTTGATGTTGATTAATAAATATAGTTTGATCTAACAACCTACGGTGATTTAATGGTCACTAATGATGGTATATCAGGTCTCTACAATCTATGTTGAGTTAATCATTGTAGTTGTAGCATCAATTAATCCTTAGACCAATGGTTTCTTGGGTCACTTGATGCAATGGTCAGACCTATACTGTAATTGATGGTTTCAACATTTGAAATTGACCCAATGGTCAAGATCTACTATTTATTACTCCAATAAAGTGGAATGATGGCTAATGTAACATGTTGGTCCTAATAATGTAATTTATATGGTTTCCTTTATACGATCAACTTAAGGAGCTTACTTCTTGATAATGGATGGCTTGTTTTAAATGAATAGTCGATTGTGGGTTTCACCCTACTCTTAATGGAACCTTTTGTGTTGTTAATCAAGGGATGTCTAGGGTTAGATGGTGACTCTTTCTAGAGAACAAATCAGGGACTTCATAGGTGGTTTATCCAAGGTGTTTACTTATGTAAACAACCAATGGTCTTACCTTTTAAACATCCAATGGTTTTGGGTGACATTGTGGCATGGTGATATGGGTTGATGATGGAACACATGGAAGGTTACCCTTAATAAGGTAGTCTTACCTATTCACTCATATGAATAGAAGGGATGATAATCATATAATGTTGATATGTAACCCTAAATAGGTATATCTTGTTATACCTAGCTTTAATATAACTAAATGATGGTAATTGGGTATGAATAGTCCTTGAATGACCAATGCAATCATGGAGTACTCTATTACTATTATTGAAACCCTAGTATGATATAACCAGATGGTTACACCTTGATTTGTGTGTGGGTTCATACTTGAGAATAGTATGGAATGTGATGGTGATGCTTCACCTTATGCATCCATGATCCAATGGGGATGATGTGAGTTAGGGTTTGGGTATGAGTGTTGATTAGTAACATTAATATAATTTATCTTGTGAAATTAACTCTAATGAAAATAGATAAAGATGAGTATTCATGTTTACGATTCTTATATGATGGAATGATGGTGGAATAACCTCCTTAACATGATCATAACCTTAATTTGTTAATTGGTGGTTATCATAGCCACATGGTTGATGCTTTCTTATGCTAAACATGTGCATTATGAATATAATTAGGGTTAATCATATCTAGATTCCTTGTATGTTGATGTAATAAAGGAATGTTCTTAATGTTATTATAACCCTACTATGATTGTTTATCAATATCTCCTAGCTCATTAATGCAATATTGTGCTGATCTGGTGTATTATATGTAAGTGAAGTTGTTGAGCCTTCTTATAAGGCATGGAAACATAATGATGATCTTGTAGGGAATAGTACGATGGCCTTAATGACCTTTGGGCATGGTTGAGCCGTGAATGGGGTGTAATCCTCTTGTGTTGATAAGGGTTGATACCCTGTGATATTGTGAAAAGGATTTTTATCTTGTGATAGTATGATGACTAGTGTAGCCTCATGAATGGCAAGTGAATAGTACCATGCGATGATGAGATGAGAAATTATGTTTCACACATTTTATATATTTTGAAGTTGTAATATTTATATGCTTGTTAGAAGTGAATTAGGGTTTGTATGTCCACTTGTTTGATGTAGCCTTAATTCACCCAATTGGGATAACTAATCAAGTGAAACTCTAACCATGTAGTGCCCTATGCCATAGATCCATCTGAGTGTCAGAACGTGCCAGATGTTGAAATGAGTATCCCTAAGGGAAACTCAGAGCACATACTGATGAGTATGTTGGGTGATTGTCATCCTAAATTCAAGTGTTTAGGGAGGATGACTATGGTCATACCTAGCCCTCAGTTTGAGAACAGATGCGGTCGTGTCACGGTGATTATATATGTGATGAGATAGGAGGACAATTGTGGTTGTACCTCAGATGGTAGGGTATGCGTACCCACCTCCTTTCACTAGTGTCATGACCTGTACCAAGGATGGACTAGGATGTTAGAAGCTTGACCTTATGTGTCGCTATGGCAGACCCATACAGACCGAGGGCAGAGAAGATCTTAGGAGTCTGACTCTTCTTAGATCTTGCATGGCATTGATTTTGACTTAGCAGTGGTCAGTTGGATTTTGAGTTGTATCCTCAATTTCCTCATGGCATAATGAAATATGTAAGATATTGACGGAGCTTCCACTTACGTGGAATTGCATGCACCACTAAAAATCCTAAAGATGGTAAGTCTTCAAATTTAGCCTTTCTTATACTAGATAGAGAACTCCACCCACGTATGCTAAGATACGTGGAAGTCTTATTGTAGTATAGTTAAGGGTCGAATCCACAGGACAACGGTGTTTTTGGGAGCAACACGATGGAAAACGTTGGAATTTCACTTTATCACTTAGTAGTTAGTATTTAGATCAAATGATAGATTTGGTTGTTTTAAACTAAGAGTAAGTAAAGTAAAGCAAGTAAATTTAAGGATGTTAAACAATGATAAGAAGTCACTAGGGTGTGATCGGTTTTCACCACCACTACACATGGATCAAACCATGCAACGTAAAACACAACCTGCAAAAAGAGTCTAAACAGTTAGTATCTTTGTAGATTTGGTTTCCTTTTGGAGAACTAACTACAAGAAGTGTGGGAATGATGCAACGCCATCCATCCCTGAACAAATGGTCAACTGCTTTGCATCATTCCCTTCTCAAAGTGTGTACCTCGACTTACCAAAGTTGTACTTTCTTACGTCAACTAATTCCATTTCATAGTATGAAAGTACAACATTTGGAAGTGAGTTTACTCTACTTCTTGAAAGCACTCCTAGATACCGAAACAAGCACATGGTGGATACATGCACCAAGAACCAACATTCAATCGAGTTTCGAATCAAGTAGTACAAACATAGACAATTCATACTAAGAGATAAAAGATAACATGAGTTGGTGATCAAGCAACAAGCATTCATTAAACGATTGATGTTGAACTGTAAAGAAAGAAACTCTCAATTGCAAACTATGGATTACATTACATGAGATGAAAACTTGGGTAGCGGGGCTACTCCCCACACCCCAGTGAGAGAGACTACTTGCTCATAGATAGGACAAAGAAAGAGGCAAGAAGAGAGAGAGAGCATCATACTCACAAAGGAGAGAGGAAAGTCAACTCCTTGGAGAGAGAGAGATGATCTTCTAGCTTCACAGGTTGCTTGACGACAAGGTCCCCTCTTCCTACCTTCTTTGGCGGAGAGAGAGAAAGAAGCTTCGAGATGGAGTGTGGATCTCAGACCGGAAGCCCTTGGGCGAAGGATGGAAGTTGAATTTGCTCTGGAGTGATGGAGGTAGCCTATGGACGTTTGAAAAGAGAGCCCCTTTTGGAGGACCACTTGGGTCTTATTTATAGCCCTTAAGTGAAGTCCAAACAGTTTTGGTAAATTTTGGGTCCAAACGATCTTGGAAACCGTTTGGATCTTAAGACCGTTTGGACCCCAAGACCATTTGGACCCCGAGACCGTTTGGGCTTCATGCGGTCTTGAGATCGTATGACTTCATACGGTCTTGAGATAGGTTGACTCCATGCGGTCTTGAGGTCGTATGGCTTCATGCGGTCTTGAGACCGGTTGACTCCATGCGGTCTTGAGATCGTATGGCTTCATGCGGTCTTGAGACCGGTTGGCTCCATGCGGTCTTGAGATCGTATGGCTTCATGCGGTCTTGAGACCGATTGACTCCATGCGGTCTTGAGATCGTATGGCTTCATGCGGTCTTGAGACCAGTTGACTCCATGTGGTCTTGAGATCGTATGGCTTCATGCGGTCTTGAGACCGGTTGACTCCATGCGGTCTTGAGATCGTATGGCTTCATGCGGTCTTGAGACCGGTTGAGTGTTTTGTGATTTTTTTGTGTCGTTTTCTGTAAGTAAAAAGGGAGAAAAGTTAATCTAGCAGTGTGTTTGCAATAAAAGAGAATAGTTAGCGATTTTGTCTACTTTATCTGAGAAAGAGTATGGCAAACTGAAGAATATTACTAAGATATAATCAAAAAATTGGAGGTTATCACCCCCCTAACTTAGAGTCTAGCTTGTCCTCAAGTTAGATAGAGCTGAGGCATGTAATGGCGAGGTGAATTTATTCAGTTAAGATTTCTATACTCTTGCTTCAATTCTAAATCTGAAATCTCCTAAAGTTGTATCGGAGCTCTTTGCCTTAACTCTTTCAGGTATTGAGAGTTGCTTGGATCTCAGGTTTCTTCCATATCTTAGCCCGCATTGGGACCACTTTTTCTTTATTCGGTGCATGTCGTTGACTCTAATCAGTTTTATACTTCTCTGAAGATCCTACCGGAAACTAGAGTGGGTAAGAGGGTTGTCTAAAGGCTTAGTGTGTAACTCCCCCTTCAAGTGGGGGAGGGGTTGTCTATGATTTTAGGATCTCACTACCGGGCATGATACATCTGCCTTCTTGAGGGTAGCTGAATGTACCGGTCGGGCGAGTCCTTTCTCAGCCTTTCATATATTTAGATACATTAGGGTTTCACTACCGGGCACGAAACATCTGCCTTTGTGAGGGCAGCTGGATGTACCAGCCGGGTGAGACCTTTGTTGGTTCTTCATATCGATCCTTATTTATGGCACAAATCTCATGGTTTTATTCAACACTCTGGCTTTTATTTGTAAACTCACAGGCTTAGGATTTGGATATTTAGGGATTTTGATTTGGGCGGCCAAGCCTCTTTTTATTTGGAGAGAAGAAATTTGTTCTTAGAGTTGTTCGACATGCACTTATTTGGTTTCTACTAGTGGTCCACTTGCAAGGCTTCATGATTTGGATGTCACCTGACATCCCTCTCGTCCTTGAGATTGTTTTGGCTTATTGCAACCCTGATGTTGTCCTGTGGAGAGTCAGATATAGAATTGAAATAGAATCATGAAAATTGAGTGAGGATGATTTATTAACTCGCCATTGCATGTCTATGTGCTATTTTTGTTATTGCTCTTGAGAGCTACCGGATTCTAAAGTTAGCTGGGGATGACTTTGTTCCAAGTAGATTTTATTATCAGAGAAGAAAATAAAGCAAAAACTAAGTATGTGCAAAGAAATTTTAAAACAAAATATACGGAATTTAAAAAGAAGATAGAAAGGGAAGGATTTAGAATTGATACCTCGCCCTTGTCCAGTATACTCCCCCCCCTAACTAATCACTCACTTTGTCCTCCGAGTGTCAAAGGGAATAGGCGGAGAGGTACAAGGACAAGGGAATCAGGCGTTCTTTAGTCCTTTATTTGCGCCATGTGTGCGAAGGAGATTGGCAGCTAACTTTCCATGTAAGGCGTGGTAATCTACGTCTATCATATCCTCTACTGGTTTTTGAAGGGCCATAATTGTGTACATCCAGTAGAGGATGTGGAAACTGCAGTCATTTGATTCCTGAATTTGTTGGGGGCATTTGTGATTAAAAGATGGGCGATGAAAGTGTTCTTTGTCGTATGCCCTTGTGTGCTGACTTCGAACATTGATTAATTTGTCTACACAATCCTTCGATACTTCCTCTGTGGGCGTCTTTGGTGTCACTACATATTTCTTCTGCTTTGGGTTGAACTGGCTGTCAGAACTGTTGTAGATGATAGTTGTTCCTTCGTGTAGGTTTGTTGCCAGAAGCAGCCAGTGCTCATGGTGAAGGAAGGGGAACATTATAAACTTTGGTGTTGTATGTTGTAGAAAGGAGATAAGCGCTTCAGTTTTTCCGAAGTTCTTTAGCTTTAGGAGATCGTCCTTCATATAAGCAGATGTCATATAAGTTGTGGGGTGATTCTGTCTGAGGAGGAACTGATAGGCAGCCATCAAGCTCACGGATAGAGACCCCTTGAATTGTACAGTTTCTCGTAATGCGTCTGCCATGACCAAAATGTCACCGGACATGAAAGCGAGGTCATCCTTCTCGGCGTAAAGCCTTGACATGAGGAGATGAAGTTCATTGTCTGAAAGACTTTTGCACGCACTGAGGTCGAAGTCTGGGAAAGTTGGTTCTATGGCAGATAGGGGCACCATTTGTGATGAGGATCTCCTGATGGTTGCCCCTGACAAAAGATCGATATCCCCTTTATCTTGCACCGGATCAAATTGGGAAGGGTCCCATTTGCATTGCGCGGGGACTATGGCTGGCTGTTTGTTTTTTTCTAATTCCTTTAAGGTTTGTCTGAAGGGTTGCCTTTGTGGATGTTGAATTGCTGAAAAGAGGTAATGAGGGACGTCATCTAGTGCCATTGTCGGGTCCTTGAAGAACCGTCTATTGCAAATAAGATCCATGGCATAACGTCCTCGCAAGGAGTGAAAATCTTCAGCGGCTAGCTCATTGAAGGGGATTTCTTGATTTAGCGCTTGAATGTGACGGATAGTACAAAAAGCTCAATCCCCAGAGCCTTCAGCGGTTTGGACTTGCAGGTTTATTATTTGGAACCATGGTTGGCTCCAGTCCTGTCGGAGGGACGGGCGTGCAACCCAAATTAGCTTAAGGAGACATAAGGGTATACATCGTGCTTCTCCTGCTCCTTCTCTGACGAAATTTATTGTTTCGGCTGGAAGCTCAGTGGCACAGAAATTGTACACCTTGGCGTCATGAGCCTTGGTGTCCACAATCATAAACAGCCAGTGGTCAGACACTTGGAATGGTACTGTAAGATATCGTGCCCTCCGTGCTAGGCCGGCACGCAGCCGCTCTATTGACTTGGCTCATATTTCTTTGTATAACAAGCCTATGGATAGAGTCGGTGAGGCATTAAACACTGGCTGCTGCCTCTTTGAGCTTTTGTAGACTTCTATGCAGTTGGCGAGTAAGACACGGAAGATTGCCATTGACATCGTTGACCGTGGTCGCAAGATGTTGCGGAAGTTTTCGCGTGTTAACTTGCACTTAGTCTTTGTGTTATGGTAGATGACGTCGCCTCCCTCTTTGGTATCATCGACAATAGTGTTCAGGATGAAGATATCCTGAGCATCTAGTGTGGAGATGGCTACCATATCTAGATCGTGCATCTTATGCAGTAGAGGTGGTGGCGCGGGAAGCTCCTGCGGCGGGGGTGAAGAAGTTTGCTCCAGATCATCTAAAAAAATAGCATGTCTTCATCTGAGTCGGAAGCAGAATCGAGTTCTTCGTCAGTATCTAAACGTACTCATTCCGAATCTTCCTATTCTGGAGGAAAGGGCACTGACTGGTCAAGTGCGGAGAAAGGTTGAGGGGCCCCTGCTGGTGTGGTTGTGCTGGTTCCTAAGATACATTGGTGGAACTCAGCAAAAGCCGCATCTTTTGTAGACTCCCCTATGGATCCCAAAGTAGAATAATCAAGGAATTGGTCCCCATATGATATGTTGACATGTTCGTTGTGGGTGGGGGATTTGTGATGATGTCCACTTTCTTGGTGGCCTTTGTCATATACTTTCTGAGAGGATTTTGCTTCGTGTCCCGGGCCCTCTCCATCATCAGATTTGTCATCTGAGGAGGTGGTATCATTGTTAGAATCAACAGAGGATTTGGAGTCATCGTCATCTTCATTATCGCCGTCTTTGTCAGCTGCTGCTTTGGCTGCTAGCTTTTTGTTTGCTGTCTTTTTGCACCGCCGATGGATGGTTTGTAACTCATCGAACGCCACTTGCACATGCTCGTGTGTTTCGAGCAGTGTGTCGTGTGTTTCTTTGAGATCGTTGTATCGGCCCTCGGCGGAGAGGAGTCGTGTTGTAAGATCTGTTACTTGAGCTCGTAGTTGTTGGATTTCCTTGTTTGTCGACTCCTCTTTGCGATTTTTTAGGTGTGTGAGGGTGTTGCTGATGTTGTCCAAGTGCGTGCTAAGAGTTGTTTGTTGCTACATGAGCTCGCGGAGAGTCTCGGGTAGAGGTTGAATCTGTGTAGAGATATCATTGACTTCCTTGGCCATCACTTCTTGCTGGCATTTTTCTCCAAGGACCATCTCGGGCAAGTTTTTGTAGTGGCTGTTGATGTGATCAACTTGCCTAGCCACGTCATCTTATCATTGCTGAAAACCTTGGAGGATGCTTGGCAAGGAACGGTGTTGTTCTTCGATCATGGCAACCTGTTTAGATAATCCCTGCACACAAGAAAAAATGGAATGCATAATGTTAGAAGGATTGGTGAGGAGGTTTCGGATGACGTCAAGTTGACGTCTGAATTCCTCACCGATATTGGAAAAGGGGACCCCAGAAGCGGAAGAATGGGGTGGTTGGGGTCTGTGTGGGAGGGTTGTAGTGTCTTGCGGAAGAGAGACTGTTGATGGTTCTGCGAATTGCGTGGTGACTGTAGATGGGGTCACCAACGGTGTTGGGATGGTGGTGGATGGGAAAGGTGATGGTATATTTGGTGAAAATGGAGGGATTGATAGTGGTGGGGGAAGGACTGCAGGAATGGAGACAAAGGTGGTGAAGTCAGGCGTAGGGGTAGAGAAGGGGATGCCTGAAGAGAAAATGGGTGAAGTGGAGGATGTAGGAAAGGTGGAGGGTGGTGAGGTGGTGGTGGTTAGCTCAGCATTGAGACTCATGATGAAGGAGTCTAGGGATGAGGTGGTGATGTGTTCTTCAGGGAAGGGGGTTTCTGTTTCTGGATGCGGTTTTGATGTTGGTGTCCCCGACAGCTGTTGCTTTTGTAAAAGTCTTTTGGAGGGTCGTTTCACAGGGATTTTTGTTACCCTGAGTGTCGGGGCGGTGATGTTGAGTTCTGTCTGCCTCACTTGGGTTGGCTTAGTTTGTGCTCTGATCGGAGCTAAGAGTTTGGTAATCTCTTCATCAGTGAAGAGAAATTTGTCTTTGTCGTAGTCTGCTAGTTCCGGAAGCGGTAATAGGATTCTGGAAGATCGGACTGTTGGGCAGAAGATGTAATGTAGTTTTGCATCCTTCTCCTTGATAATGTAGGAGTTCTTCAAGGTTTGTTCGTTTGTTAGGATGTCGCCCTTGATCTGCGTGCAGCGAGGGAGTATTCTATCCATTTTGAGGTATTTAATAATGGAGGTTATGTGTCCTCCCATATAGATTTCTTTTCCTATGGCGTAGGTGGAGAATTTTTGTATCAGATGTCGTCCGATGTTGACTAGCTTTTCATTCAAGATAGACCATAGGATTAGGAGATCGGCCGCAATAACATTTCCTCCCTCTGATATGGGGAACAGTGCACTGGTGATGATTTTGTGAAGTGTGTGCACGAATCCGGATTGAATATTGGAGGCTTTGCATGTCTTTGCCTCATAACTGGGAATCCCAGTTAGTGATTTCCAGAAGCTATGTATATTGAACGGGTAGATCTCCGTTCCTCCAGTTGCAGCTTTTTTGAGCTGCTCAGGATTGTCGATGAAGATTTCATTCAGAAGATTTTCGGTGATGACGATGTCATTGCCAAAAAGCTTGGTGACCAGCCGGCGGTCACCTCCATCCCTTGCGCTGTGCGTGACGTCCACCGTCTCTTTGGTAATATGGGTAAAGAATTTTGTGGTGGGTTCGACATACGAGATTTCAGGGATGAAACAGAGTCTAGATAAATTGGCGTTATCGAGCATTGTGAGGATTCTGTCATAGATCCCCATCTTGAGCAGTACGCTGGAGCAGACGTACTTTGTAGGTTTTAGGGTTTTGTCGATGGAGGGAAGGGTGTGTATGTAGAGGTTTTCTGGTGGTGGTGTTGTAGTGGTGATGGGAGGGAAGGAAGGGATGGTGATTATGGAGGGGGCGGCAGTGGAGGTGGTGGTTGGTGGAATGTTTCCTGCCAGGGTTTGCTCCCTTGCAGTGACAGGATGAATCTGCTTTCTTGCCCGCTTTTTTGTTTGCTGAGCTGTAGTGGCTTCTTGGGCCTTTCGCTTCCCCTCAGATTTTGTGGTGGGGGATTCTGCCTCAGGAGTCGGCTCATATTCTGAGCCTTCATCATCATCGGAAGAAATGTCTTCCACTTCTTCTTCATGTGCCTCAGCTAGGCACTTGTTGAGGCGGTCAATTTCACACAGGATATCTATGATTTTGACATTTGGTGGGGCCTTCCCAGTCTTTTTGTAGTTGTCGATAATTTGTTGGAGCTTGGCTCGGTCCTCTATCAGTTCCTCTTATGTCCAGTGAGGGTTGTCAGTAGTTCTGGATGGTTGTTTTGCTGGAGAAGCCATTTCTAAAAATAGAAAGTCATGTGTTAGCATTAAAATTGATTATGTGTGATTTTTATATATTTTCATTAAAAGCAAGCGGTGCCTGAAGAGACGAAATGGTTTTGAAGATTGTTTGGTTCCAAACGGTTTCAGGACCATTTGGTCTCAAACGGTTTCAAGACCGTTTGGTCTCAAATGGTTTCAAGAACGTTTGGTCTCAAACGGTTTCAAGACCGTTTGGTCCCAAACGGTTTCAAGACCATTTGGTCTCAAACGGTTTCAAGACCGTTTGGTTCCAAATGGTTTCAGGACCGTTTGGTTCCAAACGATTTCAAGACCATTTGGTTCCAAACGGTTTGGAGACCATTTGGAAGGTGAAACGTTGGGAAGCGGCCGACGAAAGAGAGGCAGAGCCGGCGGCAAAAACAAAGACGGTGTAGATGGAAAGGGGAATGCTACGGCGGTGCCAAAGATGTCGACGGTGGGAAAGACGGTAGCGGAGGAGAAAAAGGCCCAAGGTGCAGTCGAGCAGGTAGCAACGATGGTAAAACAGGCGGCGGCGAAGATGGCACGACAACCTTCTTGCAGAGGGCAAGGAAGACGTCGACGGCGAAGGGAAAGGTGGTGGCAAAAGGGTAAGGTCTCCGTGAAGAAGCACAGAAACTTGATCGATGGTGGCGGAGGGAACACGAGCTGTGTGGGAACATGAAGACAGAGGCGATGGAATAGTGCTCGCGTAAGGGATTTAGAAAGCTCGGGAGTCGAAAGGAAGAAGAAGAAGAAGAAAGAGGGGGGCTAGGGCTATATTTATAGGATTCGGGGGGTTGACCTTGCAAAACCCTTAGGTCAAACGGTTTAGAAACCATTTGGACTCCAAACGGTTTCAAGACTGTTTGGTCCCAAACGGTTTCAGGACCGTTTGGTTCCAAACAGTTTCAGGACCGTGTGGGAAGGTTAAGGTTAAAATGATTTTTATATTTTTATGTTTATTTTGGTTATATGAATTTTTATATTTTAGAAGATAAACTTAAGGTAAATAAAAGAACAGAAGATAAAAGAAGATGCTCAGATCTTGGGTTTCCTCCCTAGTAGCGCCTGGGTTTTACGTCGCTGGCTCGATGAAGCTTGAATGTTGTTATGCTGATGTTGTGGCGTCTCTGATTTCAATGGTCTGTCTCGGCATTTTATCTGCTGGAGTGTGATATTTTTTTAATTGATGGCCGTTGACCGTCCTTTCTCCTCCATTATCGTCGACAATTATGATAGCTCCAGTTGGGTATATATTCTTGATGGTGAAGGGCCCAGACCACTTTGTGCAGAGTTTTCCAGGGAACAATTTGAGCTTGGAGTTGAAAAGGAGCACTTTGTCACTGATGGCAATGTCTTTCCTTTTAAGATGACCGTCGTGCCACATCTTGGTTTGTTCCTTATAAATCCTGACACTATGATAAGCGGTCATTCAGAGCTCCTCTAGCTCCAGTAGCTGGAGTTGTCTATTTTGTCCGACACTTTTAAGATCAAAATTTAGTTGTTTGATGGCCCACCAAGCTTTGTGTTCCAGTTCCACTGGAAGATGGCATGACTTCCCATATACTAAACGGAACGGGGTTGTCCTGATTGGTGTTTTATAGGCTGTTTGATAAGCCCAAAGGGCATCGGGAAGCTTGGTAGACCAGTCAGTGTGGTTTCTATTAACTGTTTTTTCTAGGATCGCCTTTAGTTGTCTATTTGATACCTCGACCTAACCACTGGTCTGTGGATGGTAAGATGTGGATACTTTGTGGTTGAATCTGTATTTTTTTAACAGAGCTTCAAAACTTCGTTCCAGAAAATGGGTCCCGCCGTCTAATATGACAGTTCTAGGGACTCCAAATCTGGGAAAAATGATATCTTTAAACAACTTGATAACTGGTTTGGAATCGCTGGAAATAGTGGGTATAGCTTCGACCCATTTCGAGACATAGTCCACCGCAACCAGGATGTAGGAGAAACCATAGGAAGAAGGAAAGGGGCCCATATAATCTACCCCCCACACGTCGAAAAGTTCAATTTCCTGCCACATTGTGAGGGGCATTTCATTCCTTTTGGATATGCTACCAGAAAATTGACATTTGTTGCGAGATTTCACAAACTCATAGGAGTCCTTTGCTATGGTTGTCCAGAAGAAGCCTGATTGTAGAACTTTTATAGCGGTTTTCTTTGCACTCATGTGCCCCCCCCCCCGTGGGGTCGGAATGGCAATGTTCTAGGATGGGGGTAATCTCTTCTTTTGGTAAACAGCGACGGAAAAGTCTATCTGTGCATAGGTGAAAAAGGTAAGGTTCATCCCAATAATATTGCTTTATATCATGGAGGAATTTCCTTTTGTCATGGTAGGAAGCGGAGGGGTGAATGATTCTTGTAGCTAGATAATTGACAATGTCAGCATACCAAGGGAATCCATGGGTAACCGTCATTAATTGGTCGTCTGGAAGAGAGTCTCGGATAGGGATTTTATCTTCATCTTCAACTTCAATACGACTGAGATGGTCGGCTACGACGTTTTCCACTCCGCTTTTATCTTTAATTTCTAAATCGAATTCCTGAAGCATCAATACCCAGCGGATACGTCTGGGTTTGGCATCTTGGTTCTGAATTAGGTATCGTATGGCGGAGTGGTCAGTGTAGACAATGACCTTGGATCCAATCAAATAGGAGCGGAATTTCTCAAACACGTAGATGATAGCCAGGAACTCCTTCTCTGTAGTAGTGTAGTTCTTCTGTGCTTCATCGAGCGTTTTAGATGTGTAATAGATTGCGTAAGGTTTCTTATCGATCCGCTGTCCTAAAACGACCCCTATGGTGTAATCGTTGGCGTCGCACATGATTTCAAATGGTTGCGACCAATCTGGGGCTCTCAGTATAGGTGCAGAAATTAAAGCATTTTTGAGAGTTGAGAAACTTTGCAAGAATTCTTGGTTAAAAATGAACTCAGTGTCTTTGGTCAGGAGTTGGGTCATGGGTTTTGCTATTTTTGAGAAATCTTTGATCAATCTTCTGTAAAACCCCGCATGACTCAAGAAAGCCCGTACTCCTTTTATATCTTTCGGTGGCGACAACTTCGAGATAACATCGATTTTTGACTTATCGACCTCAATCCCTTTGTCACTCACTCTGTGCCCGAGGACGACACCTTCACTTACCATGAAATGGCATTTTTCCCAATTCAGAATGAGGTTCGTTTCTTCGCATCGTTGTAAAACTTGTCCAAGTTTGATCAGACAGTTATCGAAAGAATCTCTGTAAATTGAAAAATCATCCATGAACACCTCCATTATGGATTCTGTTAATCCTGCGAAAATTGCGGACATACACATTTGGAATGTAGCGGGCACGTTACACAACCCGAATGGCATTCTTCTAAAAGCATAGGTTCCAAAAGGGCATGTGAAGGTAGTTTTGTCTTGGTCTTCTAGGTGTATGGGTATTTGGTAGAACCCAGAATAACCATCTAGATAGCAGAAGTATTTCTGATGGTCTAGGCATTCTAGGACTTCGTCAAGAAAGGGCAGAGGGTAGTGATCTTTCCACGTGGATTTGTTTAATTTCCTATAGTCGATGCACATCCTCCACCCCTTCACCGTCCTGGTGGGTACTAACTCATTTTTTTTCATTAAGCACGACAGTAGTGCCTCCCTTTTTAGGAACTACTTGGATGGGGCTGACCCATTGGGAGTCTGAAATCGGGTAGATTATGCCAGCTTTTAGTAATTTGAGAACTTCAAGGCGAACCACCTCTTTGAGATTAGGGTTTAGCTTCCTCTGATGTTCACGTGATGGCTTAAATTCTTCGACCATGGGTAGTATGTGCATGCATAGGGCTGGATTTATGCCCGACAGGTCAGTTATCTTATACCCAATGGCCTTTTTGTGTTTCTTCAGCTCATTCAGGAGCCTTTCTTCCTGGCCTTCTGTTAGGGTGGAACTGATGATAACTGGACATAATTTTTCCTCATCTAAGAAGACATGTTTAAGTCCCATGGGTAGAGTCTTCATCTCAGGAGCCTTAGGTGGCTCTGTTGCTTCTAGAATGGTGACAGCTTTGAGTTCCTCAAAGGTGGCCGTCGGTGCTTCTTCGGCCTTCTCTAAGTGTTGCAGACACTGTTGAACCAATTCATTTGCAGAGAATTCGACTTCTGGGCTGGTTAGAACATTCTCTAACTCGTCTGATGGCTCAGATATTTCTAATTGAGACATTTGTTGTATAGCGTCTAAAAGAAAAACCTCCTCTTGAATGCTGGGTCCTATCATGCTGTTGAGAACTCAGAATTGAATTGCGTCTTTTCCGAGTCTTAGAATGATGGTGCCGGCTTCAACATCAATAAGCACCCTAGCTGTGGCAAGGAAAGGCCTGCCAAAAATGATTGGGTATCTCAGATCTTCCTTGATGTCCATGATGACAAAGTCGCACGGGACATAGGCATCTTTGCCTATCCTAACTAGAATATCTTCAATGATTCCAAGAGGTGCGGTGATGGTAGAGTTAGGTAACTGAATTGTCATGGCTGTGGGCAGCAATTCGGTGAAGCCTAATCATTTACACAAAGAATAGGGCATAATGGATATGCTGGCCCCCAGGTCAGCTAATACCTTTTTGGTTGATGCATTTCCAATACAGCATTGAATGCCGAAGGAACCTGGGTCCTTCTTTTTCTTTGGCATTTTTTTGAGGATGATATCGGAGGTGGTTTGGGCAAATTTGATTGTTTCTTGTTCCTCATTGATATACTTTCTTGATAACAGAGTTTTGAGGTATTTAGCCCAAGCCGGCACCTCAGAGAGAGCATCAAGGAGTGGGATATCGATGTAAAGTTTCTTCATCGCCTCCTTGAATTTTTGGAACCTGGCATCCATTTTTGTTTCTCACAGTCTTCCCAGATATGGGATCCTTGGTTTGTACTACAATATTTCTGGCTCTGTGGACACTTGTTCTTTTTCTTTACCCTTTGCGCACTCTGTGGACTTCTCCGTTCCTGGCTTCGGGCTCTCATTTGGCATAAAGGCAGGTGTATCATCATCATCAAGAGTGATCCTTATAGTTTCATGAAGGGTGTGTCCAGATCTTGTAGTAACATCATTCAACTGTTCATGCCCATTTTGTTTATGTCTAGGGTTCGATTCGGGCTGCCCTGCAAATGTGCCTGCTAGAGGCTTTAGTTGCGTAGAAATTTGGGCTAGTTGAGCCTCTACTGCCTTTTGTTGAGCTTGTTGATTAGCGAGCATAGTTTGTTGGGATTGCAGCATCTGCCTTATCAAAGTCATTTCATCTTCTGGCTGAGAAGGGGTATTTTTCTGAGAAAGTTGTTGTTGTCCTTGTTGAGGTTGTTGCGGAGGCAGTGCTAACTGAGGTTGTTGCAACTGAGGGTGCACCTGTGGGTGTAGAGGAGGATGAGTATACTGATAGTAGGCGGATGGATTCCTGGGGTAGTTGGATCTTGGGAAGTTATTTCTGGGGTTCCCCTGATTTTGATGGAAGGTGCTTGGGAATCCTTGTGGGAACCTACTGGAGGATCCGCCCCACGTCTGGTGTTGCAGATTTGCGGTCCCAGCAAGGTTCCCATTTTGAAATCCTGGGTGGTTCCTTGGTTGATTAGGATTATAATAAACTTGTCCAGGAATGGAATGAATCGAATTGACTTGTTCTGGAAATTGCTCTTCAGACTGGTCAGTGATTGGTTCATACTGTTGTGGTGGTGGACACATATCCATCATCACATTGTAAAGCAAACCACATGAAAGAGTTGGATGATCAGATGCATGACAAGCTTCACAGGTTCCTGTGGCTTCTTTGACCTGTTGAACCTGAGGGTTTTTCTTTTTGTCAAATTCTCCAAGAGAAGTTTCAAGAGCTTGTTGCTTATGAGCTATGGTATTTAAGGCTTCAACAATAGCCTTCATCTCCATTGATTCTTCGGCTTTATAGACCTTGAGGACTCCTTTGCCAACTGATCATCCCCAGTTGGACTAATTCTCAACTCCAAGTGTGACTATTTTCCAGGCATCCTCGTAATTCTTTCTCATGAAATTTCCTCCAGATGAGGAATCTAGAAATTGCTTGATGTCATCACTCACTCCCCTATAGAATGTTTCTATTAATTGGTTTTGGGAGATGCCGTGATGAGGACACTTTCGCAGAAGTTCTTTGAACCTTTCCCATGCTTCCGCAAGTGATTCTCCGGGAAGTTGGGAAAAGTGATTAATCTGCCCCCTAATCTCGTAAGTTAGTGAAGGGGGAAAGAACTTCTCTATGAACTTTTCTTCCAGGGGAGCCCATGTGGTGATTATTGGCTCCCTGTCAAGTGAGTTATACCAGCTCAGAGCTCTCCCAGATAGAGTGAAGTGAAACACATGCAGCATTATTGCATCGAAGACAACTCCGTCCTGTGGGACCAGTCAACATAGTGCCTTGAACCTCTTCAGATGGTCCGTGCAGTCATCTCCAGAACCTCTAGAGAATGAGATGCCTTGCATGATCTGAATCCATTGGGTCTGGATCTCAAAGTTGGGGATGTTGATGATTGGAGGTTGAACCAGATGGTTGTCTTCGTAGTTCTTAGGGACAGCATAATCCCTCAACTGCTTGTTCCTTAGTTCCAGATGGGCAGCTTGGTTTGCTGCCTCATTTTCGGCTCAGATGCGGGCCTGTTCTTCCGCTCAGATCTCCACTTGAATCTGAGCACGAGTATCTGCGATGAGTTGTGCTCTTTGAGCGGCGATGGCGTCGTTGACCCTCTCCATTACCAGTGAATCTTGGCGTTGATCTTCAGCCATTTATCTAGCTCTTTGGTGATTGAGTCTGATGCGGCGGTGGAAGCTTCTCTCTACCTCAAAGTCGTACTCTGGATCAGGGGAGAATTCGAGGTTATGCAATGATTGCATACACTTCTTCTACCTGAGTAGAGAAAAGAAAACACCTTTTAGATGATGGTGGAGATATAATGAATTCAAGAAGATATGAATTAATGATTAAAAGAAAGTGTAAAACCCTAACCAACTAGAAAGATACTAAATGAAATTAAAACATTCCGTTGTCCCCGGCAACGACGCCAATTTTTGATGGAGCTTCCACTTACGTGGAATTGCATGCACCACTAAAAATCCTAAAGATGGTAAGTCTTCAAGTTTAGCCTTGCTTATACTAGATAGAGAACTCCACCCACGTATGCTAAGATATGTGGAAGTCTTATCATAGTATAGTTAAGGGTCGAATCCATGGGACAACGGTCTTATTGGGAGCAACAAGATGGAAAACGTTGGAATTTCACTTAATCACTTAGTAGTTAGTATTTAGATCAAAGGATAGATTTGGTTGTTTTAAACTAAGAGTAAGTAAAGTAAAGCAAGTAAATTTAAGGATGTTAAACAATGATAAGAAGTCACTAGGGTGTGATCGGTTTTCACCGCCACTACACATGGATCAAACCATGCAACGTAAAACACAACCTGCAAAAAGAGTCTAAATAGTTAGTATCTTTGTAGATTTGGTTTCCTTTCAGAGAACTAACTACAAGAAGTGTGGGAATGATGCAATGCCAGCCATCCCCGAACGAATGGTCAACTGCTTTGTATCATTACCTTCTCAAAGTGTGTACCTCGACTTACCAAAGTTGTACTTCCTTACGTCAACTAATTCCATTTCATAGTATGAAAGTACAACATTTGGAAGTGAGTTTACTCCACTTCTTGAAAGCACTCCTAGATACCGAAACAAGCACATGGTGGATACATGCACCAAGAACCAACATTCAATCGAGTTTCGAATCAAGTAGTACAAACATAGACAATTCATACTAAGAGATAAAAGATAACACAAGTTGGTGATCAAGCAACAAGCATTCATTAAACGATTGATGTTGAACTGTAAAGAAAGCAACTCTCAATTGAAAACTATGGATTACATTATATGAGATGAAAACTTGGGTAGCGGGGCTACTCCCCGCACCCCAGTGAGAGAGACTACTCGCTCATAGCTAGGACAAAGAAAGAGGCAAGAAGAGAGAGAGAGCGTCATCCCCACAAAGGAGAGAGGAAAGTCAACCCCTTGGAGAGAGAGAGAGACGATCTTCTAGCTTCACAGGTTTCTAGACGACGAGGTCCCCTCTTCCCACCTTCTTTGGTGAAGAGAGAGAAAGCAGCTTCGAGATGGAGTGTGGATCTCTGACCGGCAACCCTTGGGTGAAGGATGGAAGTTGAATTTGCTCTGGAGTGATGGAGGCAGCCTCTGGACGTTTGAAAAGAGAGCCCCTTTTGGAGGACCCCTTGGGTATTATTTATAGGCCTTAAGTGAAGTCCAAACGGTTTTGGTAAATTATGGGTCCAAACGGTCTTGGAAACCGTTTGGATCTTGAGACCGTTTGGACCCCGAGACCATTTGAGCTTCATGCGGTCTTGAGATTGTATGACTTCATGTAGTCTTGAGATCGGTTGACTCCATGCGGTCTTGAGATCGTATGGCTTCATGCGGTCTTGAGGTCGTATGGCTTCATGCGGTCTTGAGACCGGTTGACTCCATGCGGTCTTGAGATCGTATGGCTTCATGCGGTCTTGAGACCGGTTGGCTCCATGCGGTCTTGAGATCGTATGGCTTCATGCGGTCTTGAGACCGATTGACTCCATGCGGTCTTGAGATCGTATGGCTTCATGCGGTCTTGAGACCGGTTGACTCCATGCAGTCTTGAGATCATATGGCTTCATGCGATCTTGAGACCGGTTGACTCCATGCGGTCTTGAGATCGTATGGCTTCATGCGGTCTTGAGACCGGTTGATTCCATGCAGTCTTGAGACTGGTTGAGTGTTTTGTGATTTTTTTGTGTCGTTTTCTGTATGTAAAAATGGAGAAAAGTTAATCTAGCAGTGTGTTTGCAATAAAAGAGAATAGTTAGAGATTTTTTCTACTTTATCTGAGAAAGAGTGTGGAAAATTGAAGAATATTACTAAGATAACATCACAAAATTGGAGGTTATCAGATATCTGTGTAGCATATATGTTTAGGGTTATACACAACACTTCATATTGGACGATTACTCTTATTTTCTTTCCTAGATCATGTATAGTACAATAAGAAATAATAGATATGCTTATGTTGTAGTTATGCTCATGTTGTAAACATGTGTATGTTATCAAATATACTGACACTGATGGTTAAGATGAGGTTGTTAGATATTTTTAATATTGCTAGCCATGCCTATGTAATTAGAAATGCTTAAACTGCTAATCATTCTTATGCAATTAATTGTGCTATGATGTTAGTTTTACGTATGATATATATATATATATATATATATATATATATATATATATATATATATATATATATATATATATATATATATATATATATATATATATATATATATATATATATATATATATGTTCCCTTTATTTTAGATGCCAATATTGATAGCCACGCTATGATACTAGACATATTCATGATGTCAGAGATGCTTATTCTACTAGATTGTTTGTGTTGTTAGCAAGGAATATGATGACTGACAGATTAATGATGATGATTGTTATTAGATGCAGTTTGATGAAATTTGAGTAGATATTATATAGAGAAATCGATTTATTTGTTATCTATATATGCATTGATGATCATACTTGTTGCTAAAATTAATTGATTAATCTGTTTAGCATACTTGAACTATTCAATCTATTTAATTGATTATTAAATACTCCAACTGCTTAGTTACCTACTATTTAAAATGGTGTATTCAATAAGCATTGTTGGAGGTTATATCTTGTAATGCCTAGGCCCACTGTCCAAGGCTCTAGTAGAGTTTTAAGAATGACGACTGGCCCCACATACCACCACTATCCTTAACTGTGTGCTTTGTCCTCACTCACGCGTAAGTCGGGATCAACTTCCCGATTAGTCACCCATCCTAGTACTAATCCAAGCTGAGCACGCTTAACTACAGAGTTCTTTAATGATGGGCTCTCAAAAAAGGAGGTGCACCTTGGTGATATGGGTAGTCCAATCATTCCTATTAAGATCATTTTATTTGAGGCCTCAAATCCTAGGACATTACAATCTCCCCCACTTAGACTCTTGACGTCCTCGTCAAGGCTCAACTATAAGGCCACATAATATGTTCCCCATTTCAGTGCAGACCCACAATGGCCCATGGACACCCAGCTCCCGATCACAGAATACCAGCACAAGGGTAGCTACGTCAACCATGGACAACCCTTTCCTACATGCCTGGACCGCACGACTCAAGACTGGCATGCCATGCCCATGTGGGCCCCACCTACTGGAGGGGAATTGACTCTGATACCATTTGTAATGACTAGGCCCACTGTCCAAGGATCTAGTAGAGGTTCAGGAATGACGACTGGCCCCACAGACCACCACTAGCCTTAACTGCGTGCTTTGTCCTCACTCATGCACAAGCCGGGGTCAACTTCCCGACTGGTCACCCATCCAAGTACTACTCCAAGCTGAGCACGCTTAACTATGGAGTTCTTTAGTGATGGGCTCTCAGAAAAGGAGGTGAACCTTGGTGATATGGGTAGTCCAATCATTCCTATTAAGATTATATTATCTGAGGCCTCAAATCCTAGTACGTTACAATACATTACATATCTCTTGCTGGGACATGGGTCTCACCCTTGTGATTTGTCGCATCTTTTTTGGTAATCGACAGTGACGAGAACAGAACTGTGGAAGTAAAGAGGATCTATAGTAATGAATATTTTAGTAAAGGTTGCATATGCTGCAACACATCCATTCTTAGGTAAAACTGATGTAATATTATCCATATTTTAAAGAGGAAAAGACATTAATGTTGGTATTTGGTATATGGATTGTGGTCCCTCTAGACATATGACTTATGATGCTACATTTCTTATATCATGCACTCCTGGTACTCACATGACCCTTTTGCGCTACTACTGGAGCATCTTTTCCAATTAAGAAGATTGTGACACTTGACTATACTAGAGGACAGTATAGTGTACCTTTTCCCATACACATATTACATCCTAAAATAAAGTTATGTTTTCAATATTCCATACACAAAGCAAAAATTAGTTCCCCACCTTGTAAGATTCATGTCGTGAGGAGGTCATTGGTCTATAACATTGGGGGCACTTATTTGGTTGATCATGTTGATAAGGTATGCCCATAGAGCCAATCATATGATGATTGATGTGGCATATACCTTAAAGGATTTGATGAAAACTTATAAAGAAAAGCTTCCAATTCATTATGTTCCATTCAGTTATAAGATAATGAGGAAACACTATCAATGTCTAGAGAATAATATTACTCAATGACATATGTCTTCAAGTATTATCCTTGTGGAAATGAGATCATATGGATGTGAAGAGTACATATACATATTCTCATTAGGTCCCTAGTCATTTGTTACTATGAAAGGTAGATAGACACCAGAAACACATAAGACTGGGGTGTGAGTTGGTTGATGACTGAGTCTCACTAAGTCTTGATATGGCAATATCAAACCAAGCACACATATACATGTTAGGGAACAGTGTATCAGACAGACCCATCTTGAGAGTGACACATGGAAACCACCATATTGTAAGTCATAGTCAACTCTCATAGTGAAGGTTATGATTGTGATTTTTAGACCTGAAATCACTGCACTAGTCACATGTTTTGGGTACACTTTGACATCATCAAACGGAGTCCTGAAACATGGGTTGTTATAAAGGTGATGATTGAGTGGCTTTGACACATGGGGATAGAATGTGAGTGATAGATATGGGATTTGTCCCTCGTACTGGAGTATGATATCTTGGCCACTTGATTAGCAAGACTTAGAAATGCATGTGCATGTACATGTGAATCAATAAGTGATATTGAGGTCACATTATCTCATACAGACTTCTCTTAGTTCAAGAAACATGAGATGAATGTTGAGAAGATGATGAGCTCATTCCTCAAGTTCATTCTGCATATCAAAAACATAGGAATTATACAATCACTGCAACACCTTACACAAATTGTAGGTTGAAGTTGTTCTCCAACATTCCATTCACTTTGGTAGCACTGATGTGTGACTAGGCACCATTCCTTGCTTATGATGTCATAAGCTAGTTATGGACATTCATTGCTAATGTGATATGGGATCTAAATGGTCACACACATAGGAACTCATCTAGAAGAGGAGTTTATCTTGAATGATGATTCGATTGATTATTAAAGTGTTTAGGTATTCAATTCATGCAACATATCCACTAATTGGCTGAATGGACTACCAAACGACCATCTCACTAAGTGAAATAGACGTTTGGGTAGCCAGATGGGAGTCTCAAATGTTGAGATGGATGTTTGGTTGTCAATCTGATTAGAGTTCAAATTGACTAAGTTCTGCCCTTGAACCGATCAGTTCAATGTGATAGAACTGATCGGATCATCTCAGACTCACCAAATGACCATTTGGGTGAGTGAGAAGGGAATCTCACTTGTGTGAGATGGCTCGGTTGGGATGAACAAATATTCTAGATATTTCCCAAATAGTTTAGATTGTACAAACTTGGGGTGCAAGGACTTGATATGAGATATTAATTGGAAATCAAAATTTCTAAATTCTCATGCAACTGGGAAACTGCCAGACGGTCATCTGGCACTGCCAGACGACCGTCTCGGGTGACCAGACACAATCCCACACAATCCCGTATAGACTAGGAACCATAACCCCGACCTCTACTATAAATAGAGGGGTACTGAGGTCTTCCCAGAACACAACACAGACAACTGAGAATTGGTTCCTCTGACAACTATTCTCCTCTCTGGTTGTGGTAACTAAGAGAGCCCAAGCAAGTCCTACCCAACATGGAGGGATAGCTATGGGACAGAAACAAATTGTGATCGTTGTTGGTGGGAGAGTAGGTTGGTGACTAGTACATCAACAAGAGGGACAACTCCTTCCTATCCACTCTTGGTGAACGACAAGAGTTCTAGTTGGTCAATGTGGACTACTCTAGAGGTAGGAGTCCTTTGGCTGCTTCTTGAAGAGAAAAATCAGCCTACAGTCTGTGGTGAGACTACAGGAGCACTGCAGAAGATGTTCTATTCGTTGTTCATGGTGAACCAGGAGCTGCACATCCACCGTCGAAGAGAAACTAGAAATAATTTTCAAAGAAGTGAGTTGTGTCATTGGACTTGCTCTAGGACTAGGTATAACTCACTATACAATCCTTCCTATTTTATAGCAGTTGACATGATCTTGTTGTTATGGGAATATAGATAGATAAAAATTTTGTTTCTGCTACTATACTTTGTGCCCGTATTTCACAATAGTGGTATCAGATCTAGGTTAATTTACTATATTTTAGAGATATGATCATATTATTTTTTTAATAAATTTTTTATTGCATACGATGTGGATATTTAAACTATCTCATATGCGTATCCGATCAATTTATATATATATATATATATATATATGTCTATATATGATATATATGCAATTCATACACGTCACCCTAAAAGTAGTTTTGATGGTGGATGTATAGTTGGTTATGGCCTAAACCCTATATCTGTGTGTGGTTGGATAGTTTGGTTACTTTTATCTCAGTGTGCGTACTGAGCCTCTACCTCCCTCTTCCCAATGTAAAGTTAATGCTTTCCTACCCTTGCTCCCCTTGAATGTAACTTGGGGTTTCTCTTATTCAATGTATTAAAGAAGAAACATGATAGTTGTTTTTCTTGCAACAATGTTGAAGATGTTCATCGTCGGGTGAGACGAACAGTTCATGAGATGAGCTGACCATCTAGAGGATCAAGGAGGACAAAGCGATTGAACCAAATGACCGCATGGTGGACCCAACTGACTGTTTGAAAGGAGTCCAGACATTGATTGGATAGGAAGCCACACAACTATCCCAGAAGGCCCAACTAAATATTTAGAAGGAGTCCAAACATTAGTTGGACAGGAGAACCAACTGACCCACCAAGAGGCGAGATGACCAATTCAAGGGTTGAATCGATTTACACAGATTGGCAAGTACATGTCTATACCAACAACATGTTCATACATGTGATGTGATGATTGACCTAGGTGTTAGTAATTCCTTTTGGCTCCAAGGAATTACAAGTATACATGGCCATAAACATCACTTTGTGTTTATACTGCATGTTTAAGTTGTGGGATATAGCATGTATATGATACAGACTATATATGCGATGATTGGATACAATATATGTATATATATTATATATAAAAAAAATCCTCAGTCAAACATATTCAGTCTAAGATGCTTTCCTTTAGAAATACACATGAAAGCTTGATCGACCAAGAGTAGATTTGCACAAATCATGGTGCATCGTCTATCTCATGGAAGTGTGATGGTAGATATGTAGATTTGCACAAAGAATGGTGTGTATCTATCATATTAGCTATTAGGTCAGGCTTAACTGGGGACTTGGAGAGCCCAACCCCAGAGGCATGTAGATGATCATGACAAAGAGTTGCACATATCATCTATCCAAGAGTTGCATGTGATGCAATTGGCATGATGGTCTACCTAAATAATCAAGTTTTGGGCGATCTGAAAAAGCTGACTCATGATATGTGGAAGTATGTATCTTTGCTCATTAGAAGTTGTTCGCTACAATTTTCCAAATTTTATCAATTTGAACAGAATAATGAGAATGATAATGAGTCAAAGACCTAATTAGTATCACCCAAATTTAATCAAAATCAAATCAAATAAAAATGAGTTTTTGAAAAAATTGCAAATTCTTTTGTAGAATCGAATGGCAGTGAACAACAATCACTTTTATCTATGATCGGTCCTTGAGAAGGAAAAATTAATTGGAAAAAACATCCACTGTTGGTTCAGGATGCTGAGAATTGTTCTCACACAGGAGCACAAGCTCTATGTCCTGGAAATGCCAAAACCATAGGAACCACCTCAAAATGCACCAAAGGCTGACAAGGGTGTTTACAAGAAGCATACTGAAGATGTCGTAGATGTAAAATATTTGATGCTATGCTCCATGAACTATGACTTGCAAAGGCAGCATGAGAACATGGATTTGATTGAGATGGGCACACGTCTCAAGAACATGTTCAAGATCAGGAAAGACATGAGAGATATGATGTCTCATGACAATGTTCAAATGTAACATGGCAGAAGGAGATCCAGTAGGTCCTCATGCACTCAAGCTTATTGGATATGTGGAGAACCTTACTAGATTGGGAATACCCTTGGGATAAGAGTTGGCCACTGACGTGATTGTACAATCTCTTCTAGAGTCATATAGTTAGTTTGTCATGAACTACAACATGAATGACTTTGACAAGTCATTTACAGAGTTGTTGGGCATGTTTAGAACAACTGAGAGATAGATGAAGAAAGACAATCCCAAGTCTGTGATGATGATCAACAAGACATAGGGGAAGTCTAAAGGCAAAGTAAAATCTAAGAAGGGTTCTAAAGCTATCCAGAAGACCGAGTCTTCAGGTCTCAAGGCAAAGGGATGTATAAAGAAAGTAAGAGGCAATTGTCACCATTGTCACTAGCCTAGACATTAGAAAAGAAATTCCCCACTCTGGTTAGAGGAATTAAAGAAGAAGAAGGAAGGCACTGAGGCCTCCATTTCAGGTATAAATATTATAAGATAAATTTGATTACTTCTTTATTTGGTATGTGATACAAAATAGAGATCTGGCATACTGATGTGCAGGATCTGATAAGAAGTAAAATCCCTCATGGAGGACAAAAGATGGACAAGGGGGAGAAAGAGTTGTGGAATATTTAGTCTACATTTTAAATTTATCTTAGCCCAATGGGCATGTTATAGAGTTAGTTGAACTGCTATTTCATTATGACATAAGAAAAAAAATACTTTAGAGAATCTTGTATGACAAGGATGATATATCAATAAAGTATGAGGTTGTTGTGTCACAAGATATGATCTTGCATGGCAATGCCCAAACATCTATATGATCTTTGTATGAAAGATTTTCATATGACTATTTATATTGTTAATACCAAAGGATTATAATTGATAAATCAAGTTTATCATTAGTAATCATCACATTAGACGTATATATAAGAAATGCATACCAAGAATACATGTTGATGTACATATAGACTCCCTTGGTTTTGAACGTAAGGAAATTTGCAATTCTTTCTTGTACATAACGTGACATGACATCCTTCACTATAAGTAGTGGGAGGAAAAGCTTTCCGTTAGACCTCATACATGAAGATCTTATCGAACAAATTCTATACATAACTACTTATACTTTGTTTCATTTACTAGTAATATGATGACATGTACTCAGTAAAGAAAAAACATAATTCTCTTGAAGTGTTCAAGGAGATTATAAATGAAGTATGACTTTGATGAAAGTATTAAGAAACTTTGATGAGATCAAATGTTGAAATACTTTGCATCAATACCTTGGGTACCTTCAAAGAAAGGATTGTGATAATGTATCAAAAGTCAAATCCATATGAACAAGATGATGTGACAGTATGAAGGAATTATACTATGATGACTCATCATATAATGATCAATTAATCTAATCTTCTTATACTCATAAATATATACCTATCACTAAATAATGTACCATCTAAATGGTTTATAAGACATCATATATGTGATTAGGGAATGTCCCAATATTTCTAAAGGATTGAAACCTACATTGAGAAATAAGTTTATTGAAGAAGGTTTGTCCATAAACCATGACTGTTGAATATTATTATTAATCCCAATCCAATAACAAAAGTGTTTTGATTATAGGATAGCTAACTTCCTAAAGAATCAGTGGGAGTCAAACTAAAACCCAAAATGTTTGAGGTCAACAAATAGGTACAATGATAACTTAGAGAATCACAATTTGTTGTGGAATCTCAAGTTCATCATGTAACACAGAATAAAATAGCTCTAGTTGAACACATCTGAGATTGGAGGATTGTGAATCCAACAATTCCGATAGGTTGGTCATAATAGATGAGACGACTAGTCAACTAGAAGCTATCTATGAGTAATATGGGATCCATGTAAGCTAACAAGGTTGGACCTTGATAGTGCCACCTAAAGGGGTAATACCTAAAGGGTGCAATAAGGTCTTGTGGCATAGACCTACATGGATAACATAAAAGGACAAATTGTTTAAAAAGTTTTCAAATCATTCAATTTTTTGAACATGATAGTAATCCATTTACCAATTTTCATGCTTGTTGTTGTAGTTAGAATAGACTATAAGATTTGGCATATGAAGATGTATATGGGATTCATTAACAAGAATACATCAAAGGATGTGTACATGACACAACCAAAAAGGTTTCATGACTTCAAGGAATGCAAATAAAGTCTACAACCTACAAAGTTCAATATGGGATTGAAACAAGCATCTCAGAAATGGGATCTTGACTTGATAAGATAGTCAAAGAGTTTGACTTGAATCAAGATAAAAGATGAAATATGTGCTTACAAAAGAATTAGTGGGAGCATATATGAATATTCTACATACGATGAGGAATAACATCTCAATATTGTGAATGTTGAGATCTGGCATGAAAAAACCCTTCATAATGAAGGATTAAGTGGAATGTCTTATGAGATAAGGATCAATACCTATGAGGTACTTCTTGAGTATTTCACAATGGAAGTTTAAGCACATGCAATAGCAATGTGTTGAAAGAGTTCAACACATGAAGGATTCAGTGAGAGAGAACTCACATTAGTCTCTCATGGACCTTATGTTCTAATTATTGTGAAGAATGGAAATATCATGATTAAGACTCCATACACTGGTATAATAATGGATCTATCATGTAAGCTATTATCATGCTTATCCCATATAATCTTTTATGTATTGGACTTGATAAGATGATATTAGAATCCAATAAGGGTTATTGGAATGTCATAAAGATATCCATTAGTACTTGAGAAGTGATTAAAGATAGATTTCTAAGCAATGAAAGTAAGAGTTGGATGAAAGGGTTACATCGATGCAAGTTTCCATAATGAAAAAGTGATGGCAAATTAAAATATGTTTGATTTAGAAGAGAAATATTATTAGTTGGAAGGGTTTCGAACTAATATCCATTAATTCCATTCTATAATAGAAGCTGAGTATACTTGTGTTATGAACACATAGTGATACTATATGGATCTAGAAGTTCATATGATGAACTTATAGATGACACAACCATTGATGACTCAGTAGTGATACTATGGCAACAATGGAAGTAATTGTTAGGCAAGGAATGTCAGATACCATATTATGGCAGTTCTGTCTCGTACGAGAAATCATACAACAAAGAGATTAGGAACATGTAAGATACCAACTGTAAGAAAAGTGTTGCTAACCCGCTAAATCGGCACTAGCATAGAAAAACTATGTTGGACATGTTTAGGTCACTAAGGATGAGATCCATTAGTGGTTGACTCTAAGTACAAGTGGGAGTCTGTTGGTAAGGTATGCCCATGGAGCCAATCATGTGATGATTGACATGGCATATACCTTAAAGGGTATGATTAGTACTTATAAGGGAAAGCTTCCAATTCATTATGTTCATTGAGTTATGAGATAATGAGGAAACACTGTGAATGTGTAGAGAATATGATTACTCAATGACGTATGTCTTCAAGTATCAGCCTTGTAGGACTGAGATCATACAAATGTTAGTTATACATATACTAATTCTCACTCTATCGCTAGTTGATTATTACTATTGAAGGTATATATGACCAGTTTCACATAAGACTGGGGTGTTAGTCAGTTGATGACTGAGTCTCACTAAGTCATGATATGGCAATATCAAACCAAGCACACAGATACATGTTAGGGAACAGTGTATATGACAAACCCACCTTGAGAGTGACACATTGAAACCATCATATGGTAAGTCATAGTTAGCTCTCATAGTGAAGGTGGTGATTGTGATTCTTAGACCTAAAATCACAACACTCATCACATGTTGTTGGGTACACTTTGACATCATCAAACACAGTCTTGAAACATGGGTTGTTATAAAGGTGATGATTGGGTGACTTTGACACATGGGGATAGATTATGAGTGATAGATATGGCATTTGTCCCTCCTATTGGAGTATGATATCCTGACCACTAGATTAGTGAGACTGAGAAACGCATGCGCATACACATGTGAATCAATATATGATATTAAGGTCACAATGTCTAGGACAGTCTGTTCTTGGTTCAAGAAACATGAGATGAATGTTGAAGGGATGACGAGTCCATGCCTTGAGTTCACTCTGGACATCAGAGACAAAGGAATTATACAATAACTAAAACACCTTGAACATATTGTAGGTTAAAGTTGCTCTTCAACATTCCATTCACTTGGGTAGCACTGATGTGCGACTAGGCACCACTCCTTTCTTGTAATGTCATAAGTGTTGGTATAGTATGCCCATAGAGCCAATCATATGATGATTGCAATGAGGCATGTGATACTTGATTTGATAATAATAAAGAAAATTTTCGTCTATATGTTTTAACTATTTTGAGATAATAGTATAACATGTTAGATGTCTAGAGAGTGACAATACTCAATGACATAAGTCTTCAAGTACGTGACTTGAACAACGAGATCATACAGATGTTAATAGTATGTACATTCTCACTACCGTCCCTAGTCAGTTGTTATTGTGGAAATATCCATAGACCTCAATAACATAAAAGACTAGAGTGTGTGTTGGTTGATGATAGAATCTCATCAATCATGATATATGATGTCAAACCAAGCACATAGATACATGTTGGAGAATAGTGTATCAGAGAGACCCACCATAAAAGTGATGCACGGAAACCATACTTGGTTAGTCAAGATCATCTCTTATTGTATTATGGTGACTATAGTTCTTAGACTAGAAATCACCGCACTCATCACGTCATTGGGTACACTTTGACATCATCAAACGTAGTCCTGAAACATGGGTTGTTATAACGGTGATGATTGGGTGACTTTGAAACATGGGGACTTGATTGTGAGTGATATATATGGAATTTTTCCCTCCTAAAGTAGTGTGATATCCTGTCCACTTGAGGAGTGAGACTGAGAAATGCATGGCCATGCACATGTAAGTCAATATATGATATTGAGCTTATATATATCTCAGATAGTCTACTCTGAATCAAGAAACATGGATTGAATGTTTGTTGAGGATGACAAGTCCATGCCTTGATTTCAATCTGGATATCAGCGACAAAGGAACTAAACATTCATTGTAACACCAATAACAGATTGTAGGTTGAAATTTGTTCTTGAACTTTCCTTTTCACTTGGGCATCACTAATGTGTGACTAGGCACCACTCTTTTCTTGTGATGTCATAAGTTAGTTATGGACATTCGCTACCAACGTGAAATGGAACCTATAGGGTCACACACATAGGATTAACTTGGAAGAGGATTTTATCCATGAATGATGTTTATATTGATTACTAAAGTGTTTAGGTACTCAATTAAACATTCATTCAATAGAATTGACCCGAAATCATAAAGTTCAAGTGTTGAACCAACTGGTTAGAGTGTCAGATTGATTGAGAACTACATTGACTGAGTTCTGCACAACTTGGACCACCAACGGACCGGTTCACTGGGTGAACTGATCGGCTCATGGTCTGTGAGACAAAAGGTTCACTCTAGTGAACTGATCAGTTCACGTGGACCAAAGAAGCAAGTGTTGGGTTTCCTGATTCGTGAGAAAAGATCCTCGTTTCACTTGTTCAATTCGATTGGGACAATAATTAATCTTTGCATTAATTAGAAATGAATAAGGAAAGTCAATTGTGGGCAAGTCGGGGAAGTGAAGCAACCAGTTCAGTGGGTGAACTGATCGGATCACCTACCCAAATGACTGGTTCATTTATGAACTGATCATCTCATCTGCCAAAATGACCGGTTTAGTTGTGAGCTGATCGGTTCGCCTACCATAGTGTAATCAGTTCGTGGAAAATCCAGACCCTTCTACTCCCACACAGACTGGGAACCCTGACCCTGCCCTCTACTAAAAAATAGAGGGGTACATGGGGCTTCTCAGAACACACAGCTCAGAACATCAGTTGCTCTACAAAGTTGATGTCCTCTCTGGTTATGGTAACCGAGAGAGCCCAAGCAAGTTCTACACGTCTAGGGAGGAACAACGAGGGAAAGGCAAGTGCAGAAAAGTGACTGGTGGTGGGAGAGTGTGTCGGTGATTAGTATGTCGATAGAAGGGGACAACTCCTTCTAGTCTGTCCATCAGGATGGCTAGATTTCCCGGTGGTCTGTGCAGACTATCTATAGAGGCGGTAGATTTCTTCCGCTTAGGAGGACGACCATCAACCGCAATCCGGGTCAAGACCAGGAGCTGCACAGAGGTCGTCGAAGAGTAGGTGGTTGAAGGTCGTACTAGTTGTGAGGTATTGTCACTAAGCAATAGACTAGGTATATCTCACTAAACCATCTTTCCTATTGCATAGTTGTTGATGCGATCTTCTGGTTATGGGTTAGTGGTAAGATAAAAAAAAAATTCCACTACCTGTTCTGTCCTACAAAACCCAACAGTGGTATCAGAGACAGGCTAACATACTATGTTTTAGGATTAATCGATATGATCCGATTTTGGTTTTTCTCCATTTATTTATTGCATGTGATGAAAATACTTTATCTGGCTAATATGCATATCCGATTAAATACCAAAAATCCCTATATACATATATGATATGGTATATATATACAATCGATATGTGTCACCCTGAAACAGTTTTAGTGGTGGATGTGTAGCATGGTTATGGCCTATAAACCCCTATGTGTGTGCTTGTTTGGTTGTGGTTGTTTGCTCTCAGTATGCGAACCGAGCCTTCTTCTATTCCGGATGTAACTCGAGCCTTCTCTTCTACATTTGCTCCCCCTAAATATAACTCAGGTTTTTCAAAGAAATATGTAAAAGTAGGATAGTTTTTTTTCCTGTTATGTCAAAGAGTGGTGGGAACCCATACGAGCAGTTAAAGGACCGAGATGATTGGATGATGGTGCGAGATGAGCAGCTGGTGGCCTAACGAGGAGCATGACGACCCGACAAACTGACCGTCTGGAGGTGTCAGATGATCGATTGGTGACAACCAACCGACCAACCAAGAGGCAAGCCAATTAGTTATAGGATGAGCTGATCAACCCGGAACGTCCCAAGCATAGATCTTCATTAACAACATGTTGCTGCATGTGATGTAGACCTAGATGGTCGTAATTCCTTGTGGCTCAAGGAATTACAAATAGGATGGCCATAACAATTGTTTTATGGCTTTGCATGTTTTCTTGTGGGATATATCATGTATATGACACGTACGATATATGTGGTGATTGAATGTATATGTATATAAATACCAAACCCCTCAATATAAATATTAAGTTTAAGATGCCTTCCAAAAGTAGCACACATGAAAACCTTGATGACTAAGTGTGGGCACCCCCTAGCGTGGTGCACCGTCTATCTTCCTGGAAGTGTGATGGTGAATATGTTGGTCTGCCCTAGCAGGGTGCATATTCATTGTGTTGGCTTTTGGGTTGGACTTAACTAGGTGACCTTGATTGGATCAAGAACCTTGAGGTATGAATATGTACATGACAAAGAGTTGTGGATGACATCTGTCAAGAGTTCCATAAGATGCAATTGGTAAAAGTTGCCTACCTGAAAGAATCTAGTTGCAGGTAACAACCCTAGCTGGTCCATGACTTAGAGGAAATCAAGATCTTACTCACTAGAAGGTTGTATGTAGCAATATTCCGAATTGATGGTGAGGGCTATCAATTTGATCAAAATAGTGGGAGCAATAATTAATTAAAGACCTAATTAATATCATCAACTTTATCAAATCAAACAAATAAAAATGTTTTGAAATGTTGCAAAATTATTTTGTAGAATCTAAAGGACAAACACATATACATTATCATTGTGATCAGTTCATAAATATGATAAACTTTAAATCTGGTTTTGGACCTTTGAGAAGTGTTGAAGAGCAAGAGCAAAGTGAAACGAGCCAAAATTCGGGGAGTTTTATGAGTGAGTGTAAACTCTAAAGTCCTTGAAAGACCAGAGCTAGTAGAACCACTCCAAATGCACCTAAGGCTAAAATTGGATGCTTACTTGAAGTATGCCAATGATGCCTAAGACATCAAGAACCTTATGTTGAGTTATATGAACAATGAGTACCATAAATAGCTTGAAGAATGTACATTCTTGAGATGGTTATACATCTTAACAATCATGTAAATTATGAAAGGTATAATGTCTTCAAAGCAATGTTTGAGTATAATCAGACAGATGGAGATCAAGTATAATCTCATATGCTCAATATGATTGTGCATTTAGATTAACTGTGATTTCTTATAGGTCAAGAGTTGACCAAACATATGATTCTACAAATTGTTGTGTGAATCAAATAGCCAATTTATCAAATGTTGAGTAACTTGGCCAAACCATTGTCTGAAGTGCTTGGCATATTGATGCCAAAGCATGAATGAAGAAAGGACAAAACCTATGATAATGATCAGCAGAGTGAAGTCCATAGACTAACGCAAGGTCAAGAAGCGTTCTAAAACCAAGCTTAGGTCCAACTCTTCATCACTCAAGATATGGAGAGGAGTAAGATGAAAAGGGAAATTAACTCTTTACAGAGGATCTTAGGAGGATGAAAAAGAGATAGAGATCTCTACTTTAGGACCTAAGAAGAAGTAAGCTAGAAACTATGCGGAGCAAGAGTTGCTACCATTACAGTTACAATATGGCATTCATGGGCATATAATAGAATTAGTGAATTGCTATTATACATCTTCCATCAATGAAATCATCATACATCTTGTATGGACAAGAGTGTAATGAATTGATGTTTCATTTCAAAGAAATGCTCTTTGATGGCAATGTTTGTGTCTCATCAACTATACTTGATAGTTAAAGAGACAAATGTGTGTGACACATGTAATGAATGACATGATAACTCAAACTTGAATACCTATAGCATAGTCATCTGTAGTGCATAAATGAGAATTGCATTTCTAGAATTCCATATGATGGTTATCTAGACTCATTTTATTTATTTAACCAATAGAGACATACTAATCTCATTCATTGTGCAATATGACAAAGGTTCTTCACTAGATGTAGTGGGAGAACGATTATTCTATTAAGGACTGTACATATTGATATATATATACCTTTTAGAATAAATGCTATAGGTAATCAATAGTATTTCAATATATTTACTGATGACCTCAGTAGATATGGTAATTTGTATTTAATAAATACAAACATAAATCTCTTGAAATGTTCAAGGAGATCATAAATGAAGTACATAACAAACTTGCTCCATGTGTATGCAGATCTTTAATATTATACAACTTCAAGCACCTTATAACAACCCTCATGTTCCTACAAGGATATTCATTTCACTACTTCTCCCACCAACCAATGGAAATAGGTCTACAGACTCATGGCACTACATGTTTATTGTAACATCTATCTCGAGAAAACAAGATTAACTAATGCAGAAGCGTTCACTAAGCAGCGGATTACCAAAAATCACTAAAAATTAAAGCTTTTTGTGAAGAGATCTTTAAATGGTAAAGCTTTTTCATAAAGCTACATGATAAGTTATTGACAAACTGATCCATCAGTACATCTCTGTAAGGTCGTATCTCAAGATTACAATCATCAACTACCATGTTAACTATATAAGGCAAGATACAGAAATCTTGAGGTACTAGACCAAAATCTCGAAAGCACTAACTATTACTCCGAGGACCTGAGAGTACAGAGACGACACATAGGACTCTAACTACATCTATACGTGGCATAACAACCAGTTCTCCACCTGAAACTTCACTGTTGTCCCTGGTACTGTTGATGTTGCCCTTCACCTATTGAAGGATTTCTGCCTCCTCGCACACGTCCACCTAAAAATATGTTTCTCACGGGGTGAGACAATTATAAAATTGTCCCAGCGAGAGTTATAACTCTTCACCAGAAACATAATTATTGCAGCTTAAGAGAATAAATGTACACAAAGAAGTTATATTCGTCTGGGAGTAATTAAAACAATGTTTAACAAATTAAACCATTCTTCCTATTAAAGCAATACAGCTATAATTTGATAAACCCATATGTCATTTATCTTCTAAGAAATAGAAGAACATGTATGGAATTTATTTACTATAAAACCATTATTACAACACTAACTCTCTTCAGACTTAGATCATATATCTAATGTCTGACATCATTATTGGGGAGTCATGGCCTGTAGCCATACTTTTTCCTCACAAAGTGTTAGGATCTCAATTCCTCAACTTATCAAGTACCTTTCTAAATTTATCATCATGATTATAGAATCTAGGTACTTGAACTCATAATTTACCATTCACTAGGTATCATAGCATACCATTATACTTGAAGCATGTAAAGTAATTTCAATACATAAGATATCATAATCATTACCTGGATATGATCACCTCTTTATGAAAACCTGCATGATCAATATTTACTAATAACATGCATATTGTATCATAACAACACCATACAAGTTCTTCTCAAATTATGTATGTGATACCACGGCCGTGCTACCTTGCACGGTCGTGCCACAAAGGACTCACCACGACCGTGTCATAATACCACAGTTGGTTTCTAGGGTTAGGATTCTCATTTAATCCAAATAGAGTTATTCAACCTCTTAACTAGATTAGGAATAGTGATTCCTATCTAATTTCTCAATCATGGAGTTTCATGCTTAAAAGCATAACTCAGAATTAGGGTTACTTGTTCATATCATCACATTTCCCTAGATTAGGGTTTACTATTCACATAGCATCACATTACCCTAGATTAGGGTTTACTATTCACATAGCATCACATTACCCTAGATTAGGGTTTACTATTCACATAGCAGTGAATTGAGATCATACCATTGTTATGTATGAAGATTACTTCCATTCATGTCTTCACTTAGGTTAAGATTCATTGATCATCATATGTAGGGTTTCCATGATCCCATTGTAAAGGATCCTACCCTAATTATGTGTATTCATACATGTTGGAAGTATATTACTTGATTCCCATTCATATTAGGAGTCTTCTCTCCCCTCTTATTATTATATGATGTTTACATCTCTTATGATTAGGTTAGGTCAATTCAACCTTGATAACATAAGTCACATTATTACTACAATGTTCATTAGGGTTTGCTTGATCAAGAGGTGTTGACTACTTAAACCCATCAAGGGTACTTTGGTAAAGTCCACCATTAGTCATAACATGCATCAACCAACTAATTACTTGTTCCCTTAATGTCTTTGGATATCATTAGGGTTTAGATTAATCAACCATTGAACCATATAAGGCTTCAAAGCAATAAGCATTCTTGACCTTAAAAGATCCCAAACAGTTTTGCACTTTCAACCTCCAAACGGTTTTGAAACCGTAGGAATCCAAACGGTTTTGAAACCGTTTGGTCCCAAACGGTCTTGAGACCATTTGGTCCCAAACGGTCTTGAGACCGTTTGGACTCAAATGGTCTTGAGACCGTTTGGTCCAAACCTCCTCAAAACCGCATGGACCAAAGAGTGTCTTAACCACTCCAATTGAGTTAGGGTTTCCAATGTTGAACTCCTCAATCGATTATGTACTTATTATTCACTCATCAATTGAGTTAATTAGGTCAACCCTTAACTGATTTTACACTCAATTGACCCTCAATTGACCATCAATTAGGGTTTGAATCATTTGGATTAGGGTTTGGAATTGTTAACCCTTCAACATATTTCAATGGGAGTCTAATTTATTTGAACCCATTGAACCATCATCCAATTTGAACATGACCTGACCCCAAACGGTCTTGAGGTCATTTGGATGACCTCCAAATGGTCTTGAGACCGTTTGGCCATCATGTCATCAAAATCCAAGTCAACCAATTAATGTTTGGATCATTGGATTGATCACCAAATCAGCAATTGATTACACTTTAACTTAGTAACATTAGATCATCAATTGCTTAACCATACTCACCCCTAGACCTCCAAACGGTCTTGGGTGACCTCCAAACGGTCTTGATACCGTTTGGATGAGCTCCAAACGGTCTTGAGACCGTTTGTCTCATCCAACCCTTGGATTCTAGTGAAATTCATCAAGGTTTGGTCTATTGAGTCGATCAACAAATCAGCAATTGATTGCTTTGTAACTTGATAACTTTGGACCTTAAAATAGGCAACCATACTTAACCCTAGACCTAAAAATGGTCTTGGGTGATCCCCAAACGTTCTTGAGACCGTTTGGGTGATCCCCAAATGTTTTTGAAACCGTTTGGGTCAATCAACCCAAACCATCATCCTAATCACTTACAAAATCAGCACTTAGCCGATTAGGGTTCATGCCATAACTTTGGATCTTCAAACACTTAACCATACTCAACCCTAGACCTCCAAACGGTATTGGGTGATCCCCAAACGTTTTTGAGACCGTTTGGGTAATCCCCAAACGGTTTTGAAACCGTTTGGGCAAATTAACCCAAAAAGTCAAATCAATCAAGTTGAAAATCAGCACTTAATCCAATTAGGGTTTACCTAATTGATTAGCCTTCAACTCATGATTCCTTTGTAATTAATCCATAAATTTTGGTGAGTTATTAACCAACATCATTATGAACAGAAATCGCAAACGGTCAACCCTTGGTCAACGCTCTCAAATGGTTTTGAAACCGTTTTCCCAAAAAGGTCAAGTTAATCAGGTTGGAAATCAGCACTTAATCCAATTAGGTTTAACTAATTGATTAGCCTTCAACTCATGATTCCTTGGGAGTTAACCTATAAAATTTTGTGAGTTATTAATCAACATCATTATGAACAGAAATTGCAAACGTTCAACCCTTGTTCAACGCTCTCAAACGGTTTTGAAACCGTTTGCCCAAAAAGGTCAAGTTAATCGGGTTGGAAATCAGCACTTAATCCAATTAGGTTTAACTAATTGATTAGCCTTCAACTCATGATTCCTTGGGAGTTAACCTATTCAATTTGGTGAGTTATTAACCAACATCATTATGAACAGAAATATCAAATGGTCAACCCTTGGTCAATGCTCTCAAACGGTTTTTGAAACCGTTTGCCCAAAAAGTTCAAGTTAATCAGGTTGGAAATCAGCACTTAATCCAATTAGGTTTAACTAATTGATTAGCCTTCAACTCATGATTCCTTGGGAGTTAACCTATAAAATTTGGTGAGTTATTAACCAACATCATTATGAACAGAAATATCAAACTGTCAACCCTTGGTCAACGCTCTCAAATGGTTTTGAAACTGTTTTCCCAAACCGACCTTGCAAAACCGTTTGCCCTTCAAACGGTTTTGAAACTGTTTGCCCCAAATGGTTTTGCAAACTGTTTGGCCCAAGGATGCAAGACCATTTGCTAAAGTAACATTGGTATTCACGCCCCCTTCTTCTACCTCCAGATCAAGGTCTGTTCTTCACGGTTTTGGTTGCAAGAATGCATAGAAGGATGGAAGAAAGAAGAACTAGCAACGTTTGCAAGAAAAGAAGATGCATAATCAAAGCTTTAAGGTTTAGAGTTATAAAACCCGCCTTAGAATCTGATCTAGAGCTCCAAGATCCGTAGATTTAATGGTGGCTTGAGCTCCAGGGGTCGTCCAAGGTCCTTTCTTCAAGAATTGGATGGAGAAGATGGCTAGAAGCAAGAGTTGTGTAAGGAATACTAGCAAACCAACCTTATAATGGAATTTCCTCCATGAATCCGAGCTAGAAGATGACCAAACTTACCTAGATCAACTTGGTCATCCTCCTCTACTCCTAACATCCTCCTTGCTCGGCCCAAAGCAAAAGGATGAGAAGAGGAAATGAAGGGAACGATCCCTTGATTGTGGAAAGAGCTTGCTTATATATTTTTGGGCATATTTCCAAGGCAATGATAAATACTTCTTCTCTTTTACATCTATATCCTCGACGCCCCTCTCCTACTTCTTTTCCACGTTCCTCCCTTCTCATAATCATGCAAACTTATCTCTCAACCTTGGTTTAGAGGAAAAGAAGCCAAACACTTTATTAAGTCATACATATATAAGGGTCATTTTGCATATATCTTGATTATTCAATTACAATGATTATCCTTCTTATATGGTTACTCAAATGAGGCGCCCCCCTCATTTTATTTACTCCACTTGATGATAAAAAATGCATGAGAGGTACTCTAGAGGATATATTTTACATGTTGCACCCTATGTTTTGGGTAAATTGCACTTTATACCAAAACTAGGTTTTAAAGTACAAGGATTGCTCTACAAGCTATATTTTGGTGCCCAAGCTTGGGGAATCCATATCACCACATCATATTCATTATTATGATGTCTCATCATCAGAGGAACATCTTAACATGTGCAATTTGCAAGTTAACCCCTCTAATTGGGTAATTTTCACATAGGTCAAAACAATCTTACAACGTTGTTCAAAAAGGGTAGAAATGAAAATATAGATTCTTCTAAAGCTTTAATGACATATCAAGGGTTAACCACAAGCCTCTAATCATAATTTTAAGAAAAACACCTAGGGTTAGTTCATAACCCAGGTCAGGGGTGTTACATTTATGGTTGCACTTGATTAATTAGTCCACTTAAATCATTTTTAGAATACATCAATCAATTTACACATGTAACATATAAGTGGATTAGAAATTAAATCAAATAATAACTTCCAATGTTGTATAATGTATCCAACATATCTTGTACCACCAAATAAGGTTTTATGTATCAACTTTGTCCATACCAAGGCCCAAGACATCATTTTCAGCCACAAGAAAGTCCATCACATTAGGTCATAACACATTGGTCTTAAACGAGGCATCAAATTCATTTCAAATATTCAATAAGAATCAACAAACATAAGCCATTGTCCCATATCTAAAAAGGGCATGTATTTACTTCTTATTACAAGCATAATCATATAATGAGGTTTTTTTCTATTAATCACGCTCTCCTCCTGTAGGAAAATTAGAAACAAAATGGGTACAATATTCAGACTGCAAATTAAACATGGTAGTACTACTACCATTACATTTATCTCTAGCTAACCACTCCCCAATTTGTTCTGGGGGTATATTGTATTGATAAGGTCCTTGCTTGTTTCTTAGATGGTACTTCGCAAGACCATCAATGGCTCTATTGCAATTTCTGTGAATATGATGTAGAGACCAGTTCTCATTTTTTTCTAGGTACTGTTGACTCACATGTAAAGTTTGTGTGTGTTTTGGGTAATTAGTTGGGTCTTCTTCCAGCATCAACACCGCTTGCTTACAGTTTGTTTTGATGTCCATAAGGCTATATTTAACTCTTTTGCCTTCTGCATGGCGAACTGTATGGCCAAAAGTTCTGCTTGAAGTGCTGAATCAGCCGGAGAGGACCAACTGTATCCTATCCTCCAGTTGCTCCCATCATCTCTTATGATCATTGTTTCAGCACATTTCTTCTGAATAAAAGCGACGTCTATGTTCATCTTCACCCTGCCAACAGGTGGTCTGCGCCACATCTCTGGTCACTTTGTTAATTGTGTTGTTGATGTTTCCTCATCCTCTTTCCAGGCCTCCATAAAATGGATAGTTTCTTTCCTTATATACCTAATGAGGTGAGCAGTAGGTTTTATTCTTTGTTCAAACATATGGTGGTTCCTGCATGTCCAAATGTACCAATAAGAAATCATAAACTGGGTCTTTTGACCATCTTTCCCCTTGATGCTCTGATTAATCCAGTTGTTCAGATTCAAGTCAAAGAAATTAGGAGAATTCAATCTTGTAATAGGCCTTCCCAAACTGGTCTGGCATATCTACAGTCATGAATAGCATGGATGTTGGTCTCTTCCTTCTCACGACATCACTCGCAGGTAGGATCTGTGGCCATATCGCGATGGGCACATTTCTGGTTGGTGAGGACTGCATCATACATCAGTAGCCATATGAAGTATTTTATTTTGGCTGCTACTTTGGTTCTCCATAGTAAGTCCCATTCACCTTCTACCTTTTGATTATGTGATTGTCTAATAATGTGGTAAGCTGTGCTTGTTGAGAACTTACCATCCAGCATTGATTTCCATACCCTTGTATCTTCTATGCTGTCATTCAGAGGGGGTACTAGCGACATAATGTGATCAGCAATCGAGCTTGGAAGCCAGTCTCTCAGAAATTATGTGTCCCATTGTCCTTCGGTTGTGACAATGCTAGCCACTTGTAAATCCAAGAGCTCAAGAGGTACCTGTCGTATTGCCTCCTCCATAAGAATGGTATTGTTTGACCCCAGTTATCCTTCCAGAAATATGTTTGTCTTCCATTTAAGACTTCTTTGTATGAATTAGCCTCAATGAACTCTCTGCCCTTAATGACCTCTCATGCCTGTCTGGACAGATTGGAGATATTTCTTGTGGTACTTTTATTGTATTTAGGTTGCATGAATTTACACCAGAGGGTATCTCTTCCAATGGTCACTTCCCAAGTGTTCTTCATAAGGAACGTTGTATTCCATTTTCCTATCATTCAGATGCCCAACCCTCCATCTTACTTCTTGCTAGTTACCATATTCCAGGCGACCAACAGTATGATGTGTGATTTATGATTCCCCCCCCCACAGGAATTTCCTTATGCTGCCATAAATTCGGTCACATAGGCTCAAGGGTAGCATTGTAGTTTGCATAGTATATGTGGGTATGGAAGATGGTGTGGATTTCGCCAAACAAACACATCATGTAAAGGATAGGCACTTAGCGGCCCAACTGTTGATGCATGAGTCAACCTTGTTCAGGATGTCTACATAGGTGTGTCTGTTGACTTTGGAATGAATAATTGGTATGCCTAAATATTTTCTGAGATCATCCGTCTCCTTAAACACACATAGTCTGGTAATCCTCCTTTGTATTCTTGCTGGAACACTAGCTGTAAAGAAGATTTGTGTTTTCTCGATAGAAATTGATTGGCCCAACACCTCTTCAAAATCCTTAAAGTAGTTTTTATGACTTTCATTTGCTTACTGGATGCTTTTCTGAAAAGGATGAGATTGTCTGCAAAACATAGATGAAACAGTCTGATGCCACTCCTTTCGAGTGCCACGGGGGTCCATTCCTTTCTTAGTACCAGATCTTCTATCATTTGGCTCAATCTTTCTATGCATAGAACAAATATGTATGGTGACATAGGGTCGCCTTGTCGCAGGCCCCTGCTCACCTTAAAAGCATTGGTGCTGGCGCCATTCCATAGTGTAGAGCACTCTCCCACATTGATAGAATTCATTATGTATGATGTTATGTTCTGTGGTAGCTCGAGTTTTCCGAGAGTATCACTGATGAACCCCCATGATAGTCTATCGTAGGCTTTGGTGAGGTCTATTTTGATGGCCATATACTTCACGCCTTTCTTCCTTTTCATCAGATGTATGGCTTCCTGTGTCATGGCTATGTTGTTTGTAATGCAACTTCCAAACACAAAACTACTCTACGTAGGTGATATCCAAGATGGTAGGTGTGTTTTCAATCTCTCCACGACAATTTTGGATATAAACTTTAGGCATATATTGTTCAGAGAAATAGGGTGTAGTTGCTCACAAGACTCGAGATTTGGAACTTTTGGAATTAGAACCATAATAGAGTTGCACATGTTATTACTTAGCACCCGTCCAACAAGAGCATCCTTGACTGTATTCATGATCGAGCCTTTGATAGAGTTCCAGTTCCTGAGAAGAAACACACCATCGATTTCGTCTGGACCTGTGGCTTTATATGGATTCATGTTTTTAAGCACACCCAGCATTTTAGCCTCGCTAGGAACAGCCTCAATGCATTTTTTTGCATCTGGGAAAGTTTTGTGAAATGACCCGTTATATTGGTGTGAGATCTACTGACCCCACTGTTTGTGCTATAAGTCTTTTGAAATGATTGCAGACAAGGTTTTGGAGTGTTGTCTCGTTGCTAACCCAGTTTCCTTCATCATCCATCAGCTTGACAATGGTATTGAACATCTTCCTTTGATTAATATAAGCGTTGAAATACTTAGAGTTCATGTTGCCATTCTTTATCTAGTTCATGTGACTCTTTTGTTGCAGTTCCTCTTCCTCTATTTTGAAAATTGAATTGAGCTCGTCCAGCATGTTAAGATAGATTTCATCAGATATAGTATTATAGGACTCTGCTAAGTCTTTTTCTAGAAGGTTGATATTCTGTAGGAGTCTATTCTTTTTCTGTTTCTGTTGTTGCATCACAATACTTATTTATAAGAACTTATATTGAAATCCAAATAATCATTCCATACTTCAACCAATACTTATTTATAATAATGTATTCATAATTATTTATAGGTAAGGTTACTAAACTCATAAGGTCACATAACTCATCAACTTTAAACAATACCTCCATTTTATTCATCTTCTTATGCTTTAATCATATTCAAACATGGTTGGTATTTAACCATTGGGTCCAACCATCACTCCAATGATGGAACCCATTCCATTTCACTTGAGTAATCAATCTCACAACACCAAGTCTAAAGTATATACATTTAACGCATATCCAAGATATAATTTTAGTGCCATATTATATAACTCATTTAGTCAACCCTTAATATTGTAAAAAGAAGAGGCATACAATTAATAGTAATTGTGTGAAGTAGAGACTTGCCTTATTGAAGCTATTTATCAAAGAAGAATTCAAACCGGATGGCTCGGGGTCGCGGAGGGTGTGGGAGAGGTAGGAGGCAAATCCCTAGCGGCCGTGGGGAGAAGATCTGTGTTGTTGCAGAGCCGTCTTCGATGACTCCTCCAGATCGTTCATCAGTAGAACCTGGAGATGGAGGCAAGCAGATCGATCTTGGTCAAGCTGATTCACCCGCACAACCAAAAGGAAAGGAGGCAGTGGTAGCTTCTTCCTATTCCTCCCCGCCACCCCACCCCAAAAAAGCAACCACTGCTTCTCGGATCTCCGACTGGTTGATCTCCAGTAGACAAGATCGGGAAGTTGAAGGGGTTGCCGCCATCGACTACGTTGAACCAGGTCTCAGGGACGGAGCAAAGTGTGCTTCGATCTCTAGTCTGGAGTGCCCTGTACCGGATTGGGGCGAATTTGTCTCCGTTCGGTTTATAGGAAAGAAACCCTATCGGGAGCAGCTGGCAAGGTGGATTCGAAGGCAATGGTATCCCAGCGGGCCTATTGAGATCTTCACTGAAGAGAGGGAGGGGTTCATAATCAAGCTGCCATCCAAATCTGAGAGTGACCGAGTGCTGGATGAGGCACCATGGTTTATGGACGGGTCACTATTTATTGCCCATCAGTGGAGGCCTGTAACTCCTCTTCCTCCTTTGTCTTTCTCTCAGGTTCCGATCTGGGTTAAAATAAAAAATGCAGGTGTTCCTTGGACGCGCGATAGCATTGCAAAGGTTGCTAGTACAATAGGGAAGCCAGTGGATTTTGATGATTGCTCAACGACTACTGGTTGCCTTGGTGCTGCAGCAGCCTGCGTCGAAGTGTGCAGTGGCTTCGCCTTGCCCAAGTCGATGATGGTTGAAGTGGACTCCATTGTCAAGTAGTTGAAGATCGAGATAATTTCGAAACCTGCTTCGTGCCCAAACTGCAAGTTGTTCGGTCACAGAGCTTCTTCCTGCCTGTCTAAGGCCAGGAAACCTCCTCCGGACAATGACCTGCAGGTTAGGTACGGGAAGAAGAAAGGTGTTTGTTTAAATGCCTCTTCAGAGAAGGCAGTTTAGCTGCTACAGAGCAAGGGGGTTCGTCATCGTTGAAGAGTGGTACTGATGAAGATGACGATTGCTTGCATAAGCTCATTGCTCTGTAGGTTCAAGACGTTGTCATTTCCTGCTGTACATCAACCTATGATCATATACCCAAAGCTGCTAGAGACGGGACTATGGAATCAGACATGTTTGGGTCTTCCCTGATATGCAATCTCGATATTATCAATCTTGAATGAGAATTGGAGTTTGCTCATAGCTGCTCTGAATCTTGGAAGGTCAATAAGATCTGGGAAAGTGACGACTTCTCTGCCGACTACCAACTTAGAAAAGAACAACTCTTCGAGGAAGATGTTGGCTCCATGGATGACTCTTGTTCAGGTATTGAATCTGACCGGTTGGTGGTTGAATTTCTGGAGTTCGAGGAATCATGGGACAACAGGAAAAAGAAATCTGCAAAGATGAAAAGAGATGGGGGTTGAGTTTCTGCTTTGGCCCTCTTCTATTTTTTGCTGCAGGTCTCGGGATGTGTATAGGGACTCATCATTGGGCTTGGTGTTGGTTTTTTAAGTTTATATTGGCCTATGTCTAGATGACCAGTCCCCACAACTTCAGTGGTGAGATTATTGCTAGTGTGTGATTGTTCAGTTCAACAGGGTCTCTATGACCTTGAATCCAGTTTCTATGTCCATGATGAGAGTCTTATCTGTTGGAGTAGCAGCTGGTTTTTCTGGCATTACAGATGAATTGATCGGATGAGATTTGGACATTTTTCCTTTGGCTTCAGATTGGTTTTCTGTTGGCTGTGTAGTCCACTCACATTTAGGAAGATGAAGTTAATGCCAGTTGTGTGATTGCTCAGTTGATTGATCCATTTTGTGCAAAAGGATCAATGGTTCATAGGTTGTTGTGGTTTTTTCTTTGTCTGCCAGAATTATGATGGCCCAGATGATAGAAGCGGGCCTTTTGCGGTGCTACTCCTGCGAGTTCCTGATCCTAAACTGACATTTCTGGCTACCCTTGTTGTCATACTTTCAGAAGTTTGGTTTTAATGCCTGTGTCAACATGAGATGTTCGGGAGTGTCATTGTTTTTTGTATTTCTAGTCTCTCTTAAGTCTGTTATGCTATAATGTTCCTCATGTTATCTAGGTAGTTGATTACTAGTTAGTATCTTAGTGTGAGAATGTTTTGGTTAGTGTTGGATGTTTCATCCTGGTCTGTATTGGGGCACAATCTCTTTGTACCCAAAGTTTTGGGCATCAAATTTTAGTAACACGAGTTTTTTACCGACCAAAAAAAAAGAAGAATTCAAACCTTTGTTAGAACTCTCAAACAATATATAAATCCCTAAGTTATTCAATGGTTATTTAATATTTTCTTTTATGATACATATCCTCCTCATTAATCTAATTATATTTCTTCATTCTGAAACTAATTCCACCTTCATAAAGGACATAAATCAAGAAGACAATCTTTAGGTAGCATGATATGGTTCATAATGTACTCATGTACTAGACATAAAAGGGCAATTCTTCCATATAAGTCCACATTAGCTTCAATACCATGTAAGAAAATCATAACCTTATTGAAAATCTTGATTACATTTCATGATGAAGTTACACACCTCCACACAAAATTTCAATTTCAATTTCAAAAGTATGTGGGAGTTTCATGAAAACTATTGTTGAACATAAGTGTCCCACTTCCATGCATAGATGGCCTACTTTGGGATTTTAAATCTAATTTAAAGTAATATCCAAAAAGATTAAAGTTATATTAAGGCCTTTCAATTGTTCTTTATCAACTCCTACTCAGTAAGAATAGTATTCATATACATTTTTCTTTCACATGATACTAATACAAAACAAGGATGACATATTTACTAACAATTTCACTTGCATTTTAGAATTCAACAAGTACATTATCATTTGGTCATGAAAATGATATCAGGGAGTAAATTCAAAAGATTATGAGGAACATAAATTTCATGAAATATAGTCCACCTATGCAAAACAAGTCTCAAAGTATCATCTTTTAGCACATTAGGATGTCATAGAATGAGGTTTATAGAAAATTAAATTTTCATGCAAAGATTTTGGATTTTAGACCTTAAAACAAAGAGAGAAGGTCAGTTTCATCTCGGATCCATGAGTAATATATATGGGGAGATATAAAGTTTGAAATCATATCACATGGAAGGAAACAAATCCACAGAGATTCCATCTTTAGGATGTTAATCAAGTTTTGAACAAGAGCTAGGGATTTGTATGAACTAGCCGGCAATAGAGTGCTAACAATGTTATATCACTTCCCTCTTATGGAAATTACCATGAGGTCCTTTCAAGAAGGACACAAATAGGCTACTAGATCCAAGATTAGACCTCCAAATGTCACAAAATCCATGGTACAAACAACATCTAACACCCCTTAGTTAAACAAAGAGGAAAAAGGAAGGTTCTTTAGATAGATTGAGTAATTTCTACCCTAGGAATCCATGTGACACAATCAAGGGAGACGGATGAGGTGAGGAACAACAAGAAAATAGATTCTAGAAGATAAATCTTACATGATTAGGGCTTGAAATGAACTTCCCAACCTTGGAAGCATCTTGAAGAAGATACATCTACAACAGGCATCCACATGGATCAACATGCAAGGATCCATCTATATTCTTCCCTTCCTTGGAGATTGATTTAGCCTCCATGGATCCTACTACGATTCCAAAAGTATTGTTCATAACTATCCCATAATCATTTTCATTGACCCTCCTAGCACTGTTATGTGTTTGGGAATAATTACCAATGGCCTATGTGAGGATTACATTGGTCTATCCTTCCGTAAGTCAAACAGTTCATTGGTCGAGCACAAGAAGTTCCATCAACAATAAACAACAACTAGCACCATACTAGCTAGGGTTGAAAATCTGATCCAACTTAGGTCAAAAGAATCAAACCAAATAAGTCTATCAAGATACTAATTAATATCATACATATGGATAGTATGTACTCAAATGTTCACTTGCATTCTCAATTAACGTGAAATTGCACATTAGTCCACAATTGTCCATGAAATTGCATTTCAAGGTAAACAAAGTATAATGAAGTCTAGATTAGAGTCATCTTTTACCAAATGAGTTTAGGGATAAAACACATAAGAGTATGAATAAAAGTGCAACACTTATATTTCACATAATTTGCATTTTGGTCCTCATGAAATGTTGAATTTACAATTAAGTCTACAACTTATACGAAAACTTGAAATTATGGAATCCAGAGTGCAAATTGACTCCAAATAGGGTTTTAGCATATTCAATGAACACCAATTATTTTTCAACCATTTAATTTATCTAATAAATCAATATTAGATATGAGATTGAGATTAAGCTATGTTCATGGTCTCATTATGACTGCATGGTCAGCTTCTGGTTATGGTAGATCAAGATGCAAGGCCTACTAGTACAATATGATGACTCTGAAGAGCTACTAGGATGGAGAAAATGACAGCTTCCTAGACTACTTAGAAAAAGCAAGAGATGGATGATAAATCCCTAAATACCATCCAATTTTCACTTTTACATACGATTCTTTGTGAAATATCTAAAACGGAAGACCACTGTAAATTTGTGGTGTAAAATTGAATCACTGTACATGACAATGACTCTTCAAAAAAAATTACATCATAAGGAATGTCTATATATACTATTCATGGCTGACTTTACATGTATTCATGATCATATGTTCAACTCCATTATTATGTATTTACAAAACATTGACATCAAAGTGGAAGATGAAGATAAATCCTTGATTTTTACATGCCCTCATATCCCTTCAGACAAGTAATTTAATGACACTATTGTCTATGGCAAAGACTCCAACAAGCTATAATATGTAATGTATTCTCTCATGTCTAAATGTTTGATGGATAAGGAATTGGTTGTTTCTTCTAGTGGTAGCAAAGGATAGGCTCTCATAGTAAGGGGAAAAGAAAAAATAACTCAACAAATTTAAGTCCATGACTAAGAACAACAAATCATGCAAATACTATAAAAATCAGGGACATACAATTTAAAAATGCTATAGGTTGTAGAATAAACAGATGTGTGAAAACAAAGATCTTCAAGAACAACATGGTGGTGCCAATGACGCACAAGAAGATGACAACTTTGTTCTCATGGCATCCTCTAGTTCCAGATGTCAGAATTCATGGATTCTTTACTCTGGTTGTTGCCTCTCACATGTTCCAAGAAGGGATTGTTTCTCCACATATAGTGCAGTTGAAGGTGAGTTGTCATTATGGAAAATAATTCTACATATAAGACAATTGGAACTTGATATCTCTGCATCAAGATATTTGATGGTGTTATTGGAACCATCTCAAATGTCTCCTCATCTTCAAGGTGTTGCTAATAGTCTCATTTCTCTAAGAATACTTGTCGAAAAATGTTTTCCGCATGCTATAAGAAATAATATCATGTGCATTTTCAAAGATGAAACTATTATGATCAAGGTTGAAAGATAGATTGGAAATCTATACTTACTTATTTGTGTGTCATTGGAATAACTTCTACCACTTTTGGTTTGGATACCACTAAGCTCTGGAGTACGAGACTAGACACATGAGCAACAAATGTCTTGCTATACAAGCAAGAGAAGAGTCCAAAATGATAGTACTACTGGGAAGTTAGATTTTTTGGTAGAAATTGTGTAATGAAAAAAAAGAAGAAAAAAAACTTTTCTACAAAAATTCATACCATAGAGGGTACTATTGACTACATTCATTCTAATATTTAGGTTCCCTCTCAAGTTCCAACCAAGGGTGGTGCTAGATACATGATCACATTTATTGGTGATTTTTCAAGGAAAGTTTAGGTCTTCTTCTTGAAACATAAGTCTGAAGATTTTGAGAAGTTTAAGAAGTAGAAGACTTTGATTGAAAAGCAAACCAGAAAGTGCTTCAAGACATTGAGGACTGATAACTATCTAGAGTTATGTTTATCTGGGTTCACAATTTTTTTACCAATTTGAAGGCACTACCAGACATAATGCTATTAAATATACACCTAATATAATGGTGTTGTAGAGCATATGAATAGAACACTCTTGGAATGAGCAAGATGCATAATGATTCATGCTAGACTTGGAAGAGATTTATGGGTTGAAGTTATTTCTTCAACCACTTACATTGTTAACTTCTTTCCATATAATGAGTCTACCATTCTCTCAAAGAAAAATGATTTGGTTACTATTTGTAATACATGTCCTTCTCCTTGTGTAACAATTTAGGTGGAACTAAATATTAATGATGTGTCATCATCACCACATGAAAGTTTGAGACCTCCAATTAAAAAGTGTCAAGTTACTTCAAATAATGTTGAAGACAAGGCACTTGATGCACAACCCTATAGTGTTTCTCATGATAGATAAAGAAGAAAGATTAGGCCAACCAACAAGGCATTCATATTATATTATTGCTTGTGCTTTAGCCATTGTCGTGGAGACCTGTGATGCTGGTGAGACATCTACTTATATTGTATTTGTAGCTTATCCAAATTATATTATGTGGGTTGCTTTATGAATGAAGAGATGCAATCTCTTTCTAAGAGTGAGACTTGAGAGCTAGTCAAACCTCCTATTGAAAGAAAGAATGTTGGTTGTAAATGGATCTTCAAATAAAAGGAAGCATCTCCTGTAGATAAAAACACAAGGTTCAAGGCACAATTCGTTGCAAAAGGCTATTGTTAAGTGGAAGATATTGATATAATGGTGTGTTTTCTCATATTGTCAAACGTACCTCCATCTAAATTCTTTTAGAATTATTTTTCATTCATTACTTGAGGTTAAACGACTATATGTAAACATAACTTTTCTGCATGGTGATTTGGAGGGGCAAATATACATTCAACAACTAGAAGGATTTGTGTCTAAAAAAAAGAAAGATCATGTGTGCTTATTGAAGAAGTCTTTGTATGGCTTGAAACAATCTCCTCGATAGTGGTATAGGAGATTCAATACCTCTATGATCATAGATAGATACTTTGGGAGTAGATATGGCAATTGTGTCTATCTTAAGAAACTTCTTGACAATTATCTTATCTATTTGCTTATTTATGTTGATGATATGTTGATTTTAGCAAAATATACCTCTAAAATCAACCAATTGAATCTCTTGTCAATGGTGAAATTATGACGAATGACTTAGGAGCTGCAAGGAAAATTTTGGGCATGGAAACTATCAGACAACATGAAGTAGAAAACTATTCCTTAGACAAAAGAAATACATAATGAAGATCTACATGTTAGATGATGGTTCCACATGTAAGATGTTGATTCTGTGTCTATTCCATTTAATTATTATTTCAAAAAGCTCTCATCTATTATGTCACCATATTCTTAAGAGGAAGAGATTTACATGTCACAAGTTCCTTAAGTGTTTTTGATAGCATCATGTATGCCATGATTTGTACTTGTCTAGAGATTACATAAGTTGTAAGCATGATTAGCAATACATTTCCAATCTAGGAGAAGAGCATTGGCATGCAATGAAGTGCATTCTTAGGGACCTTTGGGGTACTTCTTCTACATATCTGGAGTTTGGTAGGAGAAAGGAGTTCATAGATGGTTATGTTGATTCCGATTTTGCAAATGATCTTGATAAGAGACGATCTCTTATTGGCTACTTGGTTACTTATACGGATTGTGCAATGAGTTGGAAAGTTGCATTATAACCTACAGTTGCATTGTCTACTATAGAAGTCGAATACATGGCATTGACTGAATTTGTTAAAGAGACTACATGGCCTAGAGGCTTGTGTGCATAATTTCTTCTCAATTAGAAAACAACAACGATCTATTGTGACAATCAAAGTGCTATTCATCTTACTAAAGATCAAATATTTTATGAAAGCACCAAGCACATTGATGTAAAATATTATTTCATTAGAGAAGTGGTTGCACAGGGAAATATTCTGAAATAGATGTCTATCAAGGATCATCTTGTTGATATAATGATAAATTGATTAAATGTTTGCAATGCAGTACCTGCTTGGACTTGGTTAGCCTTTCCAGTCAACATCGATGCCCTTAGAAGCTGGAAGATAAGAAATTTACTAATTTATTTCTACAAGATGTTAATTTTGAGTCAAGGTGGAGATTTGTTATGCCTCGAAGTCTCGTGGCCCTAATCTAATTTTGCATGGTATGACCGTTCTAGTTTAGGTGTTGTCTTGGTTTGAGTCTAACCCATATTCTTAATTTGATTGGATTAATATTCCTATTTAGAGTTGGAGATGACTCTCTCTACATGCAGCTTTGGTTTCTCTTTTGTTCCAAACTCCTATTAAGATTGTCTATTCCTAGTCAAGTCTAATTGCATGGAGCCTATAAATAGGATCTTCATTGAATTTTTTTTACAAAAAAGTATCAAAGTGTCCCGAAAAGTACTAAAGAGTTCTTTATCCTATTTGGATGTAACCTTCTCAAGATTTTTGAGTTCTCAGTCTGAGAGTATCTCTTTTATCATCTTTTTATAATAGTGAAATTCTCTTTTTCTCCCACATAGTAGGTCAGCGAACCACATAAATCTTGATTTCATTGCTTGTGTGAATTGTTATTCTTCTAGTTGCGTAGGTGCTGCTTGTTGTTCATTCCGATATAACTCAACACAAACAACACTTACAGTTAATGAGCCATCAAATGTTACTTCGTAGGAACTTTCATCTGATAACATCGGAAACCACCAGGTTTGCAGCAACAGGTGAGGCCAAGCCTGGCTGCAACTCCCTCTCGATCTGTTTCTTAAAGAAAATCTTATATAAACGACCAACTGCACCCCTGCAGAGTCAGCTTTTGTTGCACCGCCCATATGTCTGAATAAACCGGCGGCCATGGAACACCAATATTGGAATTCGAAGTCACCAATTCCTCTTAAAATGAGGACAAGTTGATCAAAGGAAGTGTATTGTCGCACTCATCCACTCAAATAAAAGGATCAGAAGATAGTGGAAGCAAAAACCACCTCTTTTACACGGCAACAGAGTCCACCAACACCGAACAGTAAAATAAATATCTATCAAAGGGAGGAAAATTTTCATCTTCGTATATTGTTAAACAAATTCGAAACCAATGTCTAAAGGCATTTGCCAAGGCAAGCTTCATGTGGAATTGAAAATGAGCTCTAGAACCATTAAAAAGTGTCAAGGGAATCTATTTGCAATCAACAATCTACTTTCCAAGGGTTTTTCTCCATTCCCCAAGTGAAATACATTGCCATTGGGAATATATAATTCAGTAAAAATGACAAGGCCATGAACAAAACGGATAAAAACACACCGGACCAATTAGACAGATACCACCCACACGAAAATTCTTCCAAAGGTAAAAAAAGTTGCGTCAAGTCAGGGTTGCATCTTTATGCCCTCTGGTACAATTATAGTCAAATTGAATACCGAATCATGAATTCTTAGAAACGGTTTGAATTTGGCAATGTTGCTACCTCATTAGCTGTCCTATTAGGCTTGTAGGTACGAGGTCAACTGGCAACCTGGCTGAAAAAGAAACAGATGACAGTACACTAATATGCTACAGATTGTGTTTTACATTTGGAAAACAGCTATTCTGCCTTTTTTCACCACTGAATGTCATTTTGACAAATTATACCGTCATAAACTTTAACCTAGCAGCTGAAGAAAGAAACCTTTATATGCCTTTAATAACTGTTTAGCTTAACATATATCTCGAGCTGATTTACATATTTGGTTTTAATTCTTTTGCATAGATGGACGTATCATCCCCTCGCTCATCCAGAAACCTTGCACAGCTCCCCTCAAAATATATGACTCGTGGTTAAACTTTCCGAACGCATATATTGCGAATTCAAATTCCAGATTCCAACCAACCCTGCATCTCCTACTGAGAACGGCATTTAACCTGAATCCTTGAGGACCAATCATAAATATAAATGAATGGGTTTATATAAGCAAAAGTAAGAAAGCATGCTGACGGGAAAGTGGAGGACAAAGGCAAATAATGCAAAATGATAGTGGAAAGAGAATATGCTCCGAAGATCCATCTTGCTAGGAAACCTTATATATACCAGCAACCACCTGCATCTGCGTGTCCAGTGATAGTGCTGAAAACACAATCCTAGTTTTTTTTTTTGGGGGGGGGTTGGGGGGGTGGAATTTTCCGATGGCTGTCTTCAGAAGGAGAAGATGGGCGAAGCTGCTTCCTCTTCTCAACTGCAAAGGTCGCCCCTGTTGCTAGTATCCTTGTCTATCGGGATGAGCTGTGAAATTTGCCTCAATCAATAGGGTAACTAAGAATCTTTGGCAGTTGTGTAAGCCCTGTTAAACATTTACGTATGAGATGTAGGACAAAATCCAGATGGAAGTTATAAACTAAGGGATTACCATGTAATATATTTCAGCTGGTCCTGTGCTCTTCATAATTTATGTGGTATAATAGTCCTTCAAGTTAATACATGGATCAGTTGGGTTTTGTGCAGTCATGCTACAATCAACGGAAGATGAACATCTCTGTCTTTTTCTTCTATATTACCAGGGGGGCTGCCGGGGTTTAGCAACACCCCCCCCCCCCCAAACACACACACACACACAAGAATCCTAGCCGCACTGCTATTTGCGGTGTCCATGATGTCCGTTGGTGCAGGTTCAAATCCCTGCCTTCTACCAAAAGTACATTTTTGTATGTATTGAAGTTATGTTTAAGTCATAAAAATAGTACATATATAAGGTTTGTGTAAAAAAAACTTAAAAATTGTAGTCGGACTGGTAGTTGCTGTGTCTTATCTGTTTCGACCCTGGTTCAAATATCAGTCAAACTAAATTTTGTTTAAAAAACTAAGTTTATTATACTCAGCCCCCTTCTATTGTAATTAATAGCTTCCCCCCCCCCCACTATAAGTTTCTAATTCCACGCTACTACCGTTTATAAGACAGATGTTTGTTTGTGTTACAACTGTTAGGGTTTTGTATTCTTTTACTTGTTATTATCACCGTGAGGGTTTTGCATTTCCCTGGCAATTTAGGACGTCGTATGCAACTTAAATAAATTATAACTTTCAATGATGAGAAGACAATCAATTCAGCAACTTCGACAAATAAATGTTGCAAAGAAAGATAATGATCTGATGCAAACTATGCCTCACGGGAATTCCTTTGTTGCAGTTTCTCCTTTCCCTACACCAAAAGTCATCTTACCAGGTTAGCACTCGTTAACTTCACACTACAACAAAAAATAATTTTTACAACCGTTCATTTTTCCATTTTACAACGGGTGTCAATTGTTGTATTAGATCGTGTGGTTTTATGGGGGGTTCTTTATACAACAAGTGTTGCGCATGTTGTAATATATGTATTTTATACAACAATTAATATATGTTGTAGTTCATTGAACACACCTGTTGTAATAGGGGTGTTGTATATAACATGTTGAGACAAAAGGAAAATACATCTAGACACAAGGTTTTGAACTTGAGACCACTTGAAAGTAAGGCACATCTCAAACTGTTGAACCAGTTTCATTTTATGCAACACAATATTCTTTGTTGTACATATACAACAAATGATGTGCAAACCTGTTGTCTAATTGTGGTCTATTACAATGGGTAACTATTACAATAGGTGAAAGCATGTTATGTAATTATAGTATACTACAATGGGTTATAGTATGTTGTGTAATGATGGTCTATTACAACGGGTTAACATATGTGACTATTACAACGTGTAGAGTATGTTGTGTAATTATGATCTTTTACAACGAGTTAGAGTATGTTGTGTAATGATGGTCTATTACAACGAGTTAACATACATGACTATTACAACATGTTAGAGTATGTTGTGTAATTATGATCTTTTACAACGGTTTAGAGTATGGTGTGTAATGATGATCTATTACAACAAGTTAACATGCGTGACTATTACAATGGGTTAGAGCATGTTGTGTAATTATGGTATTTTACAACAGATTTGAGTATGTTGTGATATTACAGTCTATTACAATAATTTTGCACATGTTGTAGTATCACATATACTACAACAAGTTTGATTCGTTGTATATAATTTGTGTTGTATAAAATATATAATTCACAACTCACAAATAGACTTGTTGTAAAAGATATGCTAACTACAACACAACCTATAGAACTGTTGTATTTTTCCCGTTGTAAAAAATATTTTCTATAGTAGTGTCACAAACTTCGTATGCCAGTCATTTTTTCTCTAGAGTTGTGGTTTATTAGCGAGATGTAAACAACAACGTCTACAGCTCTACCAGATGAGAACTCCATAGTCTCACAGAGTTAAAAAGAGAAACGGCTTTCTTGTATTCCATCAATCAATGTTAAACCGCTCTGAGAAGAAAAATGATAAGCTGAAGATAGTCTGAAAGAGAAACGAAAATACTTTCCTCACGCGCGCCCCTGTGCAAGCGCGCGTCACGCACAGGCTGGGCTGGTTTGGTGGGGGGAAGGTGGTTTATGGGCGATGACGTGGCATGTTTTAATTGGTTAGACAGGTAAGGGTTGTGTAATATGCAAATAAATGTGTTTTGCTTATAATTTTTGAACCGTAATGATTTTTTTAATGAAACAAAGACCATTGGATTCGTCATGAAAAATGCATTCAAACAAGACTAATATTGATATATTTTTAATAAAAAAATAAAAATGATATGAATGCATTATTCTGGATGTCAATGAACCATGTAGGCGTCAAATAACTATATTTGGGTGTCATTTGCCATTTATGAGTGTCTTTAGCCATTTGTGGGCGTCCTTATGATTTTAGGTGTCAGTGAACCATTTTAGGCGTCAAATAACCATATTTAGGTGTCATTTGCCATTTATGGGTGTCATTAGCCATTTGTGGGCGTCGTTATGATTTTAGGTGTCAGTGAACTATTTTAGGCGTCAAATAACTATATTTGGGTGTCATTAGCCATTTATGGGCGTCATTAGCTATTTGTGGGCGTCATTATCATTTTAGGTGTCAGTGAACCATTTTAGGCATCAAATAACCATATTTGGGTGTCATTAGCCATTTATTGGTGTCATTAGTCATTTGTGGGAGTCGTTATAATTTTAGGTGTCAGTGAACCATTTTAGGCGTCAAATAACCGTATTTGAGTGTCATTAGTTATTTATGGGTGTATGCGCGTCGTTATAATTTTAGGTGTCAGTGAGCCATTTTAGGCGTCAAAAATCATATTTGGGTGTCCTTAGTCATTTATGGGTGTCATTAGACATTTGTGGGCGTCGTTATAAATTTAGGTTTCAATGAACTATTTTTGGGCGTCAATTAACCATTTTGGGTGTTAATAACCATTTATGGGTATGTGCACCATAGTTGGTTGTCAATTAACCTATATATATCATTTTTTAATTTTTTTATCTCAAAAATATATCAATATTAAGTTTGTTAAATTGCATTTTTCGTAACGAAACCAACGGTTTTTGTTTTATTAAAAAATTCATTACGGTTTAAAAGTTATAAGCGAAACAAATTTATTTGCTTTTTACATAATTCCGAAAAACTGGCCCAATCGCCATCTGACACGTGGCTGATTTCACGGCTGGTTTCCCAACGCGTGAAACCAGTCACGCGGGGAGCGTGAGCGTTCCCTAAGTTTAACTCAAAGAGAAACGGGACGACCCGCACATGGTGCAGCGTTATAATGATGTGTGTTCTGCACGAGACTGTATTCACGTGCTGGATGTTGTGAGTGGGAGAGAATGACTGTGAGAGAGGGTGGGCTGGACGTGAAAGTAGCAAGAGAGAAAAAAAAAAAAAAAAGGTATGGTTGTAAAAATAAAAAAAGAGAGGAAATATAAATTTAATTTGTTCACAACTTCCGATTTTTTTACGCATTAAAGACATGTTTAAGTCAAAAAAATAGTTGCAGAGTCCATTATCTGTTTCGGCTTGGGTTCAAATCTCCGTCAAACTCATTTTTATTTAAAAAATTGAGTTTATTATACTTAGTCCCCTTCTATTGTAACTGTATTTCAGCCCCCCCCCCCCAACAACTATAAGTTTCTAGTTCCGCCCTCCTACCAGCAGTTCATAAAAAGGATGTTTGTTTGTGTTACAACTTACAACTGTGAGTTCCAATGATGAGAAGAAAATCAATTCAGCAACTTGTTCCATAGAAAGATAATGATCCGATGCAAACTATGCCCCACGGAAATTCCTTTGTTGCAGTTTTTCCTTTCCGTACACCGAAAATCCTCTTACCAGGTTAGCACTCGTTAACTTCACAAGCTTCGCATGCCACTCATTTTTGCTATGGAGTTGTGGTTTATTAGCGAGATGTAAACAACAAAGTCCTGAGCTCTATCAGATGAGAACTCCAGAGTCTGGACTAACATCAGAGTTGAAAAGATGGGTATCTTTTCTTTCTTGTATTCCATCAATCAATGTTAAACCATTGGACAAAAAACCAAAATAGCACACTTTAATAAAAATATGTACTGAAATAGCATCAAAGTCATCTTAATTCCCGAAATAGCCAACTTTTTTGAGAAAGCGTCAACATTTTTGACATTTTAATGTTTCTGGGACCAAAAGTGCCAAAAAAAATGACGTTTTATTGTTTTCGGGACCAAAAGTGCCAAAAACATGACATTATCCTGCTTGTGGGACAAAAAGTGCAAAAAACATAGTGTTTTCCTGTTTGTAGGAACAAAAGCGCCAAAAACATTGCGTTTTAATGTTTGCGGGACCAAAAGCGCCAGATCAAAAGCGTCATTCATTCTGGTGTTTTATTTCTTTCGAACCTAAACAATGGGAACAATGGGTAAGCGCCTAAACAATGGCGTTTTAGGATGTAAAGCGCCATTTTTTTGACATTTAGATTCAAGTGACATTTTAGCAATACTATGCACAAATAGAAATACTATAGAATTGGTACAAAGATATTAGATGATTCTCAGGAAAATAAAAGAGATATACTAAGTATACCACAACTTAACAAAAAGAACACATCTTTGAAAAGATGTATATTAAGTTTGGCACAATATATAAAGAAGAAGTTGGAGTCTGAATTTAACAAAATCAGTCTGCTAATAGAAAGAAGAAAAAATTTTCTACATTGTGAAACATTCAACGGTTCAAGAGAAATAGAAACAAAGAAGTTAGCATCTGTATCTAATAAAATCAACTCTGGCATCTGATAACATCAACCCTGACATCAAAATAAAAATAATTATTTAACTACATATAGTTCTTCTATAAGTAAAGAGCTAGGAAAAATTATGCATACCTAACATCCCTTACTTCCTCTACCTCAGGTTTGTGGACCCGAAAAATGCCCTGGGTCTGGAGAAACCTCAATTGGACCTACACGTGTAGACCTACTTGGAGGGAGTGGTGGTGTTAGTGGACGAGTGGATGACATAGTTGTAAATATTGGAGGTGATCCTAAAAATGAAGAACTAGTTGATCCCGAAAATGAAGAAAAAGTTGCATGTTGGTATTGGCTAAAAGTTGGGTGGGTCCAAGATAAGCTGGAAGGAACCCCAAAATCGTCAGATGATGATGAAGGATAAGAATAAAACATTCCAGGGATTGAGGAAGGTGAAAACTCCCTAGAGTGTCTTACTATTGTGGACTGTCCTAGTGATGTGGAGTGTCATGCTGGTGTGGATTGTCCCAGTGAGGCTGAGTGACTTGTTGGCGTGGAGTGTCCTACTGGTGTGGAGTGTTGTGCTTCTGTGGAAGATGGAATAGGAGAAGCACTAACTGAAGTTGTCACAGGATATGAGAAACTCAAATTGGGCTGTAAGTGATTCGACATTTGTTGAAACCATGCACTCTGATTATTGTATATTTTTTCACGTGCTCTCATTCAATACTCAATAGGTGTCTGATCTGTTAATATTTGCAATGATCCCCTGATATCCATTAATGTCTCTGGACCTGCAAATAACATACTTTACTTTATCATATTTCATATACAAAGATGTATAGTTATTTATCTTAATGGATACTCATTACTTACATATTCTCACTCCACATAACCTCGAGGATAGTAAACATTTTGCGGCTCAGCTGGTCGTTGTATGTGATACTCAGGATTGTACCAATTAGGTACTTGTGGCACAGTTGAGGGGTCAGGAAGATGAACTACATGAGTTTGCCTATCATTCCATATGTTCATCTCTGTACTCTATTGGTTCAAGCAATCAGTCGTGCTTCGACCTCTACCATCAATTCTTTGGTATTTTGGAAAAGGTTGGGGTTGAGGTTGGATACGAGTACCAAACTGTTTTCGTACTCTATCAAGAACATGCCATTCCATTACTGTGAATGATATCATAGGAACACAAGCCATCCGAATTTCTCTGCCTTCACGACATATGTCTGGAAAAGTTGCCAACAATTCTTCACTATATGGTGTTCACATTAACTGCATTATAAGTTATCATTACCAAACAAGTTTCATTAAATGCTAAAAGTTAACTTTTAGATAAAATATAAATTCTCACTTGACTAGACTCTTGTGTATCAAATTCATTAAGGTAGAATCTTATAGTCCCTTTTGGAATATGTACATTTTCCATGAGATGGTTCCATCTATTATCATGTTTGAAAAGATGATTAGGATATGAAAACTTTTAATAGAATATATTCAACATATAGATGGTAGTGACAAACCTGTATCCTAATGGAGCATCTTGTGGCCACTCATGATCTTGATCCATGATCACTCTACCTGGTCTACCAATATACAATCTTTCCCAAGACCACAACTATAATAGGTGGACACATCCTGAGATACACTTCTTCTTAGAACCAGAACGACATCTATGCAACTGACGGTATAGACTAGCTAAAACTGCACTCCCCCATGAGTACATGCTGCATTGCTCAAAATTAACTAGAAGTGGAAGGTAGCGAAGATGGACTTCATTTCCAGTACTGTCTGGAAAGAGGAAGAAACCAATTAGGTATAACAAGTATGCACTGGTGTATCGACGCTTGACCATGTCATCTGCATTTTCCAAATTCATATTTGAAAATGTAGAACGCAACAAACTCAGATGAACAGAACCTTGATTAAGTCCACCTGGATGTGACCCCAGAATATCATCACAAAGGGCCATCCAAGAACTATATTTGTGGCATCCAACTCACAAAACAAGAATTACTTAAGAGGAAGCGAATCATTTGCATCGGATTACTGAAAATCACTAAAAATTAAAACTTTTTGCAAAGAGATCCACACATAGGAAATCTTTTTCATCAAGAACCAAAGTATAACATTTACATTCTGGTTCATAAGTACATAACTTGTATCATCTCTTCTCGAGGATTACAACATCAGCTGTCCTATTAACATTATATACAGACAGCATGAGAACCTCGAGGCATCAAGCTAAAATCTCAGATCGATTCATTAAAACATTAACTATAAACTCTGAGGACTTGAGAGTACAGAGATGACACATAGGACTACTATCTATATGACTTGACACGTAGTATCTCCACCTGAGATATTACTGCTGTCCCGACTGATGTTGTCCTTTCCTTGTTGTGGGAGTTCTATTTCCTTGTCCGCATCCACCTAAAAACATTGGATCCCCACTACAAGAAAACTATGATCTAACTACATTTAATTTGATGACATATACTTTGTATGTAGTTAAAGGATACTTCTCTTTATAATTTTTTACAAGTGCAAATAAAGAAAGTATAGCTAACGACGGGTTGAACTAATAATTCTACAAAACAAGCTACATTTCAAATAACCATTTGCTCTCTTTTTTCATTCTAAAAGGCATCCGCGGGATTCAACCTGTGTTTTTTTTTAAAACGAAACCCCTTTCTTTCCATCACGCACACGGAAACACTCCTTCCCACATTCCCCCCATTTGGTTGCATCAGTAGTCACCCGCACCCCTAGAACACACAATGTTGTCCTCCTCCCGATCTTTCCTCGTTATCGCACTATAGCAGTGCTTCCATCCTCTAATGCTTATTGATCCCGTGCTTATCCCGTCACCGGACTCGCCACTAAAGAACGTGACAACAGTGGAAACATGGAAGAGCCGGATGAGTCAGTCACTGGATGTGACGCCGCAGCAGGTGACGTCGACTACGTCCTCTCAAACATCCTCCTGACCTCATCGGCAGGGACGCTGAGGAGTTCTCCCTTCATGAGCGTCCTCCTGCAGGACAGAGCGATGGATGTAGAAGGGTGTGGCTTCTTTAGTGCCGGCGGGCAATCTCATGAGGTATCTAATTTGGAAATCCGGTGCGTGCCGCTCGTGGAGGTGGTGAAGTCGTCTCCAGTGACAGTGACAGAGCGATGATTCGTCGACACCTCTGAGGGTGGTGCTGGTCGCCGATGTGCGTGAGTAGAGGATTTTGTGGTGATTGTTGTTTTCCCTCACTGATCGTTCTCATTAGTGCCCTTTCATTTCCTTCTAGAATATTCGTTTACTCCCTTGGGATCTGCAATGGTTCATCAATCAGTACTCCATTCAGTGAGTAGTTTGGTTGCAAAGAACATCAGCGCAAAGGCAAACATGATTTCTCCAACATGTCTAGTGGAAGTGATGCCTCCCCATGTATGAACCATAAGAACAAAAGGTACATGTTATATCATTTTTTTCTCATGACAAGCTAACCTCTTCCCTCTATGTTGTTCATGTCCCGTTCTGCCCCGATACTGCACATGCATGATGGATTTCCCCAATAATAAATAAATCAGTCTCCCTGACCCATAAGCCCAGATAAAATCAGCACAAAGTTGTGTGGAAACCCCATGGTCCTTATCTATCTGGCCATGGACAAAGATGCTAATATTATTTTGGCATTGTACTATCTAGAGCCACACAGAGGGCAGTTCGGACTCTACTAGTGAAATTGCAACTCAGGTATCAATTTGGTACCATATAATGTTATTCTACTTGCTTTAAGGAGCTCACCTTAATTATTGTGACCACATCATGGCTGCTACATGACTAAAGCTTATTTAGTCTGTCCAGACTTTGTCTTTTCTCTTTGTTCCTGTGATAAGTAAGTTCTGTATAAGGGCCTAAACTATACCTGAAGGTTTTTACAACATTTCCCTTACCAATATTTTCTCAAAGAGCTAATGGGAAGCTTGCAACAGTTATCAAATGTGGTATTATGACACAAAATGTTTTTGGAATTGTTTACTGTTTGTTGCTAATTTGTAAAGGGGGCCTCTTGGCTGTTGGTTGTATCTTTTGATCCTTTTGTTAGGGGAGTGGATACTAGGCAGAAGACGTTCTGTTTTCTAGCATTTTTCCCTGTGTATAAATTGTTTTATGTAATGAAATCAAACACTAGGCTAATGTAAATAGCTTTAGCACATCAAGGGAAATAATTGATAGAGACCCGAAGGGAAATAATTTGATTCATGTAGGATCATACATTCTCCCTTTTATAATGAAATTAGGACCCTGATATCAAAAACATTTAGAGGAAATATTAGTTATCACTTCCTTATTTGCAGACACACAAAACACTAAGCCATACTTGAATGAGTACATCATGGTTCATGCCAGAATATACTGGCTAGCAATCCACTAGATACTAAATAGTGTATTATTGTAGGTAAAACTATTTTTTTATCACCACAACCAAAATACTTTCTTTCAGTTCCCAGCTCCCACTGTCTCCTTCAGAAAAATCTTTCTAGTCCATTGTAGCTTTCCATAGATACTGCACTTTGCATTTTGTAGCATCTGCAATCTACTTAGAAGATACCAAGTTCAAACCCACTAAAGCGATATCAAACTACTAATTTTAGTTTGGTATGCCATGTTTTTATTGTGCTACTTTCTGTATGAACTCGTGCATGTTATTGTAGATCTTGTTAAGCACCCTAGAAAAGCTTGAGTATAGACATAAGAATTACATCCAAAATTGACTTTGGGAGAGACCATCTTCCCTATATGAAATCTTGGTTATTCTAGAATTTCTTCTGCTTCTGGTTATGCTTTAGATAGAAAAATAAACATGGCTCTAAGTTGTTCTTTCCAGTGATTTCTTTTTGCAATAGATGAGTCCATATTTTAATAGTTGATCTTGTTTTTGAAATCTCCAGTGTTGAACCAGAAGTTTGTTGGATCTTTTTAATTATTTTTTATTTAGGGCACCAAGTTTCTGGATGCAATTTTATTTTAGGTATATCATTTGTTCATATTTAAACCCTCCTTGTATCCTTCTGAGATCTATGGGAGTCAACTGTTTGAAACTGAGACTTGACATGGTTATTTTTACTAGAGTTTCATTTTGGATCCAAGTGTCTTAAAATGATACTTCACTTGTTTATTTTGTCGACTTGAACCAAAATGCTTGAGCAAATGATGTATGATGCCAGTCGATCTGAGCCTTTCTATTAGACGGGGATACTGATGTTTTTCTATTAGTTGATTTTATTGAGCCTCATGGGTCCATTCAACTGATACTTCACATGGTCAATCTTTTATAAACAAATATTTTTGCCTTTGATTATTTCTTATGTTTTTGGTTAGCAGAAGTATTATTTCTTGAATTGATAGATCTTGTTTGTCATTTTTTTAGTCTTACTGAAATGCAAATGCAATGATGTAATGATGGACCTACTGATATGATCCTTTAGTTTGTCTTTCTAATACTTGATCAAATTCCTATTTTGTTGTAATCTGCTTGATTATGCTACCCTTTCAGGAATACCTCATAGAATTTGGATTTTTTGTCCTAAAAAAGATGCTCTTTACTTCTACTATTGTATAGATTCATACATCATGTAGTTTGTTCTTTGTTCTTGAAGTTCGTCAAATCATGCAATGAAAGGTGCTATTCTATGTTTGTCTTGATCTATAGAGGCTTGGGGACGATGCTATGAGAGTGAAGATGATGAGATTTATATGATACTGCCTTCATACATAATTATTTATACTTAAGGTGATTTCTATTTTTGTTTTTGATCTGTAGTTCTATTTAATTTAACAGTGAAGGCCCTACATTTTCTTTAGAGGTGTGTGGTCTTGACGAAGTGTATCTAGTACAAATTCAATCTTTCCAGTATCATCCTCAACATGAGATTATCATTAACACCTCAAGGGGAGCCCTTGCTACATTTAGAAATGAGTTCTTCTTAACATCCATCTTGTATCTTAATGTTTAGCACTAAGCATCATTCCATGAGGTGTCTTATTTCCTCAGATTCTATATATTTGCAAGATCTTGCTAAATATCTGATCTCCCTTATTCTCTGCAAGGTCACACGTGATATATAACAAACTTAAGTTATACTCATATTCGGTGAGCTTGTAAGAACAACATATGGCTTTTGTATAAGAACACATGCTCATAACATACTTTGCATACACATACAGATTTTGCTCGTGAGTTTTATTCATTTTTCAAGTTTGATTTCAATTTATCTTTCTTTCAAATCCTGGTTCTACCTTCTACTTAGCCTATAATGTTGCCAGCTAACAAGTCTTTGTATTATTTTTCCCATTTATATCTATACGTAAATATTTCATAGGAATCTATAGGGAAATGTCTTTTGTGATCACCAACACCTATGAACCTGTTATGATATACCTGGGTTTAAGTCAAACTATTAACATGACTTGTAACATCCCTGACCTGGGTTATGAACTAACCCCAGGTGTTTTTCTTAATCATGTGATTAAATGCTTGTGGTTATCTGTTGATAATGTAATTAAAGCTCCTAAGGGACATACATTTCCATTTCTGCCCCTTTTGAACAATGTTGTAATATTGTTTTGTAATACAGGGACCTATGTGTAAATTACCCAATTAAAAGGGGTTAACTTGCAAATTTCACATGTTAAGATGTTCCTTTAGTTTTGAGACATCATAAGAGTGAATGTGATGAAGTGTGATTGGTTCCTCAAGCTTGGGCACTGAGATGCAGCTTGTGGGGCAATCCTTGTGCTTAAAACCCTAATTTTGGTGTGAAGTGCAATTTACCCAAAATGAGGTATGAAACATGTAAAATACACCTTTTAGAGTATATTTATGACTCTTGGCATCATTTAGAGTAAGAATGATGAATAGGGCACTTCAATTGATTAATCAAATAAGAATGATAACCCTTATAAATTAAATAATCAAGTTATAAGCCTAATAACCCTTCTATATGTGCAACTTAGTAAAAAGTTGGCTTTCTTCACCTTTAGACCTTGGGTTTAAGATGAGTTTTTCTTAAGTATGGAAGGGAGAAACGTGTCTTAGAAGAAGGGAAGGACCTAGATGAGAAATGGAGAAACAAGTTGTCCTTATGTTGGAATTTCACCCAAAGTATATATATACACCTTTTCTCACTTAGCAAGGATCGTTTCCTTCACTTCCCTTCTTATCCCCTTGCTTAGACTGACTTAGGACATAGCTCTGGAGCAGAGTAGGATGGATAAGGAGTTCTAGGTAAGCTTTGGTCATCTTCTTGCTCAGATTCATGGAGGAATTCATGGTGCAAGATTGGTTTTATGGTCTTCCTTACTTGTTTCCTCTTTCTAGCCATCTTTTCCCAACCTTTCCTTGGAGAAACACCCTTGGCCGACCTGTGGAGCTCAAGACACCATTAAAGGCTTGAATATTGGAAGCTTGGAGCTCAAGGAACGACCTTAAGGTGGGTTTTATAACTCTAAACCTTTTGCTTTCTTATGCATATCTTTAGTCTTGCAATTAGTACGTAGTTCTTCTTATTTCCCACTCTTCCTTGCTTTCTTGCAACTAAAACCACGAAGAACAGACCTTGATCTGGAGGTAGAAGAAGATGGGCGTGATTACCAATGTTACTTTATCAAACGGTCTTGTTTTCCCCCCTTTGGCCAAACGGTTTGGGGCAAACGGTTTGCAAAACCGTTTGAAGGGCAAACGGTTTCACAAGGTCGGTTGGAGAAAACGGTCTCCAAGACCGTTTTAGGGCGTTGACAAAGCGTTGAACGTTTGGGATTTCTGTTCATAATTATATAGGCTAATTACCCACCAAATTTTAGGGGTTAACTTCAAAGAAATCGTAGGTTGAAGGCCAATCAATTAGGCAAATCGAATTGAATTAAATGCTGATTTTCAGTCTGATTAACTTGAACTTTTTGGGCAAACGGTCTCAAGACCGTTTGAGTGCATTTACCAAGAATTGACTGTTTGGGATTACTGTTACTAATAATGTGGTCTAATGACCTACCAAATTTTATAGGTGAAATCCCAAGGAATCATGAGTTAAAGGCTAAACAATTAGGTAATTGAATTGAATTAAGTGCTGATTTTCCAATATGATTAATTGAACTTTTTGGGCAAACGGTCTCAAGACCATTTGAGGGCGTTGACCAAGCATTGACCGTTTGGGATTCCTGTTCATAATTATGTTGGTTAATAACCCTCCAAATTTGAGGGATTAACTCTAAAGGAATCGTGATTTGAAGGCTAATCAATTATGTAAACCCTAATTGGATTAAGTGCTGACTTTCAACTTGATTGATATGACTTTTTGGGTTTTCTTGCCCAAACGGTCTCAAGACCGTTTGGGGATCACCCAAACGGTCTCAAGACCGTTTTGAGGTCACCCAAGACCGTTTGGAGGTCTAGGGTTGGATATGGTTAAGTGTTTGAAGGACAAAAGATATGGTGTTAACCCTAATCGACTAAGTGTTGGATTTGCATTGAATTGAGTTGATTGTTTGGGGTTGATTGGCCCAAACGGTCTCAAGACCATTTGGGGATCACCCAAGACCGTTTGGAGGTCTGGGGTCAAGTATAGTTGACCAATTGAAGGTCCAAAGGTACCAAATTACAAAGCAATCAATTGCTGATTTGATGATCAACTCAATAGCTCAAACCCTAATGATTTTTTTCATTAGAATCCAAGGGTTGGGTGAGCCAAATGGTCTCAAGACCGTTTGGAGGTCACCCAAGACCGTTTGGAGGTCTAAGGGTGAGTATGGTTAAGCAATTGATGATCCAATGTTACCAAGTTAATGTGTAATCAATTGTTGATTTGGTGATCAATCCAATGATTCAAACCTTAATTGATTGACTTGGATTTTGATGATATGATGGGAAAACGGTCTCAAGACCATTTGGAGGTCATCCAAACGACCTAAAGACCATTTGGGGTCAGGTCATACCCATTTTGGATGATGGTTCTATGGTTTCAAAGTAACTAGTCTTACATTGATTAGTATTGAAGGATCATCGATTCCAAACCCTAATTCAATTGAATCAAACCCTAATTGATGAACGATTGAGGGTTAATTAAGGGTCAAATCAGTTGAAGGTTGACCTATTAAACTCAATTGAGGTATGAGTATAGGTCCAATTGATGTTTGGTTCCATGAATTCAATGATTGAAGTAATCAACATTGGAAACCCTAATTCAATTGGATACCTTATGTAATGGAGGTCCAATGTGATTAAATCTTTGGGAATTAAGATGATGAATGTTCTATTGATCCAATTATGATTAGTAATGATAATCAATGAAGGTATGAAGGTTGAAACCCTAATAATACCTAAGTGATTAGAACCAATTAAAGGGAGAATTCTTAATTGTTTATAGGATTAATAGCTTGATACACTATGTTAACCATAGTAGCATGTACTTGATTGAAGGGTTGATGTGACCTAATCAAGTTAAAAGAAAGAAAGATTAGAATACATATATTTATATATATATATAAATATGAATCATGTAATGATCTTATGTAGCACGACCGTGTAAGGGAGCACGTCTGTGGTAGCCTTAACTTGCACGACCGTGCAAGGGAGCACGGCCGTGGTAGCCTTACTTTGCACGACCGTGCAAGGTGGCACGGCCGTGGTGCCCTATAAAGAAATTGAAAAGTTTTGGTATTGTGTTGACATTGTTATATATGCATGTCCTTATTTGTATAAGTCATACAGGTTGATATTATGAGGTGATCATAGCCAGGTAAGAGTTATGATGTCATATTCCTTGAAAATAAGTATAAGCTTTTAGAGTAATGATATGTGAAAAGTATATATATTGATTCAATCAAGGTCATGTTGTTAGATGACTTGATGCTTATATGTCACTTGGTAGCAAGTGTTATGATAATCTGAGGGTTTGAATAACCATGTTCCTGAATCATTTTATGCTTAATGCCTTGAAGGCTTAGATGGTTCAATGGTTGTTTAATCTAAACCCTAATGATACCTAAAGACATTAAGGGGTTAAGTGATTAGTAGATTGACCCATGTTATGATTATTAAATAAGATTACCAAGGTACCCTTGAAGGGTTCAAGTAGATAACAACCCTTGATCAAAGCAAACACTAATGATTATAATGGGTTGACTTAGTCTATGTTAATCAAAGATGACTTGACCTAATCTAACCTAGAGTGATTTAAACATCATCTAGTAGTAAGAAGAGAGAGAAAGCTCCTAATATGAATGAGAATCAAGTAACATACTTTCAATATGTAAGAATGTACATGATTAGGGTATGATCCATCAAGGTAAGATCATGGAAATCCTAATTATAATGATTAATGAATCATAACCTAATTTGAGGGCATCAATGATGATAATTTTCATATATAATGATTCTATGAGCTCAATTCACTATGAAGTGAATAGTAAACCCCAATTCTAGGGTAATAACATGTAACGTGAATAGTAAACCCTAATTTAGGGTGATATGATAAATGGAGTAATTCAGGGTTATGCCTTTGAGTATGAAACCCTAATTACAAGTTGTAATATGAGAAATCCTTATGCCTCGAGAGCTAAGAGGTTCTATAACCCTATGTTTAAGTAAAAGAATACAAACCCTAACTAATGAAGGATGGGGTATGTTAACCCTAGTCCTGGGTTATGCTTTCAAGTATGAAACCCTGTGAACTAATTACAATATAAGAATTCTTATGCCTTATAAGACAAAGGGATTCAATAACCTTAATTGAGTGGGGTAAACCCTAATTCTACTTATGCTTTTAAGCATGAATCTTCATGATTAAAGTATGAGATGAGGAATCATTATTCCTAATCATAAAGAAAGGGATTGAATAACCCTAATTGATGTAAATAAGGGAACCTAGCCATAGTGTAAGCATGAAGGTACTATTCCTGAATTGAAAGGTTAATTCTACTTTATAAATTGCTGATCTGGAAATGAAATGTTTGTTGTTGTCAATTGAATTAACCATGCAGGTTCTTATAAAAGGATGATTATATCCAGGTAAAGGTTATGATATCATATTCATTGGAAGCATGTTATTAGCTTTGTGAATAGTGATATACCATGTTGCCTAATTAAGTGACATCATATAAGATTGATAGGCTGTGAGAGCCATGAGTAACATCAAGGCCATGCTAATAAGATGACTTATGATGAATTAAGGGTTGAATACCCTGTTATTGAATCATAGTAATGAAATGGTTAATAAATGATATCCAATTGATAATTGATGTGAGTTAGACTTGATACATTTAGTATTCCACTTTTATAGTTGTTGTTCTAATGATTAATGCTTGGAAACATGCTTGATGCTAAAAGAATGCTAGAATGTACCTAACTAATCAAGTATAATCATATCATGTAGAGCCCTGACCATAGATCCATCATTGTCAGAGACCAAATGATGGTGAAACAGGTTTTCCTAAGGGAACTCCTGGAGCATATACGTTTGAGTATATGGGGGTATATGGACGCGAATATCCTTACATCCTAGTGTAGGAATTGATGTAGATGTACTTTAATCTTTCAACCCTTCACTATATATTCATACCGGGTGATGTACCACAAATCTCCCGAAGAAATTACTAATACCGCATCGATGAGAGATAAACAAGAAATCTTTCGATGACGATGAGAGTTCAGAACTCCACTGTAACTCTATAGCGAAGTTTCCAGAATACCCTGGATAGCTACTACAGCAGAGACACAAGATGTCCTGCAAGTAAATCCTCTTACTGACTGAGGAAGATGAGGTCATAAGAATCCGGCTCTTTTGATGACCTATGTATGGTACCGACGCGATTTTTATAAATGGTCGGTTGGAGTATGAGAGGTATACCTCATCTCCGTAGGGCATAATGATGTTTGAGTGGCAGTACTTGTATATCTTGGAGTGCGCCGAAAGTAGCCATGAGTTCTTGGTTTTGCTTTATAACTTGATTGAGCAGCTCTGTGCTCTTATCCTCTGCAGCTGGCTGGGGTTTAGCATCCGGATCCTGCAAGAAGTTGTTAGGATCCTTCCAGGAAAACTTCTTGTCTTTTCTCGATGCATAGTCGTTGTTCCTGTAACCTGGCTGCTGCCTCATAAATTTCACTTGAGCCTCGTCCTCGGACTCAGTTTCCTCCTTTGCAAGCAATTTCTTTGCTAGAAGATCCATCTTCTCATTCAGCTCCTTTATTGCTTTAGATTCTCCCACAACTCGCACCTGCTCCACAGTGCCTCTTTCACCCCATGATTGTTTCTTCGCCATGTTCTTTAAGATCTCCCAGCATCTAGTGTCCGTGTTATTCAAGAAGAATCCGGAACCGGCCGAATCTAGGTTGCTTCTATCATGCTCGGAGAGAGCAAAATAGAAGATCTTCACTTGGGTCTCCTTATCCAGCCCATGATGCGGGCATCGCCTGAGCATGATCTGAAACCTTTCCCAGGTCTCAGAATAGGTTTCTCCTGGTTGTTGGGTGAAGTTATGGATCTTTCTTATCATGTCATTGGTCTTTTCGGGCGGAAAAAACCTCTCGAAGAAGACCTCCACCATGTGGTCCCAAGACTCCACATATTCATCGTCTAAGTTATGTAGCCATTCGCGCGCAATTCCCACTAGTGAACTCGGGAAGAGCTTCAAGTAGAGCACGTCTTTTGGAAATCTGTCGAATTTTACCATGTCACAATTCTCCACAAACTGACTTATGTGCGCGACGGGGTCTTCATTTTTTAGCCCATGGAATGCATTAGACTTCACCAAGTTGATCAAAGCTGGATCAATCTTGTAGGTCAGAATATTCAGCGCTTGCTTCTTTATAGGCCCCTTTGAAGCGGACGAGGAAGAAGCTTTGATCTTCTCCCATATTGTCTGTGGCTCGTCCTCCATCTCGTCTTGTTCAGGTTCAGAATCTGTATCCTCTAGATGATCTTGATTGTACCTATCCTCGTCTTCAGGTCCCATCAGTAGAACCTCAGGTGCGTGTCGCGTGTAGTCTATACTACGCGTCTGCACCATGCACAGTACCTGAAAATAGAAAGATGAAATTTAGTACAGTGCTTGACGATTGCAAATATTTAGAAAATAGATTATGAATTTTTGGAATGATAAAAAAGAATAAAAGGTGGCCTAGAGTGGCCGCTCACAGCACTCGAAGTGCCAACAAATTGTCGTATCCCCGGCAACGGCGCCAAAAACTTGACGCAGATTTACCGTGCGTAGAAACACAAGTGAACGCGTCGAATAGTACATGCCTTTGTGAGGCCCGAGTCGAACTCAGGGATACGTGCAATCGTCGGGGACTCCTACTAACTATTCGCGATCAGCTAAACCGAATAAAAGTTGAGAGTTGTTGTTTAAAATTAAAAGAAAATAAAAACAAAACATGCAATCGATTAAATGTTGGTTTAATCAATTCAAAAGAGAATCTTTAGGGTTGCGGTTTCACCACGGGTTTTCATTGTATTAAATTCTATATAGATACTCAACTTTATCTCTCTATCCGGGTAGTGGCCTGAAATCATAATTGCCCACTGTCATGGTACAATTCACTACCTATGTCTAGGTCGGTTCCACCGTCGTAGTAACCTATACCCTAAACTAGGTGCATTATAAACGACCTCTCAGTATCCACCATTAATCTTACACCGCCTTGTTCAAGGGATTTGTCAATTAATGTAAATTTTCATCTCTTTTCAGCCGTTAATTCTTCTTTCAAAGTAATTAAGGGCATTAGGTTATTATTATGGTGATCAAGCATAACAATATATTGGAGAAAATGAAATTATACCACAGATTTAAGAGATAAGATATGAATTACTATTATAAAATTGTCATACAATGAATCCCCAGGATACTCTCGGTCCTAAAGATAAAGGGGATTAGCCCCGCATGGTCATCTCAAAGTACAATGTAGTAGAGAAAAGGGGAGACATGAGAAAAACGAAATTGAGTGGTGAAACCCCTGAACGGAGAAGGTCCAATCGATCCTTGGCATGGAATCCATGTTCTGCCGCCTTTCGGTGGTGGAATTCGTCTTCTTCAGCGTCCGGATCGGCTGGGGCGTGCTCTTGTTATCCGTTCTTCTCTCCTTACTCTCCGGGATGTGTGCAGCGGCTAATGATGTCCCTCCTCAGTCAAGGACTCCGTCATTAGGTATATCTCCCAAATTAGGTCGCTCATTAACCACGACCGTCCGATTAAGATCATTCCAAAGAAAACACATATCTTCTGGTGTCGATACCATCGACTCGAGTCGATGGTATCGACCCAGTGTGGTAGCGGCCGGATACAAATCCTTTCTTTGTCGCGCTTGACATCATATCGATACCATCGACGCGGGTCAATGGTATCGACTTCCTTTAGGCATCGGTTTTTGCAAGATTCCGACACTATAGCCTCCGTGCGTCGATGGTATCGACTTGGTGTCGATACTATCGACTGCTTTCTCGTCAGCAACCTGATGGTAGCTCGATACCATCGACATCCCTGTCGATAGTATCGACTCTTTGCTGATACTCGCGGCTGGCAACCTGTGGTCCGGTCGATGGTATCGACTTCCGTCGATGGTATCGACAGAAGCAAATACTTGTTTTCCCTGAAATTCAAACACGAAACCACATAAATTCACACAAATAATAATATTTTGACAATTTATGCTCAAAACGATAAAATAAAGGGGATTTGACATAAAATAGTAGCAAAGACCAAAGTGGATGAATTATGCAACATTAACCATAAAAAATGACTAATAAAAGCATAAAACACATATCAAATAGGTCTATAAATGTGACTCAAAATCATCGCATCACACTGATCGAGGGGTAATACAAATGAGCCCAAGGTGGGACAGTAATTACAACTAAGATGGTAGATTATGTATAGATTGGAATATGTAAAGAAAATACCAGTTCTTATCTACAAGTATTTGATGCATTATATGTTGTTATATTGGTTGCACACATTTTGGTCAAACCATGTACACAATACATAATATGCTGACTCTATTTTGGATTGTCGACATTTTAAGTAATTGCAATATATGAAGATGTCAAGACATGGTGAATCAGATCAAATCTGTCAAGGAAATAAATCTAAGTAAAGGAGGATCTGTTAAATTCTTATTTTCATATGTACTAGATCTCATGTTGAAAGTTTGTGTAACTCCTTAGAGGATCATCATTATACACCATGTAAATAATATTTGTGAAATAATGGAAATTGTTTGCTATAATTTGTTGTTTGCTAAATTTAGATCTTGGGAATTTAGGTAATGGCTCTTGACTTTAAGGTTTTTCCTTAATTGGGGGTCATTGAAAAGTGAGGTTGTTACATTTGGTATTAGAGCCCCAAAAATTTCAAATAATATTTAATAATTGATATTTTCAAGTAAAATTTAGAAATATAAGGAAAAATATTAGGGTATATCCTTATGGAAATGGTGTCTAGAAAGGATCATAGTTTTAGGGGATGACAATATTTTCCTCCACACCATTACGTTGGTATACAAGGAGTCCCTTATCTAAAGTGATACCTGCCTCGCCAGAACCTAGGGTTTTCCTAAAGTAATGTTTCTTTTAATTTTTCCCATTTCTAACTTCATCCTCTTCAAATATATTTTCTTAATAAACCCTAAAAGAAAATTCCCTCCTTATCTCAAGTTAGGGTGTTCGAGAAGAAGTAGGATTAAGACATCCTCTGCCCATTAATGTATATTTGATGTTTAAATAATCTTTGGGAGATTTGTTTTATGGGTTTTTCCTAGCATGGGTAAACCCTAGTTGGATCTAGGATTGGTTTAGGAAAACCCTATGTGGGTCAACATATGATAAAACCCTAAGTTTTGGGGTGTAGTACTAACCCTAAACCTAAAACCTAATCCCAGGTAATGGGAGCAGTGTGGGTAAAATAATAACCCTACCCAAATAGATCCAAAGCAATGGAAAAATGAAAGAAAAAATACCAATGAATTGGATACCCCAGTCTCCCATGCATGCATTTACTTGGAATAATGCATGCATGATTTATGTAATGGGTTTTGAATATGTAAATATGAAATATAAGTGATGAACGGTTATATATGAATGAACATAAGCTCCTCAACTTACATTTAGGGATGGTGTCCCAAACTGGGGTAGGTCAACCCATGAATTGGAAAAGGACCTATGGGGTGAGGAAAAACCCTAAACCCATGGGGTCAGGTTGTGGCTAGAAAGCCTAACCTCCTCACACAAGTCAAGAAAACACCCTATGAAATAACCCTTTCTACAAGGGTGAGTTTTCCGATTAGCTAAAGGATTGAGGTAACCTTGAATGTCACCTAAAGGTTGAAAATTAAGTATACAAAGCATGAAAGCACATATTTCGAGTATAATTATCTAAACCCAAGTTTGCCATCTCTAAGGGGCATAAGGAAAAGTCACTGAGGAAGTGGATGAAATTATGTGACCAAGCCCATGATGGAAGGTCACCAAGGGGTCAAGCCCAGGAGGGAAGGTCATCATGAAGACCAAGCTTAGGAGGGAAGGTCACAAAGAGTCCAAGCCCATGAGGGAAGGCCGCCATGCAGACCAAGCCGAGTAGGGAAGGTCACTATGAAGACCAAGACTGAGGAGGGAAGGCCATCATGAAGACCAATCCCATGAAGGATGGTCATTAAAGAGGACAAGCCCAAGATGGAAGTCCACCATGCAGACCAAGCCAAGGAGGGAAGGTCACTAGGAAGACCAAGCTTAAGGGGATGGTCACCAAGAAGACCAAGCCCAGGAGGGAAGGTCACCATGAGGCCAATGAAGGGACATAAAGGAAACATTGTAAACCCTAGGAGATAGAGGAAATCTGGGTTAAAGAATTACACAAGAAAATAATGTGTGCAAAAAATTGTTAGAAAAACATCAAGAAAATGTGTAGTAAATATATAAAATCACAACAAACCCTATGCAAGATAGGGCCCTAAGTCAATGTTAAAGCCAATTAGGGATGATTAAAGGTAGATAAGACCTATGAGGTCAGTAGGTGATCATTCCCTAAGTGCATAAGACCACATGGTCAAGAGATAGACATGCATGTTTTCCTGATGCCGTGGGGTCAGGACATCAGCCACCTTCATGAGCTCATGAGGCCCAAATGGTAAATGTGAGAGGAACTCATAAGTGCATAAGGACAATGAGGTCAAGAGTAGATCACTCCAAAGGTACATGTCCATGAGACTTTAAGAGGATGACTAAGGATAATGAGACATGACATCTACATATAAAGAATACAAGAATTCATAATGTTTGAATAAAATCTTAAAGGGAGTTGTGCACAAACTCAAGAGTAAGGAAGTCATTATCCCTTGAGTTCATAAAATATGAGAAAATTTTGAAATAAAAATGAGTCATGCTTTGGAATTATTGTTAAGGATACTTCAAACAAAATGTGAAATTACAAGATAGTGTATGAATACACCACCTCTGCTCTAGGAATGGGATAAACTTTGTATATTGAACTTTGTATATTGGTTGCAGCCAAATGCTATTTCATCTTATTATGAGTGATAGATAATTGGTAGACACATGTTATGCTTAACAATTGACTAGTTAATGAATACCCTAATGTTGAAATTTAATGACATAATTAGGGTTTTGAGGTGTTACCTCACCCTTATGAAAATAGATGAATAATAGCTTGGAAATTTAGGTGAAAGGTAATCACCAAGTGAAATTAAAATCATAAGTGAAAATTTAATCACTAAGTGATAATATCACGTAATGAAAGAGGATGTGGAATATCGTGGATTGGTACCAACCTTAGTAATGTGAGGAATTTGAATAGAAATAATGGTTGTTAAAGATAATCTAGATAAAGATATCTAAGAAAGGTTGCTAACCCTAAGGTTCAAATCTAAGTTAAGTTATCATTCACCTTAGCCTTACTGGGCTTGAATTTTGGGGACAAAATTCCATTTAAGGGGGGTGAATGTAAGATCCTCAAATTTGGTATATTTGAATTCTATAAATATAAGGCTTGATTTGGTAAGAAAATATCCTTATTGTAATTGATAGAAAAATAAATCTATCCACTTTGTGGCCTGGGTTCAATCCATGACCCAAGTAGGCCCATGATACTATGTCCTTGCAAATGGCTGCTTGTAGCACAAGTTTAAGAAATAAGATATTTTGTGCATAAAGAAATGATACTAACTTTGTCAATTGTTATATAATAGAAATATGAGATAATATGCAAGTTTCTAAGAGCTAAGATAATTTTTAATTTGGATAATCAACAGAATAATTATCTAATCCTGACTGGCAACACAAGATTTGAGGCATCAAATAGTGTTATTTTAATCTGACTTTTGGAATATTTAAACATAATGAGGAAACTAAGATAATTATAATTTGAGAAGAAAAGGACATTGTGACGTGGGTAAGTGAATTAAATAAATACTTAAAGGGCAAGTTTTTCCTATGAGAGTTATTCTAATAAATCCTAGAAATTATATATATGTTGGGAAAGGTATTAGTGAGTTACCATCCAAACTTCATAGCCAAAGGATTATCCTATTAGCATGTAGAAAATCAAGAATGAAGAGGGACTTGATTATAATTATTAAATTATGTCCCCTTATTTGAAAATAAGAAGGGGATATCTAGAAGCATTACTTTGATACCAAATTGGCTCAATGTGATATTATAGGATTAAGGAAAGTAGAAATGCTTTAACCCATTCCTAACCAACCGCCAAGTTAACTTTTGCATTAGTATTACTTGGTATTGAAATGCAAAGAGTAAGAAAACGAAGGAAACTAGAGAAAGAGCACAGTGGCTCGGTCTAGTTGTGAGGGTGAGTATAGAGCCTTGACTACTACTGTAACAGAACTCACTTGGCTGTCGTATCTTCTTTGAGATCTTGGAATATCTATGCATAGACCATCTGTGTTGTACTGTGACAATGTTAGTGCACTGCATCTTACTGTGAATCCTATGTTTCATGCCAGGACCAAACACATAGAGATTGACTATCATTTCATCCGAGAGAAGGTTGCTCTTCGTTACATACTCACTGCTCATGTTCCTTCTGCACAACAAATAGCTGATATCTTTACAAAAGCTTTGTCCAAGATCTGTCATCGGCTTCTGCAGCACAAACTTGGTCTATGAAACTCCATCCCAAGTTTGTGGGGGGGGGTATTGGATGAATTGGATGACATGGCTTTGTTTTGTAAATATGTTTGTTGGTGCAGGGCCTATTTGGTAAATAGCTTGTGGTCGTGTGAGTTGGCTATTGTATAAAGATGAGTTGGGATCCATCTTTGAATGTAATGCAATTTGCTTCCCGCATTCTACTGACTCAAAACGCCCGATGTTTCTCTCCCTTTCCCTTGGTCAGTCTTAAGCGCCGTCTTCCCTCTCTTGTTTCCTTTCTTGCCCGGTCTAGGGTTTCGTCTCTCCTACCTTCATTTCTCCTTTTCAATTCATTATAAATAATACAAAAATACATAATGAGGATGCTTAATACCTTGAATTAATTAGATTTTCTCTTAGCAACAAATGCCTCCCACGCCTTCAGGTCTAGATAGTTCCATTGCTCAAGGGTTGATTTCTTCTTCTAGTTTTCGTTCATTATGTAATTTCTTGTTATAATTGTCCTATAATTCCTTAGTACCCTCCCACAACGTTCATGCACCTTTTCATAATGCAATTCTTCCTCTAGCTCAGAAATGCTATGCAAAAGTTTATATACTTTGTGGAAAATTCTTAAAAATATAATTTTAAATATCTTTAAAAACAAAATTATAAATCATAATATCTCACATGTAGTTCCCTCCATACTAAGTCTTTCTTTCCTTGAGAAATTTTATGTCAAGATTCTACATTTATATCTAATTTGTTGTGAGTAAGAACCCCTAGATATTGCATAAAAGAATTGCTACCCTTTCCTATAAGATTTACTTGATCATCAAACTCAATGGCCAACTTTGGTCCTTTATCCCTTTGCTCTACTAACTTGTACATCATGGTGATGACTCTTTGACGTACACACTCATGATGCTTCTAAAAAAGATCAAGAATATCCTCAGGGTGCACATCCTCAGGGTACACATCCTCATTCTCAACATGCTAAAATTGACAAGAAATACATACAAGTCATGAAAATGCAACTTATAAATGTGATAGGCATTGTAAAATGCACATCTATGTAATAAAACAACACAACTTACACCAATGTCATAGTCATGGTACTCATACTCATGCTAATCATCCTCACAGTCATCATACTCATGGTTAGACTCATTTGAATAATGTCATAACTTTTAAAAAATTAGTCAAACAATAAAATATAATCACTAAAAAATGGTAAATGCACATCTAGCCTTTAAAAAAAATAAATTGCATGCCTCTGGTAATTATTGGATCTTAGATCAATTTACATTCCTTCTATGCGATCTCCATGCATATATAAGTTAGTATTATCTTCCACATTTGGTGTTAGCAAGGCAAGTGAGAATTGATTTGAGTCATCATACTTGCCATAATACTCTTCTTCATCTATAGGATTTGTAGTGAACTGCCTTTTACCATGAAGAACAACTGACTATCTTTTTTACAGGATCATCAATATAAAATATTTGCTTCTCTTATGATGCCATTATGAATGGTTCACCCTTCTCACCAATCTTTTCAAAATTCACTAATATGAAACCCAATTCATCTACTACAATTCCTATATACACCTAAAGATCAAAACTCTGAAATCTATGTATATGTCTTTAGTGACACAGTAATGTGATATTTTAGCTTCACGTGGACTCGTATCCCTGCACTAGAAAAATATAATGAAGACGCTTGAATGGTGACCCTACTATCTTGAATGATACTCTTATCATCTTGACATTTTGTGTAATACGAAAATACATTTATGTCAAGCCCTTCATAAAATGTAATATTCATTTTTGGTTTAAATGTGAGGCATTTGATATTTTAGTAACATTATTTGGTGTTCGAGATAGTTGACATAAGACTTTATCTTCAAACCACCTAATATATGTCTTATTATGCTCTCTCGCAAGCCACGTTGAATTGGCTCGAAGATGTTTTGTCTCGATGAAATTGGTATGTTCGGTGATATAAATACTCATTTCATCAATGTTGTGTAATATAAAGTGTTCTTGTTCCCACAACTCACAATTCAAGACTTCCACCCGTGCTCCTAATGTCCCTTTACCAGAATAGTCCTCATTATTCTTCTTGTTTCCAGGATCTTCACTACAACACAAAAGTGATTGCAAAAGTGCATAACCTCCCTAGCCACATAACCCTCAATAATACTCCATTTAGGCCATTAATGACTTTGGACATCACCTTTAAAAACACTCATGTACCATTCAAAAGGATACATCCAATGCAAGAAAATTGGTCCCAACATTTTCACTTCTCTAGTCAAATGAACAACAAGATGTATCATGATGCCAAATGAAAGAGGAAAATATATCTCAAGCTAGCACAGGATAACAACAACTTCTCTTTGCAACTTATCGAGATTCTCGGGATCAATGATTTTGTTGCATAGAGTGTTTAAGAAAAAAAAGCATGGTGATTACAAAGCATACATGCTTCCATAGTATAGATCGAATTGCCACAAGCAATATTTGTTGCATTAGAGTGTGACAATCATGAGATTTAAAGCCTACACGTTTTTTATCCTTCATTGGTACCAATCTACAAATATTGGAAGAGTATCCTTCCGACACCTTAACATTAAGCAAACACTCACAAAAAGTTATCTTCTCCTTTGTAGACAATGTGTAACAAGCAGGAGGTGAATATGTTTTTCGGTCACTACTAAATTTTTTTGTAATTCTTTCCATTTGCCCATTTCACAGAGGTCAATTCTAGATTTGATGCCATCTTTATGCTTACCTGGTATATTCAACAGAGTACCAATGACACTATCATATACATTTTTCTCAACATGCATGACATCAATACAATGTCTAACTGCCAAAGAACTCCAATAAGGAAGATTCCACAAAATTGACCTCTTCTTGTATACGATTTGTCACTCTATGTGAGAATAGTAAATTGTGATCTCTTACCAAATGCATTAACAAAGTCTTTTACTCTTTCATAAACAACATCCCCCGATATAGGTTTAGGGGCACTCTATTCCTCACTCGATCCATTGAACGCTTTGCACAACCTTAGGTAAGGATGAAATTTTGGAAGAAACCTTCAATGACCAAGATATACAATCTTTATGTCATGTTTTTAGTTGTATTGAATCAGTGTTCTCTTCACATATAGGGCATGCTTTGGATCCTTTTACGCTATATCCGGACAAATTCCCATATGCTGGAAAGTCATTAATAGTGCAAACAACATAGCATTCAAATGAAATGTCTCTCTACGTGAAGCATCATAGATCACGACGCATTCTCATCAGAGTTTCTTTAAGTCATCAATCAAAGGTTTAAAATAAACATCGATATCATTTCAAGGGTTTTTAGGGCCCAATATCAACAATGACAGCATGGCGTACTTATTTGTCATACACAACAAGGGAGAAAGATTGTATGTTACAATCATAACAAGCCAAATGCTATGTTGACTACTCAATATGTTGTATAGATTCATCCCATCAATATAAAGCCTACATCTTAAGTTCCTGACTTCTTCACCAAATTTGGAGTTTAATAAATTAATCTTCTTCCATTGTGAGTAATTAAATGCATGTCATAGGATCCCATCATTATTTTTCTTCAACTCTGCATGCCACCTTAAATTCTCTACATCAATGGTATTGGAAAACAAATGGTGAAACAATGGTACTATAGGTAGATACCCCATCACCTTGATAAGAGAGCTAGTTTGGACTTCCTTGAAGTCGTCATTTTATACCTTGACGCTTCACATTTTGGACAATCTTTCAAATCAACATAGTCCTTTTGAAATAACACACAATCATTAGGGCATGCATGTATATTCTTAGCCTTCGTTCCCATTGGGTACAATATTTTCTTTAGTTTGTATGTTGATATTGGAAGCTCGTTGCCTTTCAGAAGAATTTCTTTCAACAAAGATAATAATGACGTGAAGTTTCTATCGCTCCATCTATTGTTAGCCTTCAGAGTATATAAATGTCAACACAAATCTCAACTTCCTAAACTTAGTATAACCTAAGTATAATGGTCTATCAATATCATGCACGATGTTTATAAATAAGGAAGGTGGATCAGTGTTCTCTACCCCACAACTATCTAGCATCACATCAACCATGTCTATCAGAATTGGGTCATTCACATATACATCGTTGTCAATAATTTCTTCTTCAACTCAAATACTTCTATTGACATCTAATGATCTCATAGTAGGAATATCTTCATGCCATTACCATTATGTATAACCCTGTATAATCATATTGCACATCACATGACTTTTGATTTCATCAATAGTGTCATCTTTCAAGTTGTTACTACAATTCTTGCATGGACAGTAGAACCTATCTCTAGGTCATTCCTATGCTCCTCTGCAAATCTTATAAACTGATCCAGACCATTAATAAACACTGGGGGTGCAACAATATGGAATGGACATCTATGATCTATCCATTTTATGATCAAAGAGAAAACAAGTATTGAATCATGTGTTTAGATTTTAGGGTTTAGAGAGTAGGGTTTACATATTAGGGTTTATCATTTAGGGTTTACATATTATGGTTTAGGGTTTATTGATTAGGATTTAGGATTTATGGTTTTAAAATTAGGGTTTAATGTTTACATATTAGGATTTAGCATTTATGATTTACAAATTAGGGTTTAGGGTTCATTAATGAATAAGTACCACCTATCCCATTTTTGAAAACCTAATCTCACTAGTAAGTATATAAGGTGTATTCGGTTTTCAGGAAAATTTTAGCAGCATTTCCCCCACAGTTCTCCAAGTACACAGATGTAGATGGGCAAATATCCACCTATATATGTACTTATAGAACAAATGGGGAAGTGATGATGAAACATCTTGAAAATTGAATACACATTATAGACTTACATCTCAAGTGAAATTAAGTATTCAAGAATAGTCCCAAACCAGAGAATGTCCAAGATTTATTCCTAATGAGTAAATCTTGGATGGGCTTCTAGGACAACAAACAATATTGTCATTTATATGTGTATGATGTTAGTGTCATCATTCATATCATAGGCGCAAAACAATATATGAGGACAGGGGCACTTCATCTCACCCAATCATAGGAGAAAATCTATGATTCTATATTATGAAGTTTTTTGGATCAGGTTTCATGTATTGTGTATTGTATAGATTACTTCACCAATGTTTCATCATTACCAAAATACTAATAACTAGCAAACATAAGGCTACCATCAATAATTCGCATTATCAAAACATAATTACCTTTCAAAGAGAAGACGAACACAAGTTACACTAAATAATTTTGTGGGATCCAAATTAAGGTTGTCAGGGAGCATTCATATATATAAGGTTTATCCAGGCTACATGTTGTCACTTAGTAGTTTATTTTTGTCATATATTATTAACAATCAAGCCTATCATCAATTGTACTAAATAAACACTACTTGTTTGTAAGGATTATTTTTTAACATCTAATGAGGAATATGGGATGTGCAACCAACCAACAAGGGCCTGTACCACACCAGAATTTTGTTCCTTACCTCCGGTGGCAGAGAGAAGTAGCAGATAGTAGAATCCCTAAGCTTCAGTAGCAGAAACAAGTAGCACAACAATGATGACAACAACGGTTGTGGTGGTTAGCAAGATAAACAAAGGTGTTATGACCCACATCAAAGTTAACTAGTAAATTCAATTATAACAACATCATTAATTTAATTGAGATAAGTTAAGTGCTCAAGATGCGATCAATGCTTTGATCAAGTGAGACAGTTTAATTAGCATGATTTCATGTGTTCAGGTTGTAGAGGATTTCACTCTTGAAACGTTGCAAAAGAAATCACCTGAATCGGACATTCGAGGCGAGAGTTACAACTTTTTCTAGAACCTTGGGTTTATGATGGAATTTCTCCATTTATTGGCCTTTTATTTCCCTTTTCCCTTCATCCCTTATCTTCTTCCCGATAGAACAGAGCAACCGCATAAGTGGCGCCCGATTGAGAGCAACAGAGGGGGCCGTGCACAGGCGATTTAGGGCTTGGTAGCTTTGTCTCCGGCAGCGCCCACCCTTCCGTCCTCCTTCCTTCCTTCACCTTTCCCTTGCCCTAACTCACGCCCTACCTGCTAGGGTGGTACCCAGCAGCAGCGGCCGGCCAAGCAGCCGCAATAGTGGACAGGTGCCTGATTGGGCAAGCAAGCACCACCGAATGGCTGCCCCGACTCCGTCCTTAAGGTCTAGACAAGAAAATGCAGCATCCCTCCTCCATTGTGCCACCTGCACCTCAACCTAGCAAGGGGCGGTGCCCCATCTAACAAGCAGTAGTAGCAGCTGCAATCATGGCTAGGGGTCGATTGGGTGTGAGCAACACCACCAAGTTTCGTCCTTGAGTTCAGCCTTGAGGCCTAGACCTGAATCCGCAGCCTCAACAGTGATTAGCACCAGCCAAGTCTCCCCTCTCCTGCCTGTGCGTGAGAAATCAATAGCCTGCTCGTAGCACGATTGTACCAGGACAGTTCCAAGGTTGAAGACAACCTAATAACTCCCAGAAACTGTCCTCTCAAATCACGGTGAGTAGAATCTCACTTCCCAAAGCACGATTTAACTCAATGAAACAGACGATTTTGGTTCGATCTGTGTTATTCGCGGGTAACAACGCTTACCCATGTGTCGTGTGTCAGGCAGTGACAAAGTGGCCTGACTTCTATTGCACTATTTGATTCATCACGTTTTGCATGATTTGCTTTATTAATTGATGTGTATGGTTATGGTTAGTGGAATTATATGGTTGATTAAAACCTAAATTACTCAGTTAAAGGTTGAAAATAGTAGCACACGACCAGTAACTGGACAGTTTGGGTATAAACCCAGGCTGCACAATTTTAGTAATTCAATTGATGCACGATTACAAAGAAATGACGATGACATAAAAATGTTCAAAAAAATCTAGTTGCACGCTCCCTACTATACTTAATGCAAGTAGTTTAATAACTATACAAATTGACACATTTTCCAAAGAAATTATTTGAAATTCTCAATTAATATTAATAACTTGTGCCATAATAAGTAATTTAACTCTTAATTGAGTTATGTGATGCACAACTCTGATCTTGGGTTGATGTGTACAATTTTTGAGGAATTATAGATAATTTACAAGTGCTACTGACGATTACTCATATATCGAGTAATTAACTCTTGTTAGTGCATTACGATGTTCAATTGTATGATTTCAGCGTATATGTGCCAAGTTGACATGAATTCTATTTATTTAAGAATTTTAGTCTACCTACATGCATAATAATGTTGATTTCTCAATAAATTAGACATGGACATGTATTTAGTTTATTTAATAACTTGAAATCTGCCTGCATGCTTAATATGTCGAATCTCTCAGCATTTGCAATGCTTGAATAAACTGCTCTGTCAAATTTAGAATGATATTCATGTCATGTTGTAAAGTTCAAGTAAATAGACTCGTAACCATAGAGATGCCAAAGCCAAGAATAAGAGAGAGATGCAATGTAGTAAGAGCTTTTCTAGAATAATAAAATAATAGATTTAAAGGCCATGACATCGTAGAATCCCTATGTGAGGTATGTGCCTTAGGGATGAAACGACCTACCCTGACGGTGCGTCCAGTATACGGGGGTCGGAACGCACCCACAGAGCGTACGGGGAGACAAAACCCTTGAGGAAGTCTCCTAAGAGAAGATAGGTTACTCAACATGAATCGGAGATCCTGATGGTAACCCAGAGGTACCCACAGAGCGTACTAAGATGAGGCCCACAGAGCGTCTTAGACTCTCTGCCTGTGTGCTCAGGTTATAGGAGGAATCCAATTTACGACACCATAGGAGTGACGAGGCCAGAGATCTAGTTTTCCTGTTGTAGACTAGGACAATAGTCATACTTAGCTATCATGAGGTGTTGTCTAAGTCTTGTACGGTGGGAACGTAGTTCGCTACGAGTCTTCATATGTAGAGTACACTGCATATGATCAGGGCATAAGATAAAATATGTTCATATAAGTTCACAGACTTTCTTATAAGTTAACGAGTTAAGAAAGGTTTGAGTTAGTTTCGCAAAGTTGTCCTTTAAATGAAATTTTAGTATTTTTTGTTAATTAATTGTATCTACAACTTTGCAGCAATTGTTATCATAATGAAATGTTGACATCTCCTGTTGTTTAAATTATATTGCTTAGATATGCTCATTATAGTATTATCTTGTATTTTATTCCAATTAATAAACATAAAATGAGTTATCTACGATGGTTGGGTGAAATTCTATTCACTGAGCCAGTAGCTCACCAACCTACTGAAATATTTTTCAGGTTAGCGTCAGCATGAGGAAGCTGAAGGATTGTATCACCCAAGTTCTTAGAAGGTAGTTCGTAGTTAGATAGAGGTCTCTTAGTCCTTCCCCTCGGTCCTTGGGCATGTGGTATGGTACAGAGAGAGAATGAAATGTAATATGTAGTTCAGTATTTAATTAACTGTTGCACTTTATATTCCACAAGTAAGATGTAATATGTTGTTTAAACTCGGAGGTATCTTTCAAGATTTAGAAACAGTAAGTTTGCTTCCGCAAGTTTAAGTAAGATTTCAGTATTGTCCAAATTATGATATTCTCCTTTAAGTTAATTCTAAGTGATTAAGAAAAGAAAAAGTTAAGGGTGTACTTGTATTATGTTGAATCCTCCTGTTATGCCCTAATCTCATGATTAGTGGTAATTGTGGGATCGGGGCGTCACAAAAGGAAACCATGGTTGTGTTGGCTATGACTGGATCCAATGGAAGGAAGCAATGACGAGCAATAGTAGAAGAGCAACAATCATGTGGTGGTTGGCTCTATCGGATGGCGAGGGTGACGAGAAATAGTAGCAGTAGTGATGGAGAGAGCAGCGGACGACAACAGAATCACCAGTGCTAGGTAAATGTATCAGTCGAACAATGAAACATAGAAGGGGGGGAAGTCTATTTTGTGTGGTGCTATCAAGTTTCACATAGTCTTTGGTTGTTGGCAAAAAACCTAATACTAATAGAATAATTGTTGGTTTTAAATACAAAATTGACACCTAAGCTAAGGACATAGACGTTGGTTTTAAATACAAAACTAACACCTAAGCTCGGGACTTAGATGTTGGTTTACTATAAGAAACTGATGTCACGGGCTATTATCTGAATGAAAAAAAATGGCATGGGTAAGGCCTTATTTGTTGTTTGTTTAGACAAAAATGAAACCTAAACTAAGGAATTATACATCGGTATGTTGTACGAAATCATGTTAGCGGCGATTAACCGAACAAAAAAAGGGTTGAGTAAGGCCTTAGTCGTCGATTGGTTACAATAATTGACACCTAAGCTGAGGACTTAAATGTTAGTTTTTTGTAAAAAACCAATACCATAGGCCATTATCAGAACGGAAAAAATCGACCTAAGTAAGGCCTTAGTCATCGGTTTTATCTGGGCAAACCGACACTAGAGAGCAATTTGGGGGGGAACATTTTTTTCACGGGGACGTGGCATGAATCCTCTATCATTGGTTTCTTCACATAGAATCGACACTGATTATACAATCATTTGTGGTTTATTCTGAGAATCAGCATCGATTTTTTGAAAGACAATTTGACGCCACAAGTAATTTGAAGGCAAAATTTATTTTGTGTTGAAATCTTTGTCATCAGTTTTAGGAAAATCGATGCTCATCTTAAAACTTTTAGAGACATTTTTTCCCTAAAACTTTGTATTTTGCGGGTTATTTTAGATGTATGGTTATTTAAAATATAGCTGACATTATAGAAAAAGTGGTGCACATGTCTTTCTAAATTGATAAGACTTGATCAATGGTGACATTTATGCTAATGAAATGACATGGTTTGGTCTGTAGTGTCATTTTCCCTTGGGAATCGATGTCAGCAAAAGTGATGTTAGAGGTAAGAAATGTACTAATGCATGAAAGTTACATCTCATATGATCTTCATCACATGCCATACTAAATACATGAGGAGTGTGAGGATGATTTTGAAGACTTTTGGTCAACTTATACATGTTTTCATTAGTGATCTTAAATCACAAGTTTACTTTTCAAGATCATGTGATAGTAGAAGAGGTTGCCTTAAAGATGGTATTGGCTTGTCTGAGGAATCCTTCCCAACAAAGTATTTGGGAATTCTACTTTTGGGTGGAGGGGAAGATGCTCTGGTTTCAAGGATTGTGTTGATATCCTTTGATCCACTATGGAGAGTGGAATGGCATCCCTATTTCCATGGTTGGGTGAGAAGTTCTCATCTGATATGTGTTGAATGCAAAGATACAATACTAGTGTAGGTAGACAAAGCTCACCATCTCCATACTCAAGAATTTTTGATCCATTCTTTCTGGTTTCCTTTGGGGTGGTAGTGGGCATTATATCACCTGGGACACTATCATGCAACCACTTCACATTGGTGGTCTTGGTCTTACCACCCCACTGGACTTTGCCTGGAGTGTCACAGCTAGAAGAGTGGATTGCTTCCTCATGGCCTGTGACACGCTTTATATGTGCTGGATGAAGTTGTGCTATGGAGTTCAGTTGAATGACAACCACCTAGGATCATCCAAGATATGGGGGATGATGAGTAAAGTTTGGTTGGATCAGTGTACCAAGTATCCTCTCTCAGACCAAGGTTGGTAGACTCTCTAGGAGTAGAAACCTTGGAGGACCATCAGGAACCAGCCACAGGTCCTTTGGGACCCCATTTCATGGAACAAATTGTTTTATCCCAAATGGAGCTTATGCTCCTATAGGACCATCATGGGTCGGTTGTCCACCAGAGACAAATTTAACGAATGAGGCCTTAACAATGGTCTGATTTGTTTTTTGTGTAACAATAGTTAGAATTACATACCCACATGTTCTTTGAATGTGAGTTTGTGGCATACCTATGGAAAAGACATAGTCAAGTCAGGATTGATTGGTTTTGAATACGACATTAAGGGTAGATTTGGAGCTCATGGTGGAACTAGTGATGTTGGTTGTAACAAGAATAGAGTTAGATGTAGAGTATTTGGGGTTGGTTGAAGGAAATGGTGGTGGAGCTGGTGGGGTTGGTGATGCAACCCTATTTTAGGGCTTCATCTTGTGTCGTTTTGTATCTCAAGCCATCTAAACAAAGTAGAATGCAAGTTAATTCCCTCAATATGCATATTACTATCAAATGCACTTATGGACGTTCTTTGCATGTTTTATCAGGTACTTGGACCATGTCTTGGATGGATGAGAGGGAAGGAAGGAATTCTAGTATCTCTATACCCATGAAGGGGTCCAAAGAAGACCCCAAACTCCCAACCTACCCCTAGTGGCCAAGGGTCAAGCCCAAGCAAAGAAATCCATGGATCATGAAGTTTCAAGTTCAAAATGCTACTAGGAAACAAGTAGACTAAAACCTATAGGTTTCGTCCATTATCGGAACCTGCGGGTGCTCTGGCGATTCAGGGCGCCACGTCTAGGGTTCTTGAAGGGCGGAGGCGGGCTTGGGGGAGGGGGTTCCGGCTGTCGATGCACGCCTCCCCACTCCCCCAGGCCTCTCTAGCTCAGGCATGTCCGGGATATGACGACAAGAGGCGGGAGGTGGAGGCTCTCGGCGGACTCTTTCGAGCGGCGTTGTGCTGCGACAGGGTTGTGGCATTCTGGGCAGTGGTGTCAGACCGACGGCTGCGAAAGGGTCTCGGAGGCACACACCTGTCCTCCCGTCAGAGGAGCCCTCACCGCTCCCCCTTCTTTCTGGCGGTTCCAACGGCTTGCGCTTCCCCTTTCCGGTCTTTTTCTTTGCTTTTTCAGTGTAGTTTTAGGTTGTTTTGTTGGGTTAGTCACTGGTTCTCACCCTTGTTAGTCGTCTTTCTCTTCGGTCTTTTTCCTGTTACTGCTTTGTTGGTCATTTGGGATCCCGATCAAGGGCCTTTCGACCTCGGCAGTGCTGGGGGCGGCGCTGGTGGGGAACGGTGGCGGGTTGTTGTTGTTTTTTTAGTTTTCTTGTGTCGTTCTTCTGGTTAGGTCAGTTCTGTTAGGTTGTTTTGTTAGTGACAGGTGTCTTTAGTTTTTCTAGTTTCTGCCTGTAGGCATTTTCTGTGGTCGTTGGTTGGTCGTGTCGTGCCTTGGGTTCCTTCTTGGGCAGACGGTGGGCTCGGGCGCCCTTGGTGCTCCAGGCAGAGGAGGAGAAAGCTGGGTTTTGGGCTTCATGTGGGTCTTCCGCCCCCTATTCACAGTGGTGGTCGGGAGTGGTGGTGGAGTTCTCGGCACCCTCTACTCCCCGCCTTTGTACTAGCATGAGCCGTCCTTCCTCTGTATCTGCATCCCTGGGTTTTGGCCTCCTTCCTGGGTCTCCTGATTGGTGCAACCTTAGTGCTCGTCGTTGGTAGTTGTGTTTCTCGTCCTTTTTTGTGGGACGTTGTGTTGTTAGGTAGGTGTTGTTGCTTAAGTAAGTTATAGGTTCTATGTTGTCGTGTGGGTTGTGTCCTCCTTTCATGTTAGGTCTTTTTTTGTTTCTTTGTTATATGGCAGCAAGTGCGAAGGTGATCACTTCTTCGGTCACTGGTTTGGAGCATATATCTTATATCAGATATAATCTCAGGTTGAAGGAATCTCTCATAAAAAGTTGTTTTGGTCAGCGATATAGAAGAGAGATCCATACATCATTGTTCTCATCACGTTCCGATATGAGTTTCTGGTTATTGTATCTGCTCTTTACTTTTTTGTGTTCGGTTGGTGTATCTCCCTTTACATGTAGATTTCGTATGGCTTTAATGTAATGAATGTTGTACATCTTCAAAAAAAAAGTTCAAAATGCTACTAAAGACCCCAGCTAAGCCATGGTGCCAAGGAACGACCACATGCTCACTAATGCCAAAGTTATAGGGTTGATCTTCAATTTGTCAAGCTACAACAACACTGCCAAAACTGCCACGCTACCTAGCATAGTCGTGCTGAGAAGTCACCAAACTAGCTATGCCAGCCAGCATGACCGTACTGCCAAGGATCAGAACGGGCATGTTGACTAGAATGTCCTCCAATTCACCTCACCCTTCACGGCCATGCTACCCAACACGATTTTTATACCTAGCCCCCACCACAGTCGTGCTACCAGCCTTCATTTCACCACTCCCACTCTAACATTTTTCATTTCCCACCATAACACGCCAACCATAACCCACCACGGCCATTCCAACCATTACCCACGATGGCCGATCTGCCCAAAACAGTCGTGCTACCACCTAAAACCTAGCTTTTTCTTCACAATTTTTCCAACTATACCCCTACTTCCCCTAGTGCTTCCACCACCACCTATATATACATGGGTGGCATCCACAACACTAGGTTAGATACCTTAGCACCTTACTATGTAATCTAGAGCATTTATTACTATATCCCTTGCATTCAAGACCTCCACCTACCATTTCCACCATAGAAACCTAGTTTTCTAGGTTTTCTACCATAATCCCCTACATTTCCATGTTTTTCACCCATATTAGAGGAGGGAGGTCATTCTACATCAGCTAGGAGGTGAAGGATAAGATGCTTTCATGATCTCCATGGATTCCTATCCCTTTCTTATCCTTTCTTTTCTCTTTTGTATGATCATGTCTAGCTAAGTCCCTAGTGGTGGGCTGTTTGGGGTTAAAAGGTTACTTTGATACCATGTTGGGGGAAAATAACTTGTAATGAACATATTTCCATTCTATGATGATTGCCTCTTGCTTCTATCTTATTTCCCATTATCTTTCTTGTGGTTTGTTCTTTTAAACATAGATTGCTTGTTTTATGATGCTTGATGACACTTATCTTCTAGGGGAGAATGGAATGTATGTGGCTATCTTAGGAATGGATCTTAGGTCCAATTAGTGGATCCCTAGCTAGCCCCCTTTGTTCCTACATACAACTCCCTTCTTCTACAAGTAGGTGTGAGATCTAAGTAGCTAGTGTAAGTGTGATTAGTGCAATTGCCTAGCACTTCCTAAAGGCTAGATGGAAAGTAACATGAGGTGAAACACCCTCATCGCTACTCCCATTCCTACCCTTAGCTCTCAATTTCCCTAGTACCACTTACCCTACAAAACCTAGACTTTCCAAGTCCAATTAAGATTACACCTATCCCTAGTTCCCCAACTAGTAGCATAGGGTATATTCCAATTGCACTTGCCATGTTGTTTGGTTTGGCAATCTAGATTGAAGATATAAACTTACTTGTTAGGTAATCTCCCCCAAATAATATCAAAGTTTCATTCCCAAATGGCCCACCTATCTCTCTTATTTCCTAAAACCCACAGTGTCATCTTAGCTTGTTAATGCTAGTTTAGTTAATTTCCTTTGTTACTTCTTAGTTCTTGATAGTTAGGTCTTGCTTAAGTAGTTAGGGATCTTTTGAGCTTGCTTGTGTTAATTTAGTTAGCTAGTGATAACTTAAGATCTTTCTTGTCTTACTACTTAGCTTGACTCTTAGTTGATTATTTGAATTCCTAGTGTAGTGTAACTCCCTGCTCTAGCTTAGTCACTTTCTTGACTAGTTACTTAGTCTTAACTTGCTTAGGGTAATTTAGGGTTCTTGGTAATCTAGTTTCCTTCTTTTTATTTCTTGTTTCTATTGTAACCAAAACCAACCATTAAACCATCAAACCCTACTATCCACTTTAGGAACATAGCTCACATTAACTTAGCTCTAGTGCCCCTATCTCCCTGAGGATCGACCCTTCTATTGCCACTTTCCTATAGTACAACATGACCCCATTTGCTTGCGGGTGAAGTGAGAATAGTATGAGCCGGTGTGTTAGACTACGTCACTTATATAAATTTTGAAACATCCCATGTGTGTTTTCCTAAGTCACATCTAATCAAATCTAATTGGCTAGTTGTAACCCAAAGCAGTTCAAAATGCACCAATCGTTCTGGTGCCGTTTCCGGGGATAGAGGTGCTTAACCTAGCTAGTTAGTGTATCTTAGCTTTTCCTACTACACTCACCATTGCTATTCTTTATTCTTTGTTTACTTTGCATACTATCTTTCTAACTTGACTCTTGTTTCTTGTTTGTGTATTGTGCAGGTGACAACTGTGCATGAGCAGTATACGTTCGACTTGTACTGACTTGGTGCCATACGACCCCGAGATAGGTAGAAGAAGACACCAAATCCGCCACAAACAACACTAATCAGCTGAAATGGAAGGCCCTTGTCCTCATGGTTAACCTCATGGAGAAGCTCAACCACAACCCAACCGCCCTCTCCACGAGTACTTCACCCTGGGGAACTACAACTTCCCAATTAGCATCCTTGTTGACCAAATGCCGGGTCAACAATTCTCCATTCCACCAGCCCTTCTCGGATTACTTCCTACTTACTATGGGATGGAGAAAAAGAATCCATACCACCATATAGATGCTTTTCTTGAAACCTGTTCCACTTTCCGCACACCCTCCGCCACCGATGACTCAATCCGAAGAACCCTCTTCCCCTTTTCCTTGAAAGAAAAAGCTAAGGAGTGGTACATCTCCAAGACTGAGTTAGTGACATGGAATGCAATGAAGAATGGGTTCCTTAAGAAGTTTTATCCGACTACCGAGTTGACTCAGATGCGGAGATGCATTACCTCCTTCTCATAAAAAGAGAATGAACCCTTCCATGAAGCATGGGAAAGGTTCCAAAAGCTCCTATGTGACTTCCCTCATCATGAGGTACCTTTGTGGCAGCTTATTTAGGCATTCTACACTAGGATGGTTGAGTTGATTCAAAACAATGTCAATTCCTCATGTGGAGGCACATTCATGGCAAAGACACTGGAGGAGTCTTGACCCCTATTTGAGCATCTTGTTGAGAATTCTCACCATTGAGCTTCAATTAATGGGGAGCACTGTGACCGGAACTACATTACTCCACCCCCTCCTACAGCTCCAGTCAGAACAGAAGCCAACCTCCAAATGATGAAGATGATGGTGGATATGATGAACATGATGAACAACCAAGTTGGAGGTTCTTATAGCCAATCTACAATAGCAATTGATGTTATGGATGAAGAAGTGAATGCTTTGCATGCCTTTGGCAACCACAACAAACAAGACCCAATGTCCAATTCTTATACTCCAGAGTGGAGAAATCACCCTAACTTCTCATGGAAACAATAAGGTGAGGAGGGGAAAGGGTAGCTAAGGTAACATCAAGGCCCTAAGTATAGATCTAAGTTTGAAGAAGAAGTTATAGGATGGCTAAGGAGCCTTGATGAAGTGAAGAAAGATGTGTCCTCTCATGGGAAAATGATTAGCCACCTTGAGCAAAGGATTAATCAGATCTCTCTTTCACTTGCTCATCATGAAGAAGGGATACTCCCATATCAACCCATGCCTAACCCAAACAATGATGGTATATGTATGAGCAACCCCAAAGTACCTATGCTCCACCCCAGTACCAAGGACCACCGGATCCTTATGATCATCCACCTCAACAATCCCCATTCAACTACCAATATCCTCCACCTCCACCTTACTCATACCAACAACCCCCTCTACAATATCCCCCCCATCCACCACAACCACCACAACCACATCCAAAATTTATCCTCCAAAACACAAATCCACCACATTAAAGGCCACAACCACCTCAATAGCCACACTCACCTCCACAAGCTTCCTCTTCCACTACCCATGAGCATGTGAAGGCAGTGATAGTATTGAGGAGTGGTAGGACCTTGGAGCATCCACGTGATACTTCTTTTGATAGCGCAACCAGTGATGAAAGAATTGATATTGTGATTAGGGATGTTAATATTGAGATTCAAGATGAGGAAACTGTAACAGACACACGGCTTGATACTGTGATGTAGAGAGATGATATAGTGATTCATGTGATACTACTTGATGGTTCTATTGATTAGAGTCGATTGGGAGCACAACACCCTCCATACCTAGATGCACTTGAGGAACCATCCACTGAAAGAAGGAAGAAAAAGAACACTGAAGACATCATGGAAACTTTTAAGAAGGTCAATAAAAATATTCCTTTGCTTGATGAAATCAAGAAAATCTTGTCTTATGCTAAGTTCTTGAAAGACTTGTGCACATTCAAGAGGAAAATGATAGGAAGGAAACCAAGGAAAGTCAAGCTCACTGAGCAAGTGTGCTCAATCCTGCAACACATTGTGCCAAGGAAGAGAAAAGATCATGGTGCTCCCATCATATCATGCTACATTGGTTCACACCACATAGATAAAGCTCTTCTTGACTTGGATTCTAGTGTAAATCTGATGTCGTGTGATGTGTTTGTTGAACTGCAGATGGGACAACTGAGTCCAACTCACTACACTTTGTAATTGGCCAATAGATTTGTGAAAATGCCTAGAGGGCGTTTTGATGATGTTTTGGTCAGGCTTGATGATGAGACCTCCACATTCTTCCCTTCTGATTTCATTGTGTTGGACATGGAAAAAGACTCGAGGAAAGTGCCTATTAACTTGGGGAGACCCTTCTTGGATAAAACTGAGCAGTGATCCATGTGAGGACCAGCACTATGTATGTGACTTTCATGCACATGAAGATCTAGTTAAACAGTTTCAAGTCTTCTTCTAAGGCTGAGGTGGTAGGTTATACAGAAGAGGATTGTTATCTTATTGAGTGTCTTGATGAGATTGTAGAAGAATGCCTACCTTCATGGATTCAAACTGTCACACAAGGTAGAGGTCTAGAGACTATTGTGGAATTTCCTGATGATGATGATGAGGAGAATGAGGAAGAAGAGCTAGCCTTAGTGGCTATGAGTGAGGATCTCCCTTCCATTTTTGAACCATTTAAAAATTCCCTTGAAGAGCCTTCAATTTTTGAGCTCAAGTCTCTCCCCAAAGGGATGAACTATGCTTTCTTAGGCTCCAAGGACACCCTCTCGGTAATCATTCCTCTATCCTTTCTTCAGATCAAGAAGATGTTTTGATGGTAGTTTTGAAGAAAAACATTCAAGCCATTAGATGGTCCATTGTTGACTTGAGGGGTATCAACCCCTCTATTTGTGTCTACAGAATCTACCTTAAGGGTGATGCTAGACCAAATGGTCAAATGCAAAGAAGGTTGAATCCAAAATTGAAAGAAGTAGTAGCAAAAGATGTCATGAAGATACTAGGTACTAGAATCATATATCCCATTTTGATAGCCCATGGGCGAGAAGGGTGGAATCACAATAGTCAAGAATGAGGATGGAGAATTGATTCCCATGAGCAAGCATGTGGAGGATGTGCGTGGACTACAAAAAATTGAATTAGAAGACTAAGAAAGTCCATTACCCTCTCCCATTTCTTGATCAAATCTTGGAGAGATTAGCAGGACAGAGTTCCTATAGTTTTCTTGATGGGTACTCTAGTTACTTCTAGATAGTCGTTCATCCCGCAGATCAAGAGAAGGTGACATTTACTTATCCCAGTGGTACTTTTTCTTATAGAAGGATGTCATTTGGGTTATGCAATGCTCCTTCTACTTTTCAAAGATGTGTGACATCCATCTTTGCTGATATGCTTGATTTGTTGATGGAAGTCTTCATGGATGATTTTTAGTGTTTGGTAAGACTTTTAATGAATGTTTGCTCCACCTAGAATCCATGCTTGAAAGGTGTGTAAAAGTTTGTTTAGTGTTATCTTGGGAGAAAAGTCACTTCATGGTTCCTGAATGCATTATTTTGGGTCATCGAGTTTCCAAGACCGGAATCGAGGTTCATAAGGACAAAGTGAGTCTAATTTCCACTCTCACTATTCCTTCCACCGTAAGACATGTCTGATCTTTCTTGGGGCATGTGGGTTTCTATTTCCATTTCATCAAAGACTTTAGCAAAATCTCGAGCCTGCATTGTCACTTTCTTGAAAAAGATGTGGAATTCAATTTTTGTGACAAGTGTGTTGAAGCATTCAACCACTTGAAGCATTAGCTCATCTCTACTCCTATTATGCAGCCACCGAATTTTTTCTTGCCATTTGAAATTATGATGGATGCATCGAATATGGTAGTGGGCGTTGTGCTGGGCCAAAGGATTAGCCAAATTTCACATGCCATTTACTATGCAAGCAAGACTCTTGATGAAGCCCAAAGGAACTACACTACCACATAAAAAGAGTTGCTCACTGTGATTTTTGCTCTTGACAAGTTTCACTCTTATCTCTTGCAAAACAAGGTGATGGTATACACAGATCATGCAGTCTTGAGATATCTTATGTCAAAGAAAGATTCTTAGCCAAGGTTGATCCGATGGATTCTATTGCTTCAAGAGTTTGATTTAGAGATTGTTGACAAGAAGGGAGTCAAAAATTCCGTAGTCGACCACCTCTCCCACATTGAGGCACCCTATGATGATAAGAACTGAATCAAGGAAACGATGCCATGTGAGAAACTTTTCTTACTTTCATCCACCCAAAGACCATGGTACAAGCACATTTCTAACTTCTTATCTAGTGGGCGAATACCAAGCACTTGGACAAGGGAAGAGAAAAAGAGGCTAGTTTCTATGGTGAAAAACTATGCTTGGGATGACTTGCATCTATTCAAATATTGTCCTGACCAACTCATTAGAAGTTGTGTCCTAGAAACTGAGAAGAAAGAGATCTTATCCATGTGCTACTACGACGTATATGGAGGTCATTTCGGCAGAAAATGCACAACTGCCAAGATTCTTCAAAGTGGTTTGTATTGGCCAACCTTGTTCAAAGATGCTCATGAGTATTGAAAATGTTGTTTGAAGTGCCAAAAGGTGGACACTATCTCCAAGAGGAACATGATCCCTCTATCACCCATTCTTGTAGTTGAGGTGTTTGATGTTTGTGGAATTGACTTCATGGGTCCATTTCCTCCCTCCTTCAGATATGTGTACATCTTGGTAGTCATTGATTATGTATCAAAGTGGATTGAGGATATTGCAACTAGAACAAATGATCATAAAGTGGTTTTTGATTTTGTAAAGTCAAACATCTTCAGCCGATTCGGTGTACCACATGGCTACCATAGGACCTTTGAGGGATTTCTAAAAAGGTATGGTGTGAATAATCACGTGGCTACCCCTTACCACCCTCAAACGAGTGGTCAAGTTGAGTCAGTGAATTAGGAGATAAAGCTCATTCTTGAGAAGATGGTTAGGTCGGACCACAAGGAATGGTCTTTACATCTCAATGAAGCTTTGCAGGCATATAACACTGCATTTAAAGCTCCGATCGGTACCACACCATTTAAACTTGTTTGGAAAAAGCTACCGTCTACCGTGGAAATGCAACACATGAATTTATGGGATTTGAAAGCCATGGATATGGATGGAGACACCGCCAGATTGAAAACAAAGTTGGAACTACATGATCTTGAGGAGATGAGACATGAGGCCTATGAATTGTCCAAAATCTATAAGAAAAGGACAACATTTCTACATGACAAGCTGATCAAGAAGAAGAATTTTGAGCCCGAGCAATGTGTATGGTTGTACAACTCTAGGATGAAGTTCTTTCTCGGAAAGCTTCGGTCTAGATGGGAAGGAACTTGTCTAATCAAGAATGTATACCCATCTAGGGATGTTGTGATATGTTAAAAGGATAGAGCAAGAGAGTTCACCATCAATGGATAAAGATTGCAAGCAGTAGTTGAAGTAGGTCTGGATAAAGCCAACCAAAGTTTTGGCATTGTGATATTAGTTGAGGAACACTAGCTTGATGAAGAGATGTGCTTAAATGCACATGAGAGGGATATCTACTACACAGATGCTTTGAAAATTCTATGAGGATGATCGAGTCCAGAATCATTAAGCCCAACTGTAGGCATAAAATTTAGCACTAATGGGAGGCAACCCACCTGGGTTTGGGAACTTATTCACCCAACCTTTACTTTTTGATAATTTTGCTTTGTTTTTACACAATTTCAAGATTGCACACACACACACTTGTGTTTAACAATTGAGACAGGTGAAGCAGGTGAAAGTTTGAGGAATGGGCTACATTTTAGTGAAAAGTAGTGATGGAACATTAATTGCATCAAATTTGATGATTGGGTTATGAAAGATTGAGTGTTATGAGAATTTTGAAGTTTTGTCAACTTGGAGGTACTTGCACGGCCATGCTAGTGTGGAACGACCATGCTGGCATTGTCATTTTCAACATGAAAAACCCATGTTTTGGGCCCGATCAGCATGACCATTCTAACAACCACGAATGTGTTGGTGTTCTAGAAAAACAATCATGCTGGCCAGAATGGATGTGCTGGCCCGGACCCAGTATTTTAGTTACTCGAAATTTCATGACCTAGCATGACTTATTCCTCATTTTCTCAACCTAGAACGACTGTTCTGCAGCCTAGGGCAACTTGGGCGACCTCCATTCACCCCCAAATCACCTCCTCTTCCTCCCAAACTCTAGATTTGAGTTACCTTTGGATCCCAATCACCTTCCCCTACCTCCAGCTCCATTTTCCACCCTCCATTAACCTCCATTTCTCCATCTCCAAGGTGATTTCTCCTCTACATTCTGGAAGTGTGAAAATTGTTGTGCTTCTTTGTTTTTCCACCAAATACTTGTGAAAATGAATGGCATGAGCAAAGCAATCTAGAAAGGGTTGACAAGACCATGAGTATCCTCACCGGAGGAAAAAGCCACACCAAACAGGCCTCCAACATCACACCGCCGTCACATAACCTACATCACCGTCCAACTCCATTTCTCAATCTCTCTAAAGGTCAACATTAACAAGTACTTCCCGACTCAGATCCTTCTCAAGCCACCGCACAACAGATCTAAGATACAACAATCCCAAAGAGGAGGAGGAAGAAGAAGAAGAGTTGGAAAACATAGTTGATTCCGTTGATGTTGATGCACCAGTCTGAGAGAGGAGAGCCAAGAAAGCAATTGATGTGTAATCTTTGTGCCTACCTCTACGACTGACTCCAGCGAGGAAATCCACTTCATCATCAAATCCTCACACCGCTCAACAACCCTCTAGGTGCCAGTTGTTGGTTGAAGAAGTAGATGAGGATGCACCCATTGAGATTGTGCCCTTGAACTTGAATACAAGTTTGGGGTCACACACTTATGAGGAGGAGGAGGTAGATGATACTGAGAGCAAGCTAGAGGAGGACATAATGAAGTGGGTTGGAAAGTAGTTTGAGGGAGACACATATGGGAGGGGCACTTCAAGAAGAGTTTTCATGAGACCTCTCCATCCTGAGTGCCTGACAAGGAGAGTGATCCCCACTGGGTATGCATGTATGGCAACCATGCAAGACATAGGGATCAACTTTGCATTCAAAGAAGCTTGGGAAATTTATGGCTTATACAAGATTCTGCATGAGGTTGAAGAAACCTACTTGAAGATAAGTCGTGAATTCTTTGCATCATTGGAGAAAGTGCAACATAGAGGTGAAGATGCAATAAGATTCAAACTGCTTGACTCCAAACATGTGTTGAGAGCCTCCCAATTCAATGGGATCTTCACCCCCAATGTAGAAATGGCAAAGAAATTTGATGAGGGGAGACTTGACAAGAATGGGAAAGTAGAATACTCAAAGATGTGCAAGGCTATCACGGGTCAAGAAAAATTCTCTATAGGAAAATCTAAGATGAGCAAGGTGTAAAATCCTCTCATGAGATATTTTTAGAAGGTCTTAGGAAACACCTTTTTGGACGTTGTGACAATCAAGGCTGCTATTTGCAAAAGGATCTATTTGTGATGGCTATAGTAGCAAGTTTGGGCATCGTTAACATAGGAAGCATGGTGATTGACCACCTAAAGACAATTCCCTCTAAAAGCAAAAATCCATTCATCATGTGAGGAATAGTCACCAAAATTACAAAAGCTGTGGCCTGCGATTCAGCGGGGCTTACTAAAGAAGAAGGAACTAAGCTTGTTGATTCAATCTATCTAGCAAGGTCCAAAATGATCTCCCTCAAAGACAACAAGATCTTCTATATTTTGAACCCTAGGTACCTTGGCATCACTTTGGAACTCCCTTACCATACCGGCCCCTTGCTCTTGATGTGGGACCACCCAGAGATTTCATGGGATTGATAGCACAGTGGGAGGAGAAACATTCCAGAGAAGGATACAGGGCACCACCGGTAGACTTACTTAAAGAAGGAGAGACAAATGTGCTAGAGCAACAACACATTATTGAGCAGCCCCACTATACGAGATAGATATATGAGGATTTTGATGCACAACCACCTCCAACAAATGCATATGACATGTCATCCATCCATGCACAATTGCAGATGATTCAGAAGAAACAACAAGCCATGCAGTTAGATTAGCAGTAGATGCATCATCAGATCAACCACATGTACCAGTATCAGCATGCACATGTGTAGAGAAACCCCCAATGGGGGGGTATTTCTGGGGAGCCCTATCCGGATACCAAGAGACATACCAGCCTCCAAAGGCAGACTACTGGGGCCAATAATACCAGCACCCACCTCCACGCCCCAGCCCACAACAGGATCCCACACCACTAGAGCAGTGATGCCTACCCTATCATTCCTAAGCTTTAGTTTCATGCTGAGGATAACATGATTCAAAAGTTTGGGTTGGTAGGGTAGTATACCCATTCCTTAGATTATTTTTTTGATGATTGTCTCACCTGACCTCTGTTTGATAGATGTTACTCTTTCTAGTGTAGTTTTCTTGCTTTTAGCATTCATGCATTCATGTAGTTTAATTTCATGCATTTTTGCATAATTTTTCAAAAAAAATTGTCTTTTTACTCTTCCATGTCATGCATTGCATTCCCATGTAGATTTTGGTAATTTTTGTGTGTTTTAACTAGGATTTGCTGCTTTATGTTTTATTTTCCCTAAATGTAGGTTTAGATATGATTGAATGCAAATTGGCACCATTTTGGCCAATTTTGCCCAAATTTGAACGTTCTTACCCAAAAGTGTGTTTCAAATGAATCTCTATATGTTGTGATGAAAATGGTTAAATCTTAGATAATGTAACTTGCTTTTAATGTCTGTGTCTAGAATGAGTCCTATGTAGGAATTTTGCATGTTCTCCAATCCTCTTGAAATAATTTGCTATTTTGAATAAAAGGGTGATTCTTTCAAGTCTTGAATGTTTAGGATTTCTTTCTCTTTATGAATAGGATGAAAACTACTATAATGTTCATTTTATGTATGACTTGTTTGATTGGTAAATGTTACATGGACTAACTTTCTTGAGTGAAATTATACATGAATCTCCACTGCTTGTGACCCCTCTTTGATCCAACATTTCTTCCATCATCTTATTACCACTTTGCCTCATGAAAGGATGCCAAAGTGCACATATCAACCTTGACCACCCCCAAAAGTTTGGGGTGGTCATACCTTTACCTCCCCACATCACTGTTGTTATCATATGCCCTACCTACACAAATTCCAAAAAAAGAAAAAGAAAATAAAGGGTGCTCCTATTTAAGAGCACTCAAATAAAGGAAAAGATGAGTGTAAAAGCACTCCACTCCCTTCCACAACCATTTCTTCTCTTTTTATGCCTAGTAGGGCTATGCTAAATCAGCTCTAGCTCTCATCCCCCTACACAAGCCAAGTGGGTCATGAGTAGTGAAATGAAGTGTATGATGTAACTCTAGCAAGCGAAAAAGTAATCCTAACCTTTTGAATGAATTTCATGCATGATACAGTTTACCAGAAGTATTATAAAATTTGCATTTCTTGCATATGTGAATGGTGATCCATATTCTAAGTTCTTGTACTCTATGCTTGATTCACACTTGAAGGGAATGAAAATGATTAGAGAGTAGTCAATTGCATGCCTAATTTCTCATGTGAACTCATTTTAGCTAATAGACATCACAATGTTGCATTATTTTTATTTTTTTGGAATAGGTAAATAATATTGCCCAAAAAGGGCGTATAGCAAGCTATACTATATAGAGCAAGGCACCCAAGAGGGTCCACAAGAGAACTAAGAATGGGTTATCTACAAAATCCCCAGTAAGTTTTGGTCATTACATTGAGATTGTCAGTAATCTTTTGGTGTGTTCTTATGTTCCACCAAAGGTCCCTAGCAATGAGGTTCACGATCTTTGGAACATCCTTACACTTATGTGTGCTTCCTCCTATTACATTCATTCTAGAGGTGGTAATAGGTGCATTCTAGACATAAGCCAGCAAACCCATCTAAGTGTTTATTGTGCCCCATCCTCATTTTCACCCAGGAGATAATCTCATTAAGGATATCTGGACTCATACAGTCCCAACCATTCTTTAGAAAACAAATGGACCAGACCCTTTTGGAGAAGGTACAATTCATGAATAGGTGGTTCTCCATCTCCTCTTCCCTATTTCACATCCTAGAACAAGGGTCGCTTCCATTGCCTCAACTACAAATCCTAGCAATAGTAGGGATTTTCTGATGTATGGATTTGAACACAAGGGTACTCCATTTGGGTACATGGTACTTGCCCCAAACAAATTCCTCCCAAGTCACCTACAAGCCTGTAACAATGTTGACCCCTGGTGGTTGGTTTCCCATACAACATCAATTACTAGTATCATCAAAAGTATATAGGTGTTGGCATTGCTCGGACATTCTACACAAGTTCCTCCAGGCTCGTGTAGGTTTGCAAGCCTCATTCAAAACCAGAGTTGGGCCATATCTCCTTTTGAGTCAGCGTGTCCAGATATCCTCTGGTTTACACAAGAACAAGTCGACCCTCTTGGTAGTACTTCTATTTTGTATATGTGCATTATCTTTGCTCCTTGATTGATTTGAAAGAGAGATTAGGTAGGAGCATACTTGAGGACAAGTATATTTTTAAGTTTGGGGTGGTGATGAAGCCCTATTTTAGGGATTCATCTTGTGTCTTTTTGTATCTCAAGCACATATAAACAAATTAGAATACACGTTAATTCCCTCAATATTTATATTACTATCAAACACACTTATGTACATTCTTTGCATATTTTTCAGGTACTTGGACCATGTCATGGGTGGATGAGAGAGAATGAAGGAGTTCTAGGATTTATCCACCCAGGGAGGGGTCCAAAGAAGACCCCAAAGCTCCCTCAACATATCCCTAGTGGCCAAGGGTCAAGCTCAAGCAAAGAAATCCATGTGGATCATGAAGTTTCAAGTTTAAAATCATACTGAAGACCCCAACATGGCTGTGGTGCCAAGGAACGGTCGTGCTCACTAATGCCAAAGTTATAGGGTTGATATTCATTTTGTCAAGCTACAACAACACTGCCAAAACAACCATGATACCCAAAATGGTCGTGCCAACCATCACAGCTGTGCTACCAAGGATCAGAATGGGCATGCTAACTAGAATGACCTCCGATTCACCTCGCCCACCACGACTGTGCTACCCAGCACAACCGTTCTACCGAGCCCCCACCACGGACGTGCTACCCAACACGGTCGTGCTACCAGCCTTCATTTCACCACTTTCACTTTGACATTTTTCATTTCTCATCACAACCATTCTCTTCCACCACGACCATTCCAACCATTACCCTACCACCCAAAACCTGGCTTTTTCTGCACTATTTTTCCAACTATACCCCTACTTACCCTAGTGCTTCCTCCACCACTTATATATACATGGGTGGTGTCTACAACACTAGGTTAGCTGCCTTAGCACCCTCCTACCTCCTCTAGATCATTCATTGCTATCTCCCTTGCATTCAAGACCTCCACCTGCCATTTCCACCCCATTTCCACAATAGAAACCTAGTTTTCTAGATTTTTACCATAATCCCCTACATTTCCATGCTCTTTGCCCATCTTCAAGGAGGGAGATCATTCTACAGTAGCTAGGAGGTGAAGTAGAAGAAGCTTCCATGAGCTCCATGGATTCCTACCCCTTTCTTATCCTTTCTTTTCTCTTTTGTATGGTCATGTCTAGCTGAGCCCGTAGTGGTGGGCTATTTGGGGTTAAAATGTTACTTTGATACCATGTTGGGTCAAAATAAATTGTAATGAACATATTTCCATTCTATGATGATTGCCTTTTGCTTCGATCTCATTTCCCATTATCTTGCTTGTGGTTTATGCTTTTAAATATAAATTGCTTATTTTGTGATGCTTGATGACACTTAGCTTCTAGGGGAAAATGAAATGTATGTGGCTATCTTAGGAATGGCTCTTATATCCAATTAGTGGATCCCTAGCTAGCCCCCTTTGTTCCTACATACAACTCCATTCTTCTACAAGTAGGTGTGAGATCTAAGTAGCTAGTGTAAGTGTGATTAGTGCAATTCCCTAGAACTTCCCAAAAGTCTAGATGGCAAGTAACATGAGGTGAAACACCATCATCTCTACTCCCATTCCTACCCTTGTCTCTCAATTTCCCTAATACCACTTACCCTAGAAACCTAGACTTTCCAAGTCCTATTAGAATTACACCTAGCCCTAGTTCTCCAACTAGTATCATAGGGTATGTTCCAATAGTACTTGCCTTGTTGTTTGGTTTAGCAATCTAGATTGAAGATACATAACTTGCTTGTTAGGTAACCTCCCCCAACTAATATCAAAGTTTCATTCCCAAACGGCCCACCTATCCATCTTATTGCCTAAAACCAACCTTGTCATCTTAGCTTGTTAATGCTAGTTTAGTTAATTGTGTTTTTTTACTTCTTAGCTAATTGTGTAGTTCTTGATAGTTAGGTCTTTCTTAAGTAGTTAGGGATTTTTTGAGCTTGCATGTGTTAATTTAGTTATCTAGTGATAACTTAGGCTCTTGCTTGTCTTATTGCTTAGCTTGCCTCTTAGTTGATAATTTGAATTGCTAGTGTAGTGTAACTCCCTGCTCTAGCTTAGTTGCTTGTCTTCCCTAGTTCCTTAGTCTTAAATTGCTTAGGGTAATCTAGGGTTCTTGCTAATCTAGCTTCCTTCTTGTTGTTTATTTCTTGCGATTGTAGTGTAATCAACCAAAATGAACTGTTAAATCCTCAAACCCTACTCCCTACTGTAGGAACATAGCACACATTAACATAGCTCTAGTGCCCCCTCTTCTTGAGGATCGACCCTTCTCTTACCACTATCCTATACTATAGCATGACCCCGTGTACTTAGGGGTGAAGTGTGAATCGTCTGAGTCGATGTGTTTGACTAGGCCCCTTATATAAATTTTGAAAGATCCCATGTGTGTTTTCCTAAGTTGCATCTAATAAAGTCTCATTGGCTAGTTGTAACCCAAGGCAATCCAAAACGCACCAGTTGTCTCAAGAGTGATCACCTTTTGGTAAACCTGAACATGTTTTTATTAAGGAAGGGCATTTAAAATGTTCGAGACCCATATAAATGAAGTCAACTCCAGATATGAGTTATTTGCAACATCTTCATAATTAGAGGAGTCAAAGGTCAATTCGAGGTGTGGGTTGATGAGGAAGACCGAGTTGAAGTATTTTAGGAATCCTGGAGATTTGTGTTTCTTTGTGGAATTATCAATGATGTGCATCCTTTGATGCCCATCACCACACAAAATAGAGATTACTCTAAACAAAGTGCAAAATTATCACTAACAACCAAAGTAACATAAAATGGGATAAATTAAAACCAAATTTTACACAACCACCTGAAGCGAAAACATATCACATATAGGTCCACAAAAGCCATTGTACATGTATATCCTGCCAAAATATTATTACATGACATCATTCATCTACATAAAAGCCACAACCTGTTGCAAGAGGTAGTCTGTCACATATACATACATGCCATATGTGTAAAATAAAGGCATGTAGCCAAAATTTCATCTCGATATATTACATCTACAAAACTCCCCCCAAGGCTTGAGAGTATAGGGACAACACATAGGACTCTACTACAAAACTCAAGTAGCTTATCCAACCCTAACTCAACTACTGCTCCTCTTACTGTTCAGCATCAACAACACGATATCTACCTCTTCTTGCTCGACCACCTAAAAGATGTGGAAACCCACTGGGTGAGACCAACATCCCAGTGAGAGATATAACTTTCTGCCAATGTCTATTTAAATCATAGGTAGATAAAAGTAGATAAACAAAATTACCACCAGGTTGAGCAATTTCAGCTAAATGATATGTATTAAACTAATAATGCATGTTAAGCATATAATGCAATTACCATTGAGTAGTAGAACAATTAATATTTTAAAAAGGAATATGAAGAATATGTATAACATTTGATTTCTCTTACCTCATTACAATTCAAGAAATTAGTACAAAGATAAGGCAAAGGGTCATCCGATGTGAGACATATTTAACCCTAAGAAAATATGCTACACGGCTGTATTATGTATTTTATTATGCCCTGAGGAGATGTGGTATACCACTTATGCCCAAACTAACCACTGCTAAGTTGAAATCGGTGCCATATATGATCATTGGAAGAGCCAAAATCAATGATCTCTCCACATCCTCAGTCAATCCGAGTCTTCCATAGTGACATATCAAGTCTAACTACAAACCAACCTAGCCTGCCTTGGTATATAGGTCACAATGCTAGGGAAAAGAGATACGACAACAACCGTACTCCTACCAGATTATGACTGCAGTCATCCCAGTAACATATCACATATACTGAATCAAATCATCTAAGATATGACCTTGACCATTCTCCTTCTAGTGTATGAGCTCATCCATCCCATTACACTAAGGATACAAGGAGATACCTCAACTTGCACCTTGCATATTCAATAATATACGCTCTAAGTTTCCTGCAGGAATTGCTCATTTCACCATCCAGCTAGTACTGACATTGAATATGGATCTATGACACATGGAAACCATATGATTAGGGCTTTACTTGATTAGGTAAGCCAATTGGGTGTCTTTTAGCATTAGTCAAGTTACAACGTATAAACCCTAAACAAACTCTATACAGATAAGGGCATAATACAATTTTAGAAGATATAAAACATTTGAAACATAAAATTGTCTCATCATCACATGATACTACTTGCCACACAAGGATATTACAATAATCACATTTCCATGGGATGTCAATCCCTCATCTCATCACTTGGAGGATAACACCTTACACTAGGCATCAAGCCTCTACTAGGTCATAAGACCCATCCCATCAATATGCCTTTTCAAGGCTCATAGCCATCATCTTGGGACATATGATCATCATCATAGAATTCACAATACATGATTACCATTCACCTGCATGGTTAAAATCATACAAGTAGTAGAGAGAAACAATGTAGCATCACTGCATACTTTCAAATTGCACAAGGTAAACAACCATTATTATAGTTCCAAATAGGGTTAGGGTTTCAACATTATGTCCAATCAGGGTTCTATATCCCAACCCTATACATAATCTGAAGTATCTCACCTTCCCACATTCTTGGAACATCCTAGTGTCTTCATGGCCAACATCAAGAAAACCACACTTATCAAACATATGTCATAACCCTTCATCAGTTAAACAAGGCATAGGGTCACAAACCATGTGATCGAAGGGAGGAACACATCATGATCGAAGACCATTGTCTAGACCAACGATCAAAGCACAACCATGACACACTAGTTGATGAAAACTCACCATGGTTGAAGGTAGATCAGTGACCAAGAGAACCACAAAAGGTCAACAACCAAAACCAGCAACCAAAGCCTAAACCAAATGGTTGTAGGAAACCCAAGGTCACATGCCACATCAGTGATCAAGGTACTACCTTCCTCAAATAGTCGAAGGAACACAAACCACAAACGGTCACAAGGGGGGTCATCAGCCAAATGGTTGAAGGGTTCAACAACACCACAAATAGTTGAAGAGAGATCAACATCCAATCGGTCATAGGGATCACAAGCTTATGCGTCCGAAGAAGAAGACAATACATGTGACCAAAACTAAGAGAGAGTCATCTCATTCGACCAAACATCTCCAAGCATTCAACCACTTGAGCACCAACATGAAGAACATCCAAGAGAGAGAAAAACCACCTGAAAATCATGAGCAAAATGATTAACATCAAGCATTCGACCTCCAAGGAGAGAGGCAAAAACTTGGAGAAGATTTCATCAAAATCCTAGAATTGTGTATCACATGTGATCATCATGAAAACCATGAGTTGAGGGATGAAAGATCAAAGGTCAAGCATAAGAAAATAGAACCAAAACTCCACCTCATGTAAGGGAACTGAAACATGAACCAAGATGACAAAAACCAAGGTTAAGTTTCATGCCAAACAATCATATTCTTCATCACTTAAATTTTCAGGTAGATGAATTAGGGTTTAGATAAAGAAGCAAGTACATTCAAGATAAATATAGAAACATAATCCTAATCAAGATATCATCAAAAACAGACATTAATCATGTTTTAGAATAAGTTGCATGTAGGATTAAATTGCTATAATAGAGAGGATAGAGAGTTATATTACCTGCCTTAGATGATAATTGCACCACCTCCAAGCAAAGCTCCAAAAGCAAGAGAAAACCCTAGCTTTGATCTCCTCCACGATCAAGCTGGTCACCACCTCAAAAGAGAAGGAAAAACTTTAGGTTAAAGGATAGGAAAGAGAACCAACACCTCAAGGAAAAAAAACAAAAGAAGGAGAAAGAAGCAAGAAGAGAGCTTCTTTTCACTTAGATACCACCATGGCGAACCATAGTCTCTGATCTTTGTAAAGAGAAGATCTTCAAGATAGCCACCATGGTTTACAGTTTACACCATAGTCTATAGCTAAAAGAGGAGAAGGGGAGGTAGGGTTCTTCAAGAAAACATGATCAAGAGATGGATCACTTACCAAGGATCAAGGAACCACCAAAGATCACCAAGAGAGAGCTTCTCCAAGCTTTGATCACCACATGGAAGAAATCTCGGCCACCAAGCACCACAGTTGACTCTTCTTCACCATCAAGCACACTAGGGCAGAACACAAGATGAGAGAGAGAGAGAGTAGGATGAAGGATAAAAGTGGTACACTCATGTGTAGGACATGTGTTATATACTTAGGAGTATGAGTGAGGTTAAAGGAGATTAGGTGTCAAGATATTAGGGTTCCTCATGACACTTGTCCACCAAAGAACAAACATGCATCCACTAAAACCATGCAAACCACTAAGGTGATGAAAAATAAGAAAAGCATGTGACCTCACTTGGTCATGGGTGACAATCGGTTGTAGGGAAACACTAGGTCGTGGTCGTAGAGAAACCATGCGACCCAAAGCACTCAAGCTCTAGGTCAAGCGACCCAAAAGAGAGCTCCAAACTCAAGCAACCATATGGATCTCTAAGCACTATCAAAACTTCATTCAACCATAGAGAAATCACCAAGGAACAACAAGGTTGGTTACTGAAAGACCCAAAACCAAACGGTCAACACAAAGGTCAACATCAACATAGGGCATCAATGCAAACCCCAGAAATCACTCTCAACATGTCAGCACTTCTCTCCTCATCCAACCAAAGAACAACAAGGTACCCCACGACACCACCTTCTCTCTCATGATGTCAAGGCACAAAGGTCACAACCTACATGTGAAAAATTGCAAGATTACCCTTCAACATGGGTAATTTGCAACTAGGTCCAAAATAAGTAAACATAGCTCAAGCAACATCCAAACAAGACCAAACTGAAACCACAAGCATGTCACATGATATTAAGGCATTTTAAGAGATTAGATTATGGTTTAAGCATCTTGAGAAAATCAAGCATACTCAAGCACTAAGCTAGGTTAGGGGCCTTACAACCATAAACCCCTGACAAGGATTTTGCCCCCCAAATCCTACATAAAGAGAGATGGGCACTTTCTATCCATTACTTCCTCAAGCTCCCATGATGGCTTCCTCTACGCCATGGTGATCCCACAGAACCTTCACCAACACTATATCCTTCTTCTTCAACTTCTTGGTCCTCCTATCTAGGATCAACACATGACCTTCCCTATAAGATATGTCCTCATCCAATCAACCTCCACTGACTGCAACACCAACTCTGTGTCAGGATAACACTTCCTCAACATGGAAACATGGAACACTGGATGCAACTTATGCAACTCAGGTGGCAACTCCAACTTGTGGGCCACCTTCCCAACACGTGCCACCACTGGGTAAGGTCCCATATATCTAGGAGCCCACTCACCCTTCTTCCCAAACTTCAAAACACATTTCCATGGAGAGTTTTATGACCCACATCAAAGTTAACTAATAAGTACAATGATAATAACACCATCATGTTAATTAAGTTAAGTGCTCATGTCGTGATTAGTGCTTTGATCTAGTGTTATAGTCTAATTAGCATGATTTCGTGCCTTGAGATTGTAGAGGATCTCACACTTGAAAGTCTGCAAAAGAAATCATTTAATTTGGACCTACGAGGAAAAAGTTATGATGTTTATATATTCTATGGACCAATTCTGCAATTTTCCCATTAATAGGTTATTAATCCTTTTACTCCTTATCTTCTTCCCCTGATCTCTCACAAAACCGCTTAAAGCGGCACCCAATTTAGTCGATAGAACAGCAGCAGGGGGGGTGAACGGTGGGTGATTTTGAGCTTCTTAGCTCCGATCTGCAGGCGCCCTACTTCCCTTCTCCTTCCTCCATCCTTTCCCTTCCTCTTCCTCTTCCTCTTCCAATCGTTCCTAGGGCGGCGCCCCTGTAGCTGCGGCCAGCAGCAGCAGCTGCTGCACAGGCAGTGGCCATGGGTGCTAGGGCACGAGCAGCAGCACCAAAACTGCCGCCTTGAGTCCGGCCATGAGTCCAGAGCTTGAATCCGCAGACTTAGCTACGAGCAGCGACCCAGCCAGATTCCCCTTTCCACCTGTATGTGAGGAAGAAGCTGCTACTTGCACCAGCAGGTCCGGCCACGTAGCAGCGGCCAGCGCTAGGAACAGCAGCAACGAGGGTCGTTTTAGCAGCGCCAGCGACGTCTCCGTCTTCTCCTTCCTTCTCCACACTCAACTGACGCCCAAGCAGCAGGAGCGACACCCCAGCCAGTCCGAGCAGCAGCAGCTGCAGCCGTGGCTTTGTGCCACCTTGGGTGCGAGGCAGCACCAAGGAACGACGTCGTTAGCTTGTCTTTGAGGTCCTAGCATGAACGCACAACTCCAGCAGCGAGCGACGCCCAAACCAAGAAGCTGCTGTGTGTATCATGTTCAAATCCAGGCTGAACCAAGGTAGAAGAAGACATGCTGATGCCCGGAAACTGGCCTCTAGATGTATTTCCAGACGATCCTGCTGATGCCCGGAAACTGGATGTGTTTCCTGAGGATTTTGGTCATCTTAGACCACTGTGAGTAGAATCTCACTCCCAAACGTAAGAATAAAAAGACTTTGAATCCGTGTTATTTGCGGATGTCATCATTTGCGGCGTCGACTAAATTCTAAATTGCACAAATTTTTTAGTTACACTTGCATGAAGCACACTTTAAATGGGTACGGGTAGACCCGCGGACCCGCAAATCTGAACCCTTAAAAATTCGTCATGGATCTAATTTTTTATACCCGCATATCCTTGGACCCGCATATAAGCGGGTCCAATAATGAGTATGCTTAGACCCATACCCGCTAGACCCGTGTACCCGTTATACATAACTAACTACTAAAATAATGTGTTACATATATCATACTTTACTAGTTTAACTAATATAATTATTGAGATTATATCCTACTCTTACCACAATAAGGTTGGGAGTAGTCATATAATTAATAATTAACTATTCTAGTTACAATAATGAACATATGTAAACTTAAAATCAAAATGTCTACTAATTTACATTACTTTCTACATAAATTAAATGTTATGATCATGACTACAAATATGTAAACAATTACTCAATTAATGCTATTTTGTAGAATACAACATTGTCTAATATAACTATTACATGTTGATATACTATATGATAACAATATCTTGTTGTGTTAAATATATATCATAGTCATTTCTCTTACATAAAAATATGATATTTTATAGAATTGCTTACCCGCATACCCACACCGCATACCCGCTATTATTGCGGGTACGGGTATGGTGTGAGTCCATGTTTTGTATTATGCGGGTCTAGAACCGGAATCGGACCCGCTAAATTAGATGGGTATGTGTATGGGTATGGCCAGACCCGCACCGTACCTGCACCGTTTACACCCCTAATGACACTAGTTAGTTGATTGATGAGTGTGATTTAGATTAGTGAAATTACACGATTGATCAAAACCTAAATTGTTTAGTTAAATGTTGAAAACAATAGCACACGACCAATAACGGTACAGTTTGGGTATAAACCTAGGCTGTACATTTTTAGTAAATTAATAGATTTTGATTTCAAAGAAATGACGATGACATGAAAATGTCAATGGAAACCTAGTTGCACGCTCCCTATTATATTTAATGTGTGTGGTTCATTCTTAACACGAATTGATACATTTCTCAAGGTTATTATTAGAAATTCCTAATAATTAATATTAAATATTGTCATGATAAGTAGTTAACTCTTAATTGGGTTAAGTGATGCACAACTCAGGATTAGGGTTGATGTGCACGTTTTTCTAGGAATTTCAGATAATTTACAAATGCTACTGATGATTTCTCATATGATGAGTAATCAACCTTATGAGTATATTAAGATGTTTAATTGCATGATTTCAGTATGTATGTGCCAAGTTGACAAATATTCTATTTATTTAAATCTTCCTGCAAGTACAATATGTTGATTTCTCAGTATATTATAGTATTTGAGCATATTGCATTTCCAAGTTAGAAATGATATACGTGTTGTATTTATAAGTTTCAGATAAATAGACTCGGTACCATAGAGATACCAAAGCCAAGAATAAGTAAAAGAGAGATGCAATGTAGTAAGAGCTTCTCTAGAATAATAAAATAATAGATTTAAGGGCCCTGACACTGTAGAATCCCTATGAGAGGTCTGCGCCTTAGGGATGAAATGACCTACCTTGGCGGTGCGTCCAGTATATGGGGGTCAGAACGCACCCATAGAGCGTGCAGGGAGACGAAGCCCTTGAGGAAGTCTCCTAAGAGAAGATAGGTTACCCAACATGAACCGAAGATCCTGGGGGTAACCCAGAGGTACCCACAGAGCTTACCAAGACAAGGCCCACAAAGTGTCTCAGACTCTCTGCCTGTGTGCTCAGGTTAGAGAAGGAGTCTAGTTTATGGCACCATTGGAGTGCCGAGGCCAGAGAGCTAGTTTTCCTATTGCAGACCAGAAGAGTAGTTAGAATTAGCTATCCTAGGGTGTCGACTAAGTCTTGTACGGTGGGATCATAGTTCGCTATGAGTCTTCATATGTAGAGTACACTGCATATGATCAGGGCATACGATAAAATATGTTCATATAGGTTCACAAAGTTTCTATAAGTTAAAGAGTTAAGAAAGATTTGCGTTAGTTTTATAACAGTTGTCCTTTAAAAGAAATTTTAGTATTCTCTGTTATTTAATCGTATCTACAGCTTTGTAGCAGTTGTTATCTTAATAAAATGTTGACATCTCCTGTTGTTTAAATTATATTGCTTAGATCTTCTCAGTATAGTATTATCTTGTATTTTATTCTAATTAATAATCATAAAATGAGTTATCTGTGATGGTTGGGTGAAATTCTATTCATTGAGCCAGTAGCTCACCAACCTACTGAAACATTTTTTAGGTCAGAGTCAGCCCAAGGAAGCTGAAGGATCGTATCACCCAAGTTCTTATAAGGTAGTTCATAGTTAGATAGAGGTCTCTTAGTCCTTTCCCCTTGGTCTTTGGGAATGAGGTGTGGTGGTGAGAGAATATAATGTAATATGTAGTTTAGATTTCAGTTATCTGTTGTGCTTTATATTCCGCATGAAAAATGTAATAAGAGGTGTAAATCTGCTTTACCTATCTAGTAATGTAAATGGCAAGTTGATTCCGTAGTTTTATTATGATCCAATGTTATTCAAGCTATTAGGTTTTTCCTTTAAGTTAATTCTAAGTCACTAAGTAAAGAAATGGTTAATGGTGGTTTACCAAGGGTGACTCCCCAGTTTGCGGGGTCATTAGAGATGGCACGGGGATCAGGGCATCACAGTTAATTTGGTATCAGAGCATAGGTTGAATACGTAGTTATTCTAAGTCAAGGTCAGGGGACGATAAGAGACCAATAAGATTAGGACTTAGGTGTCTTCCTTCTAACTGCACTTTTCTAACAAGAAGGGTTTTGTTATACTATTGCAGATGGCAGGAAGAGGATGTGGTCATGAGGACCAAGCTGAGAGCCACATTAGACCTGATCCTCGGGAGATGGATCCAGGTGGTGGAGATGATGTGGATGAGGCAACAAGACGTGTAGAGGAGTCTGTGAATGCTAATAGGCGTTATGAGAATAGAAAGAGACCCAGAGACTTCGACAGAGGACAACCTATTAGTGGTCACCAAGGAAGTGGTGGTGGGTTCTTCTCAAAGCTTGGATGTGGTTTTGGCTATTTTAGTAAACAAGGATATGAAGATGTGATATCTTCTCAGAGTACGGGAATATCTAGTCTAGGGAGATGGAGCAATATGTCAAGAGGAAGGTCATCAGGATTTTCAGTGTCAGTGATAGGACCGCAGAGACGTGATGCATCCATGTGTGATATCTGTGGAAGACCACACTCAAGATAGTGTTGGGGAACAGAGTTTCAAGGATGTCATCAATGCGGACAGATGGGACATTTCAAGAGGAATTGCCCCCAGTTACAGTAGTCAGCATCACGGGGTTCCCAGTCACAGTACCAGAATGTTCTGAGACATGCTCCAATTGGAGGAGTAAGTTCCTTTATAGCTTCAGGTTCCTGAGGTGGTATAGAACCCAATGCTAGGGAAGGACAACGAGGACATCATGGTAGAGGAAGAGCTTCAGGACGCTTCTTCTCTTTGACACCACAAGAATGTATTGTTTCTTCTCAAGTAACTGCAGGAGAAATGCTTTTCTTTAATATCATTTCAGTTATAGTTTTGATAGATCTGGGTGCTACTCACTCGTTTATATAGAGTTCTTTAGCTTGTGAGCTTAACATGTTAACCCAGGAGTTACCGGTTGAGTTTTTGTTGAGGGTTCTGTTAGATGAACCGACAATGTTGACAGAGTTTTGTCCCAGATGTTTGTTGACCTTTGGTGGTTACACCATTGCGGTTAATCTTATACCCCTAGATGTTAACTCATTTCAAGTTATCTTGGGTATGGATTGCCTGGAGACGTATCAAGTTCAACTCGACTGTTGGAAGGAGGCTGTCTTTCAACAGGGTGGATTTTCTTGTGTCTTTTCTAGAGACAGGAAAGTTTTGTCTACATGTATCATATCAGCTACAGTAGCTGATAAGATGTTGCAGAAAGGTTGTAAGGCATTCTTGGCACATGTGGTAGATACTAGAGCTGAGAAGAACACAGTTAGCCTATGGAATGTGCCAGTGGTCTGTGAGTTTCCAGATGTTTTCCCATATGATTTGTCAGGTCTACCTCCTAAAAGAGAGATAGACTTTGAAATCCAGGTGTTGCTAGGTAGTCAAACTATAGCGCTACCAGCCTACAGAATGGCACCTGCAAAGTTGAGGGAACTCAAGATTTAGTTACAGGAGTTACTAGATAAGGGTTTCATTTGACCTAGTTCTTCACTATGAGGAGCTCTAGTCTTGTTTGTGAAAAAGAAAGATGGTACTATGAGGTTATGTATAGACTACAAACAGTTGAATAAGATCACTAACAAGAATAAGTACCCGTTGCTAAGGATAGATGATCTATTTGATCAGTTGCGTGGAGCGACAATCGTTTCTAAGATAGACTTGAGATCTGGATATCATCAGTTGAGGATAAAGGCTTCAGATATTCCTAAGTCAGCTTTTAGAACAAGATATGGGCATTATGAGTTTCTAGTCATGTCGTTTGGACTAACTAATGCCCAACAACTTTCATGGACATGATGAACCAGATTTTCAAGCCGTTATTAGATCCGTTCATAGTAGTTTTCATAGATGACATTTTGGTCTACTCCAGAGATGATGAGCAGCATGAGCAGCATCTGAGGATAGCATTACAGTTGTTGAGACAACATCAGTTATATGCTAAGTTCAGTAAGTGTGAGTTTTGGTTAGCTGAGGTGTCTTTTCTTAGACGTCATCTCAGGAGATGGAGTAAGTGTTGACCCTAAGAAAGTTGAGTATATTCTACAGTGGGAGCAGCCTAAGACTCCTACTGAGATCATAAGCTTCTTAGGATTGGCAGGTTACTATAGGAGGTTCATCCAAAACTTCAGTGTTATAGTGTCACCTCTGACACTCATAACAAGAAAGGGTGCATCATTTGTCTGGTCAGACAACTGTGAGAAAAGTTTTCAGATCTTGAAGAAGAGGTTGACTACAACACCAGTGTTGATCCTGCCCGAAGTAGATAAAGACTACAAAGTGTTTTGTGATGATTCCAGGAGAGGTTTAGGCTGTGTGTTGATGCGGGAAGGCAAATTAGTAGCTTATGCATCTAGACAGCTTAAGAAGAATGAGGAGAATTACCTGACACATGATCTGGAGTTAGCTGCAGTACTTCATGCTCTTAAGACATGGCGTCACTATCTTTATGGTGAGGCGTGCCAGGTGTTATCGGATCATAAGAGTTTGAAATATATCTTCACCCAGAATGATCTAAATCTTAGATATCAGAGATGGTTAGAATTGATCAAGAATTATGATGTGACGATAGATTATCATCCTGGTAAGGTGAATGTGGTAGCAGATGCCCTCAGAAGGAAGTCAAGTTCAACGGCTGATACATTCTCTATGGCATGTTTTAAGAGAGACCTGCTAGTAGAGATACAGAAGTTAAACTTGGACTTAGGGGTGACAGAGCAGAGTGGTTTGATTGCACAGATGCAAGTCAAGCCTACTTTTTATGGTCAGATCAAGGAACTTTAGTAGAGTGACAGTGAGTTATAGTAGATCATGCAGGATATGACAAAGGAAAAAAGACCAGAGTTTAGGTTTTCAGATGATGGTTTGTTGTATCAACATGACAGGTTGTGTTTACCTGGAGACTGTGATTTGAAAGAACAAATTATTGAGGAAGTGCATGCATCGATGTACGCTATGCATCCATGCAACATTAAGATGTACAAGAATCTCAAGGATTTGTACTAGTGGTCAGGTATGAAAAAGGATGTAGCTGAGTAAGTGGCTAAATGTAGTGTGTGCCAGTAGGTTAAGGCTGAGCATCAGAAACCTGCATGTACTTTGCAATCTCTTCCTATACCAGAGTGGAAGTGGGAACATATCACAATGGATTTTGTGGTAGGGTTGCCCAGGACACCTAGAGGCTATGACTCGATATGGGTGATTGTGGATAGACTGACTAAGTCTGCTCACTTTCTTCCTATTAAGTCAACCTTTGATGTCCCGAAGTTGGCTAAGATATACGTGGATGAGATAGTCAGGCTGCATGGTATCCCAATTTCAATTATATCACATAGAGATCCTAAGTTCACATCTAGGTTTTGGAATTAGTTGCATCGTGATTTAGGCACAAAGTTGAGATTCAATACAACTTTTCATCTATAGATGGATGGTCAGTCAGAGAGGACCATTCAGACTCTTGAGGACATGCTGAGAGCATGTGTCTTGCATTTCAGTGGAAGTTGGGAAGAACATTTAGCCTTATAGAGTTTGCATACAACAATAATCACCATTCCAATCTTGGTATGGCCCCGTATGAAGCTCTATATGGCAGAAAGTGTAGATCACCTGTATGTTGGTACGAGGTGGGTGACAAAGAGATTCTTGGACTAGAGATAGTGGATTTGACTACTGAAAAGATTACAGTGATCAGATAACAGTTGAAAGCTGCACAGGACAGGAAGAAGAGTTACGCTGAGAAGAGATGTAGACCTCTTGAGTTTGAGATTGGTGATGAAGTGTATCTGAAAGTTTCACCATGGAAAGGAGTGTTGAGGTTTGGTAAGAGAGGCAAACTGACTCCTAGGTTTATGGGCCCATATCCTGTCATTGAGAGGATTGGACCTTTAGCCTATACGTTGGATTTGTCATCTGAGTTAGTTAATTTACATGATGTGTTTCATGTATCGATGCTGAGGAAGTGTTACCCTGGTACAGAGAAGATAGTAGACCCAGAACCTACACAACTCAGAACAGATGTGTCCTATATTGAAGGACTTATACAAATAGTTGATCAGAGGATCAAGAAGCTCAAGAATCGAGAGATACCATTAGTGAAATTTTTGTGGAGAAACCACAACTTAGAGGAAGCCACGTGGGAGCTTGAGTCAGAAATGTGTAACAAGTATCCTTTTCTCTTTTAGGAATTTCGAGAGGAAATTCTTATAAGGGAGGGATATTCTTAAGACCCACATCAAAGTTAACTAATAAGTACAATGATAATAGCATCATCATGTTAATTAAGTTAAGTTAAGTGTTCATGTTGTGATTAGTGCTTTGATCAAGTTTAACAGTCTAATTAGCATGATTTCGTGCCTTGAGGTTGTAGAGGATCAAACACTTGAAAGTTTTCAAAAGAAATCATTTGATTTGGACCTACGAGGCAAAAGTTATGGCGTTTATATATTCGATGGACCAATTCTGCAATTTTCCCATTAATAGGTTATTAATCCTTTTACTCCTTATCTTCTTCCCCCTATCTCTCACAGAACCGCTTAAAGCGGCGCCCAATTTAGCCGATAGAACAACAGCAGGGGGGTGAACGGTGGGCAATTTTGAGCTTCTTAGCTCCGATCCGCAGGCGCCCTACTTCGCTTCTCCTTCCTCCATCCTTTCCCTTCCTCTTCCTCTTCCAATCATGCCTAGGCGGCGCCCCTGTAGCTACGGCCAGCAGTAGCAGCAAGAGCTGCGCAAGCAGCGGCCATGGGTGCTAGGGCGTGAGCAGCAGCACCAAAACCGCCGCCTTGAGTCCGGCTATGAGCCCAGAGCTTGAATCTGTAGCCCTCGCTACGAGCAGTGACCCAGCCAACTTCCCCTTTCCACTCGTATGTGTGGAAGAAGTTGCTACTTGAAGTAGTAGGTCCGGCCAGGTAGCAGCGGCCAGCGCTAGGAGCAGCAGCAACGACGGTCGTTTTAGCAGTGCCAGAGATGTCTTCGTCTTCTCCTTCCTTCTCCACACTCAACCGATGCCCAAGTAGCAGGGGCGGCACCCCAGCCAGTCCGAGCAGCGGCAGCTGTAGCCATGGCTTTGTGCCACCTTGGGCGTGAGGCAACACCAAGGAATGACATTGTTAGCTTGTCTTTGAGGTCCTAGCACGAACCTACAACTCCAACAACGAGCGACGCCCAAACCAAGAAGCTTCTGTGGGAGTCATGTTCAAATCCAAGATGAAACACGGTAGAAGAAGACCAGCTGACGCTCGGAAACTGGCCTCTGGACGCGTTTCCAGACGATTTCGGTCATCTTGGACCACTTTGAGGAGAATCTCGCTCCCAAATGCAAGAATAACTCAAATAATGGGACGTTTTGGTTGAAATCAATGTTATTTGCGGCTGTCAGCGTTTACCCATGTGTCGGGTAGTGTCGGCGTCGCTTAATTTCTAAATTGCATGAATTTCTTTGTTAGACGATTGATGAGTATGATTTAGATTAGTGAAATTACACGATTGATCAAAACTTAAATTGCTTACTTAAATGTTGAAAATAGTAGCACACGACCAATAACGGTACAGTTTGGGTATAAACTCAGGTTGTACATTTTTAGTAAATGAATAGATGCTCGATTTCAAAGAAATGACGATGACATGAAAATGTCAATGGAAGCCTAGTTGCACGCTCCCTAATATATTTAATGTGCGTGGTTCAGTCTTAACACGAATTGGCACATTTCTCAAGGTTATTATTAAAAATTCCCAATAATTAATAATAAATCTTTTCATGATAAGTAATTAACTCTTAATTGGGTTAAGTGATGCACAACTCAGGATTAGGGTTGATGTGCACATTTTTCTAGGAATTTCAGATAATTTACAAGTGCTACTGATGATTTCTCATATGTTGAGTAATCAACCTTTATCAGTATATTAAGATGTTTAATTGCATGATTTCAGTATGTATGGGCCAAGTCGACAAGTATTCTATTTATTTAAATCTGCCTGCAAGTACAATATGTTGATTTCTCAGTAAATTATAGTGTTTGAGCATATTGTACAATATGTTGATTTCTCAGTAAATTATAGTGTTTGAGCATATTGCACTGCCAAGTTAGAAATGATATACATGTTGTATTTATAAGTTTTAGATAAATAGACTCGGTACCATAGAGATACCAAAGCCATGAATAAGTAAAAGAGAGATGCAATGTAGTAAGAGCTTCTCTAGAATAATAAAATAATATATTTAAGGGCCCTGACACTGTAGAATCCCTATGAGAGGTATGTGCCTTAGGGATGAAACGACCTACTCTGGCGGTGCGTCCAGTATACAGGGGTCAGAACGCATCCACAGAGCGTGCGGGGAGACAAAGCCCTTGAGGAAGTCTCCTAAGAGAAGATAGGTTACCCAACATGAACCGGAGATCCCGGTGGTAACCCAGAGGACCCAAAGAGTGTACCAAGATGAGGCCCACAGAGCGTCTCAGACTCTCCACCTGTGTGCTCAGGTTAGAGGAGGAGTCTAGTTTATGGCACCATAGGAGTGTCGAGGCTAGAGAGCCAATTTTCTTGTTGTAGACCAGGAGAGTAGTCAGACTTAGCTATCCTGGGGTGTCGGCTAAGTCTTGTACGGTGGGATCGTAGTTCACTACGAGTCGTCATATGTAGAGTACACTGCATATGATCAGGGCATAAGATAAAATATGTTCATATAGGTTCACAGAGTTTCTATAAGTTAAAGAGTTAAGAAAGATTTGAGTTAGTTTCATAGCAGTTGTCCTTTAAATGAAATTTTAGTATTCTCTGTTATTTAATCGTATCTACAACTTTGCAACAGTTGTTATCTTAATGAAATGTTGACATCTCCTATCGTTTAAATTATATTGCTTAGATCTTCTCAGTATAGTATGATCTTGTATTTTATTCTAATTAATAATCATAAAATGAGTTATCTGTGATGGTTGGGTGAAATTCTATTCACTGAGCCAGTGGCTCACCAACCTACTGAAACATTTTTTTAGGTCAGCGTCAGCATGAGTAAGCTGAAGGATCATATCACCCAAGTTCTTAGAAGGTAGTTCGTTGTTATATAGAAGTCTCTTAGTCCTTTCCCCTCGGTATTTGGGCATGATGTGTGGTAGTGATAGAATATAATGTAATGTGCAGTTTAGATTTCAGTTATCTTTTGTGCTTTATATTCCGCATGAAAAATGTAATAAGAGGTGTAAATCTGCTTTACCTATCTAGTAATGTAAATGGCAAGTTACTTCCATAGTTTTATTACGATCCAATGTTATTCAAGCTATTAGGTTTTTCCTTTAAGTTAATTCTAAGTCACTAAGTGAAGAAATGGTTATGGGTGGTTTTCCGAGGGTGACTCCCCAATCTCCGGGGTCATTAGAGATGGCACGGGGATCGTGGCATCACAGAGAGACCTAGAGATACACTCTGTCTCCCACTTGGAACTGCAACAGTCTACACCGGTTATCGACATACGACTTCTATCGGCCTTGGGATGCCTTCAAATGTTGTTGAATAATTTTGACCTTCTCTGTTGTCTACTGTCAAGATCAGGACCCAAAAGCTTATATTCACCAGTCTCATACCAACACAAAGGAAATCTACAATGTCTCCCATACAAAGCCTCATAAGGTTCCATATCAATGCTCATATGAAAATTGTTGTTATAGGCAAACTCTACCTAACTGAGGTGCACATCCCAAATTCCCAAGAACTACAGAACACAAGCTCTACAGATCTTCTAAGATCTAGAATGTCCTCTCTGACTGCCCATCTGACCGTGGGGGAAATGTTGTACTGAACTTCAAATGCGTACCTATAGCTGTGTGTGGATGTTCCCAAAAACAATTTGTGAACTAAGGACCTCTATCTGACTCGAGGGTAGCTGGGATATTGTAAAAATGAATTATCTCATCAACAAATATCTGAGCAAGCTTCTATGTTGTATAAGTCATCTTCACTGGAAGAAAGTGCCCACATGGAATCATGTCCTGTGGCTGTCCTAGACAGACCAACCACAAAGTCTATTGTAACATGATTACATTTCCATTGTGGTATAGGTAATGGTTGCAAAGTCCCTACAAGCTTTTGATGCTCTCCTTAACTTGCTGAAAGACTGTGTACTTTGCTACAAACTTAGTCACATCATGCTTTAGGCCAGGCCACCAATACAAATCTTTAATATTATGGTACATCTTGGTGCTACATGGATGCAACCTGTACATCGAAGAGTGAGTCTCATCCAAGAACATCTTCCTCATATTATCAATATCAGGAACCACGACTCTGTTGTGGTAACACATTGTTCCATCATCTATCTCATAAAAACCATCACGCTTCTCGTTGCAGAACTCTGACTGAATCTGTTGTATCATGGTATCACCCTACTATGCATGTCTAATTTGTCACCTTAACATAGACTTTACTTGCAATTGTGTCAATAGCCTTATGCGTGCTAATTTAGCATCCTTTTGCACAACCTTCTAAGTCTTTTTACATGGAATGTCTTATTTTTATCCACTAAAAAGAACAAATTATTATCTGCCTCCTTTTATCACAATTAAACCTTATTCTCATAAAAAACTATTCAATTCTTACAGAAACATGTCACGAGTCGATCAGTTGACATTCCAACCGAGCAATTTTGGACTCTAGACGATCAGTTCACTCTCTCTAGATGATCGGTTCACTCTCTCTAGATGGTCGGCTCACTCTCTCCAGATGATCGGTTGACGCCACCCTTAGCCTCTGCACCTTGTTCAAACACCCAGTTGAATCAGTGCGCTATTCAAACACCAAATGCTCATTTGAGACTCCAAAGCGGCAGTTTCCCCGCTCCAGCTGAGCGAGTCAAAGGGCATCCACCACCCAAACCTAGGGTTGCTGACTACTTCCTCGTCTCTCGCCCTTTCTAGACCCCAATCGATCGGCTCACTCCCCCAACCGATCAGTTGGCAGTTCAAAACCAATTCAAAAAGCAGTTGCCAACCCTCTTTTACCCCAAAAACCTAATTGTAAAGTCCCCTCCTTCTCCTATAAAATGAGGGGCACTTCCTCTTCACAACCATCACCTTTTGTATGAAGAATTTTTGAGAAACTATTCTCTTGTGTTCTTATATTTCATTCATCAATAAAGATTATTTGTTCGCAAGCTAAGTGTTCTTTTAATTTGTTTTATTCCCTTACTTTAATTGTTTTAGATCTAGTTCTTCTTCTCCTTCTTCTTCTTTTGTAGATCAGAGCAAGGAATTAAGAGTCAACCATTTAATAGTCTAGCCTAAGGATTAATCTTTTGATAAGTATGGACTATGGCTAGAACCCTTTCTTCATGCGTCTCCCTTTACTCTACAATCACGAGCGAGTAGTTTTTCTATCGAGGCAAGGGGAATAGTCCCTTAGCCATGGTTTGAATCAAGTTAAATCTTAAGAACGACTTCTATTAGATGGATTTTGATTTTAAGAATTGATGGTCCATCGTACTAATTACTCGATTAGATCATTCATTAATCCAGGTGAAAATGACCATGGAAAGCTGGATTTAGAACAATAAAACCAACCACATAGAGGTTTTGAAATGACCATGGACTTATCTCTTTTTGGATGATGGACTAAGAAACAGGAGCACCAGGATCAATGGGCTCATTTGGAGTTCATCTTTTGTGGATTTTTGTTAATTCACATGCCTTCATCCATTTTGTCGTTTGAAAGATCTAGTTTGATTCTCGCCTAGGCTAAGGTGGTGTAAACCCCTACAAGTCTCGATATTTCCTCATCTGAATTCAATCATCGTTTGATCTACTTCTCTTTTTACATTTCAGTCTTTCCATTCATAATGTTTTAATGTGCTAACAATCATCTCCTTTTCCTTGTGATAGAGTAATTATACTTCTTGTTAGTGTAATCTTATTTCTTGCATTTCATTCCCTATTCTAGCATAGATCATCAACCCCCAATCATATTTTACTTCCTATTCCAAAAATAAAAATACCAAAAAGAAATAAAAAGTTCAACAAAACAATTGGGATTAGAGTCTACTTTCATAAGAACATTGTCCTGTGGGATCGACCATTCTATACTATCCTGAATTGGATAGTAAAAAAAGATTAAACTCTAGGATTAAAATATTAGTGATTGTAGTGCACTTTGATGCATTAACAATTTGGCACCGTTGTCGGGGACAACAGATTGTTTTCTCAAACCCCAAAAAACTTTTGATTTTTTTTCAATTTTATATGCCTTCTGAGTAACATTTTGAAAGTGCTAATCCTCCTTCTACTGACTTTCCATTCCAACAGTCCATTTTTTCTGCACACGATTAACTGCTTATTTGTGCATGTGACACTCGAATGCCGGATTTACATCATTTGATCCTGAGATAGATAGAACTTTTCATCATCTAAATCATCAAAACTGAATTAGGATGGATGAGGAGAAAGTCGCTCATAGGATCAACCAGGCTCATATGGCTCAAAGAGAACACATCTTATCCGATCAAGTGGCTAGAGAAGCAACTTTTTGAGCAACCTACACAGCTGAACAAGAAACACTACAGGTCGATAGGAGGGAAGCCGAAAGGCAAAACCAATTAAAAGATTTCTATGTTCCCAAAACTGCCTATGCACAACATCTGGTCGTGCCTCCTAACATTCTTGCCCCTCAATTCAAAATCCGAACCCAATGGATCACCATGATCCAAGCAAACCCATTCTCTGGCAACAATGGAGAAAGTTGCCAAGATCATCTTCAAAGGTTCATTGACCTTTGTTCCTTGAACAAACTCCTAGGCATCTCTAAAGATGCAATCCACCTTAGATTGTTCAAATACTCTCTCACTGGCCAAGCTAGTAGCTGATACAATACCATGGAGAGTGAGGAACATGTTACAACTTGGGAGGTCCTACAAAATAAATTTCTTGAAAAAATTTACCCTCCTTCTCTCACTTATGAAATCAGGGGACAAATCACTCATTTTTCTATGTCCCCAGGAGAATCCCTAGGAGAATCCTAGAAAAGGTTCAAAGACTTTCTTAGAAAATGCCCTCATCATGATATCTCTCAAGCCCAACTCATAGAAATCTTTTATCGCAGTGTTGACAATGACACTGAATTTTTCTTGATTCCTCATTTGGAGGAAATTTCATGCACCAAAGTCTAACCAATGCATGGGAGGTTTTTAAACGTGCTTCTGAAACAAGGGCTAGACTGGAAATTGGTGGGATCCATAAGGTAGACAAAGTTGAAGTTGATCTTGACATCCAAAGCATAACAGAAAGCCTTAAATTAATTGATCTAAAACAAGATCATTTAGAGTCATCGCTAGGCACCTATAGAGAGTTACCCCAACAAATAAAAGTTGTAGACTCTCTTTGTGGCATCTGCCAAGGATATGATCACACCACCTTGCACTGTCAATATCTCTACAACACCCCCATGCAGCTTGAATTAGGACAACAATTGGAGGACCTAAATTCTATTCACATCATACCTGGCCAGGGTTATTACAATCCCAATCAAACTAAAAATCATCCTGGATTCCAATATGGGAACCTTTTTGGTGCTGAAAACTCTAGCCAACTTCTATCCCAACAAAGGCCTCCCTACCTTCAAAACAATAAGCGACCACCACTTGATTTCCCATACAACAATCAAAGAAATTTTGGGAACCAAGGGAACTATAGAGGTAATCACCAAAACCGACCACCATACCAAGGAAATTTTTTTCAAAAATTGAACCTCCCTCCTCAAAATCTCAATCATCCACCTTCTCAACCACTACCAAATGTTCCTACACCCTCCTTAGCTGATGAAAGGATAGCCACCTTGGAACAAATCATCCTTGCCCAACAAGCTCATTAAAAGGCAAATGTCACCTAGTTGGCTCGTCTGTTTTCCCAACAGAAACCCCCTACTGACACTTTGTTGGGCAGCCTGAAAACAACCCCAAACATCCCAAACAACTCAATATTGTCTCTCCTCATTCGCGAAAGGTGCACTCCCCTCCTACTCCCGAAAAACCTTCAACCATACCTTTAGATTTTGAGGATGAAGAAATGGTAGTTGTCGAACCTGAAACTACACCTGAACCAACCATCCCTGAACCCCCACTGATAGAAGTTGAAGAACCCATCTACAAACCACGACCTCCCTACCAAGCCCACATTAAACAAATAAGGCTCAACACCTATTTTATGAAATTTAAGGAGGCCATGAAAAAATACATGTTGATATTCCATTCCTTGATGCTTTAGCAGACATGCCTGCCTGGTCCAAATACATGAAATCTCTCTTGACTAGAAAGTATTCCACAGAAGAATATGCGACTTTCAAACTCGCTAGGACCACTTCAGACATAATCCAAAGTAAAATTCCTAAAATATAGAAGGATCCTGGTTCTTTTGGAATATGATGCTACTTAGGTGATAATGCTTGTAGAAAAGGCCTAACTGATTTAGGAGCCAGTATATCCATCATGCCCTATAGTCTTTGCAAAAGATTAGGATTTAATGACATGTTACCCACAATCATGACCATTCAATTGGTGGACTTGTCCATGACCAAACCCATGGGAATCATAGAAGGCATTCTGATTAAGGTTGGGAAAGATGATTATGTCCCATGTGACTTTGTGATCATGGACATCAAAGAAGATTTGTGTTACCCACTCATTTTTGGTCACCCCTTCTTAGCCACTGCCCAATCCTTGTATGATATTGAGGCTGAAACCATTATGTTAAGATTAGGGAAGCAAACCGTAGAGTTTATGGTGTTTGAAAGTGTTACAACCCCATTTTCTTGAAAATATGATGTAATGTGTATTTTCCCTTTTAATGAATAAATGATATCCTTTTATTTGAATTGTGATAGATTTCGTGTGAAATGGCTTTGATTGGATGATAGTGGGCTTTGTTAGTCATTAAGCCCAATTGAAAAGAAAAGGGAATTAAAAAGAAAAAAAAATTGGTTAATAAAAGAGAAATATGAGAAATCGATAATTAAAAGAAGATAAAGGCAAACCAATATTCCCCAATATGGGAATTCATTCCTTTATGTTTCCTTGAGGTACAAGGGACCCAAAACAACAAGATAGTCCCAAAGGAAAAAGGAATATAAATTAATTTGGATTAATTGATGAGAAAACTTGGGAGAGAAGGAAGCCTTCTCATCCATTGCAAGTTGTTTCCCAAATTTCGTAAAAAGCTAGGAAATATTAAAAGAAACCTTCCCTTAAAATTTGAGATAAACCAGAGTTATGGTTTGGGAGATATTAATTTTGCAAGTTATCCTTGATTTGGGAATTTTCCTGAATTAAATGATAAATGTATATTCTTTCCTTTGAACGCGGGTGATGAGGCTCGTTGGATCCTAATCTGATGATGGACGCTCATCGTCTAAGTCCTGCTGGGACTAGGACTCTGTGTGTTTTCTGAGGGACTTTCCCTCTTAGTTGTCTCACGATCCAATAGGTTTGCAAGCTGGCTGGTGTTGCCATTAAACTCAGGAGACAAAACCGAAGAGTTTGATCCTTGGTTTGATGGGGAGTAGTTGCCGATTGGGAAAGTTCCCAAATCGCGGACCTGCCTCGACCCTATAAATAGGGGAGGATGCTCTGAGGCACCGACATCTCTTTCATCTATCCCAACTGCTGCGGGATGGCGCAAGGATCATGAACGTGCATTCAATTTCTCGTTTGGTGTCGACCTGCACTCGCGACTGCTCAAAGATCATCGCCGGAGTCCGGCGGGTGGTGGCCGACCTTTGTGTGTTCCCGGTGAGAAATTGGGAGTGTCATCAAGTTCGAAGGGAGGCGGCGGAGCTATCTGGACCATCGACGCGAGTAAAGGCGCCCTGAAGCCCAGAGTCAACCTCGTGGTTGACCGGCGTTGCTACAACAACAGGGACGCGAGGAAGAAGAAGAAGGAGGCTCTAGTCATTTACCAACTTGCCCCTATGCGCCACCTTTACTGGTAAGGACATTCCCGTCCTTTGTATCTTTTGACTGCAGTGTTAAGGCGCGCGTGATCATGGCCGCTGGATCCTAAGTGGACCACCGGACCATTGATCGAGCGATCCACGATTTTCCTAATTAGTTGATAAATTGTTAAAAACGAATTATCTTAGAAAAATCGTATCTAGAGATAGAAAACTCATATGGAGAAAGTTAATACATGAAAAGTGACCAGAAAAATATGGGGAATACGTTAAAAATGGTTTGGATATCTGAATCTGTATATTTTTGCAAAAGTGCATATTTTGATGGGAAAAGAGTTAATTTGTAAAAAGAAAACCCTAATTGATGATCAAGGATATATTTAGTTTTGCAATTAGGATAATTCGAATATGTTTAATCTGATTAATGATTAAGATGGTTTTTAACATGTTTTGATGATAGAATTACATGTTTAGGGTTTTTAATTCAATATGTTGATTAAAATATTTAGAAACCCTAAATAAGAGAAAAAGAGGAAAAGATATTGTAATCTGAAAATTAGGGTTTATATGGACCAACCTGATCTTTAGGACCTTAATGGTAAATAGGACAAGATAATTAGGGTTTGATAAATATTTGATAAAAGTAAGGTAAAAGTAATAAAAAGGAGATAAAACCCTAATTATGGTTAAAACCCTAAAAAGGGCAAATAACCTAGGAAACAATTAGAATTAATGAGTCATGATGACATGGTTGATAATATAGAAATTGAATGCCTTCTTCAGGAATAAATTGTGTGTGTGAATTTGCTTGATTCCTGGTTGATTGAGTATTCTGCATTCAAGCCTACATAACAGGTATGTGGTTACGCTTATGACTACCCGAATTAGTTTTCCGTGATTTTGTCGCAGTTTCTATCGTGACTTGAATTAAACTGTTGGATGTTTCAATTCATGCAAATTTTAGTGTGAATATGACTATCACCTAAGAATTATGCCTACTAGCTCAGATCCCAGTCCCCTCTGTGGCTTAATGGTTGACCTAGTAAATGGCTACCAATGGGGTAGGTCCATCAGGTCATTAGATGACTTAGTAAATGGCTACCAATGGGGTAGGTCCATCAAGGCATATTGAGTTAGAGATTGGACTACCTCTGGGTAGTGCCATGCGACTCAACCCTAGATATTGGTCTACCTGTTCGGTAGGATCATGCGGGGTTTAATGAAGATCTACCATATGAGAGAGGTAGTTTCCATGTCCACTGCAGGGACAACACAGAGAAAGGGGATAGGAAGGGATTGAGTAGTACTGCTTAAAATATAATTTGAATGTTAAATAATAATTGGTTGGTTATATTGTTAATGTAGTTGCACAAATTTTTGTAAATATAATCATTCGTTTAGTATAACTTCTTAGGTTGTACTACGAGAAACAATGATTGATGTTACATTGTTGACTTTAATAGTCTGTTCAAGTTTCTAGAATACATGTTCTACATATACTTTAATGAAGTGATTGCTTAAGTAAATGTTGTTTTACTTATTACCAAACCTGCTGTTGATATTTTCAGTTACTTTGCTTCTGTTATTCCTTATATGCTATAACAAAGCCTCTGGCAGAGAGTTATAACTCTCGTTGGGAAAATTATTTAAATTGTCTCACTTCCGTGGGATTCTACTTTTTAGGTAGACGCCGAGGACGAAGGAATCCATTTAAGAATGAGCATAAACAGCATCAGGGGCAGTAGTGAATCTCAGGTGGAGATACTAACTGTCTAGTCTTGTAGATAGTGTGTCTTATGTCGTCTTTGTACTCTCAGGTCCTAGGAGTCAGTATATCTGAGATTTTGGCATGATGCCTCGAAATTTTGTATCTTACCTTGTACAGTTAACAAGGTGGGTTTTGTTGTAATGCTCGAGATGTGTTTATTATAGAGATGTATTAATGGATCAGTTTGTAAATGACCTATCATGTTGTTTATGAAAGAGTTTTTATCTTTCGAAGATCTCTTTACAAAAGTTTTAAATTTTTAGTGATTTTGATAATTCCGCTGCTAATCACTTCCGCATTCGTTAATTTGATTGTCAGTTTGGTTTCGGTCGTTTCATGACTGGTAATAGTCCCTTACACATGTGAAGTTCCAATATTTGAAAGAGGTTTTCTCCTGATCATTATTTTTTATTGTTTTCATCATATATTTACAGACAAGCTTATCTATGAGATTGATCACAAACATTATGAATATCACTCACTGATATGCCAGCTAGTCAAAAACATGTGCCATGTTTGTTTCATCTTCATGATCATTGTAGCTAGTAACCTAGCTCTCTAGCCTTAGCCCAAACCTATACTAGAGACCCAATGCTTCCAAAAAAAACAAATGGTTGAGATTGCACAGAGGAGTGAATCTAGTTCTTTTAAGTGTATTAGAATGTGCAAAGCTCCAAAGATATATATGTTGCATATGTCGAAGCCTTTCATAACAAACTTCCAATTTTATATTATTTGAGGAAAAGAGATATACTACTTTCTTCTAGTTGCTTCTTATGCAAACATAATGATAGATCATATACTTTTTTGTGTGTCAATATGTATAGGAGTTATCTCTATAATATGTTATGCCTCTCAACCAGAAAAGACGATCACCAGATGTGTGAGTAGGTTCTACCCTTCCAATCAAAAATTTGGAAACAGAAGGGATTGTGAGGCCAATGCTTTCAAGAGGACTTGGATCCATCTGCTGGAGTATCTCCATTTTGTGTCTCCATATGTCAAACTAGATGTGGGAAAATGACAAGAGGCTCCCTAAGAAGATCAACATATCCAATGAAGTGAAATTGTCCTATGAATCTTCTTTTCCTTCTTTCAATACTTCTTGTTTTAAAATTTCAATGCTACACTTCTCCATAAGACATTCATGCATGGTTTTTTCGTTTCTGGTTACAATACATGCATGTATCTACCTTGAACTAAGTTTCACAATAGTACATACCTACATCTTTTACTTGTGCCTTGTGTATGTGAAGTGTTGCATGATGGTGCACCATTCTTATTCGACTGACTTGCTCCTACCATACCCTGACATAGGATGAAGACGAAATCAACATCAAGAGTTTGAGATGGTAGATGGTGAAGGACATTGCCCTGAGGATGTACCACTTGATCCTCCTTCACATCCCAAGCCGGTTCATGACAACTTTATGCCTGGCAATTACACTTCTCCAATTGTCACTAGGGTGGATCAGATGCTAGGGCAGAAGTTCTCAATCCCACCGACACTTCTTGTATTTCTCCTCATGTTCTATGGGTTTGAAAATAAAAATTGTACAAGCACATGCTTTTTTTTAAATTGCTCTACTTTCAAAAATCATATAGCCACTTATGACTCTATTCATCTCATCATGCTCCCCTTCTCTATTCAGAATAAGGTGAAGAAGTGGTACTCTTCAAAGACAGTGATTGTCACATGGGAGGAAATAAGAATGAACTTCTGAAGAAGTTTTATCCTATTGCTGAGTTAACCTAAATGAGAAGGTACATTACCTACTTCAGCCAAAAAGAAAATGATGAATTTCATGAAACTTGGAAGAGATTCCAAAAGCTGATCTATGGAAGAGAAAACAATGGCCTATTCTTTGAGTAGTACACCATCAAAGTTATCTATGGTGTTACAAGTCTTGAAATATCTATTATTACTCTATTTTGTTGTTTTAACTATTGTTCTATATTATAACATATTTTGTTCCGTGTGATAATTACCCATTGTTGTATCTTTGACGTTTCCTTCTGTTGAGTGAGTTTGTCACAAGGTGATTTAGGTGGATAGTTCAGAAGATTAGCTCTTCCAAACAACATCCCATGGTTTTAAACACTGACCACTATAATAACTTCGGTAGTGGAACTCACTAGACAGAATCATTTTCTTTTGAAAGGATGAACCTTTTATTATAAAGTTCTCCCCAATGAAGAGGAGAAAAATAATTTCAAACAACATCTATGAGTCAAACAATGTCTATGAGTGCACAGTGACACAACTAAGTTCTAATACAGATACGGTAAAGACAAATAATTTATTAAATGCATTGTTAACTAAGACTGTAAACATGAAAAGCCATGCCAATCATCTTTTTACTTGTTGTGTTCAGAACTGATAGCCTGTGTTTAGTAATACATGAATAAATAAACTGTCATGTTCCACTGAAAATGAGTCATCTGCAGGTTGTCAACATACATTCCTACTGTAAATTGTTAATGAATAGAATGATTTCATCGCGGCTCTCATCCATCCTTCTTGTTTGACTCCTAGTCATCATAGTAGCTGACTTCAATCTTTGCAATATGTAGAAATATCTACATTTTTAGTTCAAGGATATACATGAATTATTTTGCACACATATATTTTCCCAAGTATGAACACAAGTTTTCTAAATTTTATTCACAGAATCTGCAAACTCCATGAACTGTGAATTGTTGAATGACACCAAGATAGTCTTAAAATTGTCATGAAATAACGTTTAGGTAAATTATGTTTGTATTATGGGGTGGGGAGAGTTTATTGTGAACTGAAACCACAAAATGAACTGATTCTTTGTTTTATAAATCACTCAAACTGAAGTAGATTGTCAAGTGGCATCATATTTAACTTAGCCGAACCACTATGATCTAATTTAATATAGTTTTTTTTTCTGATACTGGTAAAACCAGTTATATCAAGGAGCTACATTGAAGAGGATGGGGAAAAGTTGGAGATCGAAATGATAGAAATGTTGGATATGAGAAGGACATTCGTTCCAGTTCAGAGGTGACGAGGGTTGCTTTAAATAGAACTTCGCCAAAGCATCGGTGAGCTTGTTTTGGTTTCTTTTCTGGTGTACCACTGTCACGATTTTGGCCTGCCTTAGAGAGTCAATGATCTTTCGGGTGAGAGTAATGTATTTGTTCGGGGGCTTCTTCAGTTGGGTAACCCATTGCACTGCATTCTAGGAGTCAGAGACAAAGTCAGAGACAATCAGTCCCTCAGAGAGGTTGCTAAGGAAGGCAAGCTCCATGCCATGTAAGATAGATTTCAGCTCCCCCTCCATGGCATCTGAGCCAGGGGAGACACAGGCAGATCCCTTTATCCATATTCCTAGGTGGTTTCTGGCGATGGAGAAAGTGCACATAGAATGTGTATTTCTTGAGAGGGCAGCATCAACATGGATGATAGTTGTAGATGATTGGATTGTTAGAGAAGGAGCGGGCCCAATGTCTTCTGAGTTGTAGTTGGAGGAAGAAGGAGAGTGAGATAAGACTTGGGAAATCGAAGAGGCCTCGGCCAAGCATTGGACAACGAGGACCGAAGGAGGGATAGTTCTGTGCTCAAAGATGTGAGAAATTCGGTTCTTCCAAATTTTCCTGTAGGCCACCACAAATTTCATGTCCTAATTAGGAACTTGGTGGAGGCCATTGAGGTTATAGTCGAGCCATGAGTGGACTTCTTGGTTCGTGAAGAAGAGGTGTGCGTCAGGGGGAAGGAGCATGGTCCAGGTCATTCTAGCTGCATTGCAGTCCCTTATGGCGTGGAGATAGTCCTCATCTATGTCACTGCATACAGGACACTTCGGGTCCTTAGTCATCTTCTTCTCAGGGTGTTCGTGAGGAGTCTATTATGGAGTAAGAGCCAGAGGTGGATTTTGATTCGATGTGGAACTCGAATGGCCCAGATGGCCTTGAACAACGGTAAATCTTCCTCATCTGCTTGAGTTATGGAGGTGTAGGATGAGCTAGCCGAGAACATTTTGTATGGTGTTAACTTCCATATGCGTTTGTCTGCTCCATAGGAGTCATTGGTTGTAGGCATGTTCAAGATGGACTGCGTAGTTTCGTTATTGAACCAGTAGCGGATGAAGTCATCATCCCAATTGCCATCCTCCTTGACCATGCTAGATACCTTGAGGTCGAGGATGTCTTCCGGGATGGACAAGCCTGTCTTGATGGAAGGTGTATGGCTGTTAACAACCCACTCATCTAACTAGACAAGAGTTTCATGGCCATAGATGGCAATCCATCTTGAGTTGTTGAGAAGAAAAGGTGTTAGGGTCATGACGCTGTGCCAGATATGAGAGTTGTTGGTGTTGGGATGTCCCCTGCTGAGGTACTTGCCTACCATGAGGTCCACCCATGGGATGCGATGATGTTTAATGAAATTCCATGCCATCTTCATCAGGAGGGCAATGTTGAAGTCCTTGGTTCGCTTGATGGCCAGGCCTCCACGATCCTTAGGCTTCGTGACATGCTTCCAAGCCACAAGATTAAGGTGTTTCTTGGAATTCCCGTTCCAAATGAATTTTCGTATAGATTTGTCAATTCTCTCGTAGATGGATAAAGGGAGTTGGATGGATTGCATAATGTAGAAATCTTGTGATTGCAACACATATCTTGCCAATGTGGTCCTTCCTAATAGAGAAAGGAGGTTGTTCTGCCATTGATTTATTTGATTGTGGACCTTCTCGATGAGTGAGAGGAATAACTCCTTACTCTTCCTTCTGTGGATGATTGGGACCCCAAGATGGTGACCCAAATTCCTCGTTTCCTGAATCCCAAGCTTCATGTAGATTATGTTCCTCAAGCCCCTAGGCGTGTTGAAGGAAAAGAACATTGTGGACTTGTCGTGCGACAAAAATAAGCCATAAGCATCCCTGAACCTTTTGAGGTAGGATTTTATAACCTTTGCTTGGTGTAGAGAAGCTTCACCGAATAGAATAATGTCGTATGAAAAGCTCACATGGGTGATACAGATCTTAGATTTTGAGATGATGATGAACTTCCAAGTGTTATTGGCACCCTACTATTATTCATATTTAATATATGCATTGTGTCTTAGATGGGATTTGAACTATCTACAAAATAACTTTCCATGCTTTCGTGGATCTCCTATTTGTAAGCTCACTTTTTTACCATCTTTTCTTTGAAAACTCTACTTGATAAAGATAACACAGGCTTTGATTTTGTGCAGACTATTCATTTGCAATAAATTGTGGTGGTACTGAAATTTCCACATCTAAAGGAATTCATTATGAAGCTGATAATAAGAATCTCACTACCGCTTCCTATTATGTTTTCGAGAATAAAAGATGGGCAGTGAGTAGCACTGGAAGGTTTTTAGATGCACCAAACCCTAACTATATAGAATTTAATTCATCAGTGAGGTTCCATGGTACACCATACCAGGAATTATTTCAGTCAGCAAGGCGGTCTCCTTCTTCATTAAGATATTATGGTCTGGCACTTGAAAATGGGAATTACACTGTGAGGCTTTAGTTTGCAGAAACTGCTTTTCCAGACGCACCTGATCGATTGACTGTTGGAAGAACCTTTGATATATACATTCAGGTTTGTTGAGGCCTGTTAGTAAATTTTTCTACTTATATTCTTCAATTCACTGATGCAATTTTTTTTCTCTGAAATAAATAATTTATTGGATAGGAGTTACTAGTGCTACTTTTCACATGTTATAAAAACCTAGAGGACTATGCTCCTCTGGCTTTCTGTGCCTCATCTCTTTGGACTCTTTTTATATTCCCCCACTTTGCCCATTTCATGCATATATGATCATTTTACTCATCACCACTCTTACTAGATATTATAGTTGGTTCTCTTCTCTATCTTCTAAATTGCCTCTTTTGCAGATATTTTATATTTACCAATGCTCTGCACTTGTGTTCCTATGGATGTTTTGGCAATGTAGTTATCACTGCACTCCTATACCATGAATTTTAAAATTCTTGTATGTTGGAAACTCAAAAAGCAATATTACACACTAAATGTGATAGTGGTTCAACATACTACAATGATTTATGTAATACTTTTTTAGTATAAGATATTCATTCTGTTGCTCAATTCTTAATTAGTAGGAAAAAGAGAATGATCATTAAAGTCAACATTTTTTTAACCAATTATGGATGTACAAAACTTGGACCTAGTACATTTGAATGAATGAAATAAAAAATTGACTCTGTCATGTTCTCGCTAAATCATAGCCCCTTTTTTAGCTCAAAAGAGGACATATCAGTTTCTAGATATGTGAATGTTGATTGGACAGGAAACAGACGATCCACATTATGGTTTTGCATTATGATAAGCAAACATCATGTTGCACGACGAAGCAAGAAGCACTGCTTATTGCTCAATCAACCAAGAAAACCAATTATAGAGCTTTTGCAGAAGCCTGTTCTGATCTTCAACAACTTGAGTCCATTCTCTCTAGATTTGAAATTCCTATCCATACAACAAGACAACTAAACATATTGCCAATAATCTAATCTTATGATAAGAAGAATATGATAAATAATGTATGCAACAAAATCAGGGAGACTGGATAGAATTGAACAAGCTATAGCTCGTGTCGTTGCTTTTACTGTTTAGTGCTATCAGCCTCTACGGCATGGCACATCACAAGATATATACCAAAGAGCCTTAAAGTAAGCATAGTGGTCTTTAATATCAGTGCCATGTGCGATCTTGAGTGTAGTTAATTTTTAACAGAGATGATACACCTTCTAAGGATTGTGCTTATCAACAGATACATGAGCGAGTTGATCCTGCATGTCTTTCACCATACAGAGACAGAGAATGAAATGATCCAACTCATGATAAGTGAGTCATTCTTTGGACAAATAGCATAGACAATTTTTCTTTGGAGTCAGCAGTAGCAGGAGGATGGACGTCCTGAAGTAGGCAGATGCGCCTCATGATCATGAGCAATAACATAAACCTTTAAAGGACAATGCTATTGGAGGTAAACTTTATCAGCTAGGAGGACAATAATCACTTGATTGCGATGAGAATCAACAGTAGATATCAGTATAGATGAAGTCAGTAGATATTTTAGCTGTAAGTATGAAGCAACATCAGTAGTTAGGCCTATGCAGCAAGGAATAAAGGCAGATCAGAACGAGGAAGAAACCATAGGGATCACCCTCCTAGAAATGAGGAAACGACTACAACGGAAATGGAGAAAGATTTGAAAAGAAAGAGAGTTAATAAGGGAGGAGAGGTAATGGTGTAGGAAGAAGCAAGAAACATGCTATGGTGGCTCGATCTAGTGCCGAAGCCGAATATAGGGCAATGGCTCATACTCTACATGAGATGATTTGGTTCAAGAGTTTTTAATTCAAACCAGGCCTTATTCCTTTTCAGCCCATGCCCATGCACTATGACAATGTTACTGCTATCTTCACTGCAACTAATCTAGACTTCCATGAGTGAATGGACCACATTCAAGTCGATTGTCATTTTGTGTTGGAATCTATACATGGAAGGAATACTTTTACAAGAGTAGAAGATATGTGTTTTTTACTTTAGAGTCTACCTACTCATTTTCATCGTTTGTGTGCATGGTGGATATTTGGTTTTAGATATGAGTTAGGATTTTCTAATAACATGGAGTCAGGGAGGGCTGAATTTTAGGTGTGCTTTACTCCTGGGTTTTATACATTATTTGGAGCATTACTATTGTAGCTTGACGTATAGTGCACAAGCCTTCTTTATGTTTGAAGTTTGGATTTTATTACTCAGGGATTCTGTTTTCATTACTTGGCTCTGGTTGATACCTAAGGCTAAGTATATTGATATCTTTATACCACTTGGCCATTTCATTCTAGAAGCTAGCTCCATTCCATATAAAGTAGTATACATATGCTTACTAATAGATAATACGATCTGAAAAATTTTACTTGTAAGCTACCAAGGAAACATTGTAAACTGACTGCATTGGTTGTAGCAAGGTCTGTCCATATCTTTATACTTTAATCAAATATGTAATTCCCATATTATGATATTTGTAGGAATCTAAAATGATTAATTTATTATAACAAGCAGCTGAAAAATTTAACCACTAGAATGATTACACTCAGTAGTTGCAGTAGGTATGAGTAGCTTAATCGTATGTATGTGGTTCTAAACTGCATGTTAGAGTGAGGGAGTAGAGCATATGAGAAAGGAATAAGACATTAAATGAGAGTTGAGATGGAGATGTGACTTGGATTGGGTTTGCTGAAACTTGTTATCTGTATCAAGTTCATCTTAGATTGGTTGTTTCTTAGGTACTAATAGATTTATTAGACTCAAAATCTTATCTATGGTTACCTATTAAAAACAACATCTTGAAATATTTTTCCATCAGTATAACTACACCCAGCAATAGTAGAAGGCGTGAGCAATTGAATTTCTATTGTGGGTCTGTTATTGAGTGGGCTATGATGTCATAGTGTAGGGAATAATTGAGTGGGTTATATGAGAGATTAGAATAGAGGGGTGGGAGTAGGGTTAAGAAAATGAAAAGAGAGTTGGTATGGAAATAAAATAGTGGATGGTTTTAAGGCAGGAGTGGTACATAATTACTTTATTTTTCTTACTGAACTATATTACATGGAACAACTAATGACTCCAGTTCGTAACTTTACAGAAATGACATTAAAGATAAAGCCACTAGCTCATATAAGACATGCAAATGCTTTTCTCGAGCCACTTGATGCCTTCATTGATTATGTTACTTAAATACAGATTCCTCATTTAACATTTTAGAAGTTTTGTATTACTGAACCCATAATACAGTTAGTGAAAAGACTTTTATGCATACACATTAAATATTTTCATGAATTGCAATATGGTTCCAATGATGTCTACACCTAAATAATATTTACAATAATATTTAGCTGCAAGTGAAGCAGAATCACAAGCTAGAATTGAGCATGATTCTGCATATGCAGAAGCACCAATATTGCCCTTTTTCACCTATGTTTCTGGGTCCTGTAGGTTATTTTGGTGCAAGCTTTCCAATGCAAGCATATGATCCTGGTGCGATGATATTCACAGAGATACCAAGCAGTGCAAATGTTAGTCAACTAAATGGTGCACCTAATATGGTTCAACCTTCTACACAATATCCGACATACACCACATAGTTTCCAAAATCCTCATATCGCCAGTACTTCTATAATTGCTTTCTCGTAGTTCTCAATTAGGTATATCTCTCTGTGCTTCTTTGTTAAGATGTTTGTTTTAGATTCGTATATTAAAGATCTAATTGATTAAAAAAATTCTTTTCAATAGAGAATGAAGATATGAGGAAATATGTGCTCTAAAAGTCGAGAATTTTTCATACCCAAATTAGTATGATTTTTTTAGGTGTGAGGCTACAATATGATATGTTGTTTTAGTGCATAGTTCTACATAAACAATGAGATATTCATGTCGGCGGAAGGTTTATGAAATGAGTGTGTGTATAGTCACTAAGAATTTTTATGTTCCTTCCAGTCTTATAATTCAACTACAGAAAATATTGTGTGTTATTAAGATGCCAGTGAAATAAAATAGGGATACAAAAACTTTCCAAGTGAATGCACTTCCTAGAAGATTTGATGTAGATAAGAGAATGCATAAGTGGACTTTGGTTTTTAGATTGTGTGAGTATAGAATATAGGCCTAAGGCTGAATCCAGTCATTACAAGGATAGAGAAAACATTTTATTCCATGTTTAATGTTCTATTGGATAAAAGATGATATATTTGCTATCGACTACCAAAGTACATTTATTAGATCTGTTGGATAGAGTTTCATTACTTAGGTAATGCATCTAATGCATCCCATATGACCAATTAAATTGGGAGAGCAAGCTACTACTGCCTCATATCCACTGAGAGTTGAAGACTTTAAACCATTAAATATGGCCCTTGTTGGGTTTCACACATGGTAGGGAGCAGTAATGAACCAGTGTGCGGCCGAGGACTGTCAAATCTAAAGCCTCAAGAAATAAACTAAGAAGCAACTGAAAATAGAACATGGCATTAAGTAAAAATTGCATCATTTTTCCCAATCTTACACCACTTCCTGTGCACCACATGCAATCCATAGGAAATGCACCAGTTTCAGCATATTCAGGTTCAAAGTTTGTGATGCTTGCATTGGTCTCATTATTTAGAGTTCTTTATTTGTATAATTATTGATGTTCTCCTATATACATTAAATGCTTGCACATATGTACTAGATCCCATCCTTTTCTTGGGTAAAGACTTATACGAGATGCATCCTCTTAGACAGACATACTATGTCAAGTCAGCTAGTAAATCAGGCTCCTTTACTACAGATTCATATAGCATGACATGTTGAATGATTACATATCAGTAGTTGATCTTTACTAGTGCATCAAAACTAGCACTTGGCCTTTTGAACATCTACTCTACCTTCCCATATTTTCCCATCTCATACACCACTGAACATGGCAGCTGATCAAATGCTGCCACCATTATGTGATGACCCCAGTCCAGATCCCTTTCTCCTAGCAAGCAGCTAATTGGTGGGAAGAATTAGGGTTTGCGGTGGCTTATGATTGGTTAGCAAAGTGTTCAACAAAGCTTAATTATCCATATAATTTCTTCCAGTAAGGCAAAGTACTATTCATTTATGAGTGAGCCATCTAATAATTTTATTCTCTATTCCATGTAAGGGATATTTTTTCTGATAGTTGTCGGTCCTGGTCATCTGATCTGTTTTGCAGGCTAGAAACGAAAGAATGGCACAACTGCTCATGCAAGAATGGAACAGCTGCTCATGCAAGTAAGAAAGTAACAAAAGAAAGCAGCTCTAATGAAAGCAAATCCAAGTTTGATTTTAATGATGTAAGTCAAATTTGATTCTTGAGTACTTGTTTGTACTTATATGCTCATATATTTTCCTGAATATGTTTCTGTGATGCATTGTTATTTCTACTTTTAATATACAAATCTTTGACAAGTTGCTCTTTTTTTATTTATGCCAATCACTGGAGCATGTGAAGCCTACTCGATATCATAAAAATGCAACGCCAGTAGCTAAACCTGGTACCAAGAAGAAGCAAGAAAGCTCAGATGAAGATAGCTCAGACGGAGACTCCTCTGACGAAGAAGAGGCCCACAAGTCAATACTTGGTGCCACCACACAAACAATTGGGAAGTCAGAGTGGGCATTAGTAGATGTAGGAGTAAAGTTTTTGACTGATTTATCTACATTTGACAACAATTCTATCGGTATGAAAGTAGGCTTTCATATCAACTCATGATAAATACAACTGCAGTTACAACTAAGGTGGGTTCCATGAAACATAATTGTGTTACTTTTCATTTTATGCTTACAACATTTGGTTTCTTGAAAAGACGGACATAATCTTTTCTCCATGTTATAGTGATCAAAATCTTATGTTCAGTGGTTGACTTTGAGGTGGCTTTCCAATGGTTGGAGCACTATCAAGGCCAAGACCTTTTGGTGCAGCTAGAAACAATGTTACAATTCATGGCATTGGAGATTCTATTTCTAGGGAACATAAATGGTTTTCTATGTTGCATAGGATAGGTGTAACATCCCTTTAGCAGGCCCATAAATGAAGGCATCGAGCATGGAGACCTTCTTTATTCTACTGTGCTGAGTGATGAACCATGTCATCAGGATGACTTTATTAGTTAAAAATACTTTAGTTCTAGAAACCTTGATTCTAAATAGAGCTACTGAAATTTTCATTGATCCTTCAAATTGAAGTGTTTAGGCAAGTACTGAAGCTCACCACCAGCCTGAAGACAAGATAATTAGGACTTGCATGGGCTATTTTTGTGAAGACTAGAAGGCTCGCCAGAATTGACACATGCAATCACCATCATATGCCTCACAGTGCCTTGGACATTCACTAAAATCACAACACTCTGTTGGGCATTCGACAAGGTAGAAAAATTCTCTCTAACTATATCAAGAGTATATGGTTGAATAGTAGTATTTCTCAAAGTTTTTTCTTTTGTATTAGCTTTACTTGAACTTTTATTGTAACCTTTCTGGTTCCATGCAGTTTCCTATCTATTTTCAAGATTAGTTAAAGAATAATCTATATCCTTTAACTAAAAAAAGAATCATCTGCAACAAATATATTCAACTTGTGGATTTCTTGAGAAGATAACTCATACCTATCAGTAACTCCTATATCATGTCTAACTGTGCATCTCTTGAAATTCAGATCAAGTTTATGAAGTTTCTCCCATCTCTGAATACTATTCCTTCTCTCTTTATCAATTTCATTAGCTTATACTTCACTAACTACTGTTGTGAACCGAATTACTGATAATTACTAAGGACATTGATTCCAAAAGTGTTGGTGTTGGTTACTTACTCAAAAAAGGATATTGATTTTGTCTTTTATTCAGCCTAAAGGTCTATTGTCCTTGCAATGTGACTGTAATTGGGGATTATTTATATTTAACTAATTCTTTATTGCTCAAAATCATGGAATCACTCACCATGGGACCTTTCAAAAATCATTTGTGAAGATTATGAGAGTGGCTAACCATTTTGGTGGTTCTATATATGTAGGTTTGATGCTTATGAAGATAGTTCAATTGAAGTCGTGCTTAGTTCTTGATGAGGACTAATGCTAATGAGGATAGTTCAGTTGGAGTCGTTATTAGTTCTTGATGAGGCAGAAGAATGCTCTCTTCTGGGTATGAGTTAGTGAATATCTTTTATGCTCTTTCAACTACCAAATGATGTTTTAGTGCAGGTAAGTTTAATCAGCTTATGTAAAATAATAAAAAATTCTTCTCGTAAAGTTTTTCTTGTAAAATAATATACTTATGTTTTGTTTTTGAATAGAAAAGGACGTGGGTATTAGATTCCTCAAATAGAAACTTGATGTCACCCTAGGAATCATATGGAAACCATAGATTGCAAACAAAGTGCTCTATCAACTACGACGAACATCAAAAAAGGATGTGGGTATAGTTTGTAAGTATTCTATTTCCAGAAAACGCTGCTCCTTGTTGAATGATACCATTTTTCATACGTACACATTTTTGTTTTGCAGCATCTAGGGAACTTTCCAGTCAGCAGCTGGGCATTGATAATCTTCACATTATAACCAGGATGCATCATCCCAAAGTAAGCACACTATGTTTACTGGAGTCACGAATATATTCCTTGTTTTGTGACTTGTTAGTTTTGCTATGGTGTATAAACCTGATATCACATGGCATGAAATATTCTTTTCTATTTGGTTCTGAGATATTATAAATGCATATACATTTGCATATAGTGGGTGTTTGAGTTTCTGATGTTGCTTTTGATACTCAGGTTTTTGTTGCTGCAATTTCAAAGAGGAAGCAAATTTGCCCATCTAACACTGAGATACATTGTGGGGGGCAACAGAATGCTCTACATCTTGGTAACTCTGGTCGAGATTCCAACATTATCAGGCACCTCCGCCACACAGATAAATTCATGTAAAAAGCTTATTGAGAAGATAGCATTAGTACACCGATGTCTTTGGTTAGACATAACATATATTTTTACATGCAGATTCTTAGACAAGGCTTGCATCAGAGTTCAAGATGGCAACAACATGAAGGAGAGTCTGAAGACTATGCTCAGTATCAGAGGTCGAGCAAGTAAAAGTGCTACTCTCAGTCATCCCAATCTTCACCTGCACCATCATCTTCAAGATGATCCTAGCAAAACTCCAGACCTTCTCTATCCAACAAGGCAGCATCATGGACACTAGGCTCACAAACAACTTCAAGATCCCTCCAACGTCATTCCAAGCCATCCCATACATCATGCTCATTATCCTGTCCCACTCTATGAGACATGCTTTGTCCCGCTCGCACAAAGGATGACACGCCAAGAATATGACATTTTGTAGTGCATCTTTGTCTGCAAGTTTTAGCAAAAATGATTGATTCTAAAATAAGAGAAAGAACATCTTCACTAGAGGGCAACCCTGCTCAACCAAGTCAAGATTGTCTTTTTTATATTTTTTAATCCAACGCATGCTCTTCTTCATGATGGTGCAACAACAACAAGAGCTCGAACAAAAGAAGAAGGCAATAAGGATGTTAAAACTGGTCGAGAAAGACAACTCTTTCACAAAGATGTTAGTAGACCACTGAATCATTGATATATGTATAAACTTTTTTTTGTACACATTGTGTAATAGGGGCAAGGTATACGTCCTCCCCATGTACATTTGACTCTTCATTATAAATGAAAGTAAGATTGTTGGCATAATATTGAGCATACAATGTTGTTATTAAAAGAGCTTGTGTACAAAAAAATTACACTCTATATATATATATATATATATATATATATATATATATATATATATATATATATATATATATAGTCAAACTAAGGATATATGTATGTGTATTAAATGGCACTACATATGTATCTAGATGCATAATCAACTACATATATATGTATATAGTAATTGCTGCCTTTCCCTACACATTAAATACATTTAAAATGTATTAACTTCATGTTTCTACTACATAATGACTATATATGCAATTGTAGTCATACGTTTAGCTATCCTTATACTTATATTTAAATATGTAAGGACAATATCTAGCTACGCTTATGGATACATATGAATTTGTAGCGAATGGATTATGTAACTACATATTTGAAATATATAGTTAAAGGCTTTAGCTATACGAGCATATACTACAATTTGTATGTGTAAAGAAATATGTAGTTAAAGCCTTTAGCTACAAAATATGGGGTTTTCACTACAATTTTTTTTTGTAGTTAAAGACCATTTTTTTAGTAATGCCCACGGGGTGAGATAATTGTAAATTGCCCCAGCAGGAGATATAACTCTCCGCCAAAACATTGTTATAGCATTTTATTATAATAAAACTGAGCAGGAGTTCTTATATATTAACATCAATATTAATCATTGAATGAACAGAGTAAAGTAATATCCTTTCCTAAGGAGAGCATTCCATATTTCCATGATAGCATCATAATTCATCCATCTACTCACAATGAATATAAAAGAGTTATGAATAACATCTATCAATTACAGATGCATAAAAGAAATGTAACATCAGCCAATGAATTTTCGTATTCAATCCTTAAGCAAACATGCTATACGGCTGATTACATTTTACAATCACACTTATGCCCTGAGGAGATGAGGTATACCACTCATACTCCAACCGACCACTACGAAGTCAAAATCCGTACCATACAAGGGCAATGGAAGAGCCGACTTCCAAGACCTCCCACATCTCGATCAGTACGAGACAACATGCAGGACATCTTGTGTCTCTGCTAGATAGCTTTCAAGGGTAAACTGGAAACTTCTCTATAGAGTTACAGTGTCAACTGCACTCTCATCAGCAATCGAGAGAATTAATGTTTATCTCCATCGACCTGACATTAATATCGTTGGGAGATGTGTACGGCATCTATCCCAATCATCGGGAGATTTGTGATACATCCATCCTGACACATGAAGGATTGAGAGGTTTAATGTTTACCTTCCATCAATCTCTTCACCAGGACGTAAGGATATTTTTGCCCATTTACCCCCGCATATTCAAAATATGCATTCCGGGTTTTGTCGCGGAGCACCCGTTTCACCATTCAACAATTCTGACGCTGATGGATCTATGGTCAGGGCTCTACATGGTATGATATCACTTGCTTAATTAAGTGCATTATCATATTCTTTTAGCATCATCCAAGTTCTGAACCATAACTTATTAAGACAAATGCTACAAAGAAACATGTACTATTTGCATCATTCACTTCTCATTCTTTATAAGACATTGGGATCTCAGTCCCTCAATTCATTTCTTGAAAGTTCACATCTCTCAACAATCAATCATTATCATACTTATCAAATTTTCTATTCATACCCTCAGTTCATCACTAATCATTGTTACCACTTGTTAGATAACTATTACCTCTAGGTTCTCAAACCGAGGTATACATGATACTTGTTACACAAGCATCACACATGGCTCACAAGGCCCATTATTTGTCTTGTCACCTTTTACTAGGCAACAACTTGATCACATGGCTTACAATGCCACTGCACATTTTGTTACTTCTCATTAAGCAAAATATAATATAATGGCACACAAGGCCAATGCATATCTTGTTACTTCTTAGTAAGCAACAAAAGCATATCACAACATACAATACAATAGTAACACCACTATTTCCTTACCAGGATTAGGGTTTACCATCAAGTAGGGTTTTTCGTCCTATTACCCAAAATTAGGGTTAGGATTTCCCATTACACATTAATTAGGGTTTATGTTCATTTTATGAATTCAACCCTAATTAACTGCTCCACTACTCTAAGAGCCTCTTTTAATATCACAAGCGTTCACACATGCTTATTGCTCTCATCACATATCATTAAATATTGTTAATTCAAGGTATGAGTTTATTTCTCATCCTTGCCAGGGTATGATTACATCATACTCATTAGTTTGGCTTAACCCCTTTCTCAAGGTATGGTAGCCTTTACTTATCAACATGTATCAAACTCCTTACATTTCATTGTATCAGTTTATATAACACATTTCATGTGTTTCTTATCCAACTAAATTGGATTTAAAGTGTATCAAGGTGTATCAATCCTGAAGTGTTAAATGTGATATCTATCATGTCTTGATGTATCACTTTTCTCATCACTTCTAACTCACTTGAACTTACCAACTTATCTTGTATTAAGGTATTCCCTCTTAATACTTTTAACCACTCACCTATCACCTTTATCATATAGTGCATAGGTCACACACTAGATTTGTCCAGCTATCTATAATGATACGGACTTGTCTAATGGTTAGGCATCGTTGATATCATTATCAACCACTTTAGGTATCTCATCTCTCAAAATACTATCCATACCAATATTTAGTGTTGCATACATCACTCCTAAGAGTGTCATGTCCTCATCTTTGTAAGGTGTATAGGGTTGATACATGTATGTCAAGTTAATCACATGTATAGAGTTGGATGTATAATGATCTAGGCATCACCTTGTCCCTTATAACCTTACATATTAAAGTATCAATATTACCATTCATATGGTTTATCAATTTCACCCTTCATGGTGTAACATTCTCATCTTTGTTGATTATGTCAGCCACACTCTACTTTAGTGTATTGGCCATTATACCCTCATTAGGGTTTCATATATCATTACATGGCATCATCCCAGATTTAAATTCATATCACATCATTACATCATGGTTCCACATAACATTATTCTAATTCAGGGTTTCACATGGCATTACCCTAGATTAGGATTTCCCATGGCATCACCCTCATCTAGGGTTTCCCATGGCATCATCCTCATTTAGGGTTTCACATGGAATCATCCTCAATTAGGGTTTCACATGGAATCATCCTCAATTAGGGTTTCACCTGGAATCATCCTCAATTAGGGTTTCACATGGAATCATCCTCAATTAGGATTTCACATGGAATCATCCTCAATTAGGATTCCTATTCAAGTATCCATAATCAGGGTTTACTATTCATCCCAATTTAGGGTTTTACATCACATTACCCTAAATTAGGTTTACACATATCATCACCCTAGATTAGGGTTACATCCTTACCCTAGATTAGGGTTTCACTCAAAATTGCCCTGAATTAGGGTTAGGGTTCAATAACCTTGTTGATTAGGGTTTTATACTCATGATTAGGGTTTTATGATCTCTTTACTAAGGATCATACCCTTAATCACCACATGAATCATACTGAAGTATGAATTCCATCTATCATTCTCTCCACTTGATTTGGTTACATCAATCATACGATCAAGTATATACAACTATGATTAACATAGTGTACTGAGTTATTACTATTATAAGCAATTAGCATTTATCCCTTTAAAGGTACTAATCATCTAGGTACTTTAGGGGTTCAACCTTTATACCTATCATTGATTATCATTGCTATCAATCATTGGATCAATGGAACAATCATCACCTTCAATATTCAAATGATTGAATCACATTTGACCTCCATTCGGTTTTGGGGTTTCATCACCAAACAGTTTTGAAACCAAATGGACTTGGGTCTTAAAACGGTTTGGGACCATTTGGTCTCAAATGGTCTTGAGAACGTTTGGACCCGCCATTTGGACTCAAACGGTCTTAAGACCATTTCGTCCAAACCCTCTCAAAACCGAATGGACCAAAAAAAGTCCTTTCAACACTTACATGATTCATGATTTCAATGGATGAACCGATTATCAATTGAAGCCTTGATTTCTTTGTCACTTGAACTATTGAATCAACCTTCAATTAGACCATAAATTAGGGTTTTGAACCCAATTGATTTAGAAATTCTACTCAAGAAACCTTCAATTAGGGGTTTGAATCGAGTAGCCATCAATGATCAACATTGTGGAATTGATTCTAATGTAACTAATGAATCATCATCAAATTTTTGATATGACCTGACCTCAAATGGTCTTGAGGTCGTTTGGATGACCTCCAAATGGTTTTGAGACCGTTTGCCCCATTCCATCCTTGAAATTTGTGGAATTCAATTAGGGTTTGGGTTATTGGATTGATCAACAAATCAACAATTGATTACATTTCTATTTGGTATCTTTGGACCTTCAAATACTCAACCATACTTAACCCTAGACCTCCAAAAGGTCTTGGTTGACCTCCAAATGGTTTTGAAACCGTTTGGGTGATCTCCAAATGGTTTTGAAACCGTTTGGGTTAATCAACCCAAAATTCCAAAACAATCAATTGCAAAATCAACACTTAACCTGATTAGGGTTTGCTACTTGATGATTGTCTATGTATTGAATTAATCAATTGGATCTATTAGATTATTATCCAACATGTAATAGGGTTCTTACCTCAAAAGGTCAACCCATCCAAACGGTCAACTCCTCTAATCGGTTTGGGGTTTAAACCTCCAAACAGTTTGGTGAAACCGTTTGGACCAAATTGTTGAAACCGTTTGCAAGGGATATTTGGGGAGGTGTGTTCTTATGATGATGCCATCATCATAAATCTCTAAACCCACGAAACTTTCTGTGATTTTCATGGTTATTGGATCAATCAACCAAATTAAATTTCGGCAATGAAGAAAGGATCTTCAATTGATATGGAATTGAATGCAATAACAATAATAAGGGTTCAAGTTATAAAACCCGCCTCCAATTGAGATTCAAATCTTGTAGCTTCACGTCAAAAATTTTGGATGAATCTTTTGCAACTCCCCTAGGCTCGTCCTCAAGCTTTTGGGTGAAAAGATTGGCTAGGGTTGAAGATGGAGTGAAGAAAAGAAGAAACCAATGATTTATTTTCGATTTCCACCATGAAATCATGGTTGAAAGTAATCAAGAAGCTTACCAATAGGTTGGGGGTCGTCCTCCTGATCCTCCAAAGATCCCTTGGTCGTTTTACAAGCAAGGATAAGAAGTGGAATCAGAAAATTCTTTGATTTGGCTTGTAAAGGGTGTTTTGATAAGAAAATCAATGAGAGAGAAAATGCTTTATAAAAATCATTTAATTCCAAAATTAGTGCTGCCTCTTCCCCCTCCATTCCTTGGATATGAGTATATCTTATTTTCCTCTTATTCCTCTCAATTTTCCATGATTTAAAGAAAAGCAAATTAAGCACCTTAAATTATTTTATAATAATATCCATAAGTGAGTGGATATTTCTTTTTCTTATAATAATGTGAGTGAGTTATCCACTTCCTTTGAATATTTTCGTGCCTTTGCAAGGCACAAGTTCGTCCAACCTCTTTGCAAATTCATCCCTCAACTCTTGGTTGAAGGGCTCTTTAATTAATATATTTCTTTTTGCAATAAATTGAATTAGGGTTTCAATTATGCATAAATCTTGATTATTTTAATAACAAGATTCTCTCTCCTCCAAATTAACTCAAATGAGGCGCCCCTCTCATTTTATTTGATATAAATGATGACAAGAAACACAAGGGACCTTATTGAATTGGTAATTTGCATATTGAACCCTAGGTTTTGGGTAAATTGCACTTTACACCAAAACTAGATTTTAATGCACAAATATTGCTTTATCAGCTCTTTCTTGGTGCTCAATCTTGTGAAAGTCATACCACTGCATCATACTCATTCCTATTATGCTTCAACATTTGAGGAACATATTATCATGTAATAATTTCAAGTTAACCCCTTAACTTGGGTAATTTGCACTTTAGTCCAAAATAAGCAAACATTGCTTCAACATTACACAAACAGGACCAAAATTGAAATATAAATTTCTCTTGAGCCTTAATTACTTTTCACAAGATAAAATTAAGGATCTAATTAACTTGCTTAAGCAAAACTCCCAGGGTTAAGGCATAACCCAGGCCAGGGATGTTACAATTTATAAACCCCTAACAAGGATTTCGTCCCCGAAATCCTAGATAAAGGAAGATAGATATTATTTATTCATCATACTATCTAGTCTCCGCATAACATTTCATTTTTAAGGAGACACCATAAAGCTTTGATCAACATCAAGTCATCCCACACAAATTTATTATGGAATAATTCACACGGGACACATACTCCATTGTCCTTTTTATTATTGATTGTGGAGTTGATTTTGTGCCAGGTAACACTTTCCTTATTACTTGTACTAACTATCTCATTAGTTGTACATTTTATCATCATAAGGAGAAGTTACTTATCATCTAATAATTTATTTTAAAGATATCTTTAATGGTTATGTTTATGCAAAGTATAAACCCCTAACATGTGATGTTCATACTATGATTAATCGGATTTCATGGTTGACTATTCCAGGTAGTCAACATAAACCATCTGATATTTCTTTAGATACCAGGATATTTTACCTTGGTATCTATCACATGTGTTGAAAACACATCACATATTTATCTTCCTTTCAGCTTGGGACATCACTTGTTACATATATCTTCATCTTGGAACCAAAGTCCAAGATAAACTGATACTTATCTAAGTATTCATCATATGAACATTTTTATCTTATGAACATCAAGTGTCCTAAGACCCACTTGATTGCCATGTCCCCGAAAGGAAAGAAAACAAGGAATCATATTCCTCTTATTATTTCATGTATTTTCAACTATTCATGAATCACTTACTCTTTATCTCATCCTAGGTCCCTTGCCCTCAGCATAGGAATCTATAAGGATGTTTACATAACATTATTCCTTTCTTTGTTATTATCTAACATGTTCATGAATATCTAGTGATCCCATCACATTCTCCCATTTCCACATTTATGGGAAAATATCTTTATTATACTTACAAACTTTATTGGACAGGGATCATCTCCCTTGTTCCCATTCTTATCTTATGAGGAGTATACTTTTTACTTCCTCATACACACATACTCATTTGAGATTATCTCATATTTCTCTTTCTTGTTCTTAGGATATGACACATTTATTTCATTCCATTTTTCTAATTTCATGATACTCATTAGATTGTCTCAGAATGACTACTTGATCAGAGCAATCAAAATGATAACAATCTTAGAGTTTCCATACTCACTTTATCATCAATAGTTGTATACCTGGCCAGGGTATATAAATACTGAGATTAAGTAGTATGCACTTTGTATACTATCATATTCCTTTCTTTTCTTATCATCATGATCATAAGATTCATCATTCTTAGATTTTATTCAGGCATCTTTTCTATAACTTATTTTCTGTCATAGAGGTAAGAGCAATAAATATAAAACATCCATAATGTTTACTATGCAAAATGTAAGTCCCTATAGGACTAATCAAAGAAATCTCTATCAATTACTTTCTCAATTAAGCTCAGGGAATCATACAATGACATATTAGAATGACATTATTTTGTCTAACCTGCCATGATTCGTGGATGGTTCATTGCCTCAGGCTGATTCTGCCTCAGAGGTTGATTCACCATAACATTTCTGGCTGAGCAATCTCTTGCCAGATGTCCTACCTGTCTACATTGGTAGCAATTTCTAAGCCCTAGATGTGGTCTAGAAGGTTCTTTACCCTTTCCAAGTAGCCATTGCCTTGGTGCACTAGGCCCTGGTTGTACTGGTGGTACCAAAAACTTCTTCCTTTTGGAACTACCAGGCCTCTGTTCCTATATTTGGATAGGCCTTTTTCTCAAATCTTCCTTTATATTCCTTTTCTGGACAATTAGGTCTGATATGTCCAGGCTTCCTACACCTATGGAAAATCCTGGTTTCAGATTGTATCCTATTCTTTTCATCATTAATCATTGCTCCAACATGCTGATGTTGAGCAGGAAACCTATTGGAGTTCAAAACTTCATCATTGGGGATTGGTAGTCTAGGTTGCATTGCTAATGCACGATCTACTATGTGTATCATAGTTGTACTAAATTGCTCAAATAGAGCAGGGAAAGCTGGGCTCTCTATCATGGCTAGGTAAAACTGGGGATGTGTAGGTGTATGTTCTTCTCTGCTCTGATCCCCTGCATCCCTTCTTGGTGTAACATTCCTACTTTCTGTAGTAAACTCCTCATGAGACCCAGTCATCTTCAACTTCTTCTTATCCTATATGAGCAGAAGACACTATCAGATACACTGGAAGACACTAGAATAGACTCTACTACCTTAGTCTTATGTCTCTGTAGACTCAACAAACCTAGAGCTCTGATACCACTAAACTTGTGGCATCCAACTCACAAAACAAGAATTACTTAAGCGGAAGCGAATCATTTGCAGCAGATTACTGAAAATCACTAAAAATTAAAACTTTTTGCAAAGAGATCCACACATAGGAAATCTTTTTCATCAAGAACGAAAGTATAACATTTACATCCTGGTTCATAAGTACATAACTTGTATCATGTTGTATCATGTCTTCTCGAGGATTATAACATCAGCTACCCTATTAACATTATATACAGACAACATGAGAACCTCGAGGCATCAAGCCAAAATCTCAGATCGAATCATTAAAACATTAACTATAAACTCCGAGGACCTGAGAGTATAGAGGCGACACATAGGACTACTATCTATATGACTTGACAGGTAGTATCTCCACCTGAGATATTACTACTGTCCCGACTGATGCTGTCCTTTCCTTGCTATGGGAGTTCTATTTCTTTATCCACGTCCACCTAAAAACATTAGATCCCACGGGGGTGAGACAATTGTAAATTGCCCCAGCGGGAGATATAACTCTCCGCCAAAACATTGTTATAGCAGTTTATTATAATAAAACTGAGAAGGAGTTCTTATATATTAACATCAATATTAATCATTGAATGAATAGAGTAAAGTAATCTCCTTTCCTAAGGAGAGCATTGCATATATCCATGATAGAATCATAATTCATCCATCTACTCGCAATGAATATAAAGAGTTATGAATAACATCTATCAATTAGAGATGCATAAAAGAAATGTAACATCAGCCAATGAATTTCCATATTCAATCCTTAAGCAAACATGCTATACGGCTAATTACATTTTACAATCACACTTATGCCCTAAGGAGATGAGGTATACCACTCATACTCCAACCGACCACTGTGAAGTCAAAATAGGTACCATACAAGGTCAATGGAAGAGCCAGCTTCCAAGACCTCCCACATCTCGGTCAGTACGAGACAACATGCAGGACATCTTGTGTCCCTTCTAGATAGCTTTCCAGGGTATACTGGCAACTTCGCTATAGAGTTACATCGTAAACTGCACTCTCATCGACAATCGAGAGAATTAATGTTTATCTCCATCGACCCGACATTAATATAATTGGGAGATGTGTACGGCATCTATCCCAATCATCGGGAGATTTGTGATACATCCATCCCGACACATGAAGGATTGAGAGGTTTAATGTTTACCTTCCATCAATCTCTTCACCAGGACGTAAGGATATTTTTGCCCATTTACCCCCGCATATTCAAAATATGCATTCCAGGTTTTGTCACGGAGCACCCATTTCACCATTCAACAATTTTGACGATGATGGATCTATGGTCAGGGCTCTACATGGTATGATATCACTTGCTTAATTAAGTGCATTATCATATTCTTTTAGCATCAGCCAAGTTCTCAACCATAACTTATTAAGACAAATGCAACAAAGAAACATGTACTATTTGCATCATTCACTTCTCATTCTTTATAAGACATTGGGATCTCAGTCCCTCAATTCATTTCTTGAAAGTTCACATATCTCAATAATCAATCATTATCATACTTATCAAATCTGGTATTCATACCGTTCGTTCATCACTAATCATTGTTACCACTTGTTAGATAACTATTACCTCTAGGTTCTCAGACCGAGGTATACATGATACTTGTTACACAAGCATTACACATGGCTCACAAGGCCCATTATTTGTCTTGTCACCTTTTACTAGGAAGCAACTTGATCACATGGCTTACAATGCCACTGCACATTTTGTTACTTCTCATTAAGCAAAATATAATATAATGGCACACCAGGCCAATGAATATCTTGTTACTACTTAGTAAGCAACAAAAGCATATCACAACATACAATATAATAGTAACACCACTATTTCCTTACCAGGATTAGGGTTTACCATCAAGTATGGTTTTTCATCCTATTACCCAAAATTAGGGTTAGGATTTCCCATTACACATTAATTAGGGCTTATGTTCATTTTATGAATTCAACCCTAATTAACTGCTCCACTCCTCTAAGAGCCTCTTTTAATATCACAAGCATTTCCACATGCTTATTGCTCTCATCACATATCATTAAATATTGTTAATGCAAGGTATGCGTTTATTTCTTATCCTTGCCAGGGTATGATTACATCATACTCATTAGGTTGGCTTAACCCCTTTCTCAAGGTATGTTAGCATGTACTTATCAACATGTATCAAACTCCTTACATTTCATTGTATCAGTTTATATAACACATTTCATGTGCTTCTTATCCAACTAAATTGGATTTAAAGTGTATCAAGGTGTATTAATCCTGAAGTGCTAAATGGAATATCTATCATGTCTTGATGTATCACTTTTCTCATCACTTCTAACTCACTTGAACTTACCAACTTATCTTGTATTAAGGTATTTTCCTCTTATTACTTTTAACCACTCACCTATCACCTTTATCATATAGTGCATAGGTCACACACTAGAATTTTCCAGCTATCTATAATGATATGGACTTGTCTAATGGTTAGGCATCATTGATATCATTATCAACCACTTTAGGTATCTCATCTCTCAAAATACTATCCACACCATTATTTAGTGTTGCATACATCACTCCTAAGAGTGTCATGTCCTCATCTTTGTAAGGTGTATAGGGTTGATACATGTATGTCAAGTTAATCACATGTATAGAGTTTGATGTATAATGATCTAGGCATCACCTTGTCCCTTATACCCTTACATATTAAAGTATCAATATTACCATTCGTATGGTTTATCAATTTCACCCTTCATGGTGTAACATTCTCATCTTTGTTGATTATGTTTGCCACTCTCTACTTTAGTGTATTGGCCATTATACCCTCATTAGGGTTTCATATATCATTACATGGCATCATCCCAAATTTAAATTCACATCACATCATTACATCAGGGTTCCACATAACATTATTCTAATTCAGGGTTTCACATGGCATTACCCTAGATTAGGATTTCCCATGGCATCACCCTCATCTAGGGTTTCACATGGCATCATCCTCATTTAGGGTTTCACATGGAATCATCCTCAATTAGGGTTTCACATGGAATCATCCTCAATTAGGGTTTCACCTGGAATCATCCTCAATTAGGGTTTCACATGGAATCATCCTCAATTAGGATTTCACATGGAATCATCCTCAATTAGGATTCCTATTCAAGTATCCATAATCAGGGTTTACTATTCATCCCAATTTAGGGTTTTACATCACATTACCCTAAATTAGGTTTACACATATCATCACCCTAGATTAGGGTTACATCCTTACCCCATATTAGGGTTTCACTCAAAATTGCCCTGAATTAGGGTTAGGGTTCAATAACCTTGTCAAATAGGGTTTTATACTCATGATTAGGGTTTTATGATCTCTTTACTAAGGATCATACCCTTAATCACCACATGAATCATACTCAAGTATGAATTCCATTCTATCATTCTCTCCACTTGATTTGGTTACATCAATCATACGATCAAGTATATACAACTATGATTAACATAGTGTACTGGGTTATTACTATTATAAGCAATTAGGGTTTGTCCCTTTAAAGGTACTAATCATCTAGGTACTTTAGGGGTTCAACCTTTATACCTATCATTGATTATCATTGCTATCAATCATTGGATCAATGGAACAATCATCACCTTCAATTTCCAAATGATTGAATCACATTTGATCTCCATTCGGTTTTGGGGTTTCATCACCAAACAGTTTTGAAACCGAATGGACTTGGGTCTTCAAACAGTTAGGGACCGTTTGGTCTCAAATGGTATTGAGACCGTTTGGACTCAAATGGTCTTAAGACTGTTTGGTCCAAACCCTCTCAAAACCGAATGGACCAAAAAAAGTCCTTTCAACACTTACACGATTCATGATTTCAATGGATGAACCGATTATCAATTGAAGCCTTGATTTCTTTGTCACTTGAACTATTGAATAAACCTTCAATTAGACCATAAATTAGGGTTTTGAACCCAATTGATCTAGAAATTCTACTCAAGAAACCTTCAATTAGGGCTTTGAATCGAGTAGCCATCAATGATCAACATTGTGGAATTTATTCTATTGCAACTAATGAATCATCATCAAATTTTTGATATGACCTGACCTCAAACGGTATTGAGGTAGTTTTCATGACCTCCAAATGGTTTTGAGACCGTTTTCCCCATTCCATCCTTGAAATTTGTGGAATTCAATTAGGATTTGGGTTATTGGATTGATCAACAAATCAGCAATTGATTGCATTTCTATTTGGTATCTTTGGACCTTCAAATACTCAACCGTACTTAAACCTAGACCTCCAAATGGTATTGGTTGACCTCCAAATGGTTTTGAAACCGTTTGGGTTAATCAACCCAAAATTCCAAAACAATCAATTGCAAAATCAACACTTAACCCGATTAGGGTTTGCTACTTGATGATTGTCTATGTATTGAATTAATCAATTGGATCCATTAGATTATTATCCAACATGTAATAGGGTTCTGACCTCAAATGGTCAACCCATACAAATGGTCAACTCCTCTAAACGGTTTGGGGTTTAAACCTCCTAACGGTTTGGAAACTGTTTGGTCTCCAAACGGTTTGGTGAAACCGTTTGGACCAAATTATTGAAACCGTTTGCAAGGGATATTTTGGGAGGTGTGTACTTATGATGATGTCATCATAATCAATCTCTAAACCCATGAAACTTGATGTGATTTTCATGGTGATTGGATCAATCAACCAAATTAAATTTCGGCAATGAAGAAAGGATCATCAAGTGATATGGAATTGAATGCAATAACAATAATAAGGGTTCAAGTTATAAAACCCGCCTCCAATTGAGATTCAAAGCTTGGAGCTTCACGTAAAAAATGGTGGATGAAGATTTTGCAACTCCCCCTAGGCTCATCGTCAAGCTTTTGGGTGAAAAGATTGGCTAGGGTTGAAGATGGAGTGAACAAAATAAGAAATCAATGATTTATTTTTTATTTCCACCATGAAATCATGGTTGAAAGTGATCAAAAAGCTTACCAACAGGTTGGGGGTATTCCTCCTGATCCTACAAAGCTCCCTTGGTCGTTTTCCAAGCAAGGAGAAGAAGTGGAATCGGAAAAGCCTTTGATTTGGCTTGTAAAGGGTGTTTTTATAAGAAAATCAATGAGAGAGAAAATGCTTTATAAAAATCATTTAATTCCAAAATTAGTGCCGCCTATTCCCCCTCCATTCCTTGGATCGAGGATATATTATTTGAATCTTATTCCTATCAATTATCCGTGATTTAAAGAAAAGCAAATTAAGCACCTTAAATCATTTTATAATAATATCCATAAATGAGTGGATATTTCTTTTTCTTATAATAATGTGAGTTAGTTATCCACTTCCTTTGGATATTTTCGTGCCTTTGCAAGGCACAAGCTCGTACAACCTCTTTCCAAATTCATTCCTCAACTTTTTCGTTGAAGGGCTCTTTAATTAATATATTTCTTTTTGCAATAAATTGAATAAGGGTTTCAATTATGCATAAATCTTGATTATTTTAATATCAAGATTCTCTCTCCTCCAAATTAACTCAAATCAGGCGCCCCTCTCATTTTATTTACTATACATGATGCAAAGAAACATAAGGGACCTTATTGAAGTGGTAAGTTGCATATTGAACCCTAGGTTTTGGGTAAATTGCACTTTACACCAAAACTAGGTTTTAATGCACACATTTTGCTTTATCAGCTCTTTCTTGGTGCTCAAGCTTGTGAAATCCATACCACTGCATCATACTCATTCCTATGATTCTTCAACATATGAGGAACATATTATCATGTAACATTTGCAAGTTAACCCCTTAACTTTGGTAATTTTCACTTTAGTCCAAAATAAGCAAACATTGCTTCAACATTACACAAACAAGACCAAAATTGAAATATAAGTTCCTCTTGAGCCTTAATTACTTTTCACAAGATAAAATTAAGGATCTAATTAAATTTCTTAAGCAAAACTCCTAGGGTTAAGGCATAACCCAGGTCAGGGATGTTACAATATTGGTCATCATTCGGCCCTATAGGATAGTGCACTACAACAACATCACCATTAACCTTTAACCCTAACAACACTGCGACATCTTGTAGAGTGATGGTTAACTCTTCTAGAGGAAAGTGAGCCCAACCCGCAATACAAGGCCCAAAACTCCAAAACACACATTTATACTGATATGACATTCCATCATTTGTTGTAGTGTTTTCAAAATTGTATGTCGTTCCCGGAATCACTTGGCCTAAACATCGGACAAATATCAACATCGAGCCATATGACTCGTCCCAATCTCCAAAGATTGCAGAAATAGCCTTTCTACGTGCATGCCATGCTTTTTTATAGGAGATAGTTACATTCAACTCTGCATTAACCTTTTCCATCACTTCTTGAGCACTCATGTCAAGTTTTTCTCTCAACATCGGCATTATCATCCTTGCAATATATGAGGACTTGCATTGTGAGTGATCCTTATATAGGATTGCACTGTGGCATGTGTGTTCACCACTATAACTTGTGATTTTCCACAAACCACCAACCCTCTTAGAAGTACATGCATGAAGCCTCCATGAGCACTGCTCATTGTGTAAGCATATTAAAGTGAGGTAAGTCTTATTGGATCGCTTTGTTTGGTATTGGACATTATTACTGATTGACCATGACTGCAACCTATGAAGGAGATTTGCCTTTGTCTCAAATATTTCACCTATACTAAAGCCATGCCCCACAACCACTTTAGCCTCTTCCATGTCTATAGGGACTTCACATTCATCAACCCAATCATCTTCTCTGAAGTATTTATAATTATCTGTATGTTTGTCATCTAACCAATCATCTTTCCATGTTTCAGGATCAATAAAAATTGCATGGTTACTATCATCAATACGCAGTTGCAGCAATCTAGTGTCATCATTAATATCAATATCCTCATGCTCATCATCATCACTTTCACCATCACTATCATCATTATTAGCATCACCATCATTATCATCATTAATATCACCATCATTATTATCATCATCAATAGCAACATCATGATCATTTTGGAATTGACTCATTCTTTCATTTGGTAGATTATATCTCTCAACATAAATGTCAATATTCCTCCCTTTTGATATACTAAGAAGGGTTTTCCAACTATCCTTGTCAACTACATCAATAGGAAATAAGTCATAACTAGGACGTATATCTTTGGGAAAGTTATAGCTTAGATGAAGGTCGTACATCATTGAGTGTATATCAAGAATCATATGCATGTATGCCATCATTTCAGAAAAAGTGGTTGTTGTGGCTATTTGAGTAGGCATGCAGACCTCATTACAATACGACCCATCCGCCAATAAGTTGCCACCATAACGGATGACAAAGTTGGTTGAGACATTGGCCATTTTCTAGAATATTTTCAATAGTGAATGTTAGATATAATGACACAATTATTTGAAAACAAGTTAATTATGAATTGAAATATGTTATAGAGTTTTGAAAAAGATATTATTATAATGTTATAAAGTTTTGAAAAAGATGTCTATTACAGTTTTATCAAGATGGTAAGTAATTTTGGCATTGGGATAAACAAGATAAACAATATGTGTTCTATCACATCTTGTACCCCCATTGAGTCATGTGTTCGTATGGAACAAATTCCTATAATTTATTTTGAAATGTAGTTTATTTTGAAATATAGTTTATTTTGAATTATAGTTTATTTTCCGGAATAGTTTGTTTTAAAATATAGTTTATTTTGAACTTTTACAAAAATAATTTGACGCAGTGCATTAAATTTGGTTCCAACTGACTGAATGGTACTATTGCACTACTATTCCTATCACACCAAAATTCTACCAATTTGTTAAACGATAGAATAACCAATACGACTACACGATCATGTCTAGTTTTGAAAGGGAGTTATATGATGTGTTACACTGCTATTCCTACTCCTACTATGCAACAGTTTACATGCCATCTAGTTGTTTGGACTTCACATTTTTCAAAAATGTCCAATCAAGACTAAAAAACTGGATAAATTTCTAATTTTCAAAAATATCCATTCAAGATAATAAAGTCACAGTTTAAACTACACAACCACCATTCAAGACTAAAAATGATAATCTCTACTTTTGAAAAGGAGTTATATGTCGTGTTACACTGCTATTCCAATTCCTACTATGCAACAGGTTACATGTCCTCCAGTTGTTTGGACTTCCAATTTTCAAAAATATCCATTCACGATAATAAAATCACAGTTTAAACTACACAACCACCATTGAAGACTAAAAACGGTCATCACACACATAATATATAGATAAAAAGTAAATAAAAAAACAAACAAATATGTGCAATCCAAATAAAATACAGTCCAAATTAAGTACAACCAAATTAAGTATAGTCCCCAAAGTAAGTACAATCCAAATTAATTACAGTCCAAATTAATTACAATCTAAAATATAGAGTCCAAATTAATTACAATCCAAAATAAAGAGTCCACATTAATTACAGTCCAAAATAAAGAGTACACATTAATTACAATCCTCATCACATGTGTATCAAAGCACCAAATAATCACAATAATTCCAAAGCACCAAATAATCACAATAATTCTTACAAAAACATTAACCTAAAAGATTAAGTAAAATATAACTTACCCTTTAGAGGAGAAATGAGTCTTCAAAGAAAATCAAAGTACTCCTACAAAATATGTAACAAATAAATAAAAAATATGATAAGAAGATGGTATAAAATAAAAAGACAACAAAACTATAGAGGAAAGAAAATAAAAAAACAAAAAATGAGTAAACAAAAAACAACAAACGAGTAAACAACAAAATAACTATTGGCGTACAGATCTGATCAGTTTAGATGTCATGGGTAATTAATCGGTATGTTAACCTTGTCTAAGGCTGTGTTTGGTACACAGTTGTGATGAACTTAGTTGCCGCAAATAACTAGACGAGTGGTGTGTTAACTTTATGCAACATAATTGTTGTTTGGAATAATGACCTTAACATTAAGATGTTTAATATTTGGTAGACAAGTAAACAATCATTAGTTGTGTGAATAGAGTCTATAATACCCTCTGTCCATGTATTAAAAAATCAGTTAGGACCGGCTAAACAAACTTAGCCTAAGATAATTATTATTTGGACAGATTAACCTACTGTAAGCATGTCTCTTCTAAAAGACATTACAAATAAATGAACTGGTGTTGTTGTTGTACCTGTGAGAAAAGGAAAACTAGAACAAGTGAAATGAGAACAGGTGTTGTGGTTGAACCTATGAGCAAAGGGCATATGAGAACTATTGTGAGAAGGTGAAGGGGGAAGGAGACAGTGTAACATACCCAAATCCTAAATCATGACTCAACCCTTAATCTGCTTAGGCCCCTTTTCAAGTATGTTAGGCAATTCACTTGTTACCTAAAATATGACTTATTATTAATAATTAGTGGTCAAGTAATATAATGTGAACAAATATCTTTTAATTATGAAATAGAATAAGGAATTAAGTTCATAATAGGGTTAACTATACAACTTTCCTAGTATGAATAATAGTTTAACTTTCTAGGATCTTCCTATAAGTGAAAGATGAGAGAAATCATATTAATATGTAATATAGTGTCATAGATGACTAGTTGAATGAGTAAATACAAATTTTAATGGGTGAAGGAAAGTAAAGGATACACTAAATAAACATCTAACATACAACTAATTAAATTGAAAACTAAATGACAACAAAAGGCAAGTTTTATTCAAGAATCATGTCTCTCGCACCTTAATTAGCTTCCATGTAAAATCTCAAGTTAATTGAACCATGTTTGCACCCCCAATCAAATTAGGAATACATAGGTCCAATATCACTTAAGTTTGTTGGATCAAATTATATTTACATTTTATTGCCATCCGTCACTTCTCCCCCAAAACCTGGTCACGCGGCTTAGTCCTCTGCGACTCCTTCCTCTTCACAACGGACGCCGCAAACAGCGGATCCGTCTTCTCTCTTCTCTTCCTCTACTCGCGGCCCCTCTTTGCAACTAACGACGATGTTTCCTCCTCTTCCACTCTCTCCTCGTCTCCTCCTCTTCTCTCCTTCACCCCCGCCTCCTGTGCTCCACCATCGTGACTGCAAGACGGCAGCTACCCGTCATTGTTCCTGCTCGATCACCACCACCGCCTTGAGCCGCAAGCATCCCTAGTCATTACAGTAAAACCATTACATCACCGCCCTCTTGGTGGCAGCGTTGTCGGTCGGATACAGTCCCTCACCAACAGCAGATCGCCTCTACAGCAATCTGCAGTCGACGACAACCAGAGGACCCTATCACCCACCCCCCTTCAATCTTCATCGACTGCCAACATCTAACAGAGACGGAGCTGCGACGCCCTACTTCTCCTTGGCGCCAAGGGCCCTAGCCGCCGGCGATCTGGCCCTAGTGCCCAGCCACCGGCACCTCATCATCTCCACCACGGAACATCATCATTGGGTACAGACCCGACGCCTCCGACCTCACCTCTGCAACTAGCCGCCTCCTCTACGCTGATCCATCACGGTTGCAGACCACCATTTGTGCCCCTCTTCCTGCTGTTGTTTGGTCCAATGGTTGTCGGTGTCTCTGCTCAAACTGAGAACCCCCAGTCGTCGACATCCACATGAAGGTGTCGCTCCTATTCAGGTGTCTGCCACCAACATCGTGATCGCCAACCAATGAGAAACAGTTTGCTCATCCTCGACCTCCCTCTTCTATTACTTCTTCTTCTTCCTCCCACACAACCTACAGATCTGCCACCACCTCCTCTCCTCCATGGGTCCTGCTGGCGGCGGAGAGGCTACACCTCCAGACTCAGTGGCTGTGAACGGTGCTGCAAATCTGCAGATAGTGAAGGATGATGCTTCAAATGGAAACCTCTAACACCCCAACTTCCCTCACAACTCGTTAACCTCCAACTTTCTAGTTCTGAAGATTCGGTGTGGGTGATCCTCAGAAATCATAGAGGAGCACCATCATCTCAGTTCTAAAATTCTACAGTCATGGTGGCGTGGTGCTTTCTTGGATTGACGTTGTACTACCTGCTCAACCCCAAAGCCACTCTCACCTTCACCACTAGGGTCACCGTTGAAATCTCTCCACATATGTAGAATTTACAACCATCAACCAAGCACCACAACTGTATCTCATCCCTCGTTGCTGGTGATGGACAGTCACTGATTCAGATCTCTAACCGAAGTCTATGCCTACCATCTGCCTGCTCATTGTCCCAGCCCAACGCCAGTAACAAGACACAGCTTTGCCACTTCCTTTAGCCCTAATAGCTTAACAGTCTCTATCAGCTCTACAGATCATACTTACCACACAACCAGGTGTGTGTGTGTACTGCCCCAAGATGATTCACATATATGTTGTCTTCAGCAACAACAAAGAGAAAAGAGCACAAGGTCACATCCATTTCTCCTATGGGATGGTTACTCATGATATACGAGATCCAGGTCAGTGCTTACCCCTCCTTGTGGATCAATTGTTAACAACCAATTGATGCTTAATGTTTTCGTTACTAGTTAAGTTTATCCCTATACATATTCAAATATTAAACTTAACAATACACTTACATCAAGATATATGATCCTTTACTATTATAGATACCACATTAGCATGCTAGCATATTAGTGTACAAGCAATACAAGTATATGTATCACAAAATTCATCTCCTATAATCCTAAAGCTATAAACTTGATTAGTAATAATACACTTGAGAATGGATTTGACAATAACCAAGTGGATTAATGATACGGCGGTTAGCTATGGTGATGATCTATACTTTTGACTGAGTACCTGAATAATTATCATACTATTATATATATGTTGAGTACTACCATTTAGATGTGATATGTAATGAAGTTGTTGTTAAGAACTATTTTCAAATCCCTAAATATCTTTTGACCACCAAAACTCCAAATAAACATATATGCATATTTGATGATAATTAGAAATACATGCTAGTCCAAGTAACACATCTAGCTAGATTGGTCTATTTTGAATAAAATAGAATATTAGAGAAACAATATGTTTAGGAGGGTTGCTTTATAAAAATTAGTATGGTTTAGACAACAAAAATATTTATTACAATCCATCTAGATAATGCATACTCCCATTGAGGGAATAATCAAGAACTACAATGTGTATACACATTAGTATGCAGTCTAAACATGTGGTTAGGATAATATGAAATCATATGGTATTAGATAAAGAATAACATGTAAGACCTAAATTATGGGGATTTATATCGTTGGTGATGCCCCTACAAAATCTATATAACCTCAAACTAATGTGATTAAGATGAAAATTTATAACGAAAACAAAACTAAAATTGTAAATGGTGAATCTAATTCTGAATAACACAAATTGTAAAATATTTGATTTCTATCCAAATAGTAATGATAGTCTTGTACCTTGTAGATATCTCATTGTCAATTCTTGGAGACTTGTTAGCTTCACCCCTAGAGATAGGGTTAGGTGAGAATTCCAGGTATGTACATCCTCTATTTTATTTTGGGCATTATTTGACTAAATCCTAATTTCTTTTAATGAGGCATCTCTTGAAATATTGTTTCTCTTGGAAATAGAATACTCATGGACATTTCTACTTCTTGATATAAATCTCTTTTACTGCTGTGATTATAAATTTGAAATGTTGTATGGGTCTTTAGGCCCCTCCTGCCTTGTTGACTTTTATTTGAAATTGACTAAAATGATAGTCTTGCCACTCTATTTTATGCATGCTACATGTTTGACTAGAATATCTAGAATAGCGGTACTTATGTACAACCATATTTATATAGGGCGTGCGTATTCCGCCCGGGGTGTGCGTTTCCACCCTTGTTTATTTTTTTAGGCCATGATCCTATGGTGTTATGGCCCTGTTTTAGATATATTTAGTCTACATCGTTATGCATGCAAATAATTGTTGTTTTAATGTGAATTTGTGGTTGATTGATATGGCAAGACACTCTTTTATTAACATGTTGGTAATCTGAATTTAACATGCCTCATTTCTTTTGTTTCATTTCTTTTGTTACATTTCTCTTGAACATACCTAATTGGAAATAGCCCCCTCCTTGTGGGAACATCTATTTTTGTACTTATAACTCTATATAATGCCCAAAGTGTTTATTATATGTACATACTCAGCTCTTTGCTGACCTCTTTGTTGTTTCCTATGTTCTGGGTGATGTTCCCTTCCACCCAGGTTTAGGTGCATTAAAAGATCAAGGATGCTCGGTGATCATATAAAGGAAAATGTACCTAAGGATGGCTTGGAATGACTAGGTTACCCTCTGCTACTGGCTTTACTTGAACTTAGTTCAAGTTTTTGTAAAACCACCTATTACGGTGAGGAACAATTGTATAAATGAAAAATGAAGTGACTTTGTAATAGTTTTGTTTCCGCTGCTTTATGATTACATGGCTCTTGTATTATATCATTTTGAGTAGATTCCCTTTCGGGTCTCACTCTTTACAAAATGGTATCAGAGCCTAAGCAGTCGGTAACTTGACTATTTCAAGTTATCTTAGGTTGACCCTTAATTAGGTTGCTGACCCTTAGAGGTTGTTGATACAGCTATTTCCTAGTAGTAGAACCCTCAACTAGGGTTTTTAACCATAATATTTAAATATCCTACACTCTCCTAGTCACCTGTGTAGATGAGAGTTAGTCTTTAGTACCCTTATCACCCTTATCCTCTGTATGGTGGTGGAAATGCTGCTGCATGGAACTGACTTTTGTAGAGTTGGGTTCTATTCCTATTTTCTAAGATATTAGTCTAAGAGCTATGAAGTGTGGGTTGATTTAACAGTCATAGATAGGGATCATCCTAATCCTCACCTTAACTCCCTTTCTTTGTTGTTATCTAGAACGTCTCACGTACATCCTTTTTAGGTTGAGCATGTGTGAAAAACAACATAAAACCCTGATGTAATTTCTAGAGTTGGGATTAATTCCTTGACACTATGTGATAATTAAGATTAGCTCTTTTATGGTTAGGCATGACTTTCCCTCAACATGGAGCACCTCATCATAGCTATGCCCCATGGCCATTTATCTAAAGGTAGGGTGCCGACTCATTAAGCTTGTTATGCCTCATACATGAGAATTGTTTGGTGAAAGTTATAACTTTCAGTAGATATCCTTCAATGTTCACCTCCCTAAACCAAATAGTGCACTTAGTTTGCCTAGTGATTGATATGAGTAGGTTGACTTTATAGGTTACCTTATCTTGTGAAGAACAATGGTTATAAACCAACTAGTGATGGTAATAAATTCATCATATAACATTGGGTAATCTTATGACTTCATTAGGTCCTTAGATGAGGCTTTGTGAATTATGATGAAGAGTGACATGGGTAATGGTGTATGTCATGCATTATTAGGATTTGATAGATGTTGTTTGTGCATAATAAGAAGTTGTTACCCTTTTATTCCTTCGAATTAGAGATGTAGATATATTCCCTTTTAGGTGATAGAAGGAGTAGACCCCGCTTGCAGAATGAAATGATGATAGAAAAATACTATAGGTATCATCTGGTGGATAAGTGGTGGACTTGGTTCTCGAATTGATTTTTGGCGCCAATTTTGGATTTTTCATCGTAAGATTTTTTTTCTTCCATCAAACTTATTTTCATTATTAAATTATATGTACAAAAGAAAATTTTCATATTTTATCGAAGGTTTTAGAACCAAGTCTTTGCCACAAGGAAGTTTGAATTGTAGAGGAATCCTTTGAATGAAGAAGTACTTGACTGGAATGATGGACCTGAAACCCTAGGACAAGTGTGATGTAGAGAGTACGAAGAAGCCTTGGATACACAAGACCTAGGTTCACCCTTTTTGCCACTCTGGATGATGATGATGATGAGTAGATGATGTTGTTGTTGTTGATGATGATGAGATGTTGATGATAATGACGATGATAATGATGATAAGGAAAATGATGTGGACCATGATCAAAGAATGGGGAAACTATGATAATATTGTAGGTAACAATAATGGATAAAAGCTAGTTAAGTTAATCCTAGGTCTTGTTGTAACTTTTCTAGACCCACATCTAGGATTAGCAGATTTAGGGATGCATGTTACATGGAGGCATATGGCTTCATCTTGAGAGTAGATAATAAGTGTGACGTGAATAGTATGATTTGAATACCTACATTAAGTATACGAGAAATTTATAAATTGGTTAAGTTTATAACTCAGTTTATCATACCTCAAGTGGTTGGATTTCGAGGACAAAATCCCTTTTAAGGGGTGGAGTGTTGTAACATACCCAAATCCTAAATCATGACTCAACCCTTAATCTGCTTAGGCCCCTTTTCAAGTATGTTAGGCAATTCACTTGTTACCTAAAATATGACTTATTATTAATAATTAGTGGTCAAGTAATATAATGTGAACAAATATCTTTTAATTATGAAATAGAATAAGGAATTAAGTTCATAATAGGGTTAACTATACAACTTTCCTAGTATGAATAATAGTTTAACTTTCTAGGATCTTCCTATAAGTGAAAGATGAGAGAAATCATATTAATATGTAATATAGTGTCATAGATGACTAGTTGAATGAGTAAATACAAATTTTAATGGGTGAAGGAAAGTAAAGGATACACTAAATAAACATCTAACATACAACTAATTAAATTGAAAACTAAATGACAACAAAAGGCAAGTTTTATTCAAGAATCATGTCTCTCGCACCTTAATTAGCTTCCATGTAAAATCTCAAGTTAATTGAACCATGTTTGCACCCCCAATCAAATTAGGAATACATAGGTCCAATATCACTTAAGTTTGTTGGATCAAATTATATTTACATTTTATTGCCATCTGTCACTTCTCCCCCAAAACCTGGTCACGCGGCTTAGTCCTCTGCGACTCCTTCCTCTTCACAACGGACACCGCAAATAGCGGATCCGTCTTCTCTCTTCTCTTCCTCTACTTGCGGCCCCTCTTTGCAACCAACGACGATGTTTCCTCCTCTTCCACTCTCTCCTCGTCTCCTCCTCTTCTCTCCTTCACCCCCGCCTCCTGTGCTCCACCATCGTGACTGCAAGACGGAAGCTACCCGTCATTGTTCCTGCTCGATCACCACCACCGCCTTGAGCCGCAAGCATCCCTAGTCATTACAGTAAAACCATTACATCACCGCCCTCTTGGTGGCAGCGTTGCCGGTCGGATACAGTCCCTCACCAACAGCAGATCGCCTCTACAGCAATCTGCAGTCGACGACAACCAGAGGACCCTATCACCCACCCCCCTTCAATCTTCATCGACTGCCAACATCTAACAGAGACGGAGCTGCGACGCCCTACTTCTCCTTGGCGCCAAGGGCCCTAGCCGCCGGTGATCTGGCCCTAGTGCCCAGCCACCGGCACCTCATCATCTCCACCACGGAACATCATCATTGGGTACAGACCCGACGCCTCCGACCTCACCTCTGCAACTAGCCGCCTCCTCTACGCTGATCCATCACGGTTGCAGACCACCATTTGTGCCCCTCTTCCTGCTGTTGTTTGGTCCAATGGTTGTCGGTGTCTCTGCTCAAACTGAGAACCCCCAGTCGTCGACATCCACATGAAGGTGTCGCTCCTATTCAGGTGTCTGCCACCAACATCGTGATCGTCAACCAATGAGAAACAGTTTGCTCATCCTCGACCTCCCTCTTCTATTACTTCTTCTTCTTCCTCCCACACAACCTACAGATCTGCCACCGCCTCCTCTCCTCCATGGGTCCTGCTGGTGGCGGAGAGGCTACACCTCCAGACTCAGTGGCTGTGAACGGTGCTGCAAATCTGCAGATAGTGAAGGATGATGCTTCAAATGGAAACCTCTACCACCCCAACTTCCCTCACAACTCGTTAACCTCCAACTTTCTAGTTCTGAAGATTCGGTGTGGGTGATCCTCAGAAATCATAGAGGAGCACCATCATCTCAGTTCTAAAATTCTACAGTCATGGTGGCGTGGTGCTTTCTTGGATTGACGTTGTACTACCTGCTCAACCCCAAAGCCACTCTCACCTTCACCACTAGGGTCACCGTTGAAATCTCTCCACATATGTAGAATTTACAACCATCAACCAAGCACCACAACTGTATCTCATCCCTCGTTGCTGGTGATGGACAGTCACTGATTCAGATCTCTAACCGAAGTCTATGCCTACCATCTGCCTGCTCATTGTCCCAGCCCAACGCCAGTAACAAGACACAGCTTTGCCACTTCCTTTAGCCCTAATAGCTTAACAGTCTCTATCAGCTCTGCAGATCATACTTACCACACAACCAGGTGTGTGTGTGTACTGCCCCAAGACGATTCACATATATGTTGTCTTCAGCAACAACAAAGAGAAAAGAGCACAAGGTCACATCCATTTCTCCTCTGGGATGGTTACTCATGATATACGAGATCCAGGTCAGTGCTTACCCCTCCTTGTGGATCAATTGTTAACAACCAATTGATGCTTAATGTTTTCGTTACTAGTTAAGTTTATCCCTATACATATTCAAATATTAAACTTAACAATACACTTACATCAAGATATATGATCCTTTACTATTATAGATACCACATTAGCATGCTAGCATATTAGTGTACAAGCAATACAAGTATATGTATCACAAAATTCATCTCCTATAATCCTAAAGCTATAAACTTGATTAGTAATAATACACTTGAGAATGGATTTGACAATAACCAAGTGGATTAATGATACGGCGGTTAGCTATGGTGATGATCTATACTTTTGACTGAGTACCTGAATAATTATCATACTATTATATATATGTTGAGTACTACCATTTAGATGTGATATGTAATGAAGTTGTTGTTAAGAACTATTTTCAAATCCCTAAATATCTTTTGACCACCAAAACTCCAAATAAACATATATGCATATTTGATGATAATTAGAAATACATGCTAGTCCAAGTAACACATCTAGCTAGATTGGTCTATTTTGAATAAAGTAGAATATTAGAGAAACAATATGTTTAGGAGGGTTGCTTTATAAAAATTAGTATGGTTTAGACAACAAAAATATTTATTACAATCCATCTAGATAATGCATACTCCCATTGAGGGAATAATCAAGAACTACAATGTGTATACACATTAGTATGCAGTCTAAACATGTGGTTAGGATAATATGAAATCATATGGTATTAGATAAAGAATAACATGTAAGACCTAAATTATGGGGATTTATATCGTTGGTGATGCACCTACAAAATCTATATAACCTCAAACTAATGTGATTAAGATGAAAATTTATAACGAAAACAAAACTAAAATTGTAAATGGTGAATCTAATTCTGAATAACACAAATTGTAAAATATTTGATTTCTATCCAAATAGTAATGATAGTCTTGTACCTTGTAGATATCTCATTGTCAATTCTTGGAGACTTGTTAGCTTCACCCCTAGAGATAGGGTTAGGTGAGAATTCCAGGTATGTACATCCTCTATTTTATTTTGGGCATTATTTGACTAAATCCTAATTTCTTTTAATGAGGCATCTCTTGAAATATTGTTTCTCTTGGAAATAGAATACTCATGGACATTTCTACTTCTTGATATAAATCTATTTTACTGCTGTGATTATAAATTTGGAATGTTGTATGGGTCTTTAGGCCCCTCCTGCCTTGTTGACTTTTATTTGAAATTGACTAAAATGATAGTCTTGCCACTCTATTTTATGCATGCTACATGTTTGACTAGAATATCTAGAATAGCGGTACTTATGTACAACCATATTTATATAGGGCGTGCGTATTCCGCCCGGGGTGTGCGTTTCCACCCTTGTTTATTTTTTTAGGCCATGATCCTATGGTGTTATGGCCCTGTTTTAGATATATTTAGTCTACATCGTTATGCATGCAAATAATTGTTGTTTTAATGTGAATTTGTGGTTGATTGATATGGCAAGACACTCTTTTATTAACATGCTAGTAATCTGAATTTAACATGCCTCATTTCTTTTGTTTCATTTCTTTTGTTACATTTCTCTTGAACATACCTAATTGGAAATAGCCCCCTCCTTGTGGGAACATCTCTTTTTGTACTTATAACTCTATATAATGCCCAAAGTGTTTATTATATGTACATACTCAGCTCTTTGCTGACCTCTTTGTTGTTTCTTATGTTTTGGGTAATGTTCCCTTCCACCCAGGTTTAGGTGCATTAAAAGATCAAGGATGCTCGGTGATCATATAAAGGAAATTGTACCTAAGGATGGCTTGGAATGACTAGGTTACCCTCTGCTACTGGCTTTACTTGTACTTAGTTCAAGTTTTTGTAAAACCACCTATTACGGTGAGGAACAATTATATAAATGAAAAATGAAGTGACTTTGTAATAGTTTTGTTTCCGCTGCTTTATGATTACATGGCTCTTGTATTATATCATTTTGAGTAGATTCCCTTTCGGGTCTCACTCTTTACAGACAGTAATGGATAAAGGAGACAACAACAGAAGGAGGCGCAGACGAGCCCCTAGCGCAGGCCACCGGGCTGAGAAACTAACCAAACTACCTGGGTAGAAGATTAAAACTAACCAAATCAACTGCCCCGAGCTCTAGCGCCTTCTCCACGCCGTTGTTTGCGTCGCTCCACTCTCGAGCCGTCTCCAAGCTCTGCTGCTCGTCACCAGGCCGTTGAAAAGGGAGGAGGAGCCCTTAACCGGAAGCTGTGAAACAACTAAACGTGAGGAAGAGGAAGAGTCGGAGGAAAAGGAAAAAAGGGGAAGAGGAAAATCGGAGATAGAGGAAGAGCAGGAGGAAAAGGGGAAGAAGAGAGGAAGAAGAATACTTACTTGCGATCAGTAGAAACAAAGAATGAGAGAATAGATGAGGGTGGTTCGTATTTGTAGATCCAACCACCACTTTGAAGCCCAGCTACTGCCTTAATGGCGAGGAAGCGTGAAAGGCAGAGAGGGGCAGAGGGCGAGACCAACAACCGAGGAGTTAAATGAAAACGCCAACTTTCTGGCACTTTCAGATGAAAATGCCAATTTTCTGGCGCCTTTCAAGTGAAAATGTCAAAACCGCTGGCACTTTTGGTTGAAAATGCCAAGATTATGGCACTTTCCATAAGATGCACACCAAAACGCCTACTATTTGGCACTTTCACAGAAAATACCTATTTTTTGGCACTTTTATTTGAAAACGCCTATTTTTTGGCACTTTCAACTGAAAACGCCAGACCAGTTGGCGCTTTTGGTCTAGGAAATAGTAAAATGCCAAAAGTGTTGGTGTTTTCCCCAGAAAATGGGCTATTTCGAGAATTAAGATAGTTTTTCTGCTATTTCAGTACATATTTTTATTAAAGTGTGCTATTTTGGTTTTTTGTCCTAAACCATTTCGTGAAAGAAAATGAGCTTTGTTGTACCCCATCCTAGACGACCTCTCGCTTGACAAAAGGTCAGCCATCCCATTCCGTCATATGGCTGCTGTAGGTTCAGTTTTTGCTTAATTCCCAACGTGAGAGAGAGACACGTGAGGGGAAGAGAAAGAGAGGGGGAGGGGGTGAAGAGAGGGGAGTGGTAGAGAGAGTGGTCGTAGGAGAGAGAAAAATGAATAAGTTATTTTTATTAATAACTTTTGAACCGTAATGTAATTTTGACGAAATAAACACCGTTGCATTCCCTACAAAAAGTACATTACAACAAGATCAAATTCGATATATTTTCAAAAAATAAAATATACAATCTAAAAAAGGAGATATAATGTGATTGGAAAAAGTAAAAAATGATGCTCCATCCATTGACGTTTCGTTGCCAATAATTAATTTGGAAAATAGGCAAATTTGTTAGATTGCGTTAATCATGAATGGGAAAAATTCCATTGACTAATTAATACATGTATTCGATTGTCTTGTCATGATTGGATCAAGCCTTTTGGGTAATCGATTAAATGACTTATCTTGCTTTCCGGTCAAAATAATATCTTCATGAACTTTAACTCCTGATTTTTTTTTAATATTAAGAGGGAGAAGTATTAATCACCATGCTTCCCTCACGCAAGCACTAAAAATTAAGTGTTTCTTACATATATGGTATACTCCCCACTGTTAAAATAAAAAAAAATAAGGGCCTCTAACAGGAGGCGGCATCAACTTCACATAAAAAAAAATGTACCGCTGCCTCCATAATCATCCAATGCTTTGGCTACTTGATTAATCTCAGCTGGAACGTGCTTCTCCTGGCGAAGATAACCCTCCTGCTTCTCCTGGCGAAGAAAACCCCAAGACGATGCTAGCGTCCTGATCCCTTAAAATCCCTCCTACAGCCTAGGACCTTTGCCCCCAAACATTTCCACTTAGTACAGGCTATGCTCAGCGTAAGGGAAGGAGCCTCCGGCCTCCTCCATCACACCTATACTGGGAAAAAGGAATGGACCTTGGGTAACTATAAACCCTCATCATTCCATACCGCAATCAACTGCTGGTCACCCCCAATCAAATCCACAACAAAATCTTTAGCTATCACAACAAATAAATGTGTGATTCGGGTCCATAAAGAATTGAGGTTGGCCTTCTTGTTGTCATATCTGCTAGAGCGCCTATCTTTCCCAATACACCACATGGACAGATGGTAGACTTTAACTTCTAATTTGCTTTCAAATTTGCATCAAAATTGTTCATTAACAAAACTATTAATTAGTTACCTTGGCACCCGGTCAAAGAAACAATTTGATGGCACATAAATGAATGTGACTATTTCTTTTCTTGATAAATTAAACAATGACATGGATAACTTTAATTACCTTTCATTTTTCATAATTAAATTGTGGTTGGCCTTAAAAAAAATTTATATTGCAACACTCCATCTACAAAACAAAAATAATATTATAAACAAAAATCATTATACTCAAGATAAAAGTGGAAGATTTAATTAAAACAACCCATTAATTGTCTAAAATAATGAGAAAATTGATTTATTAACAATCATGAGAGTGGGAGGATATATGAACTAATTTACACATAAGACATTAGATTAAAATACAATAAAAGATGTAGTTAAATTGGGAAGAATGTTCATTCATCAAGATACATAGTTGAAAATGTGTAGGATTTTATTAGAACTTACAACATCCAATACTTTTAGATTGTTTAAGCTCAAAGGACTAATTTGATCCATATTAATCAGAAATGTGACGAGAAATTCAGTGATAAGACTAGCATTGAGATGTATGATTTTTCATATTTTATTATAGCTCATATTATTTTCAAAATTTGAAGCATAGAATATAAATTTTATATGATGGTATCTTAAAATTTTAAGAATTTTTAGTTGAGTGATGGATCTATTTATCATTGGAGTTTCATCAACAAATATTTAGTTGGTCGTACTAAAATACTAAAACCTTATCAGTATAGTAATTGATTTTTTGCTTCTTTTGGAAAGTCTTAATTAGATGAAATTGAACTGTGGGTATGAAAATGTATTTCACACATCATAATAAAGTTTCAAAATTATTAGATATCATTTAAGTGGTAAACTAACATATCAATAAAAAAATTGATAGAGAATTTTTTCAAAATAAGATAAAATGTAATGTTAGAGATTATTAGCAATTTTCCTAAGAACCTCAACCAATAACCTAACACCCTAGTAACTCTCATTATTTGTGATTCATCCCAGAGAAACAAAATCCTAGAGAGGAGGGTTAGGGTTTGGAGGAGGGAAGTAGTGGAGATGTTGATCTTGGGTTCTATCCTCCTATAAGTTATGGACTCAAGTAAGTTAATGTTCTTTAAATATGTTTTATGGTGAATCTTCTCTCCTATGTATAAATTCAAAGTTCATACTCTAATTTGAATAAAAAAGATATCAACTCACCATCTTTTCTCTTTTTTTCGCTCCAATCTTCATTTATAGTATTCTTGAGTTGAAAGGAGGAAGAAAAGAATGGATTTCTCAAAGTTTGATTTGGATTCAAGGAGATCAGTTATTAGACTATGTTTTTGAGGTGTTTAATGCTTGAGGTAAGTGGGTAAAAGAATCTTTCAATCCATTGCACTTAGTTATATGATTCTAGTTGAAATGCTCAACCTCTCCATAGATGACAATAAATGAAAGGTTACTATTCTTGAATTTAGCTTACAAAATATTTCATTCTATGTTCAAAATATAATCTAAAAATGTTTATATGATGAAATAGATATAGAAATAAATATATATTGAATATTAGAGAACATAGAAAATTAATTTAAGAATTTTTTGGAAGTCCAAAATTCTGAATTACTTGGGTGTTTGAATAGTAGTCTGGCTGAAATTCAAATAAATATGTTTGTGGTCCTACTTATGTGATCAATGTATTTAATTAGATATGTTTGATCAATTTAACTTAATATATGGACAAGTAGAGTTTCTGATGTATACATGCAAATTTTGTGAAAAGCAAGAAATCGATGATGCAAACCCATTCAAGTATGCTTCTAAAGTGTACAAGACTTATTTAGTAGAAAATGGCTAATCAAAATGAATTGTGTGATATTTTGGGTTTCTAGATTAATATTATTTTATATAATTCCATGTTTTATTTATGTGATGTAGCTTCTCTAGTTCATATGCTTGCACAAAATGCATAAGTTATTATGCTACTACAAGCAAGAAGAAATGACAATTCCCCAGATAGGGATGTTAGTAATTCCATGCACAAATATGAGAAATGTTGAATTAGAATGTTTATATCAGTAGACATGATCTATGTTTGAAAATATGAGAAATGTTATATGTACATGAACAACGAGAAATCATAATAGAAGGGTTATCAATATGTTAAGACTTTAAGAAATGAGAAATCCTAGGAGAAGGGTAATCAATACATTATGCATTCAACTAATTAGCATCAGTGAAATTAGTTCATTAGTCCAACTATAGGTAAAATAAAAATTTAATAGATATCGGTCTAAGAGAAAGATATAAATAGAAAATTGCAATAGTTGTAGATGTCCTAAACACCATAGAGCCCTCCCAATAGGTCCGTAGTGTGATGAGTAGCATGGGCTATGGACTTTCATATATAAGAAGAAATAGCCCACAGTGAGTATCCAACACCAACTGATTGGGTATCAGTAGTAGTTCAATTTAGTAGAAGATTACCCAAAAATATGGGTAAACATGGGTACCTTAAGACTTGTACTGTGAGTCACAAAGTAGTGGCTTTCGCATGGATGGTACATTCTAAGAGAGTCATGGGTAAAAGTAAAAGAGAAAGTTAATTAATTTAGACAAAGTCGTTAGTAGTTAGATCGGTCGGTAATTGTTCAATTACCCAGCATAGTAGTAGTCAGTTTAGTAGTCAAGTCAAATCAGAATTAATGAAAGACCAGAAAGAGAACAATGAGAAAAATGTTTTGATATTTGTATATATCTAGTGGTTCATTCTAATATGTTAATTGTAGACACCTATATAGCTAGTCTTTTAATCTGCATTAAGTCTTTGCTTTTATTTCAATCATCCAAGAATCATAAGTGCCTACTTTAGTGCTTTAGGCTATTTTATTGTTTTACGCTTTTACTAATCAAGTAGGCTCACCCTTCTACTCACAATTTTTTAGGGAAACCAGGTGGATTGAAGATGCCAATGCATCACAGTAGATCTGCCAAGGGAGTTAAGTGCAAGATTAGTCAAATTCAGTGGGTCCCTGTCACTCTAGGTCCTTTTTTAGAAGTACAAATAGTTGTATATGAATGAAGTTGTAATAATTCTTGATCATGACAGTGTTTGTATTTGATAGTCCATCCAACAATCATGTAACATTGAAATATAGTATGGAAACCATAATATATTATTTTATGTTTGCAATGTAATCAAAGATAAAATTTTGTTTCTTATACAAGTTGTTTCATTTGGTTTTGTTTCATATATTGTTCAAGTTTTAGAAAAAAGGTCAAGAGTGACTTTTTTATGATGTTTAGTCTTCAATTTATGCCCTAATCTCATGATCAATGGATATTGTGAGATGTGGGTGTAACAAATTGTCCATAGATAATCCTAGATGACATAATATATGTTTATTCTTAAAAGACAAGGACAAATAGTTGTGATTCTCGAATCAAGAAACTAGCTACATTTTTTTATCCTCAGAGTTTGATGAGTTTAATAAGAAAAACTTGATTTCAATCAGATTAACCTGGATCCCTAGAATCTATTTATGAAAAATTTAGATAATTAGAAACCCTAATAAATCAATTTATCAACTTACATGTAGTCTGAGTGCTTTTGGGTGCCACGTAGCCCTTTTGGAGTCCCACTCTGGGTCAAACTCTCAGATACCATGGTATATGCATGGGATTCATCATCATAACCCAATTCCTAATTCATGTGGGACTTGTCTGCAACACAAAGTTCTCCTACCTCAAGCTCCATATATCCTATATCCATGTCCATGAATAACTCTCCTTTAGCATTTGTAAAGAAGTGAAACCACTTCCTTACTAAAAATTTGAACAATAAAACCTCCAGTCCAAACACATTCAGAAGGTATGTTGGAGTGGGTGTAAAATTTTCAAATCTTTATATAATGGTAACAAAAGACCAAAGTGTAGCAGCGGAATAAAAACATCACTATATTCAATTAAAAAATAAAGGGTTACAAACTTACATCACAAGGATCCATGTAGAGGAAATCTAAACCACCTCAAGACTGTCTCCAAGCTTAACTTCATATTCTAAGTCCAGGTCATCAAACCTTGTCATCCAAGTCCTCCACCTAGGGTTGGAAGCATACCCCAACAAAAGAGAAACAACAGGAGACATCAGCAATGGCTGGTATGTGCATACTAAAAAGCAAATTGAGCAATTTATAAAGAATAAGGGACATCAAAATAAAAGGCTTCCCATGTAAGAGATAAGGACCACCCAATCGGGTATCAAGAGAAAAGATCATAACAAAAGGGATATTTGCCATAAAAATTGCATAAAAAGGATTGTGCCATAAATAAATCCACTACCATGGTGGGTAACAAAGCTCAAGTAGGGCACACACACCACAATCAATATCATGCATGCATGTGAGATAAACATAGCCCTAGAACAATATAAACACAATTAATTGGCGGCCAAGGCTTCACATCCTTGCAAACCTGATAGAGAATGACTCACCGCCAAACTCCCAAATATATATGAAGCGGGTCAAGACACGCATCTTGCCCTGGGTACGAGGTTCCTTGCCATCCCAAAAAAGAGCAGGAAATATCACATCTGCTATAAACAAAACCAATGCAATTTACACTACTCTAGTGCTACTGAATCACATAGCATGTAAATATAGAGGCAAGTAAAAGTATAGCCAGAATTGTACAATGTTGCCTTCACATAATGGACAACTCAAGCATATAAACAAATCCACTTCAAAGTGGGCATATATCAACAAGTAACTTCCACATTACAGTGGTCATATAATATCAAAAGTCCAACTTGCACCAAGGCAACAAGATAAGATTCCAAGAGATTATCCATGATCACAAGATCAATAATAAAATAAGGTACTTCAAATGAAGCATGATTTCAAAAGAAAAGAGCAATATGTATAGGCTATTGTCCATAGGACCAAGAGAAAGACAAAATACAAGTGAATTGCTCAACATAGAATAATAGGGGATGCAACATACATTAAGAGAAATGAATATGAAATTTCTCAATACAGAATTAATGTGGGATGCAATCATACCTCAACATCATATTCAAATGATCCAAAGTCACTTCTAGATCCAAGCCTAGGCTTCCAAAGCACCTATTAGAATATATGTGAAATTAGGGTTATGTTTCCATTAATTATACAAACCCTAAAAATAGCCTTTTTATTAATGTCTGAATTAGGTTTCCAAAACGATGCCATATTTTATATTATATTTTTATGAGTTCAAAACATATTTTATTATATTTTTCTGACTTATAAATTATTAGTTATGAATTATACAAGTTATTATCTTATTTAATTAGATCCATTAAAAAACACCTATTATTAATCTTTAGATTTAGTTATCAAAACATGTACCATTAGTTAGATATATTTTTTATGATTCCAACGAGTATTTATTCATATTTTTGGCCAAATAGGTAATTAGTTATCAATTTTACAAAATTGACCAATCAAGAAATCTGATAAAGCCACATAGGCGAAAAAATCCACTAAAAAAAGGGAAGAGCAGGTCGGGCCCGCATGAATTGGACCAATCAGGGCTGGACAAGTCACCGCGTCAACCCTCGGCCTTGACTTGCCCAAGCAAAGGAGAAATAGGTGAAAAGACAGTTTTACCCTCTATCGAAAAACAAAACGAAAGACGAACAGAGGGGCAATCGAGAAAATGACCTACAAGCCTTCTTCTACCCAAGTCGTGCCATGGCCGCGGCTGGGTAGAGAGCTGCGCACACCTAGATTTGGGGAAACATGGTATACCTCGAATTGTAAGTCGCAGAGGAGCATAGAGCTCCGCATATCCATGGTGAATTTGCACAGACGATCTCCAGGACCTGTCCAGGCCTCTTGATGGCCAAGGTGCCGACCTCCAACTGGAATACCTACGGTGAGGTGATCGGAGTAGGGGCGACATCCCAGAAACTGAAAAGTCAAGAACTAAGGTGAGAAAGATGCCTTCGCGACCTCGTCGGAGGTCAAGAGACCAACCCCTCCTGGTCTGAAGGCCTAGATGGCCGAGAAGAGGGGAAACAGAGGAAACGAAGAGAAAATAGGGGATAGGGGCGACACCTGGTGAAAATGAGTTGTAAAGATGTCATCCTTTCTTTTATAAGACCATTGGATTTGGAAAGAAGCAAGGAAGGTGATGGAGGAGAAAACAGAGGGAAAGCAAGAATGGAAAGGGAGAGAGAGAGAGAGAGGGAAACCAGAGTCGGGCTAAGCTCTTGGTCGCAGAAGGAAAGCGGGAGACCAGAAAGCGGAAGGTTAGGGAAAAAGCAGATGCAGTTGGATCTAGATCCAACGGCCCAAAACAGACCCAAAAACATAAAGGAAAACCAAAGCGACAAAATAAACCGAGAAAACCTTATTAGAATAAGGTGTAGTTAATTAGTTATGTCCCATCTTTTCCAAATAAATTGGGGGTCCAAACATTATCCAAATTAAACAAAATTTCGCACATAGGTTAAATTAGGCATGTAGATTCTGATTTTACACTTAGTTTTGCCTTTTGGAAACTATTAATGTGTTAATTAAATCAAATTTCATTTTCTCTTTCCTCCTTTATTAATGGTATTAGGATTATCCAAATTTTATGAAACTTGACACACAAGTCATATTTAACATGTTGATTACGAATTTGCCATCAATTTTATATATTGGAGTTGTTTGAGTATTTAATTAATATTTTGAAGGTTCTACACACTCTCTCTCTCCTGATTTTACCTTTTAAGAAAGCTTTCTCCAAATTGGATAAAAATTTACCCAAAGGCTATATTTATTATGTAGATCACGAATCTAATATTATTTTCCTCTTTTGGAGTCATTTATTATATTTATTTATTAATTACACTTTTTAAGAAATTTCTCTCTCTTAACTTACCATATTATTTCAAGGTGGTCCAAATTAAATGAAAATTGATATGTAAGCTTATTTTGATGTGTAGATTACGAATTTGAAGTCTATTATTTAATTTGAGGCTTTCTTACATGGGTTATATCATCTAGCCCATTAGAGGCCCATTAACCATATTATGCATGAAATTAAGTTATTTATCATCTTGTTATCACCAAATGAATTATTTGACGTATTATATTACATTAATCACGCATTTAATATTAGGTTCACTCTAACCTCAACCTTGTTTGGTCAAACCAAAACGGATCAAAGTTCTAGGGTAGGGTTCAAGATTCGGTATGTTACAACACTCCACCGCTTAAAAAGGATTTCATCCTCGAAATCTATTGATCCAAACATCAACAACCAACTATTCTCCACCCCTTAAAGGGTTCAACCTAACAAGTCAAACTAAACAATTTTTTAGAGATACCCACACTCTCTTAGTTTGTAAAAGTTTTAGAGATTAATATTTCTCATGTATCCAACTAAAGTCACCATCTAGGGTTGAGATTTTAGGTCCTCGTGTCTCTAACCTATCAACCCTACATGAACATCCAAAAGTCATAGGGTAGGTCAACTACACCATTATATCAATCCTAGTCACAAAACTAGGGTTAGATTATACTCAACTAGAGTTTCTCTTCATTGTGACTTCGTTCGAGAAAAACATCAAAAAACCAGAGAAAAGTTTTGTACATATAGTTGTATAATGAAAATATTTTTTTTTGCTGATGAAATACTTTGCGATGTAAATCCAACATGTGCACAAAAATCAATACGAGAACCAAGTCACATTATTCCATATTAATACTTCCTAATTTCATCCTCAAACCAAACCTTATTACATGAAAAGATCATCATTGATCAAATATAGGGTCAACATCTCACTTAAAGATAACTAACTAAGTCAAGGGTTCTAAAGGGAGACAAAATTGAAATAGTCAATTCTGACTACCATGGGCTCTGATACCATGTTGTAAAGAAGTGAAACCAGTTCCTTACTAAAAATTTGAACAATAAAACCTCCAGTCCAAACACATTCAGAAGGTATGTTGGAGTGGGTGTAAAATTTTCAAATCTTTATATAATGGTAACAAAAGACCAAAGTATAGCAGAGGAATACAAACATGACTATATTCAATTAAAAAACAAAGGGTTACAAACTTACATCACAAGGATCCATGTAGAGGAAATCTAAACCACCTCAAGATTGTCTCCAAGCTTAACTTCATATTCTAAGTCCAGGTCATCAAACCTTGTCATCCAAGTCCTCCACCTAGGGTTGGAAGCATACCCCAACAAAAGAGAAACAACATGAGACATCAGCAAAGGCTGGTATGTGCATACTAAAAAGCAAATTGAGCAATTTATAAAGAATAAGGGACATCAAAATAAAAGGCTTCCCTTGTAAGAGATAAGGACCACCCAATCGGGTATCAAGAGAAAAGATCATAACAAAAGGGATACTTGCCATAAAAATTACATAAAAAGGATTGTGCCATAAATAAATCTACTACCATGGTGGGTAACAAAGCTCAAGTAGGGCACACACCCCAAAATCAATATCCTGCATGCATGTGAGATAAACATAGCCCTAGAACAATATAAACACAATTGGCGGCCAAAGCTTCACATCCTTGCAAACCTGATAGAGAATGACTGACCGCCAAACTCCCAAATATATATGAAGTGGGTCAAGACACACATCTTGCCCTGGGTACGAGGTTCCTTGCCGTCCCAAAAAAGAGCAGGAAATATCACATCTGCTATAAACAAAACCAATGCAATTTACACTACTCTAGTGCTACTGAATCACATAGCATGTAAATATAGAGGCAAGTAAAAGTATAGTCAGAATTGTACAATGTTGCCATCACACAATGGACAACTCAAGCATATAAACAAATCCACTTCAAATTGGGCATATATCAACAAGTAACTACCACATCACAGTGGTCATATAATATCAAAAGTCCAACTTGCACCAAGGCAACAAGATAAGATTCCAAGAGATTATCCATGATCACAAGATCAATAATAAAATAAGGTACTTCACATGAAGCATGATTTCAAAAGAAAAGAGCAATGTGTATAGGCTATTGTCCATAGGACCAAGATAAAGACAAAATATAGGTGAATTGCTCAGCATAGAATAATAGGGGATGCAACATACATTAAGAGAGATGAATATGTAATTGCTCAATACAGAATTAATATGGGATGCAATCATACCTCAACATCAGATTCAAACAATCCAAAGTCACTTCTAGGTCCAAGCCTAGGCTTCCAAAGCACCTATTAGAATAAATGTGAAATTAGGGTTAGGTTTCCATTAATTATACAAACACTAAAAATAGCCTTTTTATTAATGTCTAAATTAGGTTTCCAAAACCATGCCATACTTTATATTATATTTTTATGAGTTCAAAACATATTTTATTATATTTTTCTGACTTATAAATTATTAGTTATGAATTATACAAGTTATTATCTTATTTAATTAGATCCATTAAAAACACCTATTATTAATCTTTAGATTTAGTTATCAAAACATGTACCATTAGTTAGATATTGTTTTTCTAATTCCAATGAGTATTTATTCATAATTTTTGGCCAAACAGGTAATTAGTTATCAATTTTACAAAACTGACCAATCAAGAAATCTGATAAAGCCAAACAGGCGAAAAAATCCACTAAAAGAAAGGGAAGAGCAGGCCAGGCCCGCATGACTTGGACCAATCAGGGCTGGACAAGTCATCGTGTCAACCCTCGGCCTTGACTCACCCAAGCAAAGGAGAAGTAGGTGAAAAGATAGTTTTACCCTCCGTGGAAAAACAAAACGAAATATGAACAGAGGGGCAAACGAGAAAATGACCTACAAGCCTTCTTCTACCCAAGTTGTGCCATGGCCGCGGCTGGGTAGAGAGCTGTGCACACCCAGATTTGGGGAAACATGGTATACCTCGAATTGTAAGTCGTGGAGGAGCATAGAGCTCCGCATATCCATGGCGAATTTGCACAGACGATCTCCAGAACCTGTCCATGCCTCTCGATGGCCAAGGTGCCGACCTCCAACCGGAATACCTACGGCGAGGGGATTAAAGTAGGGGCGATATCCCAGAGACTGAACAGTCAAGAACTGAGGTGAGAAAGATGCGTCCGCGACCTCGTCGGAGGTCAAGAGACCAACCCCTCCTGGTCTGAAGTCTAGATGGCAGAGAAGAGGGGAAAATAGAGGAAACGAAGAGAAAACAGGGGATAGGGGCGGTACCTGGTGAAAACGAGTTGTAAAGATGGTGTCCTTTCTTTTATAGGACCATTGGATTTGGAAAGAAGCAAGGAAGGTGAGGGAGGAGAAAATAGAGGGAAAGGAAGAAAGGAAAGGGAGAGAGAGAGAGAGGGAAACTAGAGTCGGGCTAAGCTCCTGGTCGCAGAAGGAAAGCGGGAGACCAGAAAGCGGAAGGTTAGGGAGAAAGTAGATGCAGTTGGATTTAGATCCAATGGCCCAAAACAAACCCAAAAACATAAAGGAAAACCAAAGCGACAAAATAAACTGAGAAAACCTTATTAGAATAAGGTGTAGTTAATTAGTTATGTCCCTTCTTTTCCAAATACATTGGGGGTCCAAACATTATCCAAATTAAACCAAATTTTGCTCATAGGTTAAATTAGGCATGTAGATTCTGATTTTACACTTAGTTTTGCCTTTTGGAAACTTTTAATGTGTTAATTAAATCAAATTTCATTTTCTCTTTTCTCCTTCATTAATGGTATTAGGATTATCCAAATTTTATGAAACTTGACACACAAGTCATATTTAACATGTTGATTACGAATTTGCCATCAATTTTACATATTGGAGTTGTTTGAGCATTTAATTAATATTTTGAATGTTCTACACACTTTCTCTCTCCTGATTTTACCTTTTAAGCAAACTTTCTCCAAATTGGATAAAAATTTACCCAAAGGCTATATTTATTATGTAGATCACGAATCTAAGATTATTTTCCTCTTTTGGAGTCATTTATTATATTTATTTATTAATTACACTTTTTAAGCAATTTCTCTCTCTTAACTTACCATATTATTTCAAGGTAGTCCAAATTAAATGAAAATTGATATGTAAGCTTATTTTGATGTGTAGATTATGAATTTGAAGTCTATTATTTAATTTGAGGATTTCTTACATGGGTTATATCATCTAGCCCATTAGAGGCCCATTAACCATATTATGCATGAAATTAAGTTATTTATCATCTTCTTATCACCAAATGAATTATTTGACGTATTATATTACATTATTCACGCATTGATTATTAGGTTCACTCTAACCTCAACTTTGTTTGGTCAAACCAAAAAGGATCAAAGTTCTAGGGTAGGGTTCAAGATTTGGTATGTTACAACATTATACCCCTATGTTGATCATAACCACCCTAAACATGAATGGGGTCTTGATCCTTGGAAACTATAGTTGATGAGACTGTCCCTCTCTTGTTGTATCTAGAAATCCTTTTCGTGTTCTATTCTTCCTGAGCCATCCACCTATAGATGAAATCCTATGAGAGAATTCAGGACAGGATCAGGAACATGCTCTCCATGCCCAATGCTCTTCCACATGCTCACAAGTTCAAACCCCACTCCACCATGCTCCAGTTTCAACAAGGACCATCTTAAGCCTCTTGATCTTTGCAAGCCTACCCCAGTGCCTAGATTGTCTTAGCATGGTCCAGGGATCATCTTCAACCCAGTAAGTCGATCTATTAGAGGTGATATGTGATTTTCCTTTGTTTTGGTTCTGTGTTCCTATCTCGACATCCCTTATATGCAATTCATGGGTTTTGACCATGTTTTATGAGGGATTTCATGCATTGTCAATGGTTTGGAATTTTTTACCTAGGTGTGAAGATCTAGATCTGAAGAGCATACAATTTCAAGTGTTTTGATCATGATGTGGTGTATTACCATCACCCCCTAACTCCTCTAGACAGAGATTGGTTCCAGTTCCTTGGGCCAACTCCTCGGTCATGACTTGGTTGGGTGAGATCTTAAGGCACTATCAGGGCTTTGAGTATCACCTTTGAGTTTTGAAGGTGGGCAAATCCTCATTTTGGTTTGAAGATGGATGTTGCTAAAGTGAGCTTGTCTCAAAATTTCTCGCAAAGAATACGGTGAGGTAGATTTTAAGTTCTTGATTTTTCTGCTAATCTGGTATTGATGTGTCACATTTTGTTGTAGGCACTCATGACCTAATTTTTTTGGTTGAGTTTTACACATGATCCCTGCATCCCAAGCAGATCCAAGCTATTGGTCTACATTAGTAGAGAAGATTAAAACCTAGGGTTTCTCTTAGATTAAGGTAATATTAGTGGCATGGCCTTTTCACTATTTCTGATTGGTCTGAATATACCTAATCATTATAAATTCACAAAAATTTCTATTGAGCTCAGATGAAGATGAACCTTATATGATTTTGCTCAATTTTTTGGGATTTGGATGATGGACTTGGTTTTGAGGCCTGTTTTGTTTTGAATTTCAAGAATCATATGACTTAGTATAATTAGGGTTTAAGGTGATGAATGAGATACAAAATTATATGGGAAATGTTATCTATAGGGAAATTATGGATCTAAAAATTTCAAGGAAGTGATTAAGGTCTCATCAACCTATGAAGAGAAATTATGATCTTCTCTAAGAGAAAGGTAAGTGGTCGATGCACTTTGAACATAAGTATTGCTAGTTTGAGTATATGTATGAATGTACAATGTACAAGCATGATATGAATGTGTAATTTACTATTTCAATTGCTTATAAAGATAAGACTCAACAGATATATAAATTGAACATCACATTTATTGTCATCATTATTGTATCATCCTTGACACACATTAAGAGTAAAACCAAGATTAAATCTAGGAGAAAGTTTAGAGTTTTCAAGAGAAAGATATTGTTAAAAGATAACTTATATATGATCCTCACCAAGAGGTTCCTCTAAGAAAAAATAAGAGGTAGATCGGTGAATAAGAGATGAAGCACATCGATACAACCCATGAGGCAAATTAGTGCATAAGAGAAGAGGCACTTATGTGCATACCCAAGGATTATTTTATAGTTCAAGATAAAATAATGATTCAAAAGGAGTTGTGTCCCTTTTTCAATGTTTAATGTCTAAAGTCTATTTTCAATTTACATGTTCTCTTCAAGATATAATTTGTTCAATTCCACTTGCAAATTGATTTATACATGGTCGGGGGTTCTATTCCAACATGTAAGGAGAAAGCTTAGAGGAGTGGAGCTATCTGATGTGCAAGGACTAGTTCGAGAATATTCAATAAGGATTGACTTGGTCGGCTGCAAACTAAAATAGAACTATCGCTTTAGTTTTTCTTTTAAGTTATGAGAAGAATGTATTCCTTTCAAGTGTAAGTTTCATGTTATGACAATACGATGTGACAAATTGCAATTGTATCATGTGTTGGTTCAATAAGTTATACTTTTGAGTAGTAATCATCATGTTTATGAAACCCCCCTTGATAATTGTGCTTCCACTCAATAATTGATATGCTTGAAAAAATAGGATGTTGAAGGTCCACATCTCTGTGTTGTCACTAAGATTTTATCGAATATATATTGGTGAATGTAGAAACTCCTCCTAAATTTTCATTCTCCTACATTGTGAATCCCAAACCTAAATCAACATATAGGAACCATGTATATTAAAAACAAAACAATTTAGCGCCTCAATTTCTCTCCTCCATCCTCAGGCTTCCCCTAACTCAGCCTCTTTGGAGACAACACAGTTAAGGAATTGAATATCCATGTCGCTTGGGCCAATTAACTTGTCTATAAGAACCATAGGAGCCCACACGGCTTTCCTAACCCTCCTATCATGCGATTCACTAAGAAATCACCCTCGTTTAATGACTCTTTCAAGGAACAACATGCCACCTAGACACTACCAAAAGGCTTTCCAGATCAAGAGAGGCCTTGTGAAGGTATTTTAGCCTTTTGTTGGATCTGCAAATCAAAGAAGGAGAAAGTCACCATCCAATTGACCCTTTTGTTGTTGGTCAAAGTAGCTTCATGGAAGGGAATAATAATCCTTGGGTCTAATTGTACCATATGCCCATCTAACGCATGATAATTTGACACACAACATGTCATAATTGAGGCCATTCCTTTGATTCAAAGTGTCACATTGGCACCCCCACTTAATTAAAAACAATTTATTAACTAATATGTAAGCTAGGAATTTTCTTAGTTATGTTAATTATACATTAATCCTATAAAATAATTTATATACCATATTATTATATTATTATTATATATGTGTGTGTGTTTGTATGTATATATACACACACACATATATATGAAAATGATCAGTAAAAAAATAGTTTTAGAGCCAAATTTTTTCCCTCTAGTTTACAATTTACTCTTATTTCCTTTAGTAAATGGAATTTTGTAGGGAAAACCCTAACTGATAATTACATATGGTAGTATAATATTTAGATCTTAGATCTAATAATAAATTGTGATTTAGTTTTTTTAAAAGGGATATTAAAGTGTATCATCAGTCTTTCTTGTTATAGTGACAGAGTTGGTAGTTTTGGGTAAATAAATTAAGTTACAATTGAAACAAGACTACTTAGGGTTTCCCTAAAATATGGAACCTGGTTAATTCAAGCCCTAGAGTTAATCTCAACCATATATATATCCCAAACTATTGACCCTGGATGCCTATGATGGGCCCAAAAACTAGTTATGTTGTGTATGGTTTTGTCATTACTACCTCAATGATTACTTATTATGCATTTGATTGTGATTGTGCCCCAACTTTTTAAACTTTCAAAGATGTCTATGTCATTTATCACTAACACAATAGTTGGCTTGTCTTTCCCTCACAAATTTTGCAAATTGCAAAAGCTTTTAATGCTTTTTTTTAATTCCAATATAATTCTAAAAGCACTATGAGCATCACAAAAACATACTCTGCATATAAACCTAGTCAATCCTATGAGGGTACTTATAGAGAAATCCACTTCCAACCATTATGATAAATCCATTCAAAACCCAATAGAAGTTTGGAATGAAAAGGAAACAAAATTTGTATATGCCTAGAAATCCAATAGGAAAAAGGACAACAAAACTTGTATTTGATATACATTAGTTTTCAATCTAGGTATATTGTTACAAACAAATACCGCTTCATCAAATAGATTTTTGGAGCATCGGTTAAATATTTGCTTCCATATTAACACAATTTTTCCTTCTTTATCATTACATTCATGTGACAACCATTCTTTCTCTCTCCTTTATTGTACTCCTCTCTCACCAAGTGGATTTATTACTCTTTTTTATATCAATTTCATAGTTGGAGTATTGTGATACTACATTTTGTTGACATCAATGCTTAATTTCACTATATGTAATATTAACTTACAATATGGGATAAGTTCAACACATTACGATGTTACCATCTTTCACAATCATTTAAACCACATAAATGTGATCACCTTGCTCCCTAATTTATTTCATTAGGTAGAGCTTTCAGTTGTGGATCCAACACATAAAAATCATCTCGATTGGATCAATAAATCAAAAGTTTTGCCTTCTTTAAACTCCCTATTTAATCATGTATTGTTTCTCTTATTCCCTTGCTTTAGGATGGATATGAAATTTTTCAACCCAATTGTTGGGTGTGCAATCCATCTATGTGAAGCATGTTTTTACCACCCCTTTCATTTCACACTTCAGATCCCATCTCCCCATCTTAAAAATTTTCATCCCATGGATTCATCCCACGGATCCTCCTCCCCTATCCAAAGGCCCAAAACATGTCTTTTGCCTCCATACTCCATAGGCACAAAGGCCATTGTGTCTGACCTACCATCACCCAAAGCCACAAAAACTCCCCCTTATATCCTTCTTTCTTATCCTTTCTTCATTCCCTTTCTATTTTTGTAAGACCCTTGACCTAGCCTAAACCCTAATGATTCTTCATTTACCTAATTGGATGATTATATGCTTAGTCAAAGTCTTTATTATGCTTTGATAATAGTTAATCAAGACATGTTTCAAGTTGGTCCAGTTTGAACATTGTTTGTGCAAGGTATGTAATTTTGTGCACGTTTACTTTTATGCAATTTACCCAAATTTGAGGTTTTTCTTGCAGTATTTCACATGGTTTTTGTGCCTCACATATTTTCATATCAATCTTGAGTTAGTTGTATTGTGGGGTGCCTATATGAACCCTGGTTTTGGGTGTGACATCTACCTAAGGGTGAACTTAGGATTTCCTCGCATACATGGGCTACCTTGTGCAATAGATTCAATGAGTTTTCTTATGAATAGGTTTGGTGGATGACTTGAGAATCAATTTTCAGTTGGCCTCTTTACTTCCACTAATTTTGGGATGCTAGGTTGCATGAAAAAGATGCTCTTGACCAAGGACACTTGACAAGTTTGGCTAAGACACCTTGCCTCGTCATTCTCTCTCCCCTTTAGTTTCTTATACTCCTCTCCTTGAATGCAAACGGACCCCTTACACACTTTATTCACCCACTTCGTCCCCCTTTCTTCTAGAAATCATCCTGCCTACTTGGTGGAGAAGGAGGACCCCAAGGTAGAGGAAGCATGGTCGATCTACTTGCATGCACACTTAGAGATAAGATCTACCCTCTTCAAGCTTGTGGAGCTTCCTTAGCTTGTTCTTGACTTAAGCAAGTACAATTATCTCTATTTCCTTTGTTTTTCCTTGCTTTCGTACCTTTCCCTCTCTTCTACTTGGTTGGATCCTTGGTTTCAATCATGGAGTCTGTGCTAGAACTCTTGAAGAACATCTTTCTTCTTGCTTCTATGAGCTAGGGTTGCTTGTTCTTGGAGAAAAGCTACCTTGGACGAGTAGGGAGATCAAAGATAAGATTTTCTTCTCTCTTTACTCAATCCACCTTTTTTTTTTAAGCCTCCTTTTCATCCTTGAGGCAAATTATATAACTATGTTCATTTTTATTGCTTACTTTTAACTTGCCATGAACAAATCTTGCTCTAAAACAAAGTAATGAGTAGAAAATTCGAGTCATTAGTTAAGTTGTGCATATATATGATGATTATTGAGTATATAATCTTATTTTTACTCTCCTTAATCTTATTCACATTCTCTATTTTGAAATATGAGCTTTATAACTTGCTTGACCATGAATCGGTGGTGTTGTTGTGGTGAAAATCGACGGTTGTCCTTGGCCAATTTTGAATTGATTTATACCTTGCCTCATGATCTGATGGTTAGTTCCTTATGTACAATGTTGGTTGTGTTTTGTTACTAATTTGATGGCCTTGTTAGAAGACTAAGAACCAATGGTCATAATACTCTTATCTCTGGATGGTCGATGGTTTCCATAATCATAATAGTTAATGGAGTTTAGTTGAAAAAATGGTTTTCCTTGGTGCCTTGAATTGATTTCTCTTTTGTTGTGTGACCTGATGGTTTGGCTTTTTGGAAGAAACATTGGTGGTACCTTAGTTACTATTTTGATTACTTTAGTGAGAACAAGAAACAAGAATAAACATTCCTTCATCACTGAATGATAGATGGTTATCTTAACTCTCACAAACAATGGTTTTTATTCCTAAGGATTTGAGCTTATTTTCCCTCCTTGTGTTGTAACCCGACGATTTGGTTTTTGAGCTATTTTGCCTATCCTTTTTGTGTCAACTGATGTCTTGGACTTATCTTATATTTTGTTCCTTCTTATTCTTATGAAATGATGGTATTGGTTCTGTCACCAAGTGGTTCAATCGATGGTTTTATAAACCACAACAAATGATGGTTTTCCTTAGGTGTTACGATCTGTTTTCCCTTCTTGCTTCAACACATAATGACTGAGATTCTTTTGATAACTGATAGTTTACATATTGTTGCTATTTTTATGGCTTGATGTGCTCAACAACCAATGGTCATGTTTCTCCTATCTTTTATTCAAATGATGGTTCCTTAAACCCTAGACAAATGAGGGTTTTTCCCCTCTAATAAATTGATGGTTTTACTTGATGTTTGAAGTCTATTCTTCCATCTAGTGATGAAATACAATGGTCTCACTAGGTTCAAAACCGGCTATACTAATTGTTGATTTTCTTATTTCTATAAGTGTTAGATCGATGGTACCCTTTAGTGACACAATCGATGGTCATCCTAAATGGTTATGGATTGTTTTCTCTAAGATTAGAACAATGGTTCACTTAGTTGCTCAATCGATGGTTTTCTTGGCTAAGACAAACAATGGTTTCAATAATATATAATTTTATGGATTTTCTCACTCTTGAAACTGATGGTGAGCCTAGGGCTCACAACTAATGGTGAGCTTAGGGATCCCATCCAATGGTGATAGATGTTATTTCTAGGTCATAACACGATGGTTTTCTTAGATGTATGTTTCAAGGTTTTACATGTTTTGCACCTAATGGTTTTACCTATCTGACATTCAAAGGTCTTGGGTGAAGATTTATACTTATAAGTTTTGGGTTTCATGCCCTAATCCATTGGTTATGTTTTATGCAACCATGATTCAATGGTGGTGATTCTTATACATAATGAAATGGTTTTAATTGCCTTGAACCCGATGGTCTGATGTGCGGAGTAAGTTTGGATGGGTTGTGCTTATTGCACTTGATCTGATGGTGGGTATTTGATGATTTAGGATCAATTATTTTAATCCCATGAATTTTTAGTCCTACCTTTTCCCTCAAATACATATAAACCTAAGGTTATTGTAAAGTGCTGATTTGTAATGTTAAGTTCAACTTGTGTTGTTAATTCTAATCCTAGTGCAAATAAATCATGGTGGTTAATTAGACCTAGTTCCCTTGCATATTGTTATAATAAAGGAATGCTATTAATGCTAAAATAACCCTACTATGTTATCATGTGAGCATCTTTTAGTTCTTTACTACAATGTTATGTTGAACATATGTATCACAAATACGATGATGGTTTGTTGAGCCTTTTGGAAGGCATGGAAAGATAATGGTGTTCTTGTAGGAGATAATGTTATGGTATTAATGAACTTTGGGAATGTTTGAACCCTAATAGAGGTGTTATTCTCTTCATGATATGATAAGGGTTGGTACTCTGGGATAATGTGATAAGTATTTATATCGTGTATTGGTGTGATGACAAGTAGAGTCCCATGAATGGTAATGAAATAGTACCTCGTGATGTTGAAATAAGATTTATGCCTCATACATTTATATCTTCTAAAGTTGTTATACATTAATGCTTGCTTGAAATGAATTTGGTTTTGTTTGTCCAATTGAGTGATAAATCCTTAATTCACCCAATTGGCATTAACTAATCAAGTGAAACCTTAATCATGTAGTTGCCCTGTGCCATAGATCCATCCCAGTATTAGGACTTGTTGGATGTAAAACAAGTATTCCTAAGGGAAACTCAGAGTGAATATTGTTGAGTATGAGAGGTGCAAATGATTGTGTGTGCTTGTCATCTTGATTCCAAGGTGTATGGAGGATGGCCATAGTCACGCCTCAGTGTGAGAATGGTTACAGTTATATCTTGGAGATTTGTATATGTGGTATTTTGAGGACAATGATAGTTATACCTCATTGGTAGTGTTTCATATACCTTGTGTCTAGTGCGGTGACCTATATACCAAGGCAATCTAAGTTTTTTGTAGTTTGACTTTGTATGTCACTGTGGTGAACTCATATTGACCGAGGGTGTGGGAGATCCTAGGAGTTTGGCTCTCCTAGACCCCGTATGACACTGGTTTTTACTTAGCAGTGGCCAGATGGAATTAAGTGGTATACCTCAATCCCTTGAGGTATTATAAAAGATATAATACATCCATTTAGTGTATCTTCTTAGGATTAAACGTGTTTCACACTGGATGATAACCCTTGTTTGCTCTTTTCACATATAGATGATGTATAGTGTTGTAAGAGAAGTAGTCATGCTTCTATTTTTAGAAATACTTCTACTATTGGTTATGTTTATGATAAATGTTATCCCATTTCTTTAGCTATGCTTATACTGGTAATCATGCTTATGCTGGTAGTGGTGCTTATGTTGTTAGCTCTACTTAAGATGTAGATATGCTTGTCCTGTTAGACATGATATTCTATTAGACATGGTCATGTTGTTAGCTTTTCGCATCCTAGTGGATATGTCTGTGTCGGTTAGATATGGTATACTGTTAGATAAGCTTATATTATTAGTTTTTTTTATGACTGTAGTCATGCTATATTGTTATACATGCTCCCATTATTCAAATATGCTCATATTGTTATCGACATTTATGAAGCTAGTTAGGATCATTATGATGATGATGATCATAGTAATAGCTACATCTGGTAATTGAGAATAATTCTAGCTTCTAAGACTTTGATTAGAATTTCTCTTAACAAAGTCCTTATAACTAATAACTTTGTTCTGTTACTTTATGTATCTATCTATTTAATCATCTTAATCTACTTAACATATTTAATTACATAACCTATTGTAATCAATAAGCATTGTTGATAGTTATATCTCTTGTTGGGACATGGGTCTCACCCATGGGTCACCACAATATTTTTAGGTGATCATCACTAGCAGTAGTGGACATGTGGTAGGGACGAGGAGCTAATGCAATAGAACACAGAAGGCGTTGTTTATATGTCTAACATGTCCTAAAGTCATCCCTATACTCTCAAGTTCGGGAGATAAAGTTTTGTATATAGTGTTTTATCAACTTGAAATTTCATAGTATTTTGATGTTGTACATGTAGATGATATCGCATGCGTATAATTGTATATGTTGTGGCTAAGGTCACAGAGCCTTTTGTAAGAGACTTTTGATCAGATCTATGAAATAATTTGATATGTTGGGCTTTTATGCAAATGTTGTTGAGTAAGTTTGTAAAAAATCAATCGGCTTTAATTAACACACTTTTTATATATGTGTTTTATTAGCGGATGATTGTGTTTGAGTTATGAGTAATCTCTCTTTGTGTGATGGGTTGTCATAGTTTCCTTCCTTTTCACCTCATTTTTTGTTCAAAATTGCTCCCCTTTTTGGTCATCTTTCAACTTCCCACCCTAGTATTGACTCTGAAACCTCCACCCCTACCCCTTCTCTCTCGGTCACTTTGACCATCTCCATGACTGGTGGGACTAGCAACAAATTCATAGCATGATAGTGGTTCAAACCAACCATATCCCATGGAGTCACACAACTTGGGCTATCCTTGGGCCCATGCACCGACAAACTGCTAATGGTGCCTGATCTTGTGAGGAAGACACAAGGGCAAACGTTGGATAGGTGTATAGCTATCCTTGAGGTCCTAGATTAGGGAAAACGTAGGCGTGTACCAACAGGATGAATCGGCCTACAATGGTGGCGAGCTACAATCCACCACAAGCTAGAGGTCAGACCTATCCCAGAGAATCCACGTGATGTGAAGCACAGAGATGAAAGAAAATGGATAGGTGTCATATGTCAAGGATCATAAAATGTGGGTGAGGCCCTTTGACCCACTACTTGATCCCGATCCAAGGACATATATCGTGATAGAAAGCATGCAACTCCCTCAACCCCCAACTTCATATGTTTCAAAACATGTTTTCAAAATTTGATAACTCCCTACCTCCTTATCCAAATCACATGATCCAATATACCATATCGATAGGCTCAGTGAGACCTACACAATAGACTTGGTTATAGACCCTATTTCATTTCCTTATTCCTTGATTCGTCAATAAATGCTAACTTTTGTCTTTTGAATGAAACTAATGCACTGTTATGGCAAAGTTGGGATCTTTGATGCTCAATCTACCCTCTAATCCTCAAATTTATAATTTCATTTTCATGTGAGCCTAATGATGACCCTAAGAACCTTTTTTATCATGTTTTAACCTAAATGCACTAATGTGATGTGTTTTGGAAAATAATTATGGTTTTTCCCTGATGTATTGGTCTTTTTTCTGAATGACAAAATGCATGATCACCTTCAAAAACTGATAACTTACACCTAACAATGAAAGTTATATGAGCCCCTTATCCCCTTTTTCTATGGTTTTCCAATGATCCTAAGTATGCAAGATTGTGACACATTTTGATGATACATGATGATACTTAAATCTAATGTGGGATCTTGGTCTTTTGATACATCAAACCCCTTTGTATGGTTGAAATAAGTAACACCATGATGATTAGAGACCCTAATATATGATTCCACTCTATGTTTTGATATGATGGTATGCATGACTGTATGTTCAATAGCGATGACCTGGTGTGACAAAAATGACGTGTTTGCCTTTCTTATGCCCCAATATTGATATTATTTAATTATTATGCCCTCTACTCTCAAATTTGGGAATGTCCTTATCTTTTTTACCCTAAGGTGGATGGTCCACCTTGATCACATGTTGAACCCAGATTGAATAATCTATGTATGTTGGAATGTTGAAAATTGTCAAGAATCATATGAGGCTAGACTTCGGTGACCATCTGTCCATCTTCGAGATATGTTGATATTGTCCATATCATGCTAATATAATCCCATATCTTGGTTGATCTCATGACTTCATGAACTTTTGTCTTGTTTGTCCTACTATGAGTTCTTTGACCTTGAAATGTATGTGTGTGATTTAAAACTTGTAAAATTCATATAAAATGAAAGGAATATCAAAATGATTTAAAATTTGAATGACACCTTTGTAATGGACCCAAGTCACTAAAACATAACCAAATTCACTAATAAGAAACTTTGAATTAAACGTGGCCTAAATATAAAAAAGGAGCCAGATAGGGTCAATAATGAGAATCTAATGCATGCATTTGTTAATTAGTTATTTCTTGTGATCTAGATGTCCAAGGGCCGATATCATGATAAAAAGCATGCAACACCCTCAACCCCCAAAATTCATGTTTCAAAACATATTTTCAAAAAATGATAACTACCTACCTCCATATCTGAATTACATGATCCAATATACCACATCGACAATCTCAATGAGACCTACACAACAGACTTAGTTACAAACCCTATTTCATTTCGTTGTTCCTTGATTCCTCAATAAATTCTAACTTTTGTCCATGAATGAAACTAATCCACTATTATGATGAAATTAGGATCTTTGATGCTCAGTCTACCCTCTATTCCCAAATATGTAACTTGGTTCTCTTGTGAGCCTGATGATGACCCTGAGACCCTTTCTTGCTCTTGCTTTTACCTAAATGTGCTAATGGGATGTGTTTTTGTTTTTGGTAATAATTATGGTTTTTCCCTAACGTAATAGTCTTTTTTCCTACTGACAAAATGCTTGATCACCTTTAAAATCAATAACTTACACCTGACCATGACAATAATATGATCCCTTATCCCCTTTTGCTATGGTTTTCCATATGATACTAAGTATGCAAGATTACGACACATTTTTATGATACATGATGATACTTAAATCTAATGTGGAATCTTGGTCTTTTAATACATGAAACCCCTTTATATGATTGAAGTAAGTAACACCATGTTGAATAGAGACCCTAATGTATAATTCCACTCTATGTTTTGATATGAGGGTAGTCATGAAACTAGTCCACTATTATGATAAATTTGGGATCTTTCATGCTTAGTCTACCCTCTACCTTCTAAGTCCACTAGGGATGACCTAGTGTGACACAAATGTTTTGTTTGACTTTCTTACACCCCAATCTTAATATCAATTTAATTGTTGTCCTCTACTCTCAAATTAGGTAATTTTTCTATCTCTGTGACCCTAATGTGGATGGTCCACCTAGGTTGCATGTTGAACCCAAATTCAATAAGTCATGTATGTTGGAATGTTTAATATTATGAAGAATCTTATGAGGCTAGACTTAGATGACTATACATCCAAATTTGAGATATTCTAATATTGTCCCTATCTTGTTGATCTAATCTCATATCTTCTTTGATCTCATGGCTTCATAAACTTTTGTCTTGGTTTCCCTACTATGAGTCCTTTGACCTTGAATTTGTATTTGAGTGACCTAAACTTTGTAAAATTCATATAAAATTAATTGACTATCAAAATGACTTGAAACTTGAGCCACACCTTTGTAATGGACGTGATTCAGTAAAAGATAAGGAAATTCACTAATAAGAAACTTTGAATTAAATGTGGCCTAAATACTAAAGAAGAGCTAGTTAGGGTTAATAATGAGAATCTAATGCATAATCTTGATAATAATTTGTTGCTTGTGATCTATATGCCCAAGGATAAGTTAAGTTAAGAATCTTTGAATAAGGTATGGGATTTAATAATGATATGACTATGGTTTTCTTGCTTGAAACTAAATATGCATGTGTACTTGTTTACTTGATCAAATATTGTCAAGTAGTGTTGTAGTATTGTTCATAGATGCTTAGTCTTGTTACTTTAATAGATTAAACACATGATATAGAACTACATTATGCAAATATTTGTAGCTCCATGTATTCTCAGTGTAAGAACATGAGGATGAGTGTCCTACTTTAGTTGATAAGATAGGGCGGACCATGTAGATAAATAGGGTTAGCTAATGGCATTGATCCTAATCACCCCCATGGACCCTTCGAATGAAAGTCGATATAAGGCCTTAAAATACATGCTATTGTTGGTATAATTGGAGTAAAATGACACAGAATATGGGCTCTCGTTTTTCTAAGTTCTTAACTTGAGTTTTCTTTTTTTTTACTTATGAAATATTTTCAACTTATGCAAATCATATATATATATATATGTAACTTTCTTCCCTATGCTCAGCACCATGTATGCTGACTCACTTGTTCCATGCATGTTTTAGGCTAAGAGATATCTAGGGAGTTGATGGATTGTGATCTTGCATTCAGGTGTACTTGTTGTGAGATCCTATCTAGTGTACGTGAGAATGATTGTATATATGTACTCTCAATTTGTAACTGGAATCTTGTCATAAGGAATCATGTTATTAAAATATGTATGGATCAATGAGATTAGTTTGGTGGTTCCATCTTGTTATTTGTTCATGTATGCTGAGCTTTTACACTTTTGTATTTGTTCTTTGATAATACCATTCTAGGGACGGATGCTTGGGTCCCATCACCATTGACTTTCTAGTTATTTGGAGTTAGAGTTTGGATAATAAACAATTTTTTGATAGATGGTATTAGATCCTGAACAATAACTACACAAATATTTCTCACATGAAACACAAAACTAACTCAAATTACATCTCAACCCTAGAAAGTTAATAAGTCGTCTCGTTGTGGACTAAATGGGCATAGCCTCTAGGCTAGAACCTAGATGTTCCATAACTAGATATAGAATTGTGTTAATCTTGAAACCTCTCTATTCTTATCTTTCTACCATGTAGTATCACATGTAGGTGGATGAGGGTGAGCAAGGGGATACTTTATAATTACCAACCTAGACATGTTTTTGTGGTATGTTCTTAGGGAAGCTAAACAAGTGTGCACCATGTTGTTGCTAGATCTTTAGGTGTAATGCTACTAGACTACTTGATGTGGTAACTCTCTTTTAGTTTTGGTTGAATAGAGTATGGAGGTTCCCATTGCACATTTCAATGTCAGAGAAAACCTATTTCAAGTATTGGTATATTCATACATATGGAAAATGATACCGCACGTAGAAAGGAAGCGAGTGTTCATGTGACCTATGAGAAGGAGATGTAACTCCAGTCTACATGAGAGAGCTCAGATTCTATTCGTGGTTTCTAAATTTGTCTAGAGTCATGATAAAGGATACACTATTAGGTTTTCTACATGATCTAAGACTGATGTTGATGTTGATGTTGATGTTGATGTTGATGTTGATGTTGATGTTGATGTTGATGTTGATGTTGATGTTGATGTTGATGTTGATGTTGATGTTGATGTTGATGTTGATGTTGATGTTGATGTTGATGTTGATGTTGATGTTGATGTTGATATTGATGTTGATGTTGATGTTGATGTTGATGTTGATGTTGATGTTGATGTTGATGTTGATGTTGATGTTGATGTTGATGTTGATGTTGATGTTGATGTTGATGTTGATGTTGATGTTGATGTTGATGTTGATGTTGATGTTGATGTTGATGTTGATGTTGATGTTGATGTTGATGTTGATGTTGATGTTGATGTTGATGTTGATGTTGATGTTGATGTTGATGTTGATGTTGATGTTGATGTTGATGTTGATGTTGATGTTGATGTTGATGTTGATGTTGATGTTGATGTTGATGTTGATGTTGATGTTGATGTTGATGTTGATGTTGATGTTGATGTTGATGTTGATGTTGATGTTGATGTTGATGTTGATGTTGATGTTCATGTTCATGTTGATGTTGATGTTGATGTTGATGTTGATGTTGATGTTGATGTTGATGTTGATGTTCATGTTCATGTTCATGTTCATGTTGATGTTCATGCTCATGCACATGTTGATTTAGATATTGATGTTGATGTTGATGTTGATGTTGATGTTGATGTTGATGTTGATGTTGATGTTGATGTTGATGTTGATGTTGATGTTGATGTTAAAACATACTCAACATTTTCTAGGGTACTACCCACCTGAGGGTTTTTCTTACTTCTTTATTCAATGAAAGTTGGCATACTAAAATTTGCCTGAAAAGAAATGTATTTCAAAAAAGGTTCATGTATGTTCAAAATTTTCCATGAAAAAAGTTATGTAAAATATGACATTTAAATTTCATAAATTATTTATGTGATCATGACTTAGTTATTTCCTTACTCCTCATCCTCTCAATTTATACTTAGGTTTTAAGAAATCAAACTTATCTTTAGACTTAGGGAACCTACCTCCAACTTGTCATAACTTTCTTAACATTAGGCATAGTTGACTATCTACCCTTAGGTCTTTAGGTACCCCTACATTTGTAGATATGTGGTGATCAAGCACATACCCAAAGATGTAGGATCTTATTGTGTAGCCTCTCCTAACATACTAATACACATCTCCCATACCACATGCATTAGTAAGAAAGAAGAAATTCATAAAAGGTCTCATGCCCATGAAATCCCTCTTCAACTCTCAATTGACTAGCCATAACCATTGAGAATGGAGAAGCTATCTGGTTAGCTAGGTTTCGGTTGATACTTGAGATCTAAGCCTAGGAAAACATCTATCTGTGGCCTTTGTATCTCATATAAGGTAAAAACTGTAGTCATTCTAGGTCATGGTATCTTTCCTGGGGATCCCATTTCTAAACCCTAAACTCTCATCTTCCTTCTAGGGTGACTATGAGAATCATGTTTGCCTAGTGGCCATTTTCTAAAATTGCTCTGATACCATAATATAAAACCCCACTTTTCATATCACATGAGCGGAAGAATTTTTCTCAATGTGGGTGTCACACTATGCTAACCATGCAATTTAAAGTAAATGAAACACTATGCACTAATTTAAAATTGACTCATACATAGTTCTTGGTAAAATAAAACTACATCATAGTCATCCATGAGATCTAATCTAATTGATAACATGGACAAGCATAAGGTAAATTTTGTCTAAATCGCTAGATCTTCTAGGTAAATGTCACCCCACCAGGCAAAGCATGAAGATTTCTTAGTCTTGATTTTTCCTTTTTATCCTTCATTTTCTCCAAGTCATGGGACATCTCGTCCCCAGGCATCCAAAACAAACATCACATTAGTAAGCGATATTTGGCACTTTATATGACATAAAAGTAGATAAACTTGACATGATAAAATTGACATGAAATAACTTGACATAAACTTGAAAATGGATTTTATTAAGCATTCATGATTCATTAATGACATGAAGAATTGAACAGTAAGTACTTGCATCCCTCTATGATTCTCACTTAGGAGCACATCATTTCTAGGAAAGACCTTAATGCTAGGAAAACCCTTAATGACCCCTTGAGATCCATGATTTAGGAGAATATAGAAATTAATTCAATTCCATTTATCTTAACATTGACTTTAACATTAGCATTAACATTAACATGATGCTTGAAAACCAACATGATGGGATTTCTCCTCTTGAACATAATGGGATTTCTCCTCATAAATCATAATAGGGTACCCTTATTGAGCATGATTCATTAACCTTAATTCATAATGAATAATCATAATAAGGGTCTTACCATAGACTATAAGTAATCAGACAATCAAACTATAATAAGTATACATGATGTCTTCATTGAGAAAGAATTTCATAATTCATGAAACATACTAAAGTACATAATCATAAATAGCATGCATTAAACCATAATTACTTTTGCCAAACATGCATGACCCTCTTACCTAGAGTAGGCCACCTTTAGGTCAAGTCTCCTAACTTATTTGAGCCTCTAGTCACCTATAATATGGTTAAAATCATAATACATTCATGAGTTTCAAATCATTAAACCCTAATCATGATCTTTGATTTTTTAAAGAGATGTAACGTGGAAAACAACATTTGAAAATAGGCTATATTAATAGAGAACCAAAAGAGCTTTCCAATGAATATTTTTCTATTATTTTCTGAGGTCATATGGCAAAGATGTGCATTTTGTAAAATAGACCAATCAGCATTAGGGAAAACTTTAGAGTGACATCTATTTAAATTAAAACTTAATACAATGTAAATATAAAGCAAAAATACTGGAAAACCAAGGGCACCTATTACATTTGATTAAAGTGGAGAGGGTAATGTGGTTATTTAGACCTAAATATGGGTCGTGCGTTAGGAAAACAAATCTTAATGTGAAATCATGAAACTGCCCTTGCAAATAAAATAGATGAATTAAGATTGTGGGGGTACTGAGGTCATTAAATGACCGAGTTTGTTCCTCCTCTACAAGTCATGGATCGAGCAACTTACTGGAGCTTCATGTCCTCAATCTAGGGCATTGATTGCTTCTCCTCAGAGAAAGGAAACTCTCTCACTGCGTTCAAGAGGCAATGACGGACCCAGTGAGCCTAACCTCGAGATTTAGGGAGCACAGGAGCACAAGGAGCACCTGGATGCAATGAGTACAACCCCGTCAAGACCTGGAACTGGGGTGAGGAATGTGATATGGAAAACAATTCATGAAGCCAAGTCGGACCTATGCAAGCAAGCACACAGAGTAAAGGACCGTAGTGTCCGGAGCTTGTCGAAAAATGTTGTGAAATGGGGGAAAAAGATCACATGAACGAAGCCAGTGATTTGGGAGAAGATGTAAGAAATTGAGGCATGGAAAAACCTCCTTGGGGTCCCTGGAACTTGCCCATCCATTCCCAAAGGTCTTGGAGCCCTTAGGAGGTTATGGTGATAAATGTTAGTGAGGGTGCTTAGGTAGTCCATAGGATGCAAAGATTGGAGAAGTCTCAGAGCGAGGAAATGGTCAGGAAGTATTGAAGGTGTGTGTAGGTTGCTTATAGAGGTGTGAATTTCACCGAAGGCATTAGGGAGGGCTCCAATTCAATCATGGTAATCAGATATCAAAAACGATTAGGTTGTGTTTTTTGGAGGCTTAGGAGGTGAAATTGACCAAGGAGGAGAAAGGCTCGAGGTCTTGTGATGCATTTAGAACCCTAAATAGGGGTAGATAGTTTTGTGGTGGTGAAAGATAGACCATTGCAGTAGGGAGCAGATATCCCTAAACATGTGTTTTTAATGCAGAGCACGACAGGGGGAGAATGAGTGCTCATCTGAATCGAGAGGATCTTACAAAATTAGAGGAGAAGAAAGTTCATGAAAAGATGAAGAGATGGGATAGGACAAATCAAGGGAAGAAAAATGCTTGACTAACTTTAAACCAATGTAACTGTCGAGAGGTAGAGGATAATGTTGGGCCATTGGATTGGGGTAGATTAAACCTGGGCCATTTGATGGTGCGCATAAGAAGGAACTAAATTAAGTGTAACGTGTGGCAGTCAATAATAGCTGAATCATAGGTTACATTGATTACATTAAATTAATTCGAATTCAAATCTTATTCAAACTATATAGTAGCTTGTTTAATTCATTTGGAGTGTCAAACATGATCAAAATTCTACCAAATTTGGGTCACGTATCCAAAAGGGGTCAATATTCTTCCCACACCCTTAGATTTTCATTTTTCCATTATATGTCCATAAATGCATTAAAAGTTATTATGTTGAATTATGTTCAAAATTTTGAAATGAAATGTAATATCTCTTAATATTTTTCCCTTTGATTCCAAAATGAGATGATTAATGAATATCTTATTTTCAATATCTCTTTTTATGCTTTATGTGAATATTACCTTGGAGGAGAGAGAAAAGTGAAAAGACATGTATACTACATATTAAGTTAATGCATATAAGAAGAAAACTATTTTGAGCCTCATATTACTTCCAACTTTATTTTTTTCTATAAGGATTATATTTTTGTGGTCTTTTACATGAAAACCCTCAAATATTGTTATTTAAGAAATATCCATTCTAAGTTTTAGATTATCTTTGAAAATTGGGATGTGACAGTTCTACCCACCTTAAAACAAATTTCATCCTTGAGATTTTCTAGGATACTTACCACCTTATGGTTTTTCTTACTTCTTTATTCAATGAAAGATGACATTAAAAAATTTGCATGAAAAGAAATGTATTTAATTAAAGGTTAGTTATGTTCACAATTTTGCATGAAAAGAGTTACGTAACATATGGCATTTAAATTTTGAAAATTATCTATCTAAGCATGACTTAGTTATTACCTTAATCCTCATCCTCTCAACTTATACTTAGGTTTAACGCAACCAAACTTATCTTTACACTTTGGGCACCTACATTCAACTTGTCATAACTTTCTTAACATTAGGCGTAGTTGACTATCTACCCTTAGGTCTTTATGTACCCCTACATTTCTAGATATGTGGTAATCATGCATATACCTGGAGATGTGGGATCTTGTCACACCACCTCTCACTAACCTACTAATACACATGTCCCATACCATATGCACTAGTAAGAAAGGAGAAATGCATAAAAGGTCTCATGCTCATGACATCCCTCTGCAACACTCAATTGGTTGGTCATAACCATTGAGAATGGAGAGGCTAACTTGTTAGCTAGGGTTAGGTCGACACTTGAGATCTAAACATAGGAAAACATTTATCTCTGGCCTTTCTATCTCATCTAAGGTAAAAAAACTCTAGTCATTCTAGTTCATGGTATATTTCCTTGGGAATCCATTTCCATACCCTAATCTCTCATATTCATTCTTGGGTAACTATGAGAATCACGTTTTCCTAGTGGCCATATACCAAAAATTACTCTAATACCATAATGTAACACCCTACTTTTCATATCACATGAGCAGAAGAATTTTTCTCAATGTGGGTGTGACAATATACTAATCATGCAATTTAAAGTAAATGAAACACTTTGCATTAATTTAAAATGGATTCATGCATAGTTCTTGGTAAACAAAAACTACATCATAATCGTCTATGAGATCTAATCTAATTGGTAAAATGACATAGCATAAGGTAAATGTTGTCTAACACTCTGGACCATCTAGGTAAATGGAACCCCACCAGGAAAAGCTTGAACATCTCCTACTCTTCATTTTTCATTTTTTATCCTTCACTTGCTCTAAGTCCTGAAAACATCTTGTCCATAGCCATGAAAAACTAACATTAGATCAGTAAGTGGTATTTGGCACTTTATATGACATAAAAGTAAATATACTTAACATGATAAAACTGACATGAAATAGCTTGACATAAACTTGATCATGGATTTTCTTAAGCATTCATGATTCATTAATGACATGAAGAATTGAACAGTAAGTATATGCATCTCTCTATGACTCCCACTTAGGAGCATGTGATTTCTAGGAAATCCCTTAATGACCCCTTGAGGTCCATGGTTCAGGAGCATACAAAAACTAATTCAATTCCAATTATCTTAACATTGACTTTAACATTAACACGATCCTTGAACTTCAACATTATGAGATTTCTCCCATTGAATCATAATGGGATTTCTCCCTCATAAACCATAATAGGGTTTCCCCTTCTTGAGCATGATTCATTAACCTTAATTCATAATGAATAATCATAATTAGGGTTTTACCATAGGCTATAAGTAATCAACCAATCAAACAATGATAAGTATACATGATGTCTTCTTTGAGATAGCATTTCACAATTCATGAAGCATACTAAAGTACATAATCATAAATAACATCCACTAAACCAAAATTACTTGTGCCAAACATGCATGGCCCGCTTACCTAGAGTATGCCACCTTTAGGTCAAGTCTCCTAACTTGATTGTGCCTCTAGTCACTTGTAATTTGGTTAAAATCCTAATATTCTCATGAGTTTCAAATCCTTAAACTATAATCATTGTCCTTGAATTTATGAATAGATGTAATATATAAAACAACATTTGAAAATAGTTTAGATCGGTAGAGAATCAAAAGAGCTTTCCTAGGAATATTTTTTTCGTCATTTTATGAGGTCATATGCAAAAGTTATGCATTTTGAAAATTGGACCAATCAGCATTCAGGAAAACTTTAGAGTGTCATCAATTTGAATCAAAACTTAATCTGATGTAAATAAAAGGCAAAAACACTGGAAAACCAAGGGCACCTATTATATACAATTAACGTGGTGAGGGTAATATGGTCATTTAGACCTAACGGTGGGTCGTACGTAAGGAAATCAAATCTTAGTGTGAAATCACAAAACTACCCTTTGCAAATAAAGTAGATGGATTGAGATTGTAGGGGTATTGAGGTCATTGAACGGCCGCATTTGTTCCTCCTCTATGAGACATGGATCAAGCACCTTACTGGAGCTCCATGGCCTCGATCCAGGGCATTGATTGCTTCTCCTCAAGGAAAGGAAACTTTCTCATTGAATTCAAGAGGCGAAGATGGACCTAGAGAGCCTAAGCTCGAGATCTGGGGAGCACATGAGATTGAGGAGTGCCTGGCTGTGGTGGGGACAACATCGTGAAGAACCAGAACTAGTGGGAGGAATGTAAAGACCACACAAAACCAACAAAGAATAGTTCATGAAGCCAAATCAGACATGTGCAAGCAAGCACATCGAGCAAAGGACCATAGTGCCCCAAGCTTGTCGAGAAATGCCATGAAATAGGGAAAACGATCACATGAACAAAGCCAGTGATGTGGGAGAAGCTACAAGAAATTGAGGCATGGAAAACCCTCCATGTGGTCCCTCGAACTCGCCCTTCCATTCCCAGAGGTCTTGGAACCCTTACGAGTCTATGGTGACAAATGTCGGTGGGGGTATTTACGTGGGCCACGGGATGTGGCGATTGGGGAAGTATTGGAGTGAGGAAACAGTAAGGAAGTATTGAAGGCGTGCGTAGGTTGCTTATAGAGGTGTGAATTTCACCAAAGGCATTGGGTGAGGGATCTAGTTCAGTCATGGTAGTCAGATATCAAAAGTGAGTAGGTCGTGTTGTTCTGGGGATCAGGAGGTGAAATTGAACAAGGAGGAGTAAGGCTTGTGGTCTTGTGGTGCTTTTGGAACCCTAAAATAGGGGTAAATAGTGTTTTGGTGGTGGTGAATAGACCATGGTGGGGAGGAGCAGGTAGCCCTAAATGGACATTTGTAATATAGAGAAAGAGAGGGGTGAATGAGGGCTCATTTGAATCGATCTCTTGAACTTGGAGGAGAAGAAAGCTCGCAAAACGATGAAGAGATGAGAGAGGATGAATCAAGGTAGGGAAAACACTCGATTGACTTTAAACCAGTGTAACTGTCGGGAGGTAGAGGATAATGTCCTAGCCATTGGATCAGGGTAGATTAAACCCTGGACATCTGATGGCGTGCATAAGAGGAACTCAATTAAGTGAAACATGTGACAGTCAATAATAGTCAAATCATAGGTTACATTGATTGCATTAAATCAATTCAAATTCAAACCTTAGTCAAACTATATCACAACTTGTTTAATTCATTTGGAGGGTCAAGCGTAGTCAAAATGCTACTAAATTTGGACCACATGTACAAAAAGGGGTCTAGATTCTTCCAAAACCCTTATATTTTCATTTTGTCCATTATATGTCCATAAATGCATTAAAAGTCATTATCTTCAATTATGTACATAAAATTTGAAATGAAATGTAATATCTCTTCATAATTGTTCCCTTTGGCTCCAAAATGAGATGATTAATGAATAACCTATTTTCAAGATCTCTTTGTATGCTTTAATGAGAATATTACCTTGGAGGAGAGAGAAAGGTGAGAAGACATGTATTCAACATATTAAGTTAATGCATATAAGAAAAAAACTATTTTGAGCCTCATATTACTTCCTCACTTAATTTTTTATAAGTAGTATAATTTCAAGGTCTTTTACATGAAAACCCTCAACTATTATTATTTAATAACATCTCATTCTAAGTTTTATATTATCTTTAAAAATTAGGATGTGACACCCATACTCTCTACTAACAATGTTGTTCCTTGAGATAATGTGTGATATGTGAAAATGATCTCAATTGAGCTACAAAACTTAATATATGTATGATATGTCACTCTCATAATCTAGACCTAATATGAAATCATACTTTGCATAAAGTATGTAAATTTGAAATCATGAACTTTATATGATGATGCCTTGAGATCTTAGATTGAATAATAATGAGATATAATTGTTTAATTGTAGATGCAAATGAAAAGTGATGAACATAATTGGGGATCGTTGGTAGAATTTTGGGGAATCTAGACCTTGAATGAAACCTTGTTAATGGTGAAACATAATCATTATAATAATCTCATTATAAAGGCATGATAATTAAAATGCTCATTTGATAAACTGATTACATAGATGTTGATAACACACCTTGGTCTTGTAGGAGTACATGAACAAAACCCTAATGGAGTAAGAATAAGGTTTATGGATTCCTAATGTCAAATGATGTCATCATATGATATTTCACCAAGTAAAATTTATATGGGGATATGTACACCCTTGATCGTTACAACCTAAGTGTGCACCTCCTATTTGTGGGTGCCTTGACACCTATGTTTGGTTGCCTAAGCATGAAGAATATGTTGACTTTTGACAAAATTTGTTATTTTGTGTTATTAATCCTCTTAAGATGTCACCATATTGCAAGATTATTTGAGCCTTATAAATGTGATCATCTTCCTCCCTAATGTACTTCATGTGGCAGGGATTTCAATTGTGGATCTAACAACATAAAAATCATCTTAACTAAATCAATGGACCAAAAGTTATGCCTTTTTTTAAAATACATATTTAATAATGTAGGTTTTGTCTTTTTACCTTGATTTTAGCCGACTATAGCCTTTTTTAGACAAATTGTTGGGTGCATGGCCTAGCTGTGCAAGGATATTTTATTTCTACCATCTCATGTCCCACTTGTGATCCAATTTTACCAGCGTAACATTTTTCAGCCCTTGGATTGATCCCACAGAATCTCTTGTCCCATCCAATGGTCCAACACATGTATTCTACCTTCATACTATACCTGTTGCAATTTTTTATGTGGTCGGACTACCATCTTCCCAATGCCACCGAACTCCAACTTCTATCCTTCTTTCTTATCCATACATCATTCTCTTTTTTCCTCCATTTTCATTGTGTTTGGTGCCCTAAACCACTCCCCTTACTGGTCGTGTTTCACCTTCCATCCCTAGTACCGCCACCGTGACCTCCATCAACACTCGCTCACTTTATCTCACTTTCACCTTCCACATCTAGTGGGAGTGCAACTACATTTGTGATGTGATGATGTTTCAGATCGACTGCCTTCCATGACGTCACATGGAATGGACCATTCTCAAACTCATGTGCCAGTGAGCCACCGAAGGGTGCCACTGGTGCCCAATCCCACAAGAAACACACAAGGGAAGCCATTGCATTGGCATATCCCTAGCCTCAAGGGAAAAGATCAACGACCATGCTGGGATGGCTGGGGGGTTATGCACCAGAAGGATAATTCACCTACAATGGTTGTGAGTTGCAATCCATTATGGGTTGGTGGTTAGACCGTCCCCCCACATTGAGCAACGTGGAGCATAGGGAGGGAAACAAATGTCCAAGATCCATGTGACAGTGAGCATAACATATGGGAACATGGTGAGGCCTTTTGGATGGATGCCTGATCCTAGTCCAAGGGTCAGCATTGCAACATAAGTCGATGTGACACTCTTAATCCCCAAGTTCATATGATTTCAATACAAATTTTTAAAAAATGGTAACTCCCTACCTCCTTATCCAAATATCATGATCCAATATATCATATCAATCTTCTTGATGGTATGTACACAGTGGGCTTTGTTGCAAACCGTTATTCCTTTCCTTGTTCCCTAATTCCATAAAAAATGTTAACTTTAGTCTTTTGAATGAAATTAATTTTATGATAAAGTTGGGATTTTTGACGCTCAATCTACTCTCTCATCCTCAAATCAATAACTTAATTTTTCTTTGAGTCTAATGACTGTTAGGTTTTTTTGGAGGTGGCATCACAATAAAACAACAACAAAAAATTCTCCACATATCCTACAAGCAGATCTTGTCGATAACAACATATTCAAAAAGAGGATGCAGGAGGTATACCTTGTCTTCGATCAAGTCTGATGACATCCCCTTCACATGATGGTGTGCATCGCTCCTCATGTGCATAGATGTTCCTCCTTGACATCCACCGAACATAGTTTTTCAAAATCCATCTCTACGTAGTCCACACAGATGGTATGGAACTCCTCATCGTGATGCCTGAGCCGGCAGGAAGGAGAAACCTTTTCCTTGATGATGTGTTAACCTCATGGTCTCTATCCTTCTCTCTCTATCACACTTGGGGATGATAATGGGTAGGGTTCACGTACAAGAGCGTGTCACAAAATATGGCCATTATGACCCTATAAATAGAAAAGGAAAGAAAGAAGGGTTTCCCTAAATCCCTGGGAAACAAAAGGCCACAGCTGCATTTAGAATGTGCCACTCATAGAATATCAAAAAGACATTTAGAACATTATAGAATCAATTAATTAACCAAATATTCATATTTATTAATTAACTAACTTTCTATCATCCGGATCTAGTCAATCGCTTGGGATTAGCCGGTCAAAATCTAATTAATTGGCTTAAATATTTTAACAAATTAACTTAGACTATATTTGAATATTATTCTAGTAGATTATCCAAAGATTTTAGTAAACAATTTGACTCAGAATATTTCCAATTATATCCACAATTATACTCCTGTTCGAATACATCCTATGTGTGTGACCTTGTAGAATCTAAGTGTTGGCAGTTATATTCATAATCAAATTATGATTTCACAAGCAATGATCGGTATCTAGAAAGACTTCGTTGCTACCCCAAGTAATCAGAGAAGTTGGATAACAACTTAACCTAGTTTTTTCACTAGTGTTACAATGACTATATAATCCTTTTGTCTCTAATATCTAGATTGAATCTGAGGCATGGAAACGTCATCCTCTTGATGTTTGGTGTTTGTTCCTTGATCTAGAGTGGACTTTTGAGATACACATGAACTCAACATCACATATTGACTCACATGAGCATGGCCATGCATTTCATAGTAACTCATTAAGTGTCCAGGTGTTCTCCAATGGGAGGGACAAATTCCATCTATGCCACTCACAATAATCAACATATATCGCAATACACCTAAGCACTACCTGTATAGAAACCCTTTTTAAGGTCATGTTGAGTAGTGTTAAAGAACATTAAACAACATGCAATTATTGTATCGCCTTTATGTCTAAGGACCACAATCACCACTATCACACTCAAATCAGATTATGATCGTCATCATTGGCTTCCATGTATCACACTTAAGGTGGGTCTGTCCAGTATACTTGTTCATAATGATGAACGCATATTTATCCCAATTTTAGCTGCATTATTAATATAATTTAGCATTCATAAAGACTATTGTTCACTAGAATAGCTTAGTTTCAATCTACTTAAGTTTTGATTCTAATTTTCAAGAATTTGATACTTTTCTTGACTCCCTACGTAGGTTTATGGTAATTTGTATCACTCTGAAATAGATTTTGAGCATTTCTAAAAGGCATATCGATGAACAATTTTTGCATCCAAGGATAAATCCAACCCATTAGTGAACCTAGCAATCAACCTTCAAGGATCATCAAGGATCGAACAACCATCAACCTTCTAGCTCGATAGCCCATCGACCCACCTGGTCGACATTTAGAAGAATGACATCCAAACATCTTGATTGTAAGACTCGTGACCTAGGTTTTAGGGTAACCCTATTTTTTGGCTTAATAATGTTCCTATAACCTTGATATAATTTTTTGATATGTAATTAGGGCTTGTAGAGAGCTTAAATTTCAAGTTTGAGCTTGTTTGGATGTGGTTTGTGCTTTATGTGCTAGTTTTGGTGCAAATTGTAATTCACACAAAATAGGGGGTTGATGTGCAATTTGTCACCACTAGGGTGTTCCTTCTCTTTCTTTACATCATCAAGAGGAGAGAGAAATAAGTGGGAACCTTGTTTGATCCTTGGTTGAGGAGTTTCACCCTTAGTGGTGATTAGGGTTGCTATGAATGTTGAGTGTCTCGAACTATGTGTATATGGTGTGTTGTCTTGACCTAGGGTTGGTTTGGAGGGTGTTGCGGTCGAGACACTCCCTCTAGAAGGTGAGTTCATGACCAAGGTGGTCTTGTGTCGAGATGGTTCCCCCCTTATAGGATGTCTCGACCTAGGGTTTGAAGTGACCCCTTATCTTGACCAAGTGGTGGTGTTGGTGGTGTGTGTGTGTTGCAACCATGGAATGGTGATCCATGGGAGGTTTGTGACCACGACCATGTGAGTGACCAAGGTGGTCAAGACCCAACCTAGAGTGTATCACCATGTCTTTCATGTATTGCTAAGGTGGTTGCATGTGTATTTCTTGGGTGCAAAAGTGTCCCTTTGGTACCTTGGAGTGTTGACACATCATCCATTGCCTTCTCTCTCATATCCCCACCTATATAACCCCTTATCTCTTAATTCTTATAACCCTTTCGGCCCTCCATCTTCTTCCTTCTCTTTTACTTGTTCTTGGAACTTGGCGGAGTAAGGAGATCCGTCCTTGGAGCTTGGTGACCAACCTCTTCTTGCATGTGGTGCTTGTGGTGATTATAGCCCATCTTCAACCCTTGGTAAGAGTTTATGTTACTTGATGACAATTTTTTAATATCCTACCTCCATCTTCCTCTCTTTTCTTTTCCTTAGACCACGGTTCCTCCATGGTGGTCGTTTTAAGAGAAATACTTGTCATCACAAGGTCCATAGATCATGTTTTGACAATGCAAACCCAAGTGTGAGGATGGTTTCTTCTCTTTTTCTCCCTTTCTCTTTTGGCTTTGCCTAGAGATTTCTGGTTCTCTTTTCTTGGATCATCTTTGACCTTGGTGTCTTCTCCTTCTTGATGTGATCTTGTGACTGAGAGTAGAGCTTTTGGTGGAATTTCTTCAACCCTTGGATCGTGTGCTTGGAGCTCTTGATCTTGGAGCTTGGAATCCTTGGTGGTGATCTTCTTAAGGTGGGTTATATAACCATTAACCAACTCTATTATTACACTCTTTTATGCATGTTTGCTACTATATTATCCCTAAAAAATTCTTCCTTACCATGCTAGTAGGTAGTGATAACCTCTAGAACTTGTCTGATAGAGATATGTTGCTTGGTTTAGTTGAAATTTAAAACCCTAATCTTCATGCACCCATTTTGTGGTTGATATGATATGGAGGTTCTTCCCTATACTTTGACCATGGTCTTGCTCTCATGCATGGTGTTCATGTGTCTATAAGTTGAAGGGAGTTTAGGTTATGTTTTGGATACCTTAATCGTGGTTATCTCTCCCTTGGATGAGATCTTTTCTTGGTGGTTTCGTGATCTATGACCTAGGGTTTTTGATGATCGTTTGCATGGGTTTATTCTTCATGTTGATCATGATTCTCCTTGGTCTTGTCTTATATTTTGGGACCAAGATGCCATTCGTTTAGGATGGTCAAGACACACATCTCCTTGTTGGTCACAACACATGATGTTGTTAGTAAGGAGTGGGATCCACTCCTTAATAAAAAAAAATTGAAGAATAAAACATCCATTCCGAACACACTCAAAGGTATGTTGGAATAGGTATAAATTTTCCAAATTTATTATGATGGTATGAAAAAGACCAAAGTGTAGAAGCAGAATAAAAATGACTGACTATATGCAACTTTCATAAAAGATTACACAAGTACATTAAAATCTCCCATTAGGTTTTACAACAAGATACAAAAAAAAAGTATCTAGATAGAGGGAAGTCTAAACTACTTCAAATCTATCTGCAAGCAACATCTCCATGATCTAGGTCCATGTTGGAAGCTATGTTCTCCTTGTTCATGTTTAACACCTCGATCTAAACCTGGGTGGTTGGGAAATCACCCAGCAAGAGGGAAAGAAAACAAGGTATGTGTCAAATAATGAAAAGAACAATAGATAAGGAATAACATGAAAGTAAAGGCTAAGATTTCATCAAAAGATGAAGAGAACAAGAGTATGAGGCATAATCAAAATAGATGCTTTCCATAACATTAAAATAGTAAAGGAATTGCATGCATGATTAATATTGACTACATTAACTTAGTAGGGTTGAGGCACCTACCATACCTCAACCTATAGGTGAGGGGAGAATTAATACATTCCCAGTCACATACACATATTTTTATTGGGGAGAATAAGACATTCCCCAGGGAAAATTAATACATGCCCAATCAATGGGTGGATGTACATAAGTACCACTACTATAGCTAAAGAGCCCATAAAATAAACATGCTAGAAAATAAATCATGGCAAGTAAAAGCATCATATCAATTAGAACATGGAAGTAGGGTACAAGACCCCAGAAAAATAATATCATTACCAATTTTGAGGCAATTTAACAAAAGAATCATGAAAAGAGGAAATAGGGTTCATCAAAGCCTAATTAGGGAAATATAGGGTTTGGTCTGCAAATATCCCAACTAAGGGTGTAAGAATGCACATACCTCTCTTACTGATATCAATTACTAACTTTCACCACTTTAATTGAGTCGAAGTTCCACTTTACCTATTTTCAATGTATTAACATGTATTAGAGTACATAGTGCACATTAATGTATATAAACCCTAATTTTAGACCTTTTTAGAAAAACTCAATTTTAGACTCTTAAAACATCACCAATAAACTTACTAATTTCTCCTAATCAAGAAAACATGTTTATATGTTAATTTTGGAGTTATGATTATTAAGATGTAATTTTTATGGATTTTATGCATTAAACTCATTTTACAAAAATCACCCTTCATCAAACCATGAAAACAGACCTTGAAAATATTTTTATTAGATAGATATTAATTTTCAAATTCCAAAACATATTTATTTGTCAGATTTGGATAAGTGGATTAGAAGATATGAATTTTTCAATACTGACCAATAGGAAATTGCCACATCATCAAACCGATCGAGATAATTCAAGAGACAGGGAGAGGGAGAAAACACCATTTGACCCAAGATCAGGTTTGAAGTTGCATAGATAACCAAAGTAGAGCTTCTAGAGAAGGTAAAACAACAAGAAACTAAAATCCTAGAAGAACATAGTAATTAGACATGGAGATTATCGATTTTAAACATAGAAGCATGAGTTTTAAGCATGTAGTAAGCAATAAATGAGATGGTAGTTAACAAAACTCACCTCTAGAAAGGTAAGAAGGTCCAAAAAGAAAGGTTCCCAATATTAGAAGGTCTGCTTGCTCCAAGCCAAGCTCCTTTCTTGAGCAAAGATCACCTTCTCCACTTTAGAGGTGCAAACCCTAGAAAAAGAGCATGGAGATGAGATGTTTTAGGGCTCTGTGTGGAGTTTTACCATGGAAGGTCAAGGTTCCAACCTAGAAGAAGGTGGGAGTAATACTAACAGCATGCAAATAGGGAAGAAAAGGTGGATACTTACTAGTTTTGGTCAAATATCACCAAGGAGGAGCTTAAGAAATCCTAAGTAGAGAAATTTGGAACCCTAGGAGCCTTCTTCACCAAAGGTAAGCACTCTCTTTTACCTTGGGATAGCACCTTCGTGGTCAAATAGAATAGGAATGATTCTATAAGCTAAGGGAAAGAGAAGGAGATGACTGATTCTTGGATTGGGAGGTGGGAAGGGGTAGGCATAGCTTTATAAAGAAGTGGGCAAGCATGAGGTGTCTATGGGACTTTCTATGTGTCCTTAGGCTAGACATAGAGACTTCTTGTATATCCAAGTCGGTCATAAAAGCCCATGGATACATCTAGGCCATCTCCACCATCCTACAATCAAAGAAATAACCTCATTGGTTGATAGCTTTTAAAGATAAGCTCATTTATAAAGAGGGTAATCCCTAAAATGCCCTTGGAAAGAAACACCTTCAAACCAAGGTGCAACTGGGTGCCCCATGGTTAAAAAACTCTAAAATGGTAAGGGAATATCTAAATATTATAACTCATGTGACAAATTACAAAGAAAACCTCTGAATTGGGTAAGTTGCATAAAAGTCCAAAATGTGCATATAATTGCATAACTTGCACAAATAGCATCCAAATAGGACCAAACTTGAAAATTCATCTTGTCTCATGATTTCAAAACACCTCACTGGGTTATATGAAGGTTTATAGTACTTAACTATGGTAGTTAAGCTTGTTCAAAACATTAGGTGAGGTTTGGGGCCTTACACTTCTAACATGGATTTTTTTACCATTGTTCCACTTAAATGGTGATTTTATATTTTAGATCCTTAAATAAGATTTTACCAAGGTATGTGTGCATAAACCATTCCATTGGTATAATTATTGAACAATTGTTCACCAAACCACTATAATTCCATAATTTAAGCATTTAGGCCAAAAAGGATAGAAATGATAGGAAAATATTGGGAAAGGGCCAAAAAGAGAATATGTCAACGTTTTAGTATGTTACATTAGTGGTCTTTTTAGCCCCTATTTTGGTAGGGTTGTTGCCCAAGTAGTGGGGTTGCGACTAGGTGACCTTCTATCACGCCATGTTGCTAGGTTGAGGATGAGACAACCATGTCTTGAGATCGAGACATCTCTAGGTAGCGATAGTTGGGAATGGTTGGAGCCCTAAACCTAGGTGTCTCAGTCAAGACACTCTAGATGTCACAGTCACAACATGGTCTAGGTGTTGTGGTCATGACCTAGAGGTTGGATGGTGGTCGAGACACATGATGATGATGGTGGTTGACGGGGTATGCTTGGATAAATAATGATACATTTGTATGAGTGATGTATAGGAGACATAGAGTGTTGTTTAGATGATATCTAATCAACTCTAATAATGTTCCTTTACCCTAATATACTCCAAGATGATGGGAGGTGGTGAATCTTGGGTTGATGATTGAACCTAGCTTTGTAAACCCTAATAGGCTAAGAAAGAACCATAACTCTAACAATGTGCAATTATCATGCTTGTTTATCTTTCATGGAATTGCTATGGTTGTAATGTTATCTATCTTATTTATGAACTCCTAACCATGCAGGTGTTATGATCTTGATTAATCATAGTTAGTGTATGCTATGATGACTATGATATGAAATGGGTTGAATCTGCCGTCATGAGGCATGTTGAAGCACTTATGATATAGGAATGATGTGAATGGGTCCTATGACTTGGCAGTGGCTTGTTGCCTATTCTGATGTGAGTTTGTCAGTCGGTACTTCCAACGGACATATCTTGATGAGAATAAATCCCAGTTTGAGCTTATCAGGAAAGGATCCATGATGATAAATGAGTATGAGGCTAAGTTTAGGGAGCTTCTTCAGTTCTATCCTTGCATGGTTTCTATGGATGATGAGAGGATTCAACATTTTGAGAAGGGGTTGGATATTGAGTTGTCTATCCTGGCTACTCCTTTGGATAATCAAGAAAGGTTTTCCATGTTTGTGGAGTCTATTCAGAGGATAGAGAGATCTATGATAGAGAAACGAGAGGTGAGTGCCAAGAAGAGGCGTGCACAGTTCCAAGGACAGTCATCTAAAGGTTTTAAGAATCCAAGGTTTTCTACACTGCTAGCACCATAGAGGTTTAGTTTGTAGACACAATGGTCACTAAGTAAAGGAAGAGGTCGTAGCCTTCCTCCTATTGGATCTCATAACACATGATCAGTGTCAGTGACGGGGCTGCCTAGGCCATAGTTTGAGACCCGAGCTTGCCACAAGTGTGGTCAAGTAGGACATCTGAGGTAGGAGTGCTCAGTTAGAGATGATGAGGTGACCCAACAACTGAGGTAGTGCTAGTAGGGATCATAGAGGCAATAGTTAAGAAGTGTAGGAGGACAAGGATGTGGACAAGTATCACAGGCCGGATCATCTACTCAGGGAAGCAGAGGACGGGAGTGAAAATAGGAAATGACTAGATTCTATGCCATGAGTCAGCCAGAGGCTGGGGTCAACTTGTGAGTAGTGACATGTCATTCAGATTTGAATTCTTCTTGCTTCCTATCTGTTTTGGTTGACCCAGGTGCAACACATTCTTTTATCACTCATGGAGTGCTTGATCGTTGTCTTTTTCCTGTTAGTCATAGGAGAGATAGTTTTTTGTTAGAAACCCCATTAGTTAGTTCTGTAGTATTGTAGGAGGTTCCTATGTCCTTCGTTTTTCAAGGAATAACATTCAAGTGGATCTCTTACCACTTGATATGCATAGATTCGATGTAGTCCTTGGAATGGACACCTTGGAGATGCATAGAGTAGTCTTGGATTGTGGTTCCAAGAAGGTGACATTTGTGGATGGTGATAAGATGTGGATCTTCCAAGGAGATAGGAAGATTCTTCTGACGTGTCTGGTGTCGACGGTGGTGGCAGAGAAGCTATTAAGGCAGGCTTATGAGGCATTTTTGGCACATGTGCTGAATATTGAGGCAAGGAGTCCTTGTATTCAAGAGGTTCCATTTGTCAGGGAGTTTGAGGTCATGTTTCCTAAGGAATTTCCAGGCGTTCCCCCGCCCCAAGAGATTGATTTTGAGATCAATCTAGTTCCAGGCACACGCGTAATAGCTCGGACACCATACAGGATGGCTCCAAGCGAGATGGTAGAGTTGAAGAGACAGCTGCACAAGCTGCTGAACAAAGGTTTTATCAGGCCGAGTACATCATCGTGGGGTTCTCTAGTACTGTTCATGAAGAAGAAAGATAGGCCCATGAGGTTGTGCATAGACTACATACAGTTGAATAAGATGACGATAAAAAACAAGTATCCCTTGCCAAGGATATACGACCTATTTGATCAATTGTGTGTTGCGACAGTGTTCTTGAAGATAGACCTGAGGTCATGATACCATGAGTTGAGGATCAAGGAGGATGACATGCCTAATTCAACTTTTAGGATGAGGTATGGTCGCTATGAGTTTATGGTTATGCCGTTTGGGCTAACCAATGCATAGGCAATGTTCATGGACTTGATGAGTAGAGTGTCATGGCCTTTTCTTGATCAGTTTGTGGTGGTCTTCATAGATGACATCTTAATATATAATTGTGACAACCAGCAACATGAACAACATCTTCATCAGGCATTGACCTTGTTGAGGAAACATCAGTAGCTTTTTGCAAAGTTTAGCAAGTGTGAGTTTTGGCTAAAAGAGGTGGCTTTTCTGGGTATGTTATCTCTGTTGAGGGTGTTCATGTGGACCCCAAGAAGGTTGAGTATGTGATAGAGTGGGATCATCCAAAGATATCGATAAAAGTGTTCAGTTGATTCAGCCCTATTTTAGGGCTTCATCTTGTGTCATTTTGCATTTCAATCACATCTATACCTGTTAGATTACATGTTATTTCCCTCAATATGCATATTTGTGTAAAATTAACTTATGGACATTATATGTATGTTTTTCAGGCATTTGGACCACGTTTTATGGAAGAGAGAGAGAAGAGTGATCCTAGGGTTTATCTACCCTTGGAGGAGCCCAAAGTGAAGTCTAATACTCCATCAACCTACCCCTAGTGGCCAAAGACCCATAGAAGCAAAGATATCCAACGAAATATAAAGAATCAAGCCCAAGTGCAGCGGCAGACAACACCACGGCTATGTAGCAGAGAATGGTCGTATAAGGGATAGCCACCATAGTCGTGCCATCTAGCATGATCGTGCTACATAACTGAAGAATGGGCATGGCACATCACCACGACCACCATCACCTAGCTCAGTACGACTGTGCCATCCACCACGGATGTGCTACCCTCAAACCACTACGGTCGTGGTGACCACCACGGCAGTGGTGACCGCCGTGACCGTACAGTTTTAGTGCAAAAATGACCACCAACCTGACATTTGACCATTTTAATTCACACGATCATTGTACCCCACCACGACCGTGCTCACCCCTACTCACCACGGCTATGGTGATCCACCGCGACCGTTCTACACAGAAAACCTACCCATTTTTCCACTATTTTCCCCATTTTGCCCCTACTTAACCTAGTGCTTCCCCCACACCTATATATACCTAGGTGGTGTTTGGGGCATGAGGTTTGATACCCTACAACCACTCTAGCCTCCCCATTTTGTCCTCCATCCATTCCCACCTCATTCCACCTCCATTTCACCATTTCCACCATTAAAACTCCACTTTCCTTCCATTTCCACCCTTTTCCACCATAAATCCATGCCATTCACCTACCTTGGAGGAGGGAGATCGAGCTACAGCTGATAGTAGGTGTAGGAGGAGTCTTCACCGAGCTCATCATGGCTTTTCACCCCTCTACTCATTCTTTCTCCTTTCTTTTTGTATTTTTCTTTGTTAGGAGTAGCTAGGACCCTTGGGCGGGCTGTTTGGGGTGTAAAATGTTACTTTGATACCATGTTGGGGGGAAATGACATGTAAACTTTGTAATTCCATTTGATAATGATTATGTTCTATTTTTGTCTCATTCTCCATGAATTTCTTGTTGGTTTGTGTGTGAAATCACCTAGGAATTTAGGAAAATTGCTTATATATGTGAATTATGGGATTTGCCCCTAGGTCCAATTCTTGGATCCCTAGTCTACCTCCTATATTCCTATATACTAATCAATATCCCTAAACCTAAGTGAGAAATCTAAGTATCTATATTAGATAATTCTAGTGCAATTAGCATGGAGCCTTCTTAAGGCTAGAATATGGGGGAATTGGGGTCCAAAGCCTTAATTTCACCTCCCCATTACTACCCTCAGCCCCTAATTGCCCTAGGAGTGTCTAGTATAGAAACCTAGACTTGATTAGACTCTAATTGAATTAAACCTAATTCCTAACCCAATTGAGCCTCGCAAGGGTAGTAGGGGGTGTTAGGGACTAGTTCCCCTATACACAACCTACCATATCCACGACCAGTTAGTAGCTTAGATTAATTCATTAGACTCTAACTTTTTGTTTGGTTTGGATAATATAAATGGAATCATAATGTTCATATGTCACCCCCCAACTTAAGTGATAAGTGCAACCCCTAAACAGCCCACACCTTCATTAATTGCTTTAAAACCCTAGTTTTTATCTTGCCTATCTAGTGTTAGCTTGGTTAGCTCTTTTCTTGCTTAGTTAGCTTCTTGCCCTATTTTTACCTTGTTCTTGCTAGTTTAGCTCTTTACTTTCTCTTGTGCTTTTATTTTTCCTTCCTTAGTGTAAATTGCCTTTTCATACCTAGCTTAGTATTTTCTTGCATACTTAGTCTTAATCTAGTCTAGGGTTAACTTAGATTTCATTCTCGCCTTTAATTGCATTCTTTCTCACCTAGTTTAACAATCAAATCACCTTTAAACCCTTAACCTTAGTCTCTATAGTATGAACCCAGCCATACTAACCTAGCCCTAGTGCCCCCTTTTCTCCCTCAGGATCGACCCCTATGCTTGCCCTTCATCTATGTTACAATAGTACCACGTGCGCTTGCGGGTGACCTATTTGGTATTATGATCGACTTGATTAGGGTTAATATGAATTTTGAAAGATCCACACGTGTGTTCGAGTCTAGTGGAGTGCATGTAGTCACCCCTTGTTGACTAGTGTGTACACCTCTAGCACGATGCACCAAGCTTTCTGGAGAAAGCTTGGTGCGTTGAGCCAGAGGTGTACACACTAGCCAACAAGGGAAGACTAGATGCACTCCACGAGACTTGAACACACCAAGTTTTCTGGCATCGTTGTCGGGGAGAAAGGCGCTCGACCCAGCTAGTTAGTTTTGCTTTGACTTTTCCTACTGCCCTCATCATTGCTATTCTTTATTCATTATTCTTTGCATTCTTTATGTATATTGGTTTTCTAACTTGTTCTCTTTTTTTTTGTTTTGCTTTGTGCATGTGACAAGACACTCGGGAGGAAACAAGATGGAAGGCCAAAATGCACCCCACAAGCCCTTTCAAGACTACTTCATGCCTAGAAACTACAAATTGCCAATTGCTAACAAGGTTGATCAAATGCCAGGGGAGAAATTCTCTATTCCTCCAGGTCTTCTTGGGCTCCTACCCATCTTCTATGATTTAGAGAGTGAGAACCCCTACAAGCACTTGGACTCCTTTCTTGAAGTATGCTCCACCTTCAGGATGTCGACGGCTAGTGATGATACAATCCAGTTGACCTTGTTCTCTTTCTCCCTCAAAGATAGAGCTAAAGATTGGTATGACTCAAGAAGGGACATAATGAGTTGGGAAACAATGAATAATTCCTTCTTGAGACAATTCCACTCTACAATAAGGTTGACACAAATGCGACGTGCCATGACAAGTTTTAGTCAAATGGGCAATGAGCAGTTTCATAATGCATGGGAGAGATTTAAGAAGCTTTTGAGAGAGTGCTCGCACCATGAGATCCCTTTGTGGAAGCTAGTTCAATCATTCTAATCTGGTTTGTCTCTAAAGGACCAAGACATAGTGGACTCTTCTTGTGGAGGAGTTTTCATGGTTAGGCCACCTGAGGAGATATGGCCTTTGTTTGAGTAGTTGGCTGAAGGATCAAGAATTCAAGCTTCTAGCATGATGAATGAAAGAGGGTGTGCCTTTGGTGTGACACCTCATGATGACTCAATCCTGCAAGTGATGAAGATTCTTGGTGACATGGTGAGCTTCATGAAGAACCAGGTGACAAATGTTCCTTGCCACCTGATTAATTCTATTGAGTTCTATGGTGAGGAAAAGAAGACACCTCACTCCTATAGCTATGAAAAGCCACAAAGTACAAAATATAGCTCAAGGTTTGAGGAAGAAGTTCTCTCTAGATTGAAAATATTTGATGATGTTCAAAAAGATGTTGCAAGACTAGAAGAGAAAGTAGAGTAGCTATCTTCCATAATTTCTCTCCAAGAAGAAAAGTTGTCTTCAAAGCCCATCATGAGCTACCATGAAGCAAGTGGACCCATGCCCTCTTCTCAAGTTTTCTACAATCCACCTCCCATGCAAAGGCATCCCATCTACCATTTCCAAGGTGATCCCAAGCCTTATACTCCACCTCCCCCTCCATCACCACCATTTTCCCAACAATTCACCTTCCAACCTCAATTCTCCCCTCCACCTCAATTTCAACCCCAAGTGTCACCTCCACCTCCTCCACAGCCACAACTAGCTCCCCCTCTCCACCATGAGAAAGCAAGTGTTGTGACAGTTCTAAGGAGTGGGAAATCTCTTGAGTATCCCACAATTCAAAGAAAGGTTGATAAAGCAAAGCAAAGGCAGCCAAGTGGTGATTTTGTGATTGATATTGCTAAAGATGATGTTGTGATACTGCATGTTGAGTTTGGGATTCCATGTGATCAACCACATATCCCTTTTGTAGGTTCTACCATCCCAAGTGTTCTGCCTCATATTCATGCAAGTACGGAAAAAAATAGTGATCCTCCATTCGTAGAAGCACTAGATGAGCCACCAGAATTGAAAAGGAGGCAAAAGCACAATGTTGATATTCTTGAGGTGTTTCGCCAAGTGAAGGTGAACATTCCACTTTTGGATGCTATCAAGCAAATCCATTCATATGCCAAGTTCCTCAAGAACCTATGCACTGTGAAAAGAAGGTCAACAGGGAGGAATCCAAAGAAGGTGAGATTGATTGAACAAGTGAGCTCCATCATACAACATTCACTCCCATGAAGAGAAAAGACCTAGGAGCCCCACTCATACCTAGTTACATTGGGGGACATCACATAGACATGTCCTTACTTGATTTGGGATCTATTGTGAATTTGATGCCATACAATGTTTATATTGAGCTGGGCTTAGGCAAGTTGAAGTCGGCACATTGCACTCTCTAATTGGTGGATAGATCCATAAAAGTGCCTAGGGGTAGAGTGGATGATGTCTTAGTGATGATAGATAAAGAAAAAGGCACAATGTTCCTGGTGGATTTCATTATACTTGATATGGAGCAAGAGGATAGGAAGATTCCCATCATCTTGGGAAGGTCGTTCTTATCTACAGCTGATGCCGACATTCATGTGCGTAGTGGCACTATGATAGTCTCATTCATGGACATGAAGATCAACATCAACATGTATAAGATCCCAACCCGGCGAGTCCGAGATGGGGATATTGGACATGATCACTTCACAAGTCCAAATGGGCATTTGAGAGGAGGATACCAAGGTGAAGAAAGTGGTGATGATTGTTATGATGAAAGGGATGAGGAAGCTAGACTGAGTGCAAAGGAGGGATGCATGTTTTGCAAGAATGGACACATGAGAATTCCAAACAGATGAATGAATGAAGAATCACCAAGAAGCCTAGTTGAAGGCAAAAATTCAGCGCTTGTGGGAGGTAACCCACCTAGGTTTGAGAATTTCTGACCGAACCTTACATTTTTGATACTTTTGCTTTGTTTTTACATTTTTTTCCAAGAAAACACACACATACTTGTATTTGATAGTTTTTGTGTAGTTTTGAGATGTGCAGGTGAGAATAGAGTGAAATGAAGAAGAATGGATGAAATTTTGACAAAGAATCAATGGAAGATCAACTTGAGATCAAAGTATTGATGTTTGAACAAGATTTGAGTGTCATACTACAGTCATAGTGCCCACCACGACCGTGGTGACATGGAACGACCATGGTGGTGCACTCACTTTCAATAGGGAAATCATCAGAATTTGAGAAAATCAATTAAGTATAGAATCAGGGCAGAACGACCGTGCAAGGCAGCACGGTCGTGCTACCTAAAGCCACCATGGTCGTGCCACACATCACGACCATTTTGCAGCCCGATTCAAGCAACTTTAGTCAGAATTTTGCAAAATTCCAAGTCACTTGCTCATTTTTCCGAAGAACAGAACGGTTGTGCTCCATGCCCTAGCACCCGTGTAGCCTTCCACCCACCTTCTTTAACCCTCGAATCTTCACCAAATCACCCTCAAATCATTATGAATCATTACCCCACCATTTCTAATACCTTAATCTCTAGATTCCACAATTTCCATCCACAAAATCACCATTTTATCTCCATTCCACCCCAACATCCCCATTCTTTGGAGAAGTTCAAAATTTGTTAATTTTACCCCCATTTTTAGCAAGGATGAATAAATTTGCAAAGAGAGTAGTGGAGAAGACTAGGGGTATCATCTCCTATCAAAGGAAACTGAAGAACAGCAACCCTCGGTTGGCAGAGCCCGAATTGGATGCCTTGGTGGATCCTATCACGGAAGAGACCTCCGCACAACCACGACAGAGGACATTGTCATCGTCGAGAGCATCACAACCACTGTCGTTTGCTTCCCGGCCCTCTGTCTCATCTGAGAGACCTTCAGCTTCAGCACCACAACCATCCATTTCTTCGGCAGTGCAGTTGCAGCCAGAGCCACAGCCACGACCACGTCGGTGGCTCTTGCTTGATGAGGAAGAGGATGCAGAGATGCCAGATACTGAGCAGCATGAGATACCACAACATCGCCCCCATCCACAGCCCGAGGTCACTACTGGCAGGGAAAAGGAACCTAAGCACCCAAAGTGTTTGACACACAAAGTGATAGCAACTCACTATGTGTGCAAAGCAACGATGGAAGCTATGGGCTTCTACTCCTATTTTCAGGGCCTGATGGAGAAGATGGGATTATTTGAGATCTTAACACTACAGTAAGAGTCGTATATTGAGTTGACTCAACAATTCTTTGCTACACTGGAGAAAATGACTGATGATGGTGAGAATGCCATTAAAGTGATGATTGGGGACAAGAGGTGGAACATAACCTCAAAGCTTCTGAATCAGATTTTTTCCCCGAGTGAAGATATGACAGCCCTCCTAGATGGAGGAAAGATAGAGAATGACTCCAGTTCCACATATCTGTCAATGTGGAAATACTTCACCGGACAGAGTACTTTTGTAGAGGGGAAATCCAAGACAAGTGCTATCCATAATCCATTCCTCCGCTATGTTCAGAAGGTGTTAGTAAACACCATTTTTGGTAGGTATGAGAACCAAAGAAGTTGCACAAAGAAGGATCTTTTTGAACTTGGTTGGATGACTAAGGAGAAGCATGTGAACCTAGGAGCTTTAATTATTGAGCATATGAGGACAATCCCTTCCAAGAGAACAAATCCATTTGTAATGGGAGGGATTGTGACATCCATATCCACTGCCTTAGGACATGACGTGATAGGTTACACAAAGGAAGATGGAGGAAAGTTGGTTGACTTGCATTACTTGGCTCGCTCTTCCATGATCATAGTCATGGAGTAGAAGATCATCTACCAAGTCAACCCACCATACCCAAGAGTCCCCTTGGAGCTGCCCTACCATGCTCCACCCCTTGTGGCACAGTATGGACCCACTCAGGATTTTTTAGAAAAAATGAGGAGGTATGAGGAGGAGAACCCCAAAGGAGATGGCATCCCTGAGGTGATTTATGGAGAGGGCCTAGGAGAACCCTCAAAGGAAGTAGAGCAGAGACAGGCGGTGGAGGATAGAGTGGCACTACGAGTGAGACAGAGAGATGAGAGGATAGGGGTGTCGGAGCCACAATAGCCCTCAGTGAATGCATATGATATGGGTACCATTCATGCACAGTTGGAGGGCATTCAGGCGACGCAAGATAGGATACTACAGGCACAGGAGGGCTTTCAGCGGACATAGGATGCCATGTGATTGGACCATCAGTAGATGCATTACCAGGTCAACCATCTTTACCAGTTCCAGAATGCCCAGGCCCAGAGGAACCCACAGTGGGGTGAAGACTGGTGGAGTTCTTTAGCAGCATTTCAGGACAGCTATCCGCCTCCACAGTCAGACTACTGGGGTGCCTACTATAGATAGGGAGGATCACCCCCACCACCACCACAGTGATTGTCTACCCTATCATCCTAGACTTTAGTGTTATGCTGAGGACAACATGATTCAAATGTTTGGGGTGGTAGGGCGATATGTCCTTGTTCCATTTTCACACATATTGTATCCCACCTACTGTTTACTTTTTATTTGTTGTTTTTCCATTGTTTTCTTGTTTTGTTATCTAGTTTAGAGTTTACTATTTTGCATGCCTACATGCCATGTACTTTGCTTTCTTGTCATTTTTGCGTAATTTTCAAAAAAAATTGCACCTTTTTTCCATGCATTGCATATCATGTAGATTTTTGGTAATTTTTGTATGTTTCAGCTAGGATTTGCTTGTTTGCTAATTTAAGTTCAACAATATAGGCTTAGATGTGATTGTAGGTAACCTGGCACCGTTTGGCCAATTTTGCCCAAATTTGAGATTTCTTGTCTAAAAAGTGTGTTTCAATCCAATCTCTACTTTTTGGATTAGAAATGATGACCTTTGACAAATGCAAGTGAATTATCATTGTTTGTTGCTAAATGGTATCAATTCTTGACTTTTTACATATGCATCACCTCTCTTGTGTTTGTAGATGATTTGGTTGAATTGTGATTTGAGAAAACTATGAGTGCTTAGTGCCTATGAAATCACTTGATTGAATACCTTATGTTGAGAATCATGCCAATGATCCCTCTTTGACCCGACTCTTCACTCACCATCTTCTTACCCCTCCGCCTCATGAAAGGATGCCAAAATGCACATATCACCCGTGGCCACCTCTAAAAGTTTGGGGTGGCCACATCTACATCTCACTGTGTCACTCTCATCACCATACACCCTATCTACTCCAAGGGCAAAGAAAAAGAAAAGAAAATAAAAGGGTGCTCCTGTTTAAGATCATTCAAATAAAGAAAAGATGAGTGTTCTATGTAATAGCACTCCAAAATCTTACCGCAACCCTTTCTTCCATCTTTATACCCATTGAGCTAAGAGACATCAAACCTAGCTCATTTTGCCCTTTTCCGCAGCCACGTGGGTCATTTGGTGTGATTTAAAACATAAGGTTGAAAGGATGAAGGTGAAATAGCACTCCTGGTCATCCTTGATTAACACCATCATGAAATAGTTTACCTAGAACTACATGAAAGAAATATGGATAGCTTGTGTGTTTTATGCACTATATTTGAAGTTCATATGCTTTGTGATTTTTTCACAATTAGTTTTTGAAAGAAGGAGAGGAGAGAGGTGGAATGCATGTACTTAGTCACTATTGATCCTATTCAGCAATAATCATTCTTTACATTGCATTTTTCATTTCTTACTTGTGAAAGTTTTGGAGAGATTGAGTTGGAGCATACTTGAGGACAAGTATGTTTCAAGTCTGGGGTAGTCATTCAGCCCTATTTTAGGGCTTCATCTTGTTTCATTTTGCATTTCAATCACATCTATACCTATTAGAATACATGTTATTTCCCTCAATATGCATATTTGTGTAAAATGCACTTATGGATATTATTTGCATGTTTTTCAGGAATTTGGACCACGTTTGATGGAAGAGAGAGAGAAGGAGTGATCCTAGAGTTTCTCTACCCTTGGAGGAGCCCAAAATGAAGTCCGATGCTCCCTCAACCTACCCCTAGTGGCCAAAGACCCATAGAAGCAAAAATGTCTAAGGAAATCTAAAGAATCAAGCCTAAGTGCAGTAGCAGACAACACCACAGTTGTGCATCAGAGAATGGTCGTGCAAAGAACAACCACCACGGCCATGCCACCTAGCACGGTCATGCTACATTATTGAATAACGAGCATGGCACATCACCACGATGACCATCACCTAGCTCACCATAGTCGTGCCAACCACCACAATCGTGCTACCCTCAACCCACCATGACCGTACCAGTTTCAGTGCAAAAATGACCACCAACTTAACGTTTGACCATTTTAATTCACACGATCATTGTACCCCACCACGACCATGCTCACCCCTACTTACCATGGCCGTGGTGATCCACCACAGCCATTTTATTCACAAAACCTACCCATTTTGCCACTGCTTTCCCCATTTTGCCACTACTTAACCTAGTGCTTCCCCCACACCTATATATACTTAGGTGGTGGCTGGGGCACGAGGTTAGCTACCCTACAACCACTCTAGCCTCCCCATTTCATCCTCTATCCATTCCCAACTCATTCCACCTCCATTTCACCATTTCCACCATCAAAACCCCACTTTCCTTATGTTTCCACCCTTTTCCACCATACATCCATGCCATTCGCCTACCTTGGATGAGGGAGATCGAGCTACAACTGCTAGGAGGTGGAGAAGGAGGAGTCTTCACCAAGCTCATCATTTCTTTTCACTCCTCTACTCATTATTTCTCCTTTCTTTTTATATTTTTCTTTGTTATGAGTAGCTAGGCCCCTTGGGTGGGCTGTTTGGGGTGTAAAATGTTACTTTGATACCATGTTGGGAGAAAATGACATGTAAACTTTGTAATTCTAATTTCTAATGATAATTCTCTATTTGCATCTCATTCTCCATGAATTTCTTGTTGTTTGTGTTCACCTAGGAATTTAGGAAAATTGCTTATATATGTGAATTATGGGATTTTCCCCTAGGTCCAATTCTTGGATCCTTAGGCTACCTCCCATCTTCCTATGTCCTAATCAATCTCCATAAACCTAAGTGAGAAATCTAAGTAGCTAGATTAGATAATTCTAGTGAAATTAGCATGGAGCCTTCTCAAGGCTAGAATGTGGGGGAATTGGGGTCCAAAGCCTTAACTTCACCTCCCCATTACTACCCTGGGCCCCTAATTGCCCTAGGAGTGTCAAGTCTAGAAACCTAGACTTGATTAGACTCTAATTGAATTAAACCTAATCCCTAACCCAATTGAGTCTCGCAAGGGTAGTAGGGGGTGTTGGGGACTAGTTCCCCTATACACAACCTAGCATATCCATGGCCAGTTAGTAGCTTAGGTTAATTCATTAGACTCTAACATGTTATTTGGTTTGGATAATCTAAATGGAATCACAATGTTCCTATGTCATCCCCCAACTTAAGTGATAAGCGCAACCCCTAAACAGCCCACACCTTCATTAATTGCTTTAAAATCCTAATTTTCATCTTGCCTAGCTAGTGTTAGATTTGTGAGCTCTTTTCTTGCTTAGTTAGCTTCTTGCCCTATTTTTACCTTATTCTTTCTAGTTTAGTTCTTTACTTGCTCTTGTGCTTTTCTTTTGCTTGCCTTAGTGTAAATTGCATTTTCATACCTAGCTTAGTCTTTTCTTGCATACTTAGTCTTAATCTAGTCTAGAGTTAACTTAGATTTCATTCTCACCTTTAATTGCTTTTTTGCTCACTTAGTTTAACAATCAAATCACCTTTAAACCCTTAACCCTAGTCTCTATAGTAGGAACCCAGCCAAACTAACCTAGATCTAGTGCCCCCTTTTCTCCCTGAGGACCGACCCCTACGCTTGACCTTCACCTATGTTACAATAGTACCTCGTGCGCTTGCGGGCGACCTATTTGGTATTGTGATCGACTTGATTAGGGTTAATATAAATTTCAAAAGATCCACATGTGTGTTTGAGTCCCGTGGAGTGCATCTAGTCACCCCTTGTTGGCTAGTGTGGACACCTCTAGCTCAATGCACTAGCAGCTTTCTAGATTGGGCAGGCTAATACATGAGGTTCATCAAGAACTTCAGTTCTATGGCTCTACCACTGACTAAGTTGACAAGGATGTGTTGTTTGTCTGATAATGTCAGCATGCTTTTCTGATGTTGAAGTTGAAGTTGACGAGTGCACCGATTTTGGTTTTACCTGAGCAAGGAAAATGATACATCATCTTCTGTGATGCCTCCAGGAATGGTTTGGGTTGTGTGCTGACGCAAGATAATAATGTTGTTTCTTTTTCTTCTTGACAACTTAAAAAATAGGAGGAGAACTACCTGACCCACAACCTGGAGTTAGTTATTGTGCTTCATGCCTTGAAGACCTGGAGACACTACCTCTATGGCAAGAAGTGTCAGATCTTCATGGATCACAAGAACCTGAAGTATATCTTTTCACAACATGAGTTGAATATGAGGTAGTGGTGCTGGATGGAGCTAATCAAGGATTACCACTACACGATTGATTACCATCTACGGAAGGCAAATGTCATGGAAGATGCACTGAGTAGGAAGTCCTCTTCATCCTCATCTTTAGAGAAGGTGCAGTTGTGTTCCTTGACATTCTACAAGTAAGAAATGTTGATCTCCCTTAAGCTGGAAGTTTCCTTCCTAACAGGATTGTTAGCACAATTGCAAGTGAAACCCACGCTGAGACCACAAATCATAATAGAACAACAGGTTGATTCTGTGATATAGCAGATTAGATTAGATTTTGGCAGTAAATAGTGTGATGGCTTCCACAAATCAGATGACGGGATAGTGTGTTACCATGGTAGAGTTGTGGTTCCTGATGTTGAAGATATGAGGAAGATGTTTCTGGAGAAAGCTCACTCGTCCATGTACGTTATGCACCCAAGTAGCACCAAGATGTATCATAACCTCAAAGGCATGTACTAGTGGCCTGGCTTGAAGCAAGATGTAGTTGAGTTCCTTACGAAATGTGTTGTGTGTCAGTAGGTTAATGCCAAGCACCAGAAGCCTATAGGGACGTTGCAACTGTTGCCTATCCCACAATGGAAATGGAATCATGTGACCATTGACTTTGTTGTTGGTTAACCTAGGACATCCAAAGGTCATGATTCCATCTGGGTGATCATTGGTAGGTTGACCAAGTTAGTGCATTTACTTCCTACAAAGACAACATATACAACTGAAAAGCTTGCCCAAATCTCTGTTGATGTGATAGTGCATTTGCATGATGTTCCAACAACTATTGTGTCTAATAGAGGTCTTAGTTCTTCAATCACTTTTGGGAGCGATTGCACACAACTTTGGGTACACATTTGAGGTTTGGCACTGCTTTCCACCGACAGAAAGATGGTCAATCTGAGAGGACCATTCTAACCTTGGAGGATCTGTTACGAGCATGTGTTCTTTAGTTTTTGGGCAGTTGGGATGTACACCTCGGTCTGATAGAGTTCACCTATAATAACATTTATCAGCAAAGCATCAACATGGCACCATATAAGGCATTGCATGTGAGACATTGTATGTCTTTGTTTTGTTGGTATGAGATAGGAGAATATCAATATCTTGGTCATGAGCTTGTGCAGCAAATGACAGAAAAGATCAAGGTGATTCAACAGTAGTTGAAGGTAGTACATGACAAGTAGAAGTCATATATGGACAACCAGTATAGACCGATGGAGTTCCAATTGAGAGATAGAGTGTACCCCAAGGTCACTCCTTAGAAAGGTGTTTTGAGGTTTGGGAAGAAGAGTAAGTTGGCTCCTAGGTTTATGGGATCTTACTATGTGGTGGCACGTGTTGGGAAGGTGGCCTACAAGTTGGAGCTACCACTTGAGTTGCATAGGTCACATCCAATGTTTCATGTGAGTATGATGAGGATTGTGTAAGGACCCTAACCTGCGTTTAGGGTTTACCCTGTTTATTTTGCTTGATCTTGGTGCTTTGGTGCTTGCTAATCACCTTTGAGTGGTGATTAGGGTTTTGTTGTGCTTTGTTGAGAGTTCGAGGGGCTACCTGCAAATAACCCAAGTTTAGGGTTTTGTGTGCAGGTTTGCCATCTTGTGAGATGTTTTCCCTCTTTGCTTCCTCTAGGGTTGAGAGGAAGGCGTGGGCTTGTTGTTTGAGTCCTTTGGGCCTGAGTTGAGCTTGTTTGGGCCTTGGAGTTCCTTGTTTGGGCTTGCTTGAGCCTTGTGTCGCCCAGGGCAGGTAGTGTGTCGCCCATTTGCTTGGTGTGTCGCCCAGTAGCTCTTGTTGTGTCGCCCAGATGGCTTGGCTTGGTTGATGGACACATGGTGCACATCTTGGACAAGTGCCTTATGGCTTGCTTGAGAGGTGGCTTGAGTTGGTGGACATGTGTCCCTTGGGTGGGCGACACATAGCATGGTTGTACCTTGGTTTCTCCTCCCCTTCTTCCTATATAGGTAGCTCTTCTCCTTGCCTTAGTCTCCTTTTCTCTTTTGGTCTCCCCTCCACCCTTGGTGCACGATATCCCTCTCCATCTTGCTTGTGTTGCCCGATACACTTCCTTGGAGCTGAAGTGGTGGCCGATACACCTTCCTGGAGCAGCTTGGTGGATGATAGCTTTGGTCCTTGGAGTGCTTTGGAGATTTGGTGGCTGACAACCTTGGAGCTCAAAGTGCATCTTCTTCCATGGATCTTAAGGCGGGTTGCATAGTTTCTAACCCTAATTCTCTTACCTCTAGCTTTAACCTTGTTACATGTTAGTAGACTAGCTTAGTTCCTTTCTTGTGCACCTTTCTTATATACCTTAGTGGCCGATATCCCTCTCTTGGGTTTAGGGTTCCTTGTATACCTTGCTTTTTAGGGTTTGTGCTCCCTTGTGTTGGAGGTTGAAGGTGACCTAGGGTTGGGCGATACCCTCCTTCCTTGTGAGTGTGTTGGGCGACACACTTGCCTTTAAGTTGAACGATATGAGTGTTCTTGGGTTGAGCAACACCTTTGTTCTTTGTGTTGGCCGATATGATGATTTAGGGTTTGAGTTCCTTGAGTTGGAGGTCGATAGGTTGACCTAGCTTGAGTGTTGGCCGACATGGTGACCTTGTTGGGCGACATGGTGCTCTCTTTGGAGGCCGACATGGCACCTTGGTGGACGACATGTTGAGCTCTTGAAGTTGGCCGATACCCTTGCCCATGAGTGGGCGATAGGGTGAGCTAGGGTTTGGTTGGCCGATATGAAGGGAGACATAGTGATGTTCTTTGTTGGCCGATATGTGAGGGCCCTTGGAGATGGGCGATACTCTCTCTCTCTCTCTTGTTGGGCGACATGGTCTGATGGTGTTGGGCGACATGGATGTCCTTGAGTTGGATGATAGAATGGGTGCTCTTGTGTGGATTTATCTCCTTGTCCATGTGGTGGATGATAGGGCCAAGTAGTGCCATGTTGGACGATAGGCTATGTGCCCTGATGGCCGACACCATGGTGGGCGATACCCTTATGGCCGATAGCCATGTTGGGCGATACCCTACCCTATGTGCATGAGTGTGATGGTCGATAGGGTTAGTAGAGTGTGTTGGCCGATAGTGTAGTAGTGGGTGATGGCCGATAGGGTTAGTGAGGTTGGACGATACCTATTTTGGGTGATAGTTTCAGATGAGGGTTGTGAGGCTATAGTGAGGGTATGAGTTTCTTTGGTGACGGTCCCTTGTGTGATAGAAGTGGATGTTTATACATTAACCAATAAAACGATGGTGGTGTTTTTGATATCATCAATATGTAATATGTTGCCTTGCAAATAATAAGGATGCTAATGGTAGTAATGTATATGATGATAGCCCTCATGTAATAGATGCATGATGTGACCCGTTATGCTTAATTGTTAATGATAATAAAGATGATGATAACTACTCTAGTAGTTTGTTTAATGATAATAATGTTGGTAATAATGATGCTAAGTGACAGTTATGTTAAAGGTTGCTTCATGATAAAGATGACAATAGTTGATGACATAGTAATAACCTTGTTAATAATAGTGTTGGTTCTGTAAACACAACATGATTTCTATATACCTGATTGTTTGTACAATCTCAATACAAGGGTAAGTATCAATATGGTTGTTTAATGATGTACTTAACATACTTGATTACCAAATAGCTGTCATATTAATAAGAAGATTATCTTGAATGATATTTCATGATAGTGAGCATAGTCCTTATGTTGAATCTACAATTATTGCATACCTTAACCTTGCAGGTGATGACTTAGCCATGAAAGGGCTATGTGACATATGTAATGAGTAACATTACTTTGATAATTGCTCTATAAGATTACGTATGTGATGTGTTGGTCCCATGATGATGATGTGAGCCTTAAGAGGCAGTAACAATACATGATGAAGGGTTGAGACCATGTGGTATGTGATGATCCTTGAGATGGATCTGGATGGTTGGCAAGAGGCCAAGTGGTAACATGTGATGTTGGATCCTTAAGATGGATCGGGTTGATATGAATAGATCATAATATAATGTTCTTTACTTTCTGTTATATCTTTGCATGTTATACAACTTGGTTGAATCTTGCAATCCATCTAAAAGATACTAATTAATCACAGTGAAATATATCATGTAGTTTGCCCTGGCCATAGATCCATCATCGTCAGGACTTGGTGATGGTGAAACAGGTTTTCCTACGGGTTAACCTGGAAGCGCATATTGTTGAATATGTGTAGGTTGCTCCTAGCCTGAAAATGAGGAGGTAAGAGTGTAACTTCGGTTGCAGACTCAGATATGTGTGTAGAGCATGGTGAACAAGCCCATGGCTCAGGATATGTGATGTATGGAGCATGAATGTGTTCATGGCTCAGAGCACGGTGAACAGGCCCGTGGCTCAGTTTTACTAGCGTCGTGACCTGTACCAAGGCGGGCTAGAGAATGGGTAGCCTATGGAGCTAACCCTGTGGCTTGGACCACTTCAGCATGTGACTGCGGTCCTGCTTGTGTTGTACTCATGTACTGACCATGAGGTGGGAGGTCGTGGAGTCCGGCTCTTCCATTGACCTTGTATGGCACCGTCTTGGGTTTCGTAACCGAAGGTTGGATTTGAACGGTACGGTTCAAATCCTCAGGGCATAATAAAATGTAATACAGCCGTGTAGTTTTTACTTATCAAATCAAACATGAAACATTGGTTGAGGCCTTGTTTGTGTAATATTCTGTTATACCTTGCAGGTCATGTGGTAATCTACCTTATCTTGATAATCAGGTTATATGGCATTATACCCTGTTCTAATAATCCTGTTACATGTTGATATATCTCATCTTGATAGTCATGTTCCTTTGAAAGACATCTAGTTATAAGTTTTAGTACAGCTGGTATGCTTGCCGGTAAGAATGATCTTGCTATATATATATATAACTGCTTCTGATATATCTGCTCATGTTATAATTGTTGTTATGGTTTATCTTGCTGAGGTTCTATAGTTGCGATGGGGAGCTATGTTTCCCGCTGGGACAATTGTTCAATTGTCTCACTCCGCTGGTTTACACCCTTTTTAGGTGGTCGAGGTAGACGTGGTCGTGGTTGTGGTGTTGCAGACGAGCAGCTTGAGGAGCAGTAGAAGGCAAGCTTTGGAGATGTTGTTGTTATGATGTTTTGTAGTAGAGTCTAGAGTCATCCCTGTACTCTCAGGTCCTTGGCAGTGTTTTGACGATGTTTCACGAAGATCGTTCGATGATATCTGTATATCCTGTTGTTGGCCGGATGTGGGCCTTTATGTATATATGAACAGGTGGTGAACTCATGTGATGGATGGACAGCTGTTCCTGAGCTGTGGACACATGTCAAATCTTGTGTACATATTTATATGACATGTTTCTGTGCAGGATGAGGACTGGAAAGTAATAGTTTCACAGTTTATCAGTTTTCCGCAATCGGTTTTAATTAACCCGTGTTTTTGATAATCTGTGGTTATGGTGTTTTCCGCACGTTTTCACGTAACACCTCGTTATCTGTGTGATAATGGGATGTGTTGCCACAAGTTTGGTATCAGAGCTTTAGGTTCGCTGAGTCTACAGGGATCTAGGACTAGATTGAGTTTGTTCTTATGAGTTTCCAGGTTATCTTACAAAAATCTTCTGCCCTAAGCAGAAGAAAAGCTAAGATGTCTGGAAACCACGAAGAACATGCTCCTGAGCTTAGTGATGTTGCATCGATTGATGGAGCAGATGGACGGGCACATGAAGATCGGGTGCCTGAGGTCCCCCAATCAGACCCAGCCATACTTGAACACCCTGCCTACCAACAGCTTATGGGGCAGTTAATGGCTATGATGAATCTCATGGTTGAGCGATTACCAGTGCCTCCTCTGCGAGCATAGGTTCCCCATGGATAAGCATCGAGTATTGGGAAGACCTTTGAGCGGCTTCGCCGAGTCGGAGCTTCGGATTATGCTGGGACGGCTGATCCAGCATATGTAGATCTGTGGCTGACGAGTCTTGAAAAGGCTTTCCGGATCCTCGACATCCCCGAAGCAGACAAAGTAAAGCATGTTGTCTACCTTTTGAAGGGTAGTGCTGGTCACTGGTGGACCATCGAGGAAGAGAAGCGGCCTGGTGAGGTGATCTGTTGGGAAGTGTTTCGACGCGAGTTCGTCACTAGATACTTTCCGAAGACGTACCTGGATGAGAAGATCAGTCAGTTTGAGAAGTTGTGGCAAGGAACGATGAACATCACCGAGTATGAAGCTAAGTTTATGGATCTGTTGAGGTTCTGTCCTCACATGGCGGCGACAGATGATGAACGGATCAGACGTTTCGAGAAGGGTTTGAGTGCTGAGTTGACAACCCCTGTGTCTGTGCTGGAAAACCGAGAGTGGTTTGCTATGTTTGTGGAATCAGTTCGATGGATCGAGAGGACAGTAAGGGAGAAAAGAGAGTCGGTGTCTCTTAAAAGACCTACTCAGTTTCAAGGACGAAGGTTTGGTGGCTTCAAGAAACCTAGGTTTTCAGCACCGTCAGTGATGAGAAGTGCTGGTGTACCATCTCAGTGGTCTCTGAGTAAAGGAAAAGGTTATGTTTCTTCACCATCTAAGGCGCACAGTTCAGCTTCTGTGGCAGTGACAGGGCCATATAGGCCACGAGTTGACAATAGAGCATGTCATCTCTGTGGACAAGTCGGGCATTGGAAGTTCAATTGCCCGAATAGAGACGTTGAAGTGACGCAGCAACCGAGGCAGAGTTTCCAGAAGTCTGAGAGACCACAGCCCAGTGGTAGCATAGGACGAGGACGCGGTCAAGCGTCTCAAGCTGGATCGTCTGCTCAAGGGAGCAGAGGTCGTGGACAGCAAGCAACGGCTCGATTCTATGCCATGAATCAGCCGGAGGCGATAGTCAACCCGCGAGTGGTGACAGGTCAGATGGAGTTATTTCATTCTGATATGTCTTCTTCTTGCTTTATATCTGTTCTGGTTGACCCGGGTGCTACATACTCTTTTATCGCCTATAGTATGCTTGAAAACTGTCATCTACCTGTTAGTTGTAAGAAGGATAGCTTGTTGTTAGAAACCCCTCTTGATGGTTCCTCTTTGCTTCGAGAAGAGTGTCCATCTTGTGTCTTGTCTTTCTCGGGACACAGCATTCAGGTGGATCTCATACCACTTGATATGCATGGTTTCGATGTTATCCTTGGGATGGATACCTTAGAGAAGTATAAGGTTGTCTTGGACTGTGGTTCCAAGCAGGCGGTGTTTGATGTTGCTGGAGAGAAGTGGATCTTCCAGGGAGATAGGAAGATTCTTCTGATGTGTCTGGTGTCAGCTATGGTGGCAGATAGGTTGTTGCGACAAGGATGTGAGGCGTTCTTAGCTCACGTTGTGGATACCGTTGTGGATACCAAGGCGAAAGGCCTTAACCTTGAAGAAGTGTCAGTGGTCCGAGAGTTTGCAGATGTGTTTCCCGAGGAGTTTCCTGGTGTTCCTCCACCCCGAGAGATTGATTTTGAAATCAATCTGGTTCCAGGAACGCAGCCGATTGCACAGACACCTTATAGGATGGCTCCAGCAGAGATGGTAGAGTTGAAGAAGCAATTACAGGAGTTGTTGGAGAAAGGTTTCATCAGACCGAGCACGTCCCCGTGGGGTGCTCCCGTGTTGTTCGTTAAGAAGAAAGATGGTTCGATGCGGTTGTGTATAGACTACCGACAGTTGAACAAGGTCACGATCAAGAATAAGTACCCATTGCCAAGGATAGATGATCTGTTCGATCAGTTGCGTGGTGCTACAGTGTTTTCAAAGATCGATCTACGGTCCGGATATCATCAGTTGAGGATAAAGGCGGATGGCATACCAAAGTCGGCTTTTAGGACGAGGTATGGTCATTTTGAGTTTGTGGTTATGCCGTTTGGGCTAACCAATGCACCTGCTGCTTTCATGGACCTGATGAACAGAGTGTTTCGACCGTTCTTAGATCAGTTTGTTGTAGTCTTTATAGACGACATCTTGATCTATAGCCGGAACCGGCTAGAGCATGAGCAACATCTTCGTCAAGCGTTGACTCTCCTTCATCAACATCAGTTGTATGCTAAGTTTAGTAAGTGTGAGTTCTGTTTGGATGAAGTGACTTTCTTAGGTCATGTGATATCTGCTGAAGGAGTCAAAGTAGATCCGAAGAAAGTGGAATCCGTTGCGAATTGGGAACAGCCGAAGACGCCGACGGAAGTTTGTAGTTTCCTTGGTCTAGCATGATACTACCGGAGGTTTATCAAGGACTTCAGTTCGATAGCTCTACCGATGATGAAGTTGACCAGGAAGGATGTACCTTTTGTTTGGAATGATCGATGTCAGCAAGCTTTCCAAAGTTTGAAGGAAAAGCTAACCAGTGCTCCAGTGTTGATCTTGCCAGAATCTGGAAAAGGCTATGTTGTTTTCTGTGATGCGTCCAAGAAAGGTTTGGGTTGTGTGCTGATGCAGGAAGATCATGTGGTTTCTTTTGCTTCGCGACAGCTTAAGAAACACGAGGAGAACTATCTGACCCATGATTTGGAGCTGGCAGCAGTGGTTCATGCGTTAAAGATTTGGAGACACTATCTTTATGGGGAAGTGTGTTAGATCTTTATAGATCACAAGAATCTGAAGTACATCTTCTCACAGCAAGAGTTGAACATGCGACAGCGTCGGTGGATGGAGTTGATCAATGATTATGATTGCACTATCGAGTATCATCCTGGTAAGGTGAATATGGTAGCAGACGCGCTTAGCAGAAAGTCTTCTTCTCCCCATAAGGCACAGATGAGTTCTTTGGTATGCCATAGGCGGGACATGTTAGTCTCCTTGCGGCAGATGAACGTACAGATGGAGGTTTCCTCGTTAGCTGGACTTTTAGCACAGATGCAAATCAAGCCCACGTTGAGACAGCAGATCAAGGATGCACAGCAAACACATGATACAGTACAACTAATCAGATCAGAGTTTGGCAGCGAAAAGCGTGATGGGTTCCATGAGTCCGAGGATGGAGTGGTTTGCTATCATAATAGGATGGTGGTTCCAGATGCTGATAATCTGAGGGAGTTGGTGCTCGAGGAAGCACACACGTCGATGTATGCTATGCATCCAGGTGTCACCAAAATGTATCATAGTCTGAAGGACTTGTACTGGTGGCCCGGCTTGAAGAAAGATGTAGCTGAGTTTGTGGCAAGGTGTGCGATATGTCAGCAAGTAAAGGCTGAGCATCAAAAGCCGGCAGGTACGTTGCAACCTTTGCCTATACCACAGTGGAAATGGGATCATATAACCATGGATTTCATAGTTGGTCTACCCAGGACAACTAGGAATCATGATTCCATTTGGGTGATAGTGGACAGATTGACGAAGTCTTCCCATTTCATACCTATGAAGACCACGTATACAGCTGAAAAGCTTGCTCGAGTATATGTGGATGATATAGTTCGTTTGCATGGTGTGCCAGCAACGATAGTTTCTGATAGAGGTCCTCAGTTTACAAGTCGTTTTTGGGAACAGTTGCACAGGGCGATGGGAACGCAGTTGAAGTTCAGTACCGCTTTCCACCCGCAGACAGATGGACAGTCTGAGAGGACTATTCAGACTTTGGAGGATCTTCTATGTGCTTGTGTTTTGCAGTTCCTAGGCAGTTGGGACGTACATCTCAGTTTGATAGAGTTTGCCTACAACAATAGCTATCAGCGGAGCATTGACATGGCTCCCTATGAGGCTTTGTATGGGAGGAAGTGCATATCTCCTTTGTGTTGGTATGAATCAGGTGAATATCAGTTTTTGGGTCCTGAGTTCGTACAGCAAACGACAGAAAAGATCAAGGTGATACAACAACAGTTGAAAACGGCACAAGACAGGCAGAAGTCTTATGCAGACAATCGCCGACGACCCTTGGAGTTCCAGGTGGGAGACAAGGTGTATCTTAAAGTCTCTCCGTGGAAAGGTGTGCTGAGGTTTGGACGGAAGGGTAAGTTAGCTCCCAGATATATGGGGCCTTACTCAGTCATAGCACGTGTTGGCAAGGTGGCTTATGAGTTAGAATTGCCTCCAGAGTTGCACAGGTTACATCCAGTGTTCCATGTCAGTATGCTGAAGAAAAGTCATCCGGATACAGGAACAGTGATATAGCCAGTTGAAGTTGAGCTTGACAAAGATGTGACTTATGAAGAGGGTCCTATGATGATCCTTGACAGAAGAGTCAAGAAGCTGAAGAGAAAGGATCTTGTTCTTGTGAAGGTCCTTTGGCATCACCGTGGGGTTGAGGAAGCCACGTGGGAGCTTGAGGAAGAGATGAGGAGGAAGTATCCCTCGCTTTTCTCTTCGGATTTCGGGGACAAAATCCTTTTGTAGAGGTTTATGGCTGTAAGGACCCTGACCTGCGTTTAGGGTTTACCCTGTTTGTTTTGCTTGATCTTGGTGCATTGGTGCTTGCTAATCACCTTTGAGTGGTGATTAGGGTTTTGTTGTGCTTTGTTGAGAGTTCGAGGGGCTACTTGCAAATAACCCAAGTTTAGGGTTTTATGTGCAGGTTTGCCATCTTGTGAGATGTTTTCCCTCTTTGCTTCCTCTAGGGTTGAGAGGAAGGCTTGGGCTTGTTGTTTGAGTCCTTTGGGCCTGAGTTGAGCTTGTTTGGGCCTTGGAGTTCCTTGTTTGGGCTTGCTTGAGCCTTGTGTCGCCCAGGGCAGGTAGTGTGTCGCCCAGTTGCTTGGTGTGCCGCCCAGTAGCACTTGTTGTGTCGCCCAGATGGCTTGGCTTGGTTGATGGACACATGGTGCACATCTTGGACAAGTGCCTTATGGCTTGCTTGAGAGGTGGCTTGAGTTGGTGGACATGTGTCCCTTGGGTGGGCGACACATAGCATGGTTGTACCTTGGTTTCTCCTCCCCTTCTTCCTATATAGGTAGCTCTTATCCTTGCCTTAGTCTCCTTTTCTCTTTTGGTCTCCCCTCCACCCTTGGTGCACGATATCCCTCTCCATCTTGCTTGTGTTGGCCGATACACTTCCTTGGAGCTGAAGTGGTGACTGATACACCTTCCTGGAGCAGCTTGGTGGACCATAGCTTTGGTCCTTAGAGTGCTTTGGAGCTTTGGTGGCCGACAACCTTGGAGCTCAAAGTGCATCTTCTTCCTTGGAGCTTAAGGCGGGTTGCATAGTTTCTAACCCTAATTCTCTTACCTCTAGCTTTAACCTTGTTACATGTTAGTAGACTAGCTTAGTTCCTTTCTTGTGCACCTTGCTTATATACCTTAGTGGCAGATATCCCTCTCTTGGGTTTAGGGTTCCTTGTATACCTTGCTTTTTAGGGTTTGTGCTCCCTTGTGTTGGAGGTTGAAGGTGACCTAGGGTTGGGCGATACCCTCCTTCCTTGTGAGTGTGTTGGGCGACACACTTGCCTTTAAGTTGAACGATATGAGTGTTCTTGGGTTGAGCAACACCTTTGTTCTTTGTGTTGGCTGATATGATGATTTAGGCTTTGAGTTCCTTGAGTTGGAGGTCGATAGGTTGACCTAGCTTGAGTGTTGGCCGACATGGTGACCTTGTTGGGCAACATGGTGCTCTCTTTGGAGGCCGACATGGCACCTTGGTGGACGACATGTTGAGCTCTTGAAGTTGGCCGATACCCTTGCCCATGAGTGGGCGATAGGGTGAGCTAGGGTTTGGTTGGCCGATATGAAGGGAGACATAGTGATGTTCTTTGTTGGCCGATATGTGAGGGCCCTTGGAGATGGGCGATACTCTCTCTCTCTCTCTCTTGTTGGGTGACATGGTCTGATGGTGTTGGGCGACATGGATGTCCTTGAGTTGGACGATAGAATGGGTGCTCTTGTGTGGAGTTATCTCCTTTTCCATGTGGTGGACGATAGGGCCAAGTAGTGCCATGTTGGACGATAGGCTATGTGCCCTGATGGCCGACACCATGGTGGGCGATACCCTTATGGCCGATAGCCATGTTGGGCGATACCCTACCCTATGTGCATGAGTGTGATGGTCGATAGGGTTAGTAGAGTGTGTTGGCCGATAGGGTAGTAGTGGGTGATGGTCGATAGGGTTAGTGAGATTGGACGATACCTATTTTGGGTGATAGGTTTCAGATGAGGGTTGTGAGGCTATAGTGAGGGTATGAGTTTCTTTGGTGACGGTCCCTTGTGTGATAGAAGTGGATGTTTATACATTAACCAATAAAACGATGGTGGTGTTTTTGATATCATCAATATGTAATATGTTGCCTTGCAAATAATAAGGATGCTAATGGTAGTAATGTATATGATGATAGCCCTCATGTAATAGATGCATGATGTGACCCGTTATGCTTAATTGTTAATGATAATAAAGATGATGATAACTACTCTAGTAGTTTGTTTAATGATAATAATGTTGGTAATAATGATGCTAAGTGACAGTTATGTTAAAGGTTGCTTCATGATAAAGATGACAATAGTTGATGACATAGTAATAACCTTGTTAATAATAGTGTTGGTTCTATAAACACAACATGATTTCTATATACCTGATTGTTTGTACAATCTCGATACAAGGGTAAGTATCAATATGGTTGTTTAATGATGTACTTAACATACTTGATTACCAAATAGCTGTCATATTAATAAGAAGATTATCTTGAATGATATTTCATGATAGTGAGCATAGTCCTTATGTTGAATCTACAATTATTGCATACCTTAACCTTGCAGGTGATGACTTAGCCATGAAAGGGCTATGTGACATATGTAATGAGTAACATTACTTTGATAATTGCTCTATAAGATTACGTATGTGATGTGTTGGTCCCATGATGATGATGTGAGCCTTAAGAGGCAGTAACAATACATGATGAAGGGTTGAGACCCTGTGGTATGTGATGATCCTTGAGATGGATCTGGATGGTTGGCAAGAGGCCAAGTGGTAACATGTGATGTTGGATCCTTAAGATGGATCGGGTTGATATGAATAGATCATAATATAATGTTCTTTACTTTCTGTTATATCTTTGCATGTTATACAACTTGGTTGAATCTTGCAATCCATCTAAAAGATACTAATTAATCACAGTGAAATATATCATGTAGTTTGCCCTGGCCATAGATCCATCATCGTCAGGACTTGGTGATGGTGAAACAGGTTTTCCTACGGGTTAACCTGGAAGCGCATATTGTTGAATATGTGTAGGTTGCTCCTAGCCTGAAAATGAGGAGGTAAGAGTGTAACTTCGGTTGCAAACTCAGATATGTGTGTAGAGCATGGTGAACAGGCCCATGGCTCAGGATATGTGATGTATGGAGCATGAATGCATTCATGGCTCAGAGCACGGTGAACAGGCCCGTGGCTCAGTTTTACTAGCGTCGTGACCTGTACCAAGGCAGGCTAGAGAATGGGTAGCCTATGGAGCTAACCCTGTGGCTTAGACCACTTCAGCATGTGACTGCGGTCCTGCTTGTGTTGTACTCATGTAATGACCATGAGGTGGGAGGTCGTGGAGTCCGGCTCTTCCATTGACCTTGTATGGCACCGTCTTGGGTTTCGTAACCGAAGGTTGGATTTGAACGGTACGGTTCAAATCCTCAGGGCATAATAAAATGTAATACAGCCGTGTAGTTTCTACTTATCAAATCAAACACGAAACATTGGTTGAGGCCTTGTTTGTGTAATATTCCGTTATACCTTGCAGGTCATGTGGTAATCTACCTTATCTTGATAATCAGGTTATATGGCATTATACCCTGTTCTAATAATCCTGTTACATGTTGATATATCTCATCTTGATAGTCATGTTCCTTTGAAAGACATCTGGTTATAAGTTTTAGTACAGCTGGTATGCTTGTCGGTAAGAATGATCTTGCTATATATATATAACTGCTTCTGATATATCTGCTCATGTTATAATTGCTGTTATGGTTTATCTTGCTGAGGTTCTATAGTTGCGGTGGGGAGCTATGTTTCCCATTGGGACAATTGTTCAATTGTCTCACTCCGCTGGTTTACACCCTTTTTAGGTGGTCGAGGTAGACGTGGTCGTGGTTGTGGTGTTGCAGACGAGAAGCTTGAGGAGCAGTAGAAGGCAAGCTTTGGAGATGTTGCTGTTATGATGTTTTGTAGTAGAGTCTAGAGTCATCCCTGTACTCTCAGGTCCTTGGCAGTGTTTTGACGATGTTTCACGAAGATCGTTCGATGATATCTGTATATCCTGCTGTTGGCCGGATGTGGGCCTTTATGTATATATGAACAGGTGGTGAACTCATGTGATGGATGGACAGATGTTCCTGAGCTGTGGACACATGTCAGATCTTGTGTACATATTTATATGACATGTTTCTGTGCAGGATGAGGACTGGAAAGTAATAGTTTCACAGTTTATCATTTTTCCGCAATCGGTTTTAATTAACCCGTGTTTTTGATAATCTGTGGTTATGGTGTTTTCCGCACGTTTTCACGTAACACCTCGTTATCTGTGTGATAATGGGATGTGTTGCCACAAGGATGTTCCATCCTTATATAGATTTAGTGTTACAGCCTAAGGAGGTAGAGTTTGATGAGGATATGTCCTATGTGGAAGGTCCAGTGTTGATCCTTGACATGAGAGTGAAGAAGTTGAAGAAGAAAGACATCGTGCTCATAAAGGTTATGTGGCATCACCTTGGTGTTGAGGAAGCCATGTGGGAGATTGAGGAAGAGATGAGGAGGAAGTACCCCTCTCTTTTCTCGTAGGATTTTGGGAGAAAAATCCTTGTTAGGGGTTTATGGCTTGTAAGAACCCAGACCTAGGTTTTGGGGTAACCCTATTTGTCTGTCTTAATCATGTACTTAGAATGTTACACCCCGATCTCACAATTTCCTCAAATCATGAGATTGGGGCATAAGATAGGACTTATATGCAACACAAAGAACACCCTTAACTTTTTTCTTTTCTTTAAAACTCTTATTTCCCCACATTGAACCACATAACATTTTAACAAAGGAATCTGAACATTTCTTTTACTAATCAGACTTCAATAGTAAAGGTTCATGTATAAACATTCATGATGTCTCTCACACCTTATGCACATAAAACTTGCTAATTAGCATACATATCAAAAGAGGAACAATATTACACATCGTAATTACAACTCTCTCTCTTATCTCTTACTGAGGACCTAGAGTGACAAGGACTGACTGACTCAACTAATCTTGTACTTAACTCTTGTAGCAGATCTACACTGATGCTCTGACCATCTTCAAGTCCACGCGGTTAACCCTAAAATGTTTGAGTAGAGGGGTGAGCCTACTCGCTCAGTGAATCAGTACTTCAAGGAAACAGTCTAAGGCACTAATGTGATTACAGATATAACTTTGAATAAACGTTATGAAATTTAACAACAATAAATACTACACTGAGCAGTTCTAAAACAATATAATTGAAATAACAAAGAATGTAAATATTGCATCCAAAGAATAACTACTAGAATACTATGCTCTAGTCTTCCTTAACTCTTTCATTTATAAGGAATTCTGTGAACCTATATGATCATATTTTAGCTTATGCCCTGATCTATGCAGTGTACTCTGCATAGAGACTCGCAGTGCACTACAGCCACACCGTATAAGACTTAGCGACACACCCGGGAAATGCTAAGTCTGACGCCAGCCCTGTTCTGCCACAGGACCACAGGCTCTCCGGCCTCAATGCACTACTCCGAGTGCTCTAGACTCCTCCTCTAACCTAAGAACACAGGCGGAGAGTCTCACGGGGTTACCTCCATGACTCCGCACGGATCTTGTTGCAATAACCCCTATTTTCTCCAGTGCCACCGTGACTCCGCACAGATTATTTTTGAACACTGTCTCTCTGTCCTCGTGCCACCATGACTCCGCACAGTTAATGTTGCAACACGAGCTTCACCCCTAAGAAGCAGACCTCTCAAAGGGGTTCTACGGTGTTCAGGTCACCTAAGTCTAACATTAATATTATAGATACATGTAAAACAGAAATCATAACTCATTTTTACATTTCTCACAAGGCTCACACGGCCTGCCATATCATATCATATAAAACATCATAGCTCATGTATTCAACATATACCATGTCTCGGTAACATCCCTTTCTAGGGCATGTCATATCTCATCACCTGCAATTTACGAGATATGTATTGAAATATAAGAAGCCCTGCAGTATGTAGATATCAACTCAGAGAGAACAAGCATATAAAATTAAATGCACTAGAAACATACAATTCAACAGTTAAATATCACCACATCTCATATCGAGACCTTTCATGTCACCATAACATGATTCATTGAACACCCTATCCTTGGGGTTTCATTTGCCTTATTCATTCATCACATGCCAACACCCTACTCTTAGGGTTTCATTCGCCTCATTCACCTTTTCATTTACCTCATTCACTTGTCACATGGCTCTCATAAGGATTTCATAGGATGTAAGCATTCACTAAATAAAGATTGTTTTCAACAAATCATATACAATCGATATATGTATGAAACCATGGAAATTGAACTAAATTTAGGTTTCCATGCTATTCACTGAGATATCATGTAACAAGAATAAAATTCAATTAAGATATCCCATGAGTTACATCCTAACCACTTATAGGATTACTAGTCCTCTTCATTTAACTTTGACCTTTAAGTATTCATTTAGGGTTTGCTTCATCACGGTCGTGGTGTCACCCCACGGTCGTGGCACATTCACCTCACCACGGTCGTGGCTCTTCCCCACGGTCGTGGTGTATAGAGATCAGAGTTTCAAAAGCATTCAGTACGGCCGTGCTACCTAGCACACCCGTGGCACAGACCCTTCACTACGGTCGTGGTCACCCACCACGGCCGTGCCACAGTTCGATTGAGCTTCAACTTAGCGAAATCAAAAGTCATAGACTTAATGGTGAATCCAAATGGGCTTGGATATTGAAATATGTTAGACATGTGCTTTATTAGGAGCATTAAGATCTAGACTTAGTTCAAGACTAAATGTCTCTTCACTAAGTTTGAAACTCTAGTGATATCTCAATTAGGTTAAACCCTAATTACATCATATGGTATAAATCTAAAGAACATTCTTACTAGGATGTGTTGTATACGTTTCTGATGTGAATCTTCCATCAAAGAGTCATTCAAACAGAGAAGGAATCCATATCATATCAATTTGCAACAACTTAAATCAAACGGACATTTCAGGGTTTAGAATCACATACTAAGCAATTAGGGATTTGGATGCTATAATCAAATTTCGTGCATTACACTGTTTGAAGGAAGAACCCACTCACCCTAAGGTGTGAAAACACCTCAAAACTGCAGCTCAACTCAGGGGATCTCGAACTCATATCAATTCCCTAGCAAATCTCCCAATTCTTCTTCCATTCAACTCGGAAACCTTGAAAATGAGGGATTATAAAGAAAGAGTGAGAAAAGGGGAAATTTTGATACCATTTCAGATCAAATCAGGGGAGGGACGGAATCTTGACATGTGAGAGAAGATTCACCATGAAAGGCTATACAAAGAAGCTAAACTTACTTGATTTCACCATTCCTCGGACCGCAAAACCCTAATTCAGCAATTCCACCACTTTCTCCTCTCAAACCCTAACTCTCCCTCTCTCTCTCTCTAGGAGCTCGTTTCTCTGGAATGAATTGCGAATTATGAGAGCTTCTAGTGTGTGTGTTCGAACATATAGAGCAATTGAGCTGCTTGGGTCAATTGCATATTGACCCTACACTTAACTTTTATTATATTGGATGAATATTTAGTTATACAAAAGTTACTGTAATTCGTTTATTTCAGAGATCAAAACTTCTCTGAAAATTATGGTAATTTAGCACGTTATTTATCATTGATCTATAAAGCTTTAGTTAAAATTTGAGATCATTTGGAGTTACCAATAAATAATTAAAAATAGAACAGTGCACTGCTATCCAGAAATCTGCAGAAATGTCATTTGAAGCAAAAATGCCTCAGAACGGCCGTGCTAGATGCCACGGCCGTGCAAGATGGACCCAGCACGGCCGTGCTACTTACCACGGCCGTGGTGCATTGTTTTCAGCAGATTTGAGTATAAAAGTTGGTTAATAGTTCAATTATTTCAAAACGACCGTGTGGCCTTGCATGCCCGTGCCACCAATGACCTAGCACGACCGTGCTACCCACCATGGCCGTGCTACCCAAGCATCCAACTATCATTTCTATTTTTCTATGCCTAACTCTATCATTTCTTCCCAAATGAGCTTATTTGTTGAAAACCCTAATTCAACCGACTAGAGTTTATATATCTCAAACCCTAATTATACAAAAATTTAGCATACTTGGGGTTCTCATTAGGATTAACATATTATAATTGAGATATCATCATTAATTAGATTTAAGAAATGATCAATCCAATTAAATATGTAATCATCCAGGTAAACCCTAGTTTACCAATTAAGCTCAGATGGGGTCGTAACAACTCTCCCCCCCTTAGAATGTTTGGTCCTCGAAACATAAGCCTACAAGAAAGATACATTCAAGGTTATTCTAAGCTTCTAAAGCTTTCCATGTCATTATATTCTTGTATTTCATATCTGAATGTAGTTTTCAACATTAGATCTTTTAATTCTTTACTAAATCACAACATATTTCAAATAGTTCTCAATGATATCAAGCAAATTCTTTATGCCGCAGTCAAACATAGAATGCAAAGATAAACCATCATGCTTTCGCTGCGCAACTCTGATACTCTGATACAACTATCTCAACTTATGCGGCTCAGAAAGTTCTATTGTTCTGTATCACCCTTAAGTGACAAAAGCGAGTTCACCATGTTGTTTTAAACTTTAATAAAGTGCTATTCAAATGGCAAAACAGTCTTGAATTAAAAGACTAGATTCAACAATCAATTGCACAATACTATTCTTGGCATCCTCATTGGGTCATGGATGCATGAGGTGAAGCATTACCACCTCATTCCATACTATCCTGTTTCGATCCTGGGACCTGTGGGTTATGGGCCCTCACACAATTCAAAGTGTAACCATCGTATTATATCATTTTAGGGTTTCAACAACAGTAATAAAGTAATCCACAATTGTATCAGTCATTCAAGCATTAATCATACTCGATTACCATCACTCAGTTATATTAGAGCTAGGTATAACAAGCTACACCTCATTAGGGTTACTTGTCCAGACAATCTGATTATCATCCCTTCTTATTAATATGAGTGAATAGGTATAACTACCTTATTCAGGATATCCCTCCATGTCTTCCGTCATCATCCAAACTGTATCACCATATTACAAATATACAATACTAGGATGCATATCTGGTATGAATTACTACAACTATCATACACCTTTAATTAACATATAGCTTGCACAAATACACTGAAATCATACATAGAACCAACTTACATACCTTAGTATGCCTTCAACAAAGCATACCTCTAAAAACGAGTTCACATATTACACAAAGCTAGTGTTTTCCTTTATCTCTCTCCTCACTCTTTACTACTTATGTTTTGCTACCTCTCCTTCTCATTTTGATCATATACAATAAACATCCCTAACATTAAAACATTCAAGGTAAGAATATATTATTCATCATTCTTGCTATCACACAAGAATTTATTTCTTATCATACTTCATCGTAATGTATGTCACTATTACATTCACTAGATGACCCTACCAAGGTAGTTATGCATCGTATATGATTCATTTTCTTATCATTTCATTCCCACCTTGATATTGTTAAGGAATATATGAGAGAGAAGATGATTTTGAGACTTAGAATTCTTGTATTCAAACATTCCCTTAATACCTTAAATATTCTTCATTTTTAAATCAAAGGGATCATGCATGGATCAAACACAGTTTCTCTTTCAATCAAGTTTTCCCTCCTGAATATAGTCTACCCTTGTATGACTTATTCATTCGTTAAACTACACCTATGTTCTTCACTTAGGAACTAGTTTGTTGTTCTAGTCTTATGAATTATATGATCATATGATTCTCTTCACTTTTACTCTTTTGAAGACTCTTCACTTCTATGGACCTATTGAATACTCAACTCTATTCTTCTATTTAGCCTTTTCTTTAGAGTTCATAAAAGCATTATACAAAATTATATGATCCATTCTTCATGATCGATTCTTGCTATCTAGAACCTTACATACATTTCACATATCTTTTCTATATTTCATATGTATAGTTCATATAATATTAATCAATAAACTGATTATAAACTTATATCATATTTTATTATTCCCAATTAAGGTTTTCACATTTTAGACCCCAAAGTTGAACCTCAGATATCAGTTTCAACTAATTCTTAGTTGTTCTGATCTTGCCCATATGTTTCAACATCTTACTGTATGTACATTCTTACTCTGATGTGGGTCTAATTATTCAAATTCTATTCTTATTATACTATTGATAGGATTCATTAGATCCTAGTAACGCATCATGCCAACCGGACCAGGCCAAACCTGAAGTCCTGAAGCCAAGAACTACAAAGAATTACTCAACTCCTATTCATCTCAGAAGTGTGGAAGAAAACTTATCCACTAACAAAAGCTCATTCAAAGGTCAATTCTAGTCTACTTGTTACAAAGAATGAAATCAATAAATGCTACAACTGCATAGTGTACAACAGATATTAAAGACCCATATTTCAAAGTATTGAATATTTCAATTCAAACATATAAGAGCATTTCTATATATTTCCAACAAAAACAACATTATGAAATGTAAGTTCTATCTCCTTTTACATTTATGCTCTTAATTCTCATTTCTTTTCTCGTTTTCTAACCCTAACATTTCTAGGGTTCCTCTCTAGCCCATTCTTCCACTGTATACCTGGCCAGGGTATATGTGAAAGAATAGATAGAGTAGCTTGTACTGGTTGATCCAAGTACTCAGATATCGGGCCAGGATATACAAATACTCAAATCCCCAAAGCTAACATCAAAACGTCTCCAATCTGCCACACTTATGATGCTAACTTACTAACTTAATGGTCCTTGACAACTCACCCTAAGCTCTGATACCAAGCTGTTACACCCCGATCTCACAATTTCCTCAAATCATGAGATTAGGGCATAAGATAGGACTTATATGCAACACAAAGAACACCCTTAACTTTTTTCTTTTCTTTAAAACTCTTGTTTCCCCGCATTGAACCACATAACATTTTAACAAAGGAATCTAAACATTTCTTTTACTAATCAGACTTCAATAGTAAAGGTTCATGTATAAACATTCATGATGTCTCTCACACCTTATGCACATAAAACTTGCTAATTAGCATACATATCAAAAGAGGAACAATATTACACATCGTAATTACAACTCTCTCTTATCTCTTACTGAGGACCTAGAGTGACAAGGACCGACTGACTCAACTAATCTTGTACTTAACTCTTGTAGCAGATCTACACTGATGCTCTGACCATCTTCAAGTCCACGCGGTTAACCCTAAAATGTTTGAGTAGAGGGGTGAGCCTACTCGCTCAGTGAATGAGTACTTCAAGGAAACAGTCTAAGGCACTAATGTGATTACAGATATAACTTTGAATAAACGTTATGAAATTTAACAACAATAAATACTACACTGAGCAGTTCTAAAACAATATAATTGAAATAACAAAGAATGTAAATATTACATCCAAAGAATAACTACTAGAAGACTATGCTCTAGTCTTCCTTAACTCTTTCATTTATAAGGAATTCTGTGAACCTATATGATCATATTTTAGCTTATGCCCTGATCTATGCAGTGTACTCTGCATAGAGACTCGCAGTGCACTACGGCCACACCGTACAAGACTTAGCGACACACCCGGGAAATGCTAAGTCTGACGCCAGCCCTGTTCTGCCACAGGACCACAGGCTCTCCGGCCTCAATGCACTACTCCGAGTGCTCTAGACTCCTCCTCTAACCTGAGCACACAGGCGGAGAGTCTCACGGGGTTACCTCCATGACTCCGCACGGATCTTGTTGCAATAACCCCTATTTTCTCCAGTGCCACCGTGACTCCGCACGGATTATTGTTGAACACTGTCTCTCTGTCCTCGTGCCACCATGACTCCGCACGGTTAATGTTGCAACACGAGTTTCACCCCTAAGAAGCAGACCTCTCAAAGGGGTTCTACGGTGTTCAGGGCACCTAAGTCTAACATTAATATTATAGATACATGTAAAACAGAAATCATAACTCATTTTTACATTTCTCACAAGGCTCACACGGCCTGCCATATCATATCATATAAAACATCATAGCTCATGTATTCAACATATACCATGTCTCGGTAACATCCCTTTCTAGGGCATGTCATATCTCATCACCTGCAATTTACGAGATATGTATTGAAATATAAGAAGCCCTACAGTATGTAGATATCAACTCAGAGAGAACAAGCATATAAAGTTAAATGCAATAGAAACATACAATTCAACAGTTAAATATCACCACATCTCATATCGAGACCTTTCATGTCACCATAACATGATTCATTGAACACCCTATCCTTGGGGTTTCATTTACCTTATTCATTCATCACATGCCAACACCCTACTCTTAGGGTTTCATTCGCCTCATTCACCTTTTCATTTACCTCATTCACTTGTCACATGGCTCTCATAAGGATTTCATAGGATGTAAGCATTCACTAAATAAAGATTGTTTTCAACAAATCATATACAATCGATATATGTATGAAACCATGGAAATTGAACTAAATTTAGGTTTCCATGCTATTCACTGAGATATCATGTAACAAGAATAAAATTCAATTAAGATATCCCATGAGTTACATCCTAACCACTTATAGGATTACTAGTCCTCTTCATTTAACTTTGACCTTTAAGTATTCATTTAGGGTTTGCTACATCACGGTCGTGGTGTCACCCCACGGTCGTGGCACATTCACCTCACCACGGTTGTGGCTCTTCCCCACGGTCGTGGTGTATAGAGATCAGAGTTTCAAAAGCATTCAGTACGGCCGTGCTACCTAGCACGCCCGTGGCACAAACCCTTCACCACGGTCGTGGTCACCCACCACGGCCGTGCCATAGTTCGATTGAGCTTCAACTTAGCGAAATCAAAAGTCATAGACTTAATGGTGAATCCAAATGGGCTTGGATATTGAAATATGTTAGACATGCGCTTTATTAGGAGCATTAAGATCTAGACTTAGTTCAAGACTAAATGTCTCTTCACTAAGTTTGAAACTCTAGTGATATCTCAATTAGGTTAAACCCTAATTACATCATATGGTATAAATCTAAAGAACATTCTTACTAGGATGTGTTGTATACATTTCTGATGTGAATCTTCCATCAAAGAGTCATTCAAACAGAGAAGGAATCCATATCATATCAATTTGCAACAACTTAAATCAAACGGACATTTCAGGGTTTAGAATCACATACTAAGCAATTAGGGATTTGGATGCTATAATCAAATTTCGTGCATTACACTGTTTGAAGGAAGAACCCACTCACCCTAAGGTGTGAAAACACCTCAAAACTGCAGCTCAACTCAGGGGATCTCGAACTCATATCAATTCCCTAGCAAATCTCCCAATTCTTCTTCCATTCAACTCGGAAACCTTGAAAATGAGGGATTATGAAGAAAGAGTGAGAAAAGGGGAAATTTTGATACCATTTCGGATCAAATCAGGGGAGGGACGGAATCTTGACATGTGAGAGAAGATTCACCATGAAAGGCTATACAAAGAAGCTAAACTTACTTGATTTCACCATTCCTCGGACCGCAAAACCCTAATTCAGCAATTCCACCACTTTCTCCTCTCAAACCCTAACTCTCCCTCTCTCTCTAGGAGCTCGTTTCTCTGGAATGAATTGTGAATTATGAGATCTTCTAGTGTGTGTGTTCGAACATATAGAGCAATTGAGCTGCTTGGGTCAATTGCATATTGACCCTACACTCAACGTTTATTATATTGGCTGAATATTCAGTTATACAAAAGTTGATGTAATTCGTTTATTTCAGAGTTCAAACCTTCTCTAAAAATTATTGGAATTTAGCACGTTGTTTATAATTGATCTTTAAAGCTTAAATTAAAATTTGAGATCATTTGGAGTTACCAATAAATAATTAAAAATAGAACAGTGCACTGCTATCCAGAAATCTACAGAAATGTCATTTGAAGCAAAAATGCCTCAGAACGGCTGTGCTAGATGCCACGGCCGTGCAAGATGGACCCAGCACGGCCGTGCTACTTACCACGGCTGTGGTGCATTGTTTTCAGCAGATTTGAGTATAAAAGTTGGTTAATAGTTCAATTCTTTCAAAACGACTGTGTGGCCTTGCATGCCCGTGCCACCAATGACCTAGCACGACCGTGCTACCCACCATGGCCGTGCTACCCAAGCATCCAACTATCATTTCTATTTTTCTATGCCTAAATATATCATTCCTTCCCAAATGAGCTTATTTGTTGAAAACCCTAATTCAACCGACTAGAGTTTATATATCTCAAACCCTAATTATACAAAAATTTAGCATGCTTGGGGTTCTCATTAGGTTTAACATATTATAATTGAGATATCATCATTAATTAGATTTAAGAAATGATCAATCCAATTAAATATGTAATCATCCAGGTAAACCCTAGTTTACCAATTAAGCTCAGATGGGGTCGTAACATAGAATCTTTCTCTAATCTTTTGATATGTAATTAGGTCTTGTGGAGAGCTTAAGTTTCAAGTTTGAGCTTGTTTGGATGTGGTTTTTTGTTGGTTGTTACACTAACGAGTTTCAATCATATAAATGATCTTTTACTCAACCAGCCAATTCCTACAAGTATACGGGAGTAGTTGTAGTTGAAATCGAATGCAAGGAGCTTTAGTAACTAATTAAATGCAATAGTGCTAAGTTTCAACAATCTATACCTTTTTCAAAGAGTGATTTGGTTGATTAAACTAAAATTTAGAATTAAACTAAAATAGTAAATGGAATACTTGAAGGGGTTTGATTTTAGATTTAAAATAATCTTGGACATAGGATTTCACTAACACATCATAACATGAATTAGAACACGAATTTAAACATACCAAACACTTGTAAAGTAGAGTTGTATGTTATACTTCACCTCTCAGTGTAAATACAATGATCCAAACTCAATACATCACTCTCGTGTATCTATTTAGTTTTGGATCAAAAACCTACTCCTCAACTCCATAATTTTCACTCTCGTGATAAAGGAGGATTTGCCAAGAGAGTAACTCCTTACTCTCCTACCTATCTTCTCAGATTAAGCAAGAAAGCATAAAACATGCATACATAGTGGCCAGCCACACATGCAAGAAGTAAGAACTGATACTCAAAAGGTAGAAATGCAAGCATTAGGTATTTAGAACGAATTTTCATGTTCCATACATGTCATGACATGTTAGTTACTCTCCCATGCTGAAGAATTTGGATCTACTCATTCATGGCTATGAAACACAAGTAAGAAGATGGAAATCTACAATTTTTCATGATAAAAACTAAGGTACAGCTAAAGAATTCGAAATGAAAGAAGGAACAAGGAGAACTCCAGCAAGTAGATGGAGTTTTGTCTCTGAAAAGGTCCTCTCCAGCAACCTTCTCTCTCGACTAGGTTGGAATTCAAACGGGGAAGCTCCAGCTACAACAATGAAAAAGAATGGAGAGGAAAGGAGATCTTCTCTCAAATAATCACCTTGTCTTTCTCAAATTCACCCTCCTCAGCTCTTCTCTATTCTATCATGAAAAAATGCTCCAAATGGTCCGTGATATTGTCCCCAGGGGAGGGAGAGTCATATTTGTCCAAATGAAATGTTCAAGTTCAAATTTTGTAGAAAACTGGTCCACTTACAGTGTGTGGATTGGCCCACATGTCGTGTGGATAAGTTCATCTTAGAAACTGCTCAAGAGACCCAGACTTATGGTGTGTAATTTGGTGACACACCGTAAGTCCAAGTACCTAATCGAATTTCTCCAAAAGTGCCTTACGTCGTGTTTCTGGGCAATACGGAGTGTGTCTACCATTGAGAGTTTTATCGGATGAGGCCTTACAATGTGTGTAATTGTGTTACACATTGTAAGTCCTACTGTTTCTTCAATATTCAGCTCCATATGCATGACTCCAAGGGAAAATGCCCAATATACACATTTGGGGGAATTTTCTTGTCAAAATAGAATGAAATTGATTACATGTGCATCAACAAGCAGCCAAGAATAAGTATACCTCGAATGAATGAAAATCAACATGAATATGAATGAAAATGAATCTAAATGCATGAAAAATGCATGACAAACAAGATAGAAATATGATATGAAATGTGTACATCAAATCCCCTTAAGCTTGAACCATTGCTTGTCCTCAAGCAAAAATAAATAGATGTAGGATGTCAATCCAAATCATGGGCATATTTCATATCTTCATTTAAGAATAAATCAATATCATGCTAATCTCTTTTCACATATGTAGCTGAAAAATGAACTAAATTTTATCTCTCAAAATAGAAATGTAGTTCTGGGATTTCATTCTAATTATCTTCAATAAGTCAACTATATCGCAGTCATGAGAGACAAGCATGATAGAGCCAATAAAATGATGATATGCCAAAAGTTCCAATGATAATAATGATGAAACGAAAAGAAAGTCTGTTAACATATATGTCCGCTTGCATTGGCTTTATCATACAAATCAAAACATTTATTAGGATTCACGTGTGCGATTCTCGACAGTTGAGTACAGGCTTACGTGCACGTGAAGTATCGGTTGGGGATTAATTTCCCTCTTTCTATGCATCTCTAACCTTCATTGAGTTGGTGGACATGTGGGTGACTTAGACATCTTTTGGGGTTCACTAATTTTTCAAAACCACCCCTTTTTGATATGATTTGGGTACCCAATGTTTTTTGTTGTATTTGATTGCTACACTTTCCTTATTTTTGATTGTGTACCACACGGCCCTTTTTCTACCCTTCCCTTTTTGAGGATATTGCCAAGCAAGTTTGAGATAGAAAAGAAGAAATTCAATCACTTATAGAAATATTCTCAATTAGAGCATTGAAATATTCATTATAATATTGGCAACATCATGCTAATGGCTAATCAAAGCTCTATAGTTCACAAATTCAAGATTTTTGAATATTTACTTGGATTGAGCAATAGAGACAAAAATTTCAGTTCACTTTTCAACATGATATGGGATGTGGAGATGTGAGCAATGATATCCAAAAAAAATTAGAATATATGAATTAGCCAATTAGTTGTCTTAATATCCTTTATCTTCGCATGTAAAGATGGATCAAGAAAAGGGAGAAAAGGTAAGACACAATTTGATTCATTCAAGATTGATTTTGAAATAAGACATGTAATGCTAGAAATCAAAATACATAAGCAAATTTCTGAAACAAATGACAAAGGAAGGGAAATGACTTTAAAAAAATGTTGGAAACAAAAGATACAAGACTACCAACTGGATGTACCCCCCCAAGCTTGAAGATTGTAGTGTCCTCACTACTGAAATCAAACTCAGAAGCGACACAACTGGGTACCTCTTGGTGCACAGAGAAACATCAGAGAGAGGGGTCAACACCCCCCTGAGGTTCGAGGAATATGTCATCAACAAAAGCATGAAGGGGATCTCCTGCTACTGTGGAGGGGGTTGTGGCGGAGCACAATGACCCTGAGATAGATGCCAAGCATCCATGTGAGACACAATGTTGTACATATCTGCCATATGATGTGAGAAGCCAATGTATAGTTGTAATAAAACTCCATAGCTATCATGTAGACCGGTATACTACTGTTGTAAACCGATGTAGGAGTCCTACAAACCACTATACTATTGTTGGATACCTATGTATTGAGTCTGAAGTTGTGTATACTGATCCTGCAAGGCAGTCATTGTCGTGTCCTGGCTGTCGAAACACTACTGGACATAGCCATAGAGTTGGCACATGTCCATATACCTCCATGACAGCTTAGTCTGTGTCCCGGTAGAAGGAGGAGGAGCTTCTACTGTCTCATTTTCTGTAGAAGAACTCAGTGCACTACTAGAGGAAGGCTACCATACATCCTGAGTAGCTACAAAATACTTCCAATTTTCCTTCTTCTTTGCAGTCACCACCTTAGGATTTGGCAAAGTAATGGTCTTTTCTTTCCCATGGACTGGTAGGAAATAAGAACCTTTGGCTCTCTCCCCAATCAAAGTAGCTATTTTGAGAACCTGACAATGTCTTAATATCCTTTATCTTCTCATGTAAAGATGGTTCAAGCAAAGAGAGAAAAGGTAAGACACAATTTCATTCATTCAAGATTCATTTTGAAACATGACATGTAATGCTAGAAACCAAAATACATAAGCAAATTTCTGAAACAAATGACAATGGAAGGGAAATGACATCAAACAAAATGCTAGAAATAAAAGATACAAGACTACCAGTTATTTGTACCCCCCCCCTTAAGCTTGACGATTGTAATGTCCTCAGTACTCAAATTAAACTCAGAAGTGACACAACCGGGTAACTCATGGTGCACAGAGAAACATCAGAGAGAGGGGTCAACACCCCCCTGAGGTCCAGGGAATATGTCATCAATAAAAGCATGAAGGGGATCCACTGAAGAAATAGAAGGCTCCTGCTGCTGTGGAGGGGGTTGTGGCAAAGCATAATGACCCTGAGATAGATGCCAAGCATCCATGCGAGACACCATGATACATATCTGGCGTATGATGTGAGAATCCACTATACTGCTGCTATAAACCTCCATAGCTATCATGTAGACAGGTATACTACTACTGTGAACTGGTGTAGGAGTCCTACAAATCATTGTACTACTGCTAGATACTCGTGTGCTGAGTCTAAAGCTGTGTACTGATCCTGCAAGGTAGTCATTCTCATGTCTTGGCTGTTGAAACACTGTTGGACATAGCCATAGAGCTGGCGCATGTCTGTATACCTCCATGAGACCTCAGTAAATGCCCCAGTATAAGGAGGAGTAGGAGATACTATTGTCTTGGTTGCTGTAGAAGAACCAATTGCACTTCTAGAGGAAGGCCGCCCTGCATCCTGAGTAGCTGCAAAATACTTCCAGTTTTCCTTCTTCTTTGCAGTCACCACCTCAAGATTTGGCAAAGTAATGGTATTTTCTTTCCGATGGACTAGAAGGAAATAATAACCTTTGGCCCCCTCCCCAATCAAAGTAGCTATTTTGAGAACCCCACAATCAATCTCAAACTTCTTCCCCAAGTGTTCAATGCCTGAAAGATCAATTTTTAGTGCCTTGGCCAGCTTGATGATGATACCCCCAATCATTATATCACCCTTCTTCTCCTTCCTAGTCTTCTCTACCTTCTTCATAAAATAATACCCCATGTTGACATCATACTCATGAACTATAACCCATAACAAGAAACAATCTAATTTTCCCACAACCCCCATAGTCTCCTTCTTTCCAAGAACACATAAAGAGAGGACCCTATGCAAGACTTTAAAAAGAAGGTTGTGAATTTTGGATACGTAGGCCGATGCGGGGTCAAAGGAGGTATCCTCAGTAATTTGGCTCCAAAATACATTTGCATCAAAATCCGCTGGATACCCAATAGACCCAAGATAATTAAACTCGAGTAAACCATAAAACTGACTTACGATAAGGTTTGTCTGACAACCTAAAAGAAATAATGCCAAATGGTTCTCTAGTATTCTAAGGGTCTACGTCACTATAAAAAGAGGTCAAGAATTCATAGACCAGTCTGGGGTAGGTGGGGACACCATCTATGCAGCAATTTAGTCCTAAAAGCTTAAGATATTCCTTGAGTTCACCTACAATGCCCAATTCATCTATCTCATCCTCATCAATGAAATGGGAGCTTACCACCCTCCTAGAATGAAGAAGATGGTAGACACCCTCCTCCTCCTCATGTAGCTCAAAAAGACACTGGCTATGGAATCAGTCTGATGAAGAAGATTCCCCGGTGTGTGGGTGCTTTGTTGTGAGCTTGGTGCGACCCATGTAGAAATATGGTCTTGACAGTGGAGAACACAATGTGTTCTACGGATTCACAGATTGTAAAGAATTGTGCTGGTCAAAGAAGCTCTGACGTTGATTATGCTGTGTAACTTGAGTTCACACGTCGTGTTAAAAGGCGTGTGTCCTTGTGGTCATGGCATACATCGGAGGAGGCTTACGGCATGACAAGTGGTTGTTCTTCCCAACTAATGGTGTGGATCTCACGGCGTGAGGTCTAGGAGACACGTCAGGTGGTAGCATTACTGGAAGGACGACAGCAGTGGTGCTCTCGGCTAGAGTGGAGGTGCTCAGTGGCGACGTGAGTCAAGGGAGAAGGAAGCAGTGGCATTTGTCGACTTGGATGAAGGTAGAGAGATCGCACATGGTGTGAGTGTGAGAGACACCCTTGCAAACTAGGGTTTCTAACCTCTTCTCACAAAAACTTACATCATGTGAATCAAGACACATGGCGTAAGGTGTAGTTCAACTACCTCGTGAGGACTCCAAAATTCAAAAACCATAGCGTGTGGAAAGGTCTAACACGGCGTAACTTGCTCAAGTAGACACACCGTAATAATGAAAGCCACACCATAAGTTGAACTACCTATGACTTCTATTGAAAATTTTTGATTAATTGAACATGCTGTGTTGATATGGTGTTACGTCATGTTTTTCCACACACGCCATGTTTCTGACCTCCACGCCGTGTTGCAAACAACTTGTTTTTTATGATAATCTTCAAAATAGAACCACACACCGTGTAAAGTGGGAATTACGCCGTGTTTTCTTCTGCCTCGTAGCATTGCAAATTTGACTGAGTCACAAGGCATAAGGAAGTAATGAGCATGCCATGTTTGTCATAGTTTATTTAGATTTTTTAAAATTTTGATATCTTCTTGAGTTATGTTAAGTACCTGAAACAACAAAGATTTAGGGTATGAAATTTATACGAATCTTAGAGGACTTGCACCATGAAGTTTATCTTAGACAAGAATTAAACAACTAGGAACGAAAATAGAAACAACTATCTAAATGTGAGGATTACTCCCACAAAGGTCTTCCATTTAAAGTTTGGAAGTAGACTCTTCTTTCTTCTCATGGGACTTCAGAGAGGGAGCAAGATGCCCCTTTTGGAATCAGTTATTCTCATCATAAATCTTGCATCAGTGTCCATTGATATTGAAAACTCCATCTTTGCCTTGCAATTCAACAACTCCATATGGAAATATCTTCATTACAAGAAATGGATCGGACCACTTATACCTCAACTTTCCAGGGAATAACCTCAATCTGGAGTTGAAAAGCAAGACTTGGTCTCCTTCTTTAAAAGCTTTTCTGCGGATTCTCTTGTCATGCTAAGACTTTGTTCTTTCCTTATAGAGCTTTGCATTCTCATATGCATCTAACTAGAGTTCCTCTAACTCTTGTAGCTGTAATAGACATTTCTCACTGGCCTTCTTCATATCAAAGTTTAGGAACTTGATAGCCCATAGAGCATGGTGTTCTAGCTCCAGTGGAAGGTGACAAGACTTACCATACACTAGCTTGAATGGAGTTGTGCCTATGGTAGTCTTGTAGGCTGTCTGGTATGCCCACAATGCATAGTCTATCTTCAGAGGCCAATCCTTCCTTGAGCTGGACACAATCTTCTCTAGAATACCTTTCAGTTGCCGGTTGGAGACTTCTACTTGCTCAAATGTTTGAGGATGGTAAGGTGTAGAGACCTTATGAGTGACTCCATACTTGGATAGAAGATTGTTAAACTACCTCTCAACAAAGTGTGTGCCTCCATCAGAAATCACACAGCTCTAGGAACTCCAAACTGGGGGGAAATGATTTTTTAGAATAGCTTGATTATAGATTTTGCATCTGGTGCTTGGGTTGGAAACCAAGATGTATTGATAATCACAGGAAGATGAGAAATGTCCCATATAATCAACTCCCCACACATCGAATACATCAATATCCAAGATGGAGTTAAGAGGCATTTCATCACGCTTTGATATTCCTCCAGCTCTTTGGCATTTGTCACATTCTTTGATGAAGTGGTTAACATCTTTGAATAAGGTTGGCCAATAGAAATCGGCCTGGAGAATCTTTGCTACAGTTTTCTCCCCTCCAAAGTGACCTCTGTAAGGAGAGGCATGGCATTCATAAATGATTGTGGCAATTTCCTCTTCAGCAACACACCTCCCGATGAACCCGTCACTCCCTTTTTTGAACAATAAGGGGTCATCCCAATAGTAAAACTTTACATCATGGAAAAACTTCTTCTTCTATTGGTATGTCAAGTCCAGTGGCAGCAGTCCTATAGCAAAAAAGTTTGCAATGGTTGCAAACCATGGTTCTTGTGTGGATGATAAAGCGTAGAGTTTCTCAACCAAAAATTGGTCCTTAATAGGCAATGAATTTCCAATATCTTTGGTCGTCCTAGATAGGTGATCAACAACGTTGTTCTCTATCCCCTTCTTATCCTGGATCTCAAGGTCAAAATCTTGAAGAAGCAATATCCAGTGGATGAGACGAGGTTTGGCATCTTTCTTGTAAAGAAAATACTTTATTGCAGAATGATTTGTATACACAATTACTTTAGATCCTACCAAATATAGTCTAAACTTGTCAAAAGCATATACTATGGAAAGCATCTCTTTCTCATTGGTTGTATAGTTGATTTGTGCCTCATCTAAGGTCTTGCTTGTATAGTGTATGGCGTGAAGCTTATGATCCTTCCACTATCCAAGAACTGGTCCTACTGTGTAGTCACTCGCATCAAACAAAATTTTAAAGGAGCACTCCAGTCTGGTGGTTGGATGATTGGGGCTGAGACAAGAGCTTCTTTGAGCTTGTTGAAGGTTGTATGGCAGTCATCATCGAATATGAACTCGACATCTTTTGCAAGCAGGGAACACAATGGTTTTTCAATCTTGGAGAAATCTTTAATGAATCTCCTATAGAACCCTACATGTCCAAGGAAACTACGGATGTCCTTGATTGAAGAAGGAGTAGACATCTTCTCAATGGCTTCCACTTTGGTCCTGTCAACTTCAATACCCTTATTAGAAACAATATGACCTAGTACTACACTAGATTGTACCATGAAATGGCACTTCTCCTAGTTTAGTACTAGGTTAACATTTTTGCAATGGGCTAAGACTTTAGACAAATTGTACAAACAATGATAAAAGGAATCTCCATAAAGGCTAAAATCATCCATGATTTTTTTATGTTTTCAATGAAATCGGAGAAAATAGCCATCATGCAACGTTGAAATGTTGTTGGGGTGTTACAAAGACCGAAAGGCATGCGATGGTAAGCATAGGTTCCATAGGTGCATGTAAATGTGGTTTTCTCTTGGTCGGGAAGGTAGATTGAAATATGGAAAAACTTGGAATACCCGTCCAAGTAGAAAAAGTAAGAATGGTTCACAAGTCGCTCAAGCATCAAATCAATAAAAGGCAAGGGAAAATGATCTTTGTGAGTTGCTTTATTCAAGCGCCTGTAATCAATACACATATGCCAACCTGTGACTATACGTGTTTGTATTAACTCTCATTATCTCCCTTAATGATAGTTGCACCCCCCCCCTTTTAGGTACCACATGAATGGCACCAACCCAGGGGCTGTCACTTATAGGATAAATGATACCAGCATCTTTCAACTTAAAAAAATTCTTTTTAACCACTTCAAGCATGTTTTAATTTAAACATCTAGGTGGTTCAGCAATAGGTTTAGCATCATTCTCCATGTTTATTCTATGCATACAAATGGAAGGATGGATGCCCTTTAAATCATCATAGAGTAAGAAATGACATCTTTATAATGACGTAATTCAACAAGCAAATTATTTTCTTGTTCATTAGTTAACTCATCATTGATTATGACTAGAGAAGTAGAATTGGGGTCAAGAAATGCATATCTCAGCCCTGGTGGAAGGGCTTTGAGTTCTACCTTTCTCCTAGTTGTGTTTTCTTTAGCTTTGTCATCAACAAGTGAAGTATCTTCATTAATAGCATTTGGTTGAGCAATAGAAAATGCTCCAAAATTTTAATAGTCATCATTGGTAGCTTCATCATCATCACAATAGTTAAATATCAAATCAGCATCATCATGGTCTTCCTCCACCATAGAATCAATAGAATCAATAAAATAGAGCTCTTCCTTTTTGTGATGGTTCATTCATGGCATTAAAAATGGAAAACTCCATGGCTTCTTCACCAATCCAGAGTGTAAAATTCCCTTCCCAGACATCGACAAGGCATCTGACAGTCCTCAAGAAGGGTCTCCCAAAGAGAATGGGATTGGAAGGAACTTCAAGCATATCTAACACAACAAAATCACAAGGAATGTAGAGTTTACCAATTTGAACTGGTACATACTCCACAATACCTTTAGGATACTTTATTGAGTGATCGACTAGCTGGATGGCCAGCTTTGTAGGCTTCAAATCTCCAAGATATAGCTCCTGCCACAAAGTAGAAAGAATGAGACTAATGCTAGATCCAAGGTCAACAAGACCTTTGTCAAACGTGGTGTTGTTAATCTTGCAAGGTAGAGTGAATGCTCCCAAATCATCTAGCTTCATGGGAAGTTTGTTTTGAATGATTGAACCCATTCTCTCAAAAAGCATGATAGTTTCAACTTGGTCTATCCTCCTCTTCTTCGTGAGGATGTCCTTCAGAAACTTGGCATATGATGACATCTCATCTATGACTTCAGCCAATGGAAGGTTGACATGGAGTTTTTTTAGGATCTCCATGAATTTTATGAACTTTGAATCCTCCTTCTTATTTGCAAGTCTTTGTGGAAATGGTGCACTTGCTTTGTAAGAAGGTGGTACCTTAGTTGTACCTCTTCCTTTGTCTTCAATGGGGTTGTCAATCTTCTCTTCATCAGCAACCTCAACACTCTTCTCCTTGGGTGGAGATGGTCTTTGAATTTCAGCTCCACTCCTCAAGGTGATAGAATTTACTTGCCCTCTTGGATTCACCTCTGGTTGGCTAGGAAGAGAATGGACGGTGTGTTCTTTTGCTGCACCAAAGTTTGCTAGGAAATTTGGTTTTTCAACATCCTTGTATGAGTGGAAATGCCATCCACTTTCGCATAGAGTTGAGCAATTGCATCTTTCAACAATTTGTCATTGCTCCAAAACTCTTCATTTTGCTGCACTTGAGTGGAGATGAATTGCTCCATCATAGTCTTCAAAGAAGATTTTTGGGGTTGTTGTTGCTGTTGATAACCCCTATTCTTGTTGAAGCTCAGAAGATTCCCATTTGTTTGCTGGTTGAAGAGTTGTTGTTGTTGTACTTGTTGAACTTTTTGAGCATTTCTTGTGTTCTGGTAAGAGAAATTAGGATGATCTCCCCATCCCAGATTGTATGTGTTGGAGTAGGGATTGTATTACTATTTATTCCCATGCATCCCAATGGAATTGACTTTCTCTTGGTTCTCCTCATTCATATTAGGAGAAAAACAAGTAGAAGAAATATGTCCAGCTAGTCCACAAGATTCACAAATTACCTCAGCTGCTTGGATCTACATTGTAGTCATCTTCTCAAACTTTTATGTAAGGACATCAAGCTTAGATGCAATTAGATCAACTGCATCAACACTATGCTTTCCTACTTGCTTCCCAGTTGAAGAACTTGATATAGAAGACGATTGTGCTTTCCAATTCAACCCCCATTGGCAGTGGTTGAGTGATATATCTTCAATGATATCATAAGCCTCACTATAAGACTTATTCATTAAGGCTCCATTAGTAGCGGAATCCACTATCATGCGAGTTGTAGAATAATCCATTGTAGAATGTTTGAAGTAGCTGCCAATTAGTCAATCCATGGTGAGGTAAAAGGCTTTGCAAGTCCATGAACCTCTCCCATGTGTCATACAAAGTTTCTCCATCTAACTGAGAAAATTTTGTGATCTGGCTTCTCAGTTGAGATATCTTGCTTGGCAGACAATACTTGGCAAGGTAAGCATTTAATAGTTGGTCCCATCTCTTGATGGACTTCTTAGGAAGAGATAAGAGCCACACCTTGGTTCTATCTCTCAAGGTGAAGGGAAACAACAGTAGCGTTATTCCATTAGTGGATACACCATTGATCTTGAAGGTGTTCATGTACTCCAGGAATTCAGCTACATGAAGATTTGGATCTTCGGTGGTGGTACCCGCAAAATGGGTTTTTTGGATCATCTACATCATAGAAGGACTAATAGAGAATTTATTTGCCTCTATTATAGGTAGATCAATGGCTCCACAAATGTTTGTGGTAGTCGGTATGGCGAAATCCTTCAAAGGATAGTTGTCCTCCATGGTTGGATCTTCTTGTGTGGCTTCTTCAAAGGATGAAGAAGATGGTGGTGCTGGTGATGGTGGAATACCCTTTAGTAGTGGTTGCTCTTTCCTTCTTCCTCTCCTCAAATGTGCAAGAGTGCATACAATCTTAGGATCTTGAAACGCGGATGGTTGAAGACCCCTCTTCGAACGATGCATACAACCTAAAAAGAAGTAAGAGATATTGAGATCACAACTAAAAATTATATGAAAATTCAAAAATGGAAGTGATGATCTAGTCTCAAATACTAGTTAGCACTTTTTACTCTAATTAGATTAATTGTAGCTCCTCGACAACAGTGTCAAAAACTTGTTGGTTGTTACACTAACAAGTTTCAATCATATGAATGATCTTTTACTCAACCAGCCAATTCCTGCAAGTATACGAGAGTAGTTGTAGTCGAGATCGAATGTAAGGAGCTTTAGTAACTAATTAAACACAATAGTGCTAAGTTTCAACAATCTAGACCTTTTTCAAATAGTGATTTGGCTGATTAAACTAAAATTCAAAATTAAACTAAAATAGTAAATGGATTATTGAAGGGGTTTGTTTCCAGATTTAAAACAATCTTGGATTTAAGATTTCACTAACATATCATAACATGAATTTAAACATACCAAATACTTGCAAAGGAGAGTTGTATGTTATACTTCACCTCTAAGTGTAAATACAATGATCCTAACTCAATACATCACTCTCGTGTATGTATTTCATTTTGGATCACAAACCTACTCCTCAACTCCATGATTTCCACTCTCATGATAAAGGAGGAGTTGCCAAGAGAGTAACTCCTTACTCTCCTACCTATCTTCTTAGATTAAGCAAGAAAGCATAAAACATGCATACATAGTGGCCAACCATACATGCAAGAAGTAAGAACCAATACTCAAAAGGTTGAAATGCAAGCATTTAGTATTTAGAACGAATTAACATGTTCCATTCATGTCATGGCATGGGAGTTACTCTCACACACCCAAGAATTCGGATCTACTCACTCATGTTTATGAAACACAAGTAAGAAGATGGAAATCTGTAGTTTTTCATGATAGAAACTAAGGTACAGCTAAAGAATTCGAAATGAAAGAAGGAACAAGGAGAAACTTCAACAAGTAGATGGAGTTTCATCTCTGAAAAGCTCCTCTCCAGCAACCTTCTCTCTCAAGTAGGTTAAAGTCGAACGGGGAAGCTCCAACTGCAATAATGAAGAAGAATGGAGAGGAAAGGAGGTCTTCTCTTGAATAACTGCCTTGTCTTCCCCAAATTCACCCTCCGCAACTCTTCTCTATTCACTCATGCAAAAATGATCCTTGATAACTATCTTCAGGTGAGGGAGAGTTGTATTTGTCCAAATGAAATGTTCAAGTTCAAATTCTGTAGAAAATTGGTCCACTTACGATGTGTGGATTGTTCTACACGTTGTGTGGATAAGTGCATCTTAGCAACTGCTCGACTGACCCAGACTTATAGTGCGTAATTTGGTAACATGTCGTAAGTCCAAGTACCTGATCGAATTTCTCCAAAACTACCTTACGTCGTGTTTATGGGCAACACGACGTATGTCAGCCTTTGAGAGTTTTATCTGATGAGGCCTTACAGTGCGTGTAATTGAGTTACATGTCGTAAGTTCTGCTTTTTCTTCAATATTCAGCTCCAGAAGCATGACTCCAAGGGAAAATGCCCAATATACGCATTTGGGGGCATTTTCTTGTCAAAATAGAATGAAATTGAGTACATGTGCATCAACAAGCAACCAAGAGTAAGTATACCTCAAATGCATGAAAATCAACATGAATATGAATGAAAATGAGTCTGAATGCATGAAAAATGCATGACAAACAAGATAGAAATATGATATGAAATATGCACATCATTTGTCTTGGTGCAAATTTCAATTTACCCAAAATTGGGAGTTGATGTGCAATTGGCCACCTCTAGGGTGTTCCTTCTCTCTCTTTACATCATCTAGCGGAGAGAGAAAGAAAGTGGGTGCCTTGTGTAACATACCCAAATCTAAGTTTAAAACTGAAACAACACTTATTCAATCCCATTTTATTTATGTTAATGTTAGTACCTTTTTCTCTAATTTCAAAAGTATAATGAGTAACTGGATTCAAGAAAATATAAACCTTAATGATAAATTAATTATTGTGCCATCAATTGGGTGTCAGATATAAAATTCATAATTGGTTACTCTAATTTGACACTCTACAATCTTACTGAGTTTAATGGCCAAGGAGAAATGCAAAAAAATTAAGAATGAAGGAACATACTGAATGATTAATAAAGACATTAAATATATTAAGGGAGTACTTAACATACAAGCCATCTAATAAAATATCAAATGTTCCCCCAAAAAATAAAACTATTACCAAAATTTGATTCATTATACCTAATTAGTCAACATGGAAAATTTCATGTCATTTCAATAACGTTTGCTCAACCAATTAATTCAAGGAAGAAAATGGTCAACTACTTCAAAATTATTTGATTTAAATGAATCATTGCACTCAATGCAACAAAGTCTGATTTATTTTTATGTAATGCCTCCCCCCACCCTCGCCTCTTTCCTGAATGCATGGCCAAGGTGCACCTCTCACGCTGGCTTGATTGTGACAAACTGGCGGCCATTGTATCTTCTCCTGTCCCTTCCCCTATATCTTTCTATTAAGCCTTTACCTCTTCTCTTTGTTGAATGCTAAACCCTAACCGCCTAGATCCCCCTCTCCCCTTGCACCTGCTACCATAGTAGACAAGACCGCGCCATAGGCACCGATGGACCTGCTAGCCATCGATACAACCTGGAAGTCTCATCCTTACTGCCCTGGGGTCCAAACTCGCCATGGTGGCATCCATGGTATCAAGCCACCTGTGCATCCATCATATCAATGACCAATATTGGCACTACCATTCTGCAAATGAATGTGGTCCTAGCCATCAACGGTGCCACAAATTGAGCTCAGCCTTTGTGGCAGTAGTGACAAACTCCATTCTTCCTCATCGCCGTCACCTAGACCTACATCTCTACCACCATAACTTCTGTCCTCGACAATCACCTACCCTCTCGTTCCTCACACCGTCCACCCTAACACAACAGGGTGTCACAACCATCTTGCACAGTGGAGACCGCTGGTTCCTTTGGCTGCCAAGAAGCGATGAAGACCCTCTCCTTTCTCCTATTCCTTCCCTCCTTGTTCTGCAACCCTAGCCACACCACTTTCTGGTGCTCATGATCTTGATAGCTTGCCGCCACCTACCGTGTGCCCTATGTGGACTCCTACGGTTGCATAAGACCATGGATCTACAACCATCCTCATCACCTCTAGACCTGTTTCTACTAGTAGAACGATTTGATACATCAGCTTCCACTAAATCCTTGCCTATCCCCATCCCTTTCATCTTCCTTTCCATCTTGACAGTGCTATCTCCTTGATCAACTACAAAGAAGCTAGTGTAAAGATATCGTATAGCCTTACCCCTCCTTCTGCATGAAGTCGAAGAGAATTCAAGACAACACACAGTTGGGTTTTGGTTCAAGGTCAAGTATATAAGAACTCGTATAGCATTGAGAGGTCTACAGACCTCATCGACCAAGAAAGTGTAACCTTCCTTAATAAGATATAAGTTTGTAATTATCAGATATATTACTCATCTATGTATAATAAAACTATAGTCTAGGAATACTAAAGTTATTACAATTATACCCATATAACTAGCACTGCCCTGGTATATGACTGTTAGGAGATATGGAACTCACATAAGTAATATTAATATACTAACTATAGCTTGGTAGGACATCAAGTGCTATGATATATACCTACCTATGTTAGTGATACATACATTTTGGTCGGCTACCTTTGAACTCATCATGCTTACATATAACATAGTTCTTGTATGTGAATAACTAACAAATATGTAACTTTATCAAAGATCAAATAATGAAGAAAATATGTTAGGTGTAAAAGAAGGCATGATGACAAACTAACCTATTTGTAACTTCACATTATTGATTGTCATATAGTACTAAAATTATGTGTGTATTTTATTAATACCAGAAATCATGTCTTATTTGAATCAGGGGTATAAAACATATAAGATAATGTACATTTATACAAATGTATACGGATGAGTTTATATTTTGATAAGATGACATGTGAGTGTAGACCATATGATTTCACTTCAGCTCATATTATCGTAAGGAATAAACTAGTATTCATATAGGAAATTAGTATCTAAAGTTTTCTCATGAGGAGTACTAACTAATTCATATATAAATGTATGTGGAATATGAAACCTAGTAACCCAATCAATATTACCTTTGTAATTTTTACTAAGAAGAACAATATATTGGATAAGACCTAAAATACATATTATTATCCATATGTATATATATGAAACCTAGTCATATTTTGTCTTATGTGACTAAAGATCAATTTATTACTAAAATAGATATCTAGTGGATATTATGTTTACCTAATCAGATTGAAATACTAATACACCATTAGGTAATAAGAATAAGAATAAGAGGTATGGGTATAACTACACTAGGAATGCAAATATATGCTCACTTTGGTTTTGCTAACATACGCAATGAGTTCCTAGGATGAATACTCAACCTTGGGGGCCAATCATATCTGTAGAGTTAACCTATAGATAAGAAGATTAGGTATGAGTTGCTCCTTATTACTTTGGAAATTTTAAATGACTTAAAACCCATAATTCCTATAATGAGGTATTCATTTGTATAAACTTTCTTTTTGACACAAGTGAACATTTTATCATTATTGTTGATTGGGTTTGTAAAACCCTTCCATGCTATCATTTATTGTGCTAAAGATTTCTTGAAATGTGATTATGACTGAACCACATTATCTTACCACTCTATTATATATGCATTGTATTAGACTAGTTATTTTTTGTAGATGCTTATGCATAACTATTAGGATGTGTCTGTTTCCATCCGGGGTGTGCCTTTTTCCACCCATAAATTGTATATTTGGGCGCATTTGTTTCCACTCGTATTATCTATATTTGGGTGTGTCTATTTTCACCATGAGAGCGTCTGTTCCACCCATTTTTAGGCCAAAGACTTTGTGGTGTCTTGGCCCTACATAGGTAGACTTATTCCATACAAAATTGCATGCAAGTTATTTAATTTTAAATGGCAAGAATTTATTTATTTCTTTTGGCACTCAAATTTTATGCATCATTCTTTTGTTGAACACTTCTCTTGAACTTACCTAACTACTATAATCCCACTCTTGTGGGAACACCCTCTTTTGCACTTGATTTCTTATAATTCCCAGATGTTTTATTTTGTGCACATATACCAGTTGATAATGACACATACCCTTTTTATCTATTTTCTAGGTTGTTCCCATAACCACCCGTCTATAGGTGCTTTGAAGTACATGGACATATGAAGATAGTGTACATGAAGATGGCTTGAGGATAGCTCAAAATGGCCAGGTTTCCCTCTGCAACTGGGTTCTTGTGAAATTATATGTAGTGTGTTCATTTTTGTATATGTATATGGTACATTTTGTAACTATGTAAATATGTATGTTTTTTGTTGTTTAATCTATACATGTCTTGTTGTTTATACCATTTGAGTGGGCCCACTATTTGGTCCCACTCTTTACACCTTGTTTGATCCTTAGTGGAGGAGTGTCAAACTTAGTGGTGATTAGGGTTGCTATGAGTGTTGAGTGTCTCCACATATGTGTATATGGTGTGTTGTCTTGACCGAGGCCGCGACCTAGGGTTCCTTTGGAGGTTATCATGGTTGAGACACCCCCTCTAGAAGGTGGGTTCATGATCAATGTGGTCTTGGGTCGAGATGGTTCCCCCATTACATGATGTCTCGACCTAGGGTTTGAAATGACTCCTTGTCTCGACCAAGTGGTGGTGTTGGTGGTGGTGTGTGTGTAGTGACCATGGAATGGCTATCCATGGGAGGGTCGAGACCACAACCATGTGGGTGACCAAGGTGGTCGAGACCCAACCTAGAGTGTATTGCCATGTCTTTCATGTATGGCTGAGGCGGTTGCATGTGGTTGCATGTGGGTTTCTTGAGTGGACAAGTGTCCCTTTGGTACCTTAGAATGTTGACACATCATCCCTTGCCTTCTCTCTCATCTCCCACCTATATAACCCCATATCTCTTGATTCTTGTAACCCTTTCAACCCTCCATCTTCTTCCTTCTCTTTTTCTTGTTCTTGGATCTTGGTAGAGCAAGGAAATCCATCCTTGGATCTTGGCGACCAATCTCTTCTTGCATGTGGTGCTTGTGGTGACCATAGCCCATCTTCAACCCTTGGTAAGAGTTTATCTTCCTTGATGATGATTATTTTGATCTCCTACCTCCATCTTCCTCTCTTTTCTCATCCCTAGTCCATGGTTCCTCCATGGTGGTCGTTTTGGGAGAGAAACTCCTCATCACAAGGGTCATAGTCCATGTTTTGACAAGGTAGACCCAAGTGTGAGGAGGGTTTCTCTTCTCGTTCTCCCTTTCTCTTTTGGTTTGGCCTAGAGATTTTTTGTTCTCTTTTCTTGGATGATCTTTGACCTTGATGCCTTCTTCATCTTGAGGTGATCTTATGGCTGAGAGTGGAGCTTTTGGTGGAACTTATATAACCCTTGGATTATGTGCTTGGAGCTCTTGATCTTGGATCTTGGAATCCTTGGTAGTGATCTTCTTAAGGCGAGTTATATAACACTTTACCTACTCTATTATTGCACTCTTTTATGCATTTTTTATACTTTCTTCTCTCTCTAAAATTCTCATTATCATGCTTATAGGTAGTGATAACCTCCAAAACTTATTTGATGGAGATATCCTTCTTGGTTTAGTAGCAAATCTGAAACCCTCATCTTCTTACACCCATTTTATGGTTGATATGATATGGAGGTTCTTCCCTATCTTTTGACCTTGGTCTTTCTCTCATGCATGGTGTTCGTTTACCTAGAAGTTGAAGGGAGGTTAGGTCATGTTTTGGATACCTTAATCATGGTTATCTCTCCCTTGGATGAGATCTTTTCTTGGTGGTTTGATGATCTATGACCTAGGGTTTTTTATGATCATTTGCATGGGTTTCTCCTTCATGTCGATCATGATTCTCCTTGGTCCTATCTTCTATTTTGGGACCAAGATGTCATTCCTTAGGATGGTCGGGACACCCATCTCATTGTAGGTCATGACACATGATGTTGGTGGTCTTTTTAGCCCCTGTTTTGGTTGGGTTGCTTCCCTTGTAGAGGGATCGTGAGAAGGTGACCTTGGGCCACGCCATGTTGCTAGGTTGAGGTTGAGACAACCATGTCTAGAGGTCGAGACATATCTGGGTCATGATAGTTGGGAATGGTTGGTGCCCTAACCCTAGGTGTCACAGTCAAGATACCCTAGATGTCGCGGTTGTGACATGGTCTAGGTTGTGTGGTCGTGACCTAGTGATTGGATGGTGGTCGAGACGCATGATGGTGATGGTGGTTGAGGGGTATGCTTGGATACATAATGATACATTTTTATGAGTGATGTATAAGCCATGTAGAGTGTTGTTTAAATGATATCTAAACAACTCTAATAATGTTCCTTGACCCTAATATACTCCAAGATGATGGGAGGTGTTGAATCTAGGGTTGATGGTTGAACCCAGCTTTATAAACCCTAATCGGCTAAGAAGGAACCCTAACTCTAACAATGTGTAATGAGCATGTTTGTTTCTCTTTCATGGAATCACTATGCTTATGATGTTATCTATGTTATTTATGAACTCCTAACCATGCAGGTGTTATGAGCTTGATAATCATAGTTAGTGTATGCTATGATGACTATGATATGAAACAGGTTGAATGTGCCTTCACGAGGCATGTTGAGGCACTTGTGATATAGGAATGATGTGAATGGGTCCTATGACTTGGTAGTGGGTTGTTTCCTATTATGAGTGACATTTCCTAATGATGAGTAAGGGATTAATATCCCATAGTATGTGACTTTGGTATTGATGATGTGGTGAATGGAAATGATACAGACATCATGTTGTGATAGTGTGACAAGTTCCCACCCTATACATTTATATCTTCTAGAGTGTGTTATTCTCTTTATCTTTATAGAGTTTGTTATGACTTTATACATTGTAACTTGATTGATGTTCAAAGACACTTAATTGACTTAAATAATCAAGTGGAACTTAATCATGTAGTTTTTCCTTGTGCCACAACCATCTCAGTGTCAGTACTTGTTGAATGGTGAAACAAGCTTTCCCTAGTGAAAGCTTGGAGTCATATACTGATGATTATATGCATTCACATGATTGGTAGTGGGCCATACCCTGGAAGGAGTGAGGCTACAGTCCATATCTTAGTGACTTGATTCTTATGAGGTTTCACAGGATTGGTTGTAGGCCATACCCTGGCAGGAGTGCGGCTGCGAGTCATAGCTCAATTTCACTAGAGTTGTGACCTTTACCAACTAGGCTAGGACTTTCACTAATTGACTATATGTCACAGGTTGCATTTGACTAGTATGTCTCTATTGTGTACTCATGTACTAACCATGAAGTTTGGTGAGGTCATGGATTCTGGCTCTTCCATAGACCTTGTATGGCAACGATTTTGAAGTACTGGTCAATTATATTTGGGTGGTACGACTCAAATCCTTGTGGCATAATAAAATACATAATTAGCCGTGTAGTATACTTGCTTAGGATCAAATATAAAAACATTGGATAAGCCCTCTTGATTTTGTACAATATTGTTGGTAGTGAATATGCATGTTCTTTGTATTCCTTTTGAACTGTTAGATGACAATAACTGCCTTGTTGATATCATAAGATGAATCTTCTTATCATAGATGTATCCTACCTTTGTTCTTATTTATCTTACATGTGTTAATAATAGCATTGGTGGCGAGTTATATCTCCCCTAAGGTTTGGATCTCACCTCATGGGTTCTCTACATCTTTTAGGTGGACGTGCACGAGTTGGTAGAGATCGTGCAGCTGAGGCAAAGCAGCAGTAAGAAGGCTAGTAGCTGATAAGGTTGGAGGTGTTACTAGTCTTTTGGTGTAGAGTCCTAGAGTCGTCCCTATACACTCAGGTCTTTGGGATGGTTTTTCAATGTGTTTTTTATAGATGCTATTGATATGTGTTTTGGCTCGTGTTCCCTTTCAATGTTCAGATATAGCAGATGTCCAGGTATGTGTATATGTATGGGACAGGTGTCTCTTATATGAGGTAGATCACATATGTGATGAGGACAAGTTGATTTAAGAAGTTTATGATCTATGAGGACTTATATGTAAAGGTTTTTTCTACTTTGGTGCTTAATGATATCATTTTTTATTTTTAGTATTTTTTGGTCATCTATTTGTTTAAGTTTTGTTTCTGCATTTAGTTTTGGCTAATTTTGTGGTTTGTGGCATGGGGCGTCACATTAATTATCACGGTTGACAGACCCTTAGACCCCCTTGGTCGACACATAGGAGCTCAACATATAATCCCATTGACCTCTCTCCTTTGAAAGCATCATCAATCTACAACTGACAAGAAATCAAGCCATTGACCTATTGTCGGCGACACCCTCATTGACGATCAACATCATCAACCATTGGTCGAGAATCCAACACTTTTCTAGGTCAACAAACCCATCGACTTCCAAGACCCATCGATCGACATCCCATTATTGACATCGATGGGAAACACACGTGGTCAAAATCCAAGACCCTATAAATAGGGCCCCAACGCAACACTTTAACTCATCTCATATATCTAGAGATAGAAACACCAAAAGGCTAATGTAGAGATTAGAGAGAAGTCGAGGACCATCGACCAGGCTAGTTGTATCAACCTAGCTTGGTCATTTACCTATAGTCTTGGCAAAATCCTTTGAACTTCAACAACCCCAGGCCATCGACCTCCCTCTCTGGGTGATCGAGCTCTTCTCTAAGTTGTTGTCCATCCACCTACTTCAATTGCAAGCTAGGGTTAGTACTTGGAAGAGAGAGAAGGAAGGAAGTCTATCATTGCTCACCACACTAAGCCACTTCTGCTTCCATCATGACCATGATGGCATCCTCTTCCTCTACTAGTGATATTAATGTCTCCATGTCGAGGGAGTAGTCCTTTCACTAGGGTGTGGTGATTAGCCCCACTAGCTGTTTCTTACAATTTCATTCATATTCCAATTCGTGTATGAACTCATTTTATTAATAGCTAGTCATTTATCACATGTCTTTTGGATTGATCACCCACTTTATGTGATTTATTATAATCTTATTCTGGGATAACTCCAACATTTGAGATTTAAACATCGATTAGTTTTGTTTGATGCCCTGATGATAACTTTTGACGTGAAGTCTTTTCTGTACTGGATAGGATCTGTAAGTAACGAGACATCAATATTACAAGATATCTACATATGCAATTTTCTAATGTCAAAAGGGGAAACTTACAGAACTCCAATTATATCTCCATACTTGTTTGGATTTGAATGATTGCAAAGATTTGAGTGGCGATGGTGAAACCCAATACCACCATAGTGTTTCCATCCATTGATAACTAGAACCTTAATCTAGATCTTATTATTCTTGCATCTTTAGTTAATCAACTCAACACAAGTTTGTGATAAATACTAGTTCTTGATAGGTTGCCTTGATCAGATAATTCTTAAACAAGTTGTCCTTTGCAATTTGATCCTCAACTATACTACCATAAGATCCATTCACTTGCGAGTGGCATTATTGCACATTAGTTTTAATAAACTCTAGGAATTTCATTCCTAATGAATTTGTAGTGTGATAATATCAACATCACATAACAAGTACCTATGTGTTTGACTTTATATCCATATTGTGACTAATGAGACTCTATCATCAGCCAACACACATTTCAATGTTATCTATTTCTATTACCTATTTTTCTTCCATGG